>OX422220.1:434095011-434737511 GCA_949130495.1 Sambucus nigra | reverse complement strand
GAAAATCAAGATAATATGGTACCGGAATGAAGTCAATATTAGGCACTATCCTAAAAAATTCAGAAGAATCATAACAAAACTAGTAAGATTTGACAATGATTCAGGTAGTAATTTGACAATAGAGTAAGAACACAACAAGAATATGGAATTCATGATAGCCATGGAGAGAGAAAAATTATTGTATTTCACATCTTACGGGCCAGTTGAACAAGATAAGGTATCACACAATGGGGTGTATAAGTGAGTTTAAAAGAAAAAATAAGAAACAAGTAGTTACTTCAATCCCAGATAAGAGAATGTAATGGTACTTACCTTGAAACTGTGATGTTCTTCCTGAAGATCTCAAATCATTTACTTGTGTAACAAGTTTTACAACTTATGACCCATATAAAAGTTCTTCATACATTTTAATCCCGTCAACCAAATTAACCTATAGATGAAAACTAGTTCACCTTAGATACATAAGAGTTAAATACAAGTCAAAGGATAAATAAATATGTTTTAGTAAAATTTTATAATAATGATTCATAGAAGAGTTAAAGAATATTATTGTCTTTCCATAAAATATGAGTGTGTACGAGAAATCTTAGGGGTGCGTTTATTTGTAAGGAAACGAAAGGAAAGAAAAGAAAATGTAAAGAAAATAATTTGCCTACACTTTTTATAATGTTTGGTTAGTAGAAAAGTTATGAGAAAATAGTCTTCAAATTTTTCAGCAGGAAAAACTTTCCCAAAAAATACATTATACCAACGATCTAGGATTTTACACGAAAGTTCAAGAAAACTTTGTGTTTTACCATGTAAATGTAACACCCCATATTTTTGAGAAATTAATTCTAACATTTTATTACACGTGTGATCGTAATAATATTGCATATTTAATAATTATTAATTAGTGAGAATAAAATCAATATTTATGTGGAAATAAAAGTTACTAAGTGTGATTAAGTAAATTAAATTCGGTAAATTGATAGTACGTCGTACTGGGTAATAGTGACAAGGACTGACAGTGTCTCAACTGGGGCATTAGGGTAGACTATTTTTAGGTTGATATGTAATATTGATGTTGGGTGACTCGGGTGGCAATTTTGAGTGTAAACTTGATCCAAAATGGGTCGAAATAGTATAAATAGTGCATCCGGGGGTAGTAATTGGGTTCCGAGATCTTTTTAGACTCGTCGGGACCAATCGAGGGTGTTTAAGTCAGTTTTCATTAAGAGGTTAACCTATATTCGAGATTACGGAGTTTTAATAAGTGATTAGAATCGAGAGGCAGCCATTATACAATGTCAAAACACCTCAGAGATTTTTGGTGGGAAAAGAGAGAGGGATAGCACTCAAGAGATCAAAAAGGGCTTACATTGGAGAAGAATTAGAGAGGATTCTTGTCCGACTCTAAAAACCGCGTAAGGGATTCAAAATTCGACAAACTCAGGGAAAGTGTATATTTTGCATTATTTATTTATGTGCAATATAATCATTCATATAAAAATTGGTATAAATTCACTAAATCTTCTGGTTGGGTGTTACTATGTGAAAAAGTTATTTTGGGGGGACAAACCTACATGAATGATTGATGAAAGATTTATTGGACTTGATAGTGGTTATTGGTTCTATAATAATCTGAATTTAAGTTGAGAAAATTTAGATTTAAATTATTGAAAGAATGATGATTAATTACGAGAAGAAATTTGGAATTTTGGTTACATTCATGATGATAGAATTTATGTGAATTGGATTTCAATATGATGATGTTAGTGAATTAAATTGTGGAAAAAATTGTAAGATTATTATGGATAACTATTAAGAGACTTAGAGAATGGTTGTAATCATGACTTAGGCGGAATTGGGAGATCCTGAATTATGAAACTCGTCACTTTCACGCCAGATCTGGTGTCCTGTCCAGAATCGAATAGATTCGGCCTTCATAGGGGAATCGCTTTGGACTTGCTTTGAGGGAAAACTTGGTCTTTTATGAGAAAAAGGGTTAAGTGGGAAGTTGGTAAATTCGTTGAGGTCAATAGAACGATTTGAATATTTCTAGAGAGATGATCAGTAAGGGTAATTCGAGTAGATGAGAATTAGCTCGGGTTACATATACATAGGGTATTTAGGGGTTGAAAATACTTGGGATATAGAATGCGAAACAGAATAGAGTGACTTCCGTTTATTAAAGTAGGACTGATTTGGGATGTCTGAAAAAACTCAAAAATGAGGGAATACATTAAATTATTTAATTAAGAGATGAATTTAATTAAAGAAGGGTTGGAATGAGACTCGGGATATTAGGCTAGTGCTTTGTGAAAATGGAACGAATTAGTCGTTTGATATGACTTTGTATATATATGGATATGGGCGCACACACACACACACACATGAGTGTGTGTGTGTGATTGTGTGATATTACGTGAAACATACCCCTCTAGTGCTATCAATGGAGATTGCACGATGTGGGTGATCTTGCCTCCTTAATCTTAGCAGGCTAAGTATCGCCCCCATATCATAACTCCATGTTTATATTTGTGTGATTTATATTCGCAGTGAGGTGACTGTAGGTATGTTTATGACTCACTATCAAACGATTATGACCGCCTCCAATACGTTTGCGATTTTACCAAATCGGTGTGAGAGTCTGACGTTCAGTAACCAGGATGAGGTGAGCATGCTTTGGATTATGATACCATTTTAGAGACCCGCATCTAGTGAGTTATTACTCTGAGGGATGGAGGCTATACGAGACATATGTGCGTTTGGTGTAGTATATTATTACGTATATTTATGTGTAGAAAATTATACGGGTTAATAGTAAGCGGTTATGGTATAAATAACTAGTGATAGTTATTGGTAATAAACTGATAGATTATAAATATGACTATGAAAGCGAATTACTGGAGGAAAGTTATATTATAATTGTCCAAATTGAATGAGATATTAATTAGGCAATTGTGAAAGTTAATTAATGAACTAAGGGTAGGTATTATACTCTAGGTAGGACAATGTAGTATTGACAACGAGTGGTAAGGATAGTTAGGCGGGGCATCGTAACTAGGTGGGTTAAGATAGTATGTTAGGTGCACGCTTTAGATGATGGGTAACTCTTGAGCGTGCGCTACCGGTTTATTAATTTGAACATTTGCTTAACATTTTCATTACACATCTTATGCACTTGTAAAAAAAATATTTTCAAAGGCTTTGGGCTCTGACCCATATCAAATCTATTTTCAAAACTTTTAGGTGTCCAGCTATAGGGATGCCATGAATGATTCATTTGCCAGGGATTTCGAAGAGGCAACTACAGTGGGAGCAGTAGCTTTTGACATTAGGTGATTATATTCCTTAAGTTCATAGATAAGATCCATTCCAATGTCGGTTGGGCATGTTACCCTTTTTATTGAGACTTATGCATTTCATAATATTTTAGATATTTGGATTTCATGTTTTGGATGTTATGTATTGGATTTTTACACGATGGTTTATTCGGGGACTTTATCTATTTATTTATGTTTTAGACATTGCATCTGGTTCCATTTATATTATTACTGTGTTTGAATTTGTTTATTATGTTGTATATTAATGAAATATAAAATTGGCACTGCTTCTTAAAATTAATTAGGTGGTTAGTAAATAATTATGTTTCAACAGTGATGCTAAGAATGAGCCATATGAGGCTACTGTTTCATTTTGGTAATAGTTTAACCACCTATTATTTTAATAGGTAGAGTGTCACAGTAAATTATTATTACTATTATTTTTACTTTTATTATTATTATTATAGTTGTTGTTGTTATTGTTGCAACTACTACCAAAACAGTTACCAATAAGTACTCATAATAATACGCTATTTATTGATATTTTTACAAATTAAATGTTCTTACTTTTTATTTTATATTTAGTAATGTTTGATTTATACTTTTTTATTGTAAAGTTATTTCTATATATTTATATACGTATATAATTTTTTATTTATAATTTTTTTTGCATTTTTTTATCCTATTAATTAAACACACGCAAGAAAGTAACTTTCACTTTTCTTTACATCACTTCCCTTCACTTTTTTCGGGAATCATTTTCCCCCTTAACTTTCTTGACAAATAAATGAAGCCTAGGTGATTTCTTTTGTTTTGGGCCTGGAGTCAAGGAATTTCTTTCGATTGAGGTGAAATTTAGTTTTTTTTAATATTCAATTGTAAAATACTGAACTAATATTAGTAATATATATATATATATATATATATATATATATATATATATATATATATATATATATATTATGTTACTAAAATTTATTTATAATGAGAAATAGTGATGGTATAATACCGTTAGTAATAAAAAAAAATAGTGCATTTTGGTGTAGGGATATGTTAAAGTTCTTATAAAAGAGAAGGATGCGTGAAAAATGAGAACAACGCCTTAAAGGAACAAATTTTAGATTTGAATAATTTGCAAAGTCCAAATGAAAATGGTTTTGAAAAACTAAAGCTTGTTTAATAAAAGAAAAATATATGACTTTGGAACTCGAAAAATTACAAAAGGAACTTCTTTCTTAATAAGCTTCTAGATGTGAAATTTAGAAGAAAATCATATCTTTAAAAGATGAACTTGAGTTCTATAAGACTCTGGAAAGAAAGTCATCTTGTTCTGTAGAGAGAATATCTTATGAGAGTATATCTTCGTTACATTATTCAAATCAGATTGACCAATTTCCTATAAAGAAAATGTGACACCCCGACTAATTAAACACCGGGTAGCTACTCCTTTATAAAATTAATTCAAAATGCCAAGTTGGCTCAGTTAATAGCATCACTGTCGAAAACATTTTAAAGATTACTAACCACCTAGTATTTAAAAAGTAAGTGCCAAATTTTATTAAATCTGATTAACATGCAACAAAAGTAATGAAGAAATAAATAACACCATTCACCATACTCAAGTGAAACGAATAACCATCACACAATGTAAATAAAACCTGGAGGAAAAACTCCTCAATACAAATCCCAGAACTGATAAGTAAACTGAAATAAATAACTAAAACTGAATACTGAGCAATACATGCTAGAGTCTGAAAACTGAAATGTAAAAATGTCTAATAGAATTGGGCAACATGCCCTACAACTGATAGATGCTGAGACTGGAATCCAAATGAGAGAAGCGTCTACATGCAAATCCCTGTAGCTTCCACAAACAGCTACAGCTCGTCACCTGAATGAGAATCCTATGCTTGGTGTCCTTGTGGCTGGGCACCTAAAATGGTTTTACAAAAATATATTTTTGGAAGCAAATGGGTCAGAGCCCGAAAGTGGAAGTCATTTTAAAAACCTGCAAGTGCTATAAAAACATTTAAAACATTAAATGCAAAGTACATGTTAGGACGTGCACTCACATTAAATTCTCACCTCTCGACTAACTGTGCACTCCTAACGTAAGTACCCATCTATAACTACCCTTTCCACTAGCTAAGTGACAACGTAAACTAGCTAGACAACCAAAGGTTCTACCCATTTTACTCGGTTAATTTAACATAACAACGCTCGTAATTTAATAGAGGTTTCACGAAAACTCAGTTATTAAGTATGCCATTGATATAACTATCAGCTAACTCATTATATATCTCGAAACAATACCGGAATATTTTTACAACATTAACATGAGGATTTCCATAAATTTAATGTATATTATTCACATCATAAATATACGATACAAGCACCCCGCAATCAAAGCTATGGTGCACACATACTCTGCTATCCATCCCGGTACATCACGTACATAAGGATCACATATTCCGAATCTCTCAGGAATAGTTCAGATAACACAAATCACAAATAGTGGAGGCGAACATAGTCACCATCACATGGGTCACGCACATACCTACGCTCCCATGGTCAGCGGACTTATTAATATCACAATAAGTCTTTCTATGACCTATGTTCATCAAGGTACCAGTCTATATCCCCCCCGTAGGCACACAAGGATTAGAGGGTCCTACGCGAACGAAACCTCCCATGATAGCAAGTATAGTAGGTATGTCATACATACAATCCATATATCAATACTAAGTAAACACACATCTTAGTAATACCGTATTATTTCGTAGTACATATTGCACTCTCGTACTAATGATAATTATCACAACTTATTTTATTCCGGTTCATAATTATACGTGCCATAATTTATCCTCACATCGTAGTAGACACTCACGTCTCAACCCAAACGGTTCATTGAATATAACTCTCGTGTATGGTTTACTCATCTCCATAACCCAAAAGTCCCAAATCAACCACTATCTCATCAAAGGGATGCTAACTCTACCCTTGAACCATCTCCCGGAACTCCAAAAGTCAAAACAGTCCAAAAAGGTCAAACTGTCAACTCGTTAGAAGTCTCGTTCGAACGAGGCTTCGAACGAGTTTGGACTGTCAGGTCGTTAGAAGTCTCGTTCGAACGAGGCTGTTCGAACGAGGTCCCAGTTCGTTCGAACGAACTGACTTTTCTAACGATATCTCGTTCGAACGAGATATCGAACGAAAATCCTACTCGTTAATAACGACTGGTCAACTCGTTAGAAGCTCGTTCGAACGAGTTCGTTCGAACGACCTGGGGCTGCTTCTAACGAGATGCCAGTTTCGGCCCAGAACTTCCCAAAAATCGTTTTTCACCATTTTTACTCCTCAAACCTCTTCTAAAATTCGTTCCCACAATATATTGAGTTCTCTAATCATCCTCAAACATGTTAAGGGGCTATACTAACATCATTAAAGGGTTTGATATCATCTAAACATCATTAAATCACAATTTCTACATTAATTCCCAATTTTCTTCAAGAACATAAACCCTAACTTTTTCTCGTCATAAATTCCCAGATTTTAATTCGTTTATGCATCACCTAGATATGAAATCTCCGAAATTAAATCTCCCAACAATGTTTCTACATGCAAACCTATCCCAACATTCAATAATAACTTCAAATTTCATGGGTTTTCTTTTAATCTCTCAAGAACAATTAAGATTCTTCAATATCTAACATGGAAAAGACATTCTTCGAATTTAAATGAAATAAAGTCACTTGCCTTGGTTTGATTTCTGAATTTGGTGTGGATTCGATGTAGAATTTCTGCAGAATTCCTCTCTCTCTCTCCTTCTCCAAGCTTTCTTCTCTAAAAGGCTATGGTGGCTAGGGTTTGCTTTGAGGGAAACTTATGAAAACCTAATTTGATAAACCTTCGTAGCTAGTTGGGTTAATAAAGGTTGGTTGGGTCAATCCCTTATCAGATTACAACTCTCAATTTTCGTCACTTTTAATTACCCAAAAATATCAAATTACTAAAATACCCTTTATAGTGCCGGGATGGCCTAAAAATACCCCGGGACCCAAACTATACCCCCGGCTAGTGTTTTCTGACTATCTCGACCCTTCCGGACGCGTTGGCGCACTCAAAACGACCATACGGATTATAGATTTTAAGTTCACTTTTAATATCAAAATATTATACCGTGACGCGGCGGTCCCACGCGTCTCAACAAAATTTCTAAAATGCCGTATATAAATCTCACGACAAATTTTATAATACCAAGTACATATATAATCATATATGCACATAATCAAATACCAATTCGCATCACATCAGTATTTATAACCCGGATTAATTTCCAATTAATACGCATTTAATTAATTAATCCCAAAAATAAATATAGCCAAAAGTACGGGGTATTACAGAAAAAAGGAAAGAAACAAAAATGAAGAAAATTGTTGAAAATAAGAAAAATTATCAACCTATTTAAAATGACCATTTACAATTATACATTTGAGATTTTTGTCATAAATAGTGTAATCGAAAGTCATTTTTAACGTGTTAAAAAGGTCCAATGAATAGAATAAATGATTGTTAAGTTAATTCTGAGGACGTGCGCCATATTCGTTATGTTTGACCTTTTATATAAGGAACATGGACACCTTAGTTTTTCTTCAAAGTTAAGAATTCATTCCTGTTTTGAAGTTTGACATGTTATGTTTGGAAAATGAATAGGATTGTATATTTAGAGATGCATTTAAGAGAAATATGAAGTTTAAACATCATGGTGGCGGTGTTCGGAGTCCTTTGTCTTAGCCTCATTTACGTGGTAGGAGAAAAATAAATTATTTTTTGGGGGTTGGAGGGTTGGGGGAAAACTATTTTTCGATGAACTTTGGAAGGTCGAATGACAATTCAAAGAGAGGAAATTTGAAGAGAAATCATTCTAGGAAAAAGAAGACAAAGGTTATTTATTTTAAGACTAATGATCATCCTAGAGATCAACCTAGGGTTAGATATGATAAGGATGAGAAACCCATACCTAAAAAAATAATACCCATTGTGTTTGCTCCGACAATTGATCCGGAAGACAACCCAACCTTTACCTAGATAGGTAGGTTCACGTATTATTATGGAATCTTTTTATTTCTTATACATCTCCCATCCTAGGTGTAAAATTTATTGGGGACATCTAATGTAATTGCGTGATTGATTCACATTGTTTCATCTTGGATCATTTGTACTTTTGGTGAGGTTAATAGCATTTCATACATTTATTTTCCTATCTTACCATTTATATGTGTACTTACCATTTACATCAAAATTAAAAAAAAAATAATTTGTTTCTTTTTGGTTTTGATTAAATGACTTACATTTCTTCATTGTAAGGTTTTATTTTACATCAACAATTATGGGATGAATTTATACATAGTCCCCTTTACAGAACTATTTTCTTTACCTAATATTATATAAGCATTTTGGATACTGCTATACATAGACCCTTTTTTTTTGCCAGAAACAAGAAGTTTATTAAACTATGGGAAGCTTACAAGTAATGTTACAAACTAAAAACTGTATCATCATTATATTACACACATCACAAACCAAAGCCGAAAGTAACAAATGTGGAATCCGAACATACACTTTAGAGAAAAATAACTTCGAAACTGAGTGATCAGCCAGAACATCTGCACACGCATTGGCTTCCATGAAACATAAACATTAGGTAACATGGTGAAATCTCCGTATGCCCTCATGTATGACCTAGATCAAATTCATGTGGTCTGGATTCTGGGCGTTGTTCCTGTGAATCATATTGAAGACAATTTGACTATTGATTTCCATTTCGATGCAAGTAATACCATGCATAGAAGAAAGATCCAAACCAATTTTAATGGCCTAAATCTACACTAAAACTATAGATGCAAACCATATATGTTGGGAAAAAGCACATATGAACTCCCCTTGAGAATTGCAGATAATTCCACCAATTGCGGCATGACCCATAGTTATTGATTTTGCTCCATCCGTATTATATTTGAAGAATAAAGGTGCAGGTTTGGACCAAGAAATAGGAAAAGAAAAAGAGGGGGGATATACTGGTTCGTATTGATTGATGGGCCTACGAGTATTTTTGGATGGGTTGAGATAAGGTGGACTTAAAAGAGGACAGAGTTATGGGTGTATGTTGAAACATTGCCTCATTGCGCGTGAGCCAAAACAACCAAAGAAGAAAAAATTACTGGAGATGATTGGATGTGACCCGAACCATAAATGGTATATGGGAGAGTTAAGTAAAGATGGATGTAGGACTAAGGTCAAGCAAATTCATCATTTGTCAGAGTTGGAAAAATGCAGGGCACTGAGAATAAATATGTGTATTGCAGTCGTTTAACTCACATAGAGCGCACAGAGGAGTCTGTAATATATGGTAGTGAAAAGGTAAGTCCACCACTGGTAAAGCCCTCTAGATATGAAACCATAAGAAAAACTGTAATTTAGGGAGAAAGTAACTTTTCCATAGATAACTCCAAGGAAGCGAGGGAAGGTGATGAGCATAGGGTGGATGTGAAGCCAATGATAGGCGAATTTAAGAGTAAAATTACTAGTAGAACTAGGCCACCGATACGGAACATCTGAAGAATTTTGGGATGGGACATACAAAGCACGAATATGGTGAATGACATCCATCGGTATCCACTGAGCTAAAGATGGTGTGTCCCACTACGCATTAGAGATGAAAGTGTTAAAAGGGGGTATCTAAAATATAAGGAGCAATATGAGGGTAAATGTGACTAAACGAATCATGCAGGACCCAAATGTGATTTCCAAAGGAAATAGAGCTAGAATCAAGTCGCCATTTAAGCCCAGTGGCGAAGGAAGGGATTAAAGAAGATACTTTTTTCCAGAACCATAAATCTTTTGCCTTACTATGAGTTGCCAACAAATTTGTATCAACAAAATATTTATGTTTCATAGTTTTAGTCCAAAGATTGTGGGGCTCGGTAAAAAGTTTCGAAAGAAGTTTGATCATATAAGATTTATTTAACGAGTGTAAATTTTGTGTGCCTAAACCACCATATTGTTTGGGAAGGGTAATTGTATCCCAAGGAATTGTAGTTGTTTTATGAGAAAGTTTGGAAGCATTCCAGAAGAACGATTTAATTTGTTTGATAAAATAGTAAGAATATGAGGAAGAATTGGATATGCGGACATGTAATAAAATGGGAGTGAAGTGCACACCGCATTAATTAAAGTGGTACGATTAGCATAGGATAAGAAATTATTATACCACACATGTAAGCGACGATCGAGATTTTCCATAAGCTCAGAAAACATTTGGCGCGTAATAAGAGGTAAGCCAAGATATTTGTCCTGCCCAAGATAACTGTTGATGAAACAAGCTAGACTAGACTAATTAACTGATCACAAATAAATAGAAATAAAATAGATAAGAGATTTTTAAAGTGGATCGATAGAAGAGCCTACGTCCATTGTTGTGTATTACTTTCTGATTGTTCAATTGACTCTCTTTTCGTGTCCCTTGGATGTATAGTTTATAGTGTGTTTATATCCCCCAGGGGGTGTATAAGAGATGGAATATCAAAGCTTGGAATGTCTTTATATCATAGATATTTACATCTATACAACCATTGATGTATACAGCTGTTGGTGTTTTCCTGTGAAAAACTGTTACTAAAGCCGTTTAATACAACATTAAACTATTTAAGTAACTCCGAACTGTTTTTTAAAGAAAATCTTTTCTAGAAATCAAATCAGTTTAATCACGATATGTGTTTAAAAATTATGCACGAGATCTGTTCAAGATTTGTTAACAAGTTTTGAAAACCAAAACTAAAATAGTTTTAAATCAGCACACAAATTAGAAAGGGATGAGGAGATGTAGAAAGATTAAGGACAAGTGATTTTTAACGTGGTAAAACCTCACCCAACTGAGGAAACATCCACGAATCCCTTTACGGAGTAAAAAGAAAAATCCACTAAACAAATATAACAATTACAAACTATATAACACACAAGCACACAAATCAGACCAACACAAGTTTAGGAATGTACCCACTGGTGTCCTTATAACTTTTCTGCAGTTTTGATTGTTGATGATGTTCTCTCAGTTTGCTAACTTCACTTTGTTCCAGTCTTTACGTCGACTCTTGTATCAAGATCTTATTGCCAACACTTTCAGTGTTGTAGTGTGTAAGTATTTGTGATGGTGATCTAACACATGCATGCACACACTCACGCTTATTCCTAGCAAATTACAAATCAGATTTACATACTGTGATTTTTAGTTTCTCTATTCTTAGGAAACTGTGAACCTTATTTGACCTTTAAGATTAACCCAGAATCCACAGCTATCATGCTCAGAAGACGTATCAAGATCTTAATCAATCTCAGGGTTTTAAAAATATTTTTGACATTGAAAACCACCAAGTGCGATTCCAACTTGGTCAAATGTCTTGTTTCAAAAGAACTAGAAACAGAAAATGTTATTGTTGATTTTGAGTATGGAAACATTTACAGAAAAATAATCAACAAAAGTTTTCTCAAGATGAGAAATTATAAATACAGATGTATATGAAATATAACATAAAATGTTCAGATCTATGATTTCTATGAATAAGAAACACAGATTGAAACTTAATGTTCAAGTTGAAAATAAGATCTTAACACGAAGAGATTACAACACGAAATAACTTAACAAACCAACTCTCAAACACTCAAGGTTGTGTTTGGTATATAACTAGTTTTGAAAGAGGTTAGGGTTTGAACGGTGTTTTAGACGATTTAGGGTTAGGGTTTCTAACTCTCTCTCTCTCTCTCTCTCTCTCTCTCTCTCTCTCTCTCTCTCTCTCTCTCTCTTTCTCTCTCTGGTTTTTCTCTCTTTTCTCTCTTCTCTCTCTACTCCTTTCTCACTCTAGAAATGACGAAGTGCCAAAAGATTTTTAAATGCTAAGGGTAAGGTTCCTTATATAGGGGCTGAGAAGGTTCGAGAACTAGGTTTAAAATCAAGGGCTACGATCTAGTCTTCGGTAGTTGACTTTGATCCAACGATATAAGAGAAGTGATGGATTAAAACGCTTTTGATTGGCTTAAGAGAGGTTTACAGGGATTAAGCCAGAACACATGCAGATCGTTGATTAAAACAATCCAAGGGGAGGAAATGAGCGAGGCTTATGTCTCTGAGAAGAAACACAAAACGGACCGATATCTGGCTGACAGGTGTAAGGCAGGGATTAAGGCTGAAACGCGTGTTTTGAAAATAATTACACAAACACCTTAAAGTCTCTAGCGCGTTCGATTTCTACCCCAGTGAACTTCCAGAGATAAAATCAAAAATTCAAAATTGCAGATTGACCCCAAAGACTTTTTAAAACCAATTTTAATTTAAAAAAATTATTTTAAAAATCTTTAAAAATTCCTGAAAAAATTATTAAAATTCAAATTAAGGGAAATTTGTAAAGACGCAAATTTCCAATTGAGTCCTTTGTTCTTTTGGCTCAATTCCGGACAAAAATGTTTGAGTCATAGGATAGAGTATATTGATTATCTTTCAAGCCTATGACGTGTTTGTTGAAGACGTAGCGGCCAAGTGTATAAAGCTTCATCAAAATGCCGAGTTTAAGTGCCTTGTTTCTACATCATCAATCGTGGTTCCATGCTCCCAAGGTATGAATGCATTTCATATATATATAGGAGCTTGGAACAGTTTATATTGGGTGTTAGGTTTTTAAAACTGTGTTTTATTTTCATAATGTTTTCTATTAAAACTTATATATAAAGTATATAAAAGTTTCTGGGCTTAAAAAGAATTTTTGAACATTCTGTGAGTTCGTTCGAAGTGTCGTTCGAACGAGATTGTCGTTCGAACCACAAGTCGTTTGAACGAGATTTCCAACGACTTCCCATTATGGCATACTGGTACTTCGTTCGAAATGTCATTCGAACGAGATGGTCGTTCTAACGAGATTTCTAACGAGCTTCTAACGAATTCATACTGGAACTTCGTTAGAAGACTCATTCGAACGAGAATGTCGTTCGAACGAGATTTGGCGGGAACATGTTTTTTGGCAGTTTTAAGCAGTTTTGCCCACTTTCCCACTTGATTTACCCCACTACCTTTTTGCTGAATATCTATGCGCGGTAATAACTTTTTCTAACTTAACTTTTCATATCCTACCAACCTCTAGAGAGTGTTTGAGAGAAAAATTATTTGAGGGAAAAGTTCATTGTTTTAAAGTGTCAATTTTGAATGGAAAATCAATATACACTTTAGTTTACACCCATAGTTTAGTTTATCCAAGTTCATATATATATATACATCTTGATTGGAGTTTTGGCACCGATTTTCTCTACACCATTGAAGAAGAGAAGTTTGGGTTTTCTTCTAAATCCCACAAAGAAGAAGAGGTTTTCGTGATTTACCCACTTAGAGAAAGGCTCCTAGTTCAGGTGAAGGTGACCACATAAAGTCCGATCGGTGGATTACGAGACCGCGGTGGAGCTCCGGGGTTATTCACTAGGTGGAGGTGTTTACAAGAAGGAGCGTCGAGGCTTGAGAGGGATCGAGTCGTGTGATGTAAGTCTTTTGTATTGTAATTGTAAATTCCATACTTAGTGGATTTGTGGCTAGGGCCATCTGAGGTTATTTCTCGTCTTGGGTTTTTCCTCGTACATCGCAGCGTAGTGTGATTGATTTATTTTTATCTTGCATAATGACTTAGAACTCATGCTTAGGATAATTCAAGACAAAAATGGTTTTAATTGTCACACTTAATTTAATTGGGTGCTAATTAAATTTGGGTAATTGTTTATTTAATTCAAGTCTATTGTTAAAACTGGTTTGGCCTAATTTGGAAATATTGATAAATATGACTTAGGCAAATTCTAGGTCTTGGATTTATTATTTGTGTTTAAGTGAAATTAATATTTGTCTGTGTTTAATTAATTTTCACTTGGGTTTAATTTTAATTTGAAATATAAATTAAAATTTGGTGTTAGTTTATTTTGTGAAGTTTTTTATAAAAGGAAATATAATTTTATAAGAAATTAAAATTGGGGGGCCCTCCGGGCGACTTGACTTACAAAATTAATACACTCAATACACACATAACGAATTATAGGCAATATGCAATATATGAATGCAATACTAATGTGTGTGAGTGTTGGTAAATATACCTTAGATCAAGAGGAATAAAATGTAGAGAAGGTTTGAAGCTCTTTGGTTTCTAGGATGGGACTCAATTTTGTTTCTATTTCCAAACTAGATGAGCACTTATACACTATAGACTAAAGTGAGTCAAGAGTATAAGGTGCTTCAATCTCCCCCTTTGGAAATATGAGACAAAATCTCCATTGAGTCAACTTGGACTCGTTGGGCGACAAAAGAAAAGGAGAAACCTATTCCTATACAAAAATTCTATCTGCCCATTTCCTATAACAGAAAATTACATAACTCAACTAAATACAATTTAATACCTTTTTACAACTGTTGAATATATTAGAGAATAACTGTACAGAATCCTACAAATAATCACTAAGATCAAGCTCTTTAGAATATGTACAACATAAATGAATTCTTATAAGACTCAAATTTCTCCCCCATTTTGTCTCAAATGGACAAAGGGAAAAATGAGGTATATCCAAGAGTTTATTCAACACAAACCATTCCAATTGATTTACGCAAGGCAATAAACCTATTATAATCCAAAGGTTTGATAAACATATCTGCGAGTTGCAAATAAGTAGGAAGATAATTGATTTCTAATTCCTTGGTCTCAACTAATCCGCGAATAAAGTGATGTCTTATTTTTATGTGTTTTGTTCATGAGTGTTGAACAGGATTTTTAGAGATATTGATCGTGCTTTGATTATCACAGTAGAGATGTAATTGTTCCTCTTTAATACCATAATCAGTTAGCATTTTCTTGAGACAAAGTAATTGAGCATAACAACTGCCAGCGGGTATGTATTCAGATTCAAGAGTGGATAAAGAAGTGCAGTTTTGTTTCTTACTACTCCAACCTACCAAATTATTACCAATATAATAACATGCGCCTGATATGCTCTTGCTATCGTCATTACACCCTGCAAAATCGGCATCAGTGTATCATATTATATAGCTAGGAGTATCATTGGTGTACCATAGTCCTAAATTTAGAGTGCCTTTAATGTACTTGATAATTCTTCTAACACAAGTTAAATGGCTCTTTTTAGGATTATTCTAGTAATGAGCACAAGCGCAAACAACGTACATAATATCAGGACGTGAGGCAGTAAGATATAGTAAGGTTCCAATCATACTACGATAAAGGGTTGGATCTATGGGTTTCCCAATTTCATTTTTAGACAGTTTAACCGTAGTACTCATGGGAGTTTTAGCATCTTTTGCACTCTCAAGGCCGAATTTTTTAATAATCTCTAATGTGTATTTGGATTGCGAAATGAATAATCCTTCTGAATTTTATTTGACTTGAAGACCTAAGAAAAATTGCAACTCCCCCATGAGAGACATTTAAAATTCTTTATGAAAAACTTCAGAAAAAGATTTAACTTCATTAGGGGAGGTTGATCCAAAGATGATATCGTCAACATATACTTGAGCTATAATGATATGTTTGTCAAAATGTTTGACAAAAAGGGTTTGATCATTTCCACCTCTCTTAAAACCTTTATCTAAGTGAAAGTATGAAAGGAACTCATACTAGGCTCTTGGCGCTTGTTTTAGGCCATACAAAGACTTCTTAAGACGAAAGACATGATTTGGATATTTTGGGTCAATGAACCCTTTTGGTTGTTCTACATAGGTCTCCTCGGTCAATATTACATTAAGGAAGGCAGATTTAAAATCCATTTGATAAAGCATGAAGTGTAAGTAGAAAGCTATAGCAAAGAGAAGACGAATATATTCTAATCGAGTAACGGGAGAAAAAGTCTTGTTAAAATCTATTCCCTCTATTTGAGAGTATCCTTGAGCAACTAATACGGATTTGTTTCTAATGACTATCCCACTTTCATCAGATTTATTTTTAAATATCCAATGTGTGCCAATAACCTTTTTGTGATCAGGCCAAGGTACAAGATACCAAACATCATGAATGACAAATTGAAGAAGTTCATCCTGCATTGCAGAAATCCAATGAGGGTCATTCAATGCAGCATTAACATTCTTTGGTTCCAAAAGGGAAACAAAACATGCATAATGAGCATAGTTTCTTAATTGAGATCTTGTACACACAGGTTCACTAGGTTTACCAACAACGTTATCTATGGGATGGTCTTTAGCAACCCAATTAGGTACTTCAGGTGTCTCAATTGGTAAAGAATCATCTATTTCTAGAGAGTCATTTTCTAAAATATTTTCAGACTCTACCACAATAGTTGGTTCTCCAGTCTTATTCTCAATAGTGGTGTCACTTACAATTATGTTTATGGATTCCATTAAGGTTTTAGTGCGAAGGTTATAAACACGGTAAGCTCTACTGTTAGGAGAATATCCTAAAAAGATGGCTTTATCTCCTTGAGTCTCAAATTTGTATAAATGTCTTCTGTTTTTGCAGACATAACACGTACTACCAAAGGTTCTAAGATACTTAAGATTGGGCTTTTTTCCATACCAAAGTTCGTAAGGAGTTTGTTTAGAATTCTTTCTAAGATAGACCCTATTGATAATGTGACACACAGTACGAATGGCTTCTACCCAAAAATACTTAGGTAAAGTCTTAGCATGAATCATAACACGTTCCATCTCCTGAAGGGTACGATTCTTTCTCTCAGCTATACCATTATGTTGAGGAGTCTTAGGAGCACTAAATTCATGTTTGTAACCATTATGGTCAGAATACTTTATAACACCTGTATCTAAGAACTCTCCACCTCTGTCATTACGAATCCTATTTACCTGAGAATCTTTCTCATTTTCAATTCGAAGTAAAATCTTTAAAAATGTTTGAAACGTGTCAAACGTTTGTTGTAAGAAAGCTACCCAAGTAAATCCGGTGATGCCATCAACCATAACAAGAATATAACTGTGTCCACAGAGACTAACAGTTCGAGAAGGACCCATAAGGTCCATGTGGATGAGCTCCAAGGGTTTAGAGGTAAGAATATCTTTGACTTTCTTATGAGGAGCCTTAACAATTTTTCCTTCTTGACAAGAACCACAAACAATGTTAGAAGGGTTGATCTTAGGAATACCTCTAACTATTTCTTGAGACGACAGTCTACTAAGAATTTTGTAATTTATGTGACCCATACGATTGTGCCATATCTTATTGTCATCCATTCTGGCAATGTTACAGACCTCAACACTATTTTGAACAGTATAACAATTTTCTGGAGTCCTGATTCCTATAATAATGCACTCACCTTTTTCATTTAAAATTTTACAATTATTCCTTGAAAAGTTGACAGTATGATTTGAGTCATAAAATTGCGAGATACTGAGTAGGTTTGCCTTAAGACCTTTTACTAAAAGAACATTTTCAAGTAAAGGCAATCCTTCTTCTTGGAGTGTTCCTTTACCAATGATTTTAGATGATACACCATCACCAAAAATAACTTTTCCTCCAGCAAAGCTGGTTTTGTTTAAAAGTTTGGTATCATCCCCAGTCATGTGTTTTAAACATCCAGAGTCTAAATACTAACTAGATGAAGTGTGTTCAGCTTTTAAAGCAGTAATAGCAATATTACACTTCATCTAGGGTAATAACTCATCTTTTCTAACCCAAATAGCTCTTATTTTCATTTTGCACTTATTTCCTCTTAATTGATAAAATTTGCGAGAATTAGATTTTTGTTGAAAAATGTTTTACGCATGAGGCTGAATTTTATGAAAAGTATGTGCTTTTGGTTTAGAAAAGTGTCTTGAAATCCTTCCTGGAAATGATCTTTTATGTTTAGTCTTTCTCCTTCTCTAGTTAGAGTTTTTGTCTGGTTATCTAAGAAGAACATAATTGTTACGGCTTCTCCTAGAATAGTTAAAGTTTTGGTACATAGGAGTAATAGAGACAGGTTTGACTAAACGTCTAGAGTAGCATCCTTCAAAGGAAAGACCATACAAGTCATAGTAAGAGCAAAACAAGTTGCTCGAAGATGGTATCTCCTTAGGAAAGTCTCTAAGCATAGGCTTGATGAATTTTTGAGGTTGAACCTTAGTCCTAAGAAGTACAGTTTGAAAAACAGAATCACTCTTCCTAATAGGGGGAAGACATATTTAGTCTTAGGTGGACTTTCACACTTAGAGCAACTTGATTCCCCGATATCAAACTTAGATTGGTTTTGTCAAACTAATTTTTCAGATAATGAAAGTCTGGAAAAGTTTCTACAGGTCTTTTGCCTCCTGACACAAACTTTATTGGTTCAAAGATTTTAGTTTGAGTCTTTAAATTGGGGAAAAATCCTATTCGAGTTCGATCATCAGAATTGGTTTTGTAATCAGCAACAAATCTATCAAAATAGTTTGAATTATTTTCAAATTTTGTAATTTTTTTGAAAACAGTTTCTCTCTTTCCTTTGGATTGTTCCAATTCTAATAATGTCCCTTTATATTTTTTCTCTAGAGTTTCATTTTCTTCAATTTTTTATCCAAAGTTTTAACTTCATTTTCATGAGTTAGACATTGGGTAGTATACTCTTCAGCGTTAAGTTTGAACATCAGACTTAGGTCTTCTAATTTCTTAGTTAGATCTTTCACTATCTTTTCTAGTCTAATGCTTTTCTTGGGAGTTTTCGCATAAAGTGTGTGAATATCAGGGACGTCTTTAGTGTCTGAGTCACTAAGTACAGTGTGTGAAGTGACCCCTAAGGATTCATTTCTTAAACTCACGCACCCATGGACATCGTCATTATCGCATTCCCTTTGACTCACACACCCCGTGGTAGAACTAATAATATTCTCAGAAAGTAAAGGATCTAAATAAGTATCAACATGATTCATAACAGCAGGAGTAAAGTTACTATCATCATTGTCATACATAGGCATATCATCATTGTAAATTATCTTAGCAAAGAAAGACATGCAAGGATCAAAAACATCAGAAGATTCAGGTTCCTCATTCTCAGAATCACTTGAATCATCCCATATTTTGCAAATGTTGGCCCTAGTATGTTTATTGGCAGTGTTCAGTTTCACTCTATAGTCTTGTGCTATGTGTCCTAGTTTTCCACATCTAAAACACTCAATGTTCTTGAAGTCTTTGTTGGGTCTCATGTCCTTATGATGTTTGTCTTGACCTTTCTCATGAGGTTTGTAGTTAGAATGATTTGGGTAATTTGGCTTGCCTTATCTGTTTTGCCAATTTATTTCTAAATTTGATAATTTTCTGAAATTGTTTTGACATCAAGGCAATTTGATTATCCAAACTATCTATATCACATTCCTCATCATAATCATCAGTGGAAATAGTAAATTCAGGTTTTAACAACTTAGAGGAAAAACTCAGGTTGGAACTAGTCTATTTCCTATGGGACTGGGTCATTTGTTTCTTAAATTCTAATTCCATTTCCACAGTTCGAAGTTTACTACTGAGTAATTCAGGAGTGAGATTTTGATCACACATTTCCTCAATAACATATGTTTTATTATCAAATTTCTGTGGCAATGACCTTAGAATTTTAGATACAATTTTATGTATGTCATAAGTTATCCTATTAGCATGCAGTTTGGTCACAATGTTAATTAATTTCATATAGAAGTCATCAAAGGTTTCAGAATTAGACATAATTAGGGAATTATACTATTGAACAACCATTTGAGTTTTAGCAGCCTTGACTCTAGTGTCACCTTCATGTGCAGTGATCAGTGTATCTCATGCTTCCTTAGAAGTGGCACAAGATGATATCCTTTTGAACTCATGTTCATTTATGGACATAAATATGGCATTCTTGCCTTTATTGTTGTTTCGAGAAGTTTGCTTCTCTTCTTGTGTGAACTCACGTAATGCTTTCCTAACCCTCCCAATACTTCCTTCAGTGTCTGGTTCAGTAGGATAAGTGTATCCATTTTCTATAATATCCCAGACATCATCTCCCAAGGTTACTTATATGAAAGCAACCATTATTACCTTATAGTAAGCAAAGTTGTTTCCTTCAAAGAGTGGGGGTCTGGTCAAGTTACCAAATCTTTCATTTTTCTAGTCCATTGTTTTGATTTTAAGAAAACAATTTCAGAAACACAAGATCTTTTAAAAAAATTCCAAAGCTCTGATACCAATTGAAAAACTGTTACTAAAGATGTTTAATACAAGATTAAACTATTTAAGTAACTCCGAACTATTTTTTGAAGAAACTCTTTTCGACAAATCAAATCAGTTTAATCACATGACGTGTTTACAAATTATGCACGAGATCTGTTTAAGATTTGTTAAAAAGTTTTGAAAACCAAAATTAAATAGTTTTAAATCAGTACACAAATCAGAAAGGGATGAGGTGTTGTAGAAAGATTAAGGACAAGTGATTTTTAACGTGGTAAAACCTCACCCAACTGAGTAAACATCCACGACTCCCTCTATGGAGTAAAAAGAAAAATCCACTAAAACAAATATAATAGTTACAAACTATATAACACACATGCACACAAATCAGACCTATACAAGTTTAGGAATGTACCCACTGGTATCCTTATAACTTTTCTGCAGTTCTTATTGTTGATGATGTTCTCCCAGTTTGCTAACTTCACTTTGTTATAGTCTTTACGTCGACTCTTGTATCAAGATCTTATTGCCAACACTTTCAGTGTTGTAGTCTGTAAGTATTTGTGATGGTGATCTAACACATGCATGCACACACTCACGCTTATTCCTAGCAAATTACAAATCATATTTATATACTGTGATTTTCAGTTTCTCTATTCTTAGGAAACTGTGAACCTTATTTGACCTTTAAGATTAACCCAGAATCCACGGCTATCATGCTCAGAAGACGTATCAAGATCTTAATCAATCTCAGGGTTTTAAAAATATTTTTGAGATTGAAAACCACCAAATGCGATTCCAACTAGGTCAAAGGTCTTGTTTCAAAAGAACTAGAAACAGAAAATGTTATTGTTGATTTTGAGTATGAAAACATTTATAGAAAAATAATTAACAAAAGTTTTCTCAAGATGAGAAACTATAAATGCAGATCTATGTGAAATATAACAGAAACTCTTCAGATCTATGATTTCTATGAATAAGAAACACAGATCAAAACTTAATGTTCAAGTTGAAAATAAGATCTTAACATGAAGAGGTTACAGCATAAAATAACTTAACAAACCAACTCTCGAACTCTTAAGCACTCAAGGTTGTGTTTGGTATATAACTAGTTTTGAAAGAGGTTAGGGTTTGAAAGGTGTTTTGGACGATTTAGGGTTAGGGTTCTAACTCTCTCTCTCTCTTTCTCTCTCTGGTTTCTCTCTCTTTTCTCTATTCTCTCTCTACTCTCTTCTCACTCTAGAAATGACGAAGTGGCAAAAGCATTTTAAATGCTGAGGGTAAAGCTCCTTATATAGGGGGCTGAGAAGGTTCGAGAACTAGGTTTAAAATCAAGGGCTACGATCTAGTCTTTGGCAGTTGACTTTGATCCAACGATATAAGAGAAGCGGTGGATTAAAATGCTTTTGATTGGATTAAGAGAGGTTCACAAGGATTAAGCCAAAACGCATGCAGATCATTGATTAAAACAATCCAAGGGCAGGGAATGATCGAGGCTTATGTCTCTCAGAAGAAACACAAAATGGACCGATATCTGGCTGACAGGTGTACGACTGAGATTAAGGCTGAAACGTGTGTTTTGAAAGTAATTACACAAACACCTTGAGGTCTCTAGCGCTTTCTATTTCTACCCCGGTGAACTTCCAGAGATAAAATCACCAATTCAAAATTGCAGATTGACCCCAAAGCCTTTTTAAAACCAATTTTAATTTAAAAAAATTGTTTTAAAAATCTTTAAAAATTCCCCAAAAATTATTAAAATTGAAATTAAGGGAAATTAATACACTCAATACACACATAAAAATTACATGCAATATGCAATATATGAATGCAATATTAATGTGTGTGAGTGTTGGTAAATATACCTTAGATCAAGAGGAATAAAATGTAGAGAAGGTTTGAGGCTCTTTGTTTTCTAGGATGGGACTCAATTTTGTTTCTATTTCCGAACTAGATGAGCACTTATACAATATAGACTCAAGTGAGTCAAGAGTATAAGGTACTTCATCCTGTTATCGTTAGTCGGCATTGCTGGTGTTTATCGGTATCCATGGACTTGTTCGGTATTTTGTCCTTGATGACTAGGATTAATCTTCCACTGTAAAACACGTATCAATATCTGAATGGTCCACCTAGATGGACAATTTTTTGTATAAACAGAAGCTCCCAATGTTTTATGCTTGAAGTTTTTTCAAGAGTATGGAGCATTTGTCTCTTAAAGTTGCTCAGGCAATGATTTTAGGCCTGGTCGGTTGTCGACCTCCCATACTTTTAAAAGATTATGGTTTAATTATGGAAATATAAAGAGCGTGGCATTTTTGAAATTATCCACAACTTTAACGAATCATTTTTGGGCACATCTTTATTTTCTGCTTTTAGCCGCCACCAGTTCAATCGACACTTCCTTTCAATCATTATTTTTTCAATTTTCGAGACCGGGAAAAGCCACAAACCTTCATTACCTCAAATTTTCTGAGTATTTTTGGCTATAGTGTCTTCAAGCTTTCTTTTTATCTCTTGTGTGATCGTTTTCTGTTCTTCAGTTCTTGTTGAATCCTCAATTCCTATTATAACACTTTCTCTTCTCTTCTATTCTTCATCATTGTTTACTCTATTGATTCTCTTGATGAATTCAGAAATGAATTTAAGATTCTCTCTTGGGTTATTTTGGAACATGCTACTTCACTTGCTAATTTTTTCTCACTTGCTGAGGGTCACTGGTTTCCCTCTATTTTTATAGTTGAGTGTGGATTTACCTATCCTCCCAACCCCCTGTGCCTTGAATTTTTTTAATATTTTGACGTTATCCCAGTAAGGGTAGCCCCCAATACTTGTAGGGTCATAAATGGAGTGTATATTAATGGAACCCACCTGGAGATTTCGGAAATAATGTTTTGTTATAAGTGGGTGACTAGTGACACTACTTTTTATTTAAAGACTAGGCCTTTAAACAAAGCATTAGTAGTTAATCTTCCAGACACCAATAGGGATTATTTTGATCATGGAGTTGTTGTAAAAAAATTGGCAATACACCCCTTTGATTGGAAATGTTGAGTACCAGGGGCCTAGATGCCCTCATTTTGGAAATGGGATAGGTTATTCCTCATTTAACTATTTTTCCCTGTACATATCTGTTTAAATTTGGCACTAATTATTGCTCTGTAAATTTTGATTGCAGTTGATCAGAAGAGAAAGTTCCCAATGGAAAGTGAAGTGAATCTGAGGGAGTTGAATTTTATTTGGGGACTTCATTAGAGGATTGGCGAGGAGCACGTCAGGTCTACATCCTATTTTTTGTAGTACATGAATACAATTTCTTCCTTTGTTTCTCGTCCTACTCCTTCCCCTGTAATTGACCTTGAGCAAGATCCTCCTTCTACTTCCTCAGCTACTGCATCTAGCAGTAGTGATCTTGCTGCCCTGTCCCCTTCTTCCTTAGATTCAAATTTGTCCCTTGTCGTAGCCATAGGAAAGAGGAAGTTTCCCAAAATTTTGGGAGGCATAACTGCCAATATCGCTTCTAAACAAGATGATGAAGGGGTGAAAAATAAAGATGAGACTGGGAAGAAGCCCCCCGCCAAGAAAATTGAAGAGAGACCCCTAAAAGGAATAAATAAAGGGCTTCCTCCTAAGTTAGGAAAAGGTTCTTCTGCATTTCTCGACCAGCATGAGTTAGTCGATATATCTTCTTTTACCTCTACAATGGTCCTTGCCCCTATATTGGCAAGACAACTAATAAAGTCTGGGACTTTTCCAAACCATAGGGGTACTGTAGCTGCATTGCCTCATTCTAAAAAATCCGATAGGGCTGATCAAAGCCTTTCTCTGGTATATTATTTCGCCTTATTTAATTTTCTGTCTCTTGATTTGTTCTTCATAATACTGACTTTCCTTATTATTCTTGTGTAGTTCCTCGTTGATTTAAATAATATGTTGGAGAAAGATGAGGCTTTGAGATCTACTTCCTCTATTAAAGTTGAAGAAGCTTTTAATGGGCTGAAAAAGTCATTGCTTGATTCCCAACAAGCATTGGCTAATGAATGAGGAAAAGATAAAAACTGCTGAAGGAGCTGCTGAAACTGCTCGAGGTCTAGTTGACACGTTGTAGAAAGACTTAGATGCTGAGAAAGTCAAGTCTGTCCAGCTAGAGAAGGACTTGGGTGCTGAGAAGGTAAAGAGGGCTAAGGCTAGATAGGTTGGCTTTAATAAAGGTTAGGATATAGCCATTGGAGAAACTTCTTTGCAAATTGAGTTTGTAAAGAAGAAATTCTTTAAGGATGGTTGGTCTGCTTCTCTGGTGGAGGTCGTTACTCCAAAATATTTTGAGCTATTCTTGTGATATGATCCTGGGGCTTCCCCAAACCTGGACGAGGAAGTTGATGATGGGGGTTCTAGTGAATCCTTGATAGTGATGGAGTCTACCAATCAACACCAGGATGTTGATTCTACTGCGCCCTCCAAAGTTAATCCTCCTCATCATTCTGCTCCTGCTTCTACTTCAACTAATCCTGAGGCAGATAAGAAAAAGGTGTAGAACCGAGCAGATTTTTGTTTTCCTTTTTTAGTATTTTTACTTTTTCTTTTCTTTTTGAAGATGTATCTGTACTTTCCTTTTTTATTAATGAAAAGAGAAATGTTTTTGTTCCTCTACTTGTGTTTTTCTGTGCTCTGCACCTTGTTGATTGATAACTTTTTTTCTTCTTATTAGTTCATGGATAAATTGGAATACTTCTCATCTACTGACTCCAAGCTACTCCAGAGGTGTAATGAGATTTTTAAAGCTAGTCACTTATCTCTGACTGATGCCGACCTACTGAAGTTTCTCGGGGAAGGGGTATTTGAGCAATCCAAAGAGGCCTATGTTCATCTGAAGTGTCTTCTTGATCGATTAGTGGCCAATAATGTTGCCTATTATAAAATGATTGAAAAGCTGTAGGAGGAGCATAATGAAGATAGGGCACTTTTACATGAGTATTATGAAAAGAAATTATAGGCCCTTAGTGAAGGTTGGGGCTTTGAGCAAAAGTTGGATAAATTTATTTCTCATTTTCGAAGATAAGAATTCTTGCTCAAGCGTGAAGTGGATGAAGCAAAGGACATTGCCAATCTTCTAAAGGAAGAGAATAAAAACTTTAAAGATGAACTTGATGCCCTGATTTCATACACTGCTGTTGTTACTAATACAAATGAAGGTCATTCCTTCTTGGAGGCTGAAAATGCAAGGTTGAGTGAGGAGTTGGAGGCTCTGAAGAAATTAAAATCTACTTCTTCATCTTTTAAAGCTAGAGTCAAACCTGGCCGAGGTACTACAGAGGAAGTCAGGACCCAACAGGCCCTTAATAATCAAGTTGCATAATTAAAAGCCAAAGATCAAGCCATTGATGAGATGTCCCAGAAGCTACAAGCCTTGTCCAAATAATTATCCACTCAATCTTCTCAGTTACAAGCTAAGGACGGAGTGTTTAATACACTTCATTACCAAGTTGACATATTGACCTTTCAATCCCATAAACAACCAAGAAAATTCTGGATAGACGGGTACAATAAAGCTCTGGGACATTTTGATGATAAGCTTCAACATGCTAAGAATGTGAGCTATAAATGGGGTTAGATGAATGCTTTGACAGTGATGAAGGTGGATCAAAATAGCTCATTTTGGGACTGGTATGATCCATTCTTGCTTGAGCTTGACAATTCACCTTTTAAATTAGATGCCAATTAGATTCCAATCCATCGTATTCCTCAATGCTTGATTTCAAAATACTTGGGAGATTATGAGCTTCATAATGAATTAAAAATCGTCCTACCTCCTCACCTACTTGATCATCCTGGTAGAACCAATACCAGAATGCTTCAGGATTTTAACATCATTAATTATCCTTATACTTTAGATGACCCTCCTACTAGAGTGGATTCAATTTCTAAACTTGAAGGAAAACGTCCTACAGAATGAAGCTTTATATTTTATTTTGTTAACACAATCATGTATTTAATTTGATTGAATGAAATGGAAATTTGATCAACTTATCTTATGTAGAATGTTAACCCTTTCTTTATCATTAGTTATATTGATACACTTTGATTAATTTGAGTATCAATGACTAATGAGTGCAGATGTTATACTAGAATACTTAGATTAAAATCTAAATTTAGAGCTAGTTAGATGAATACATAGGTTCTATTAGCATACTTAGATAAAAATCTAAATTTAGATCTAGTTACCCACGTGTCTCCAAAGGTTTTACTAATGCACCCAAGTATTGGATTTTTGCATTAAATACCAGGCATTTTTGGAATATGTTCTTACATTCCTCTTGAGGAATCTTTGCAACGTTCTTCCTGTACTTTCCCCATTAGGATAAAGATCTTGTTTTATCCTTGTGTTTGTGGACTAAGTTTCTTAAGGAATTAACATCTTGTTAACTTGTACTTTGCGTATCACCGATAAAGTTTGAGGTTGCTCTAAGAAACTTATTGCTTCCATCGAGCAATAATTTTCTGAGCTGAGCAATAATTTATATCTTTTTGTCAATTAGCTGGAGTAGTGCATAACATTAGTACTCCTAAAAAAAATTTAACAACAAAAATGGAAAGAACTGAAGATTTTATTAATACTGCAAGTTGATTTCAAACTAATTACAACATTATTGATAATATTTTATGAGATGCTCCGTATGCCATGGGTTTTTTAATTCTTCACCTTCCAAGGTTTCAATTCGATAGGTTCCAGGTCGATTCACTGCTGAAATACGGTATGGCCCATGCCAATTGGCCTTAAGCTTGTTATTTTTCTACAACACTTTCTTCAGTACATAATGTCCTTCCTTCAAGTTGGTCGGCTTCATCCTTTTATTGTAAAAATGGGTTGTTCTCTGTTGGTAGGCCGCATTTTGTAAGGCAACATCTTTTCTTTCCACCATGTCTAGATCTAACCTTCTCATTAGTTCACTTATAGGAGAGTTAAAATTTAAAACTCTATGGGATGGTAAGCCTAGCTCGACAGGAATTACAACTTCAGTCCCAAATGCTAACATATATGGGGATTATCCAGTATGCTATTCTCCGTGCTGTTCGGTATACCCACAAGATAGAGGGTAGCTTGTTTATCCAATTTCCCTTAGCATCATCAAGCCTTTTCTTCAACCCGTTAAGCAAAGTTATGTTCGTAACTTCAGTTCATCCATTAATCAGAGGATGTCCTCGAGAAGAATGCAATTTTTGAACATTGGACTGAGCACAGTAATTTGCGAATTCATCTTTATCAAACTGTGTTCCGTGGTCGATAATGAAATCATAGGGTAGCCCATACCTACAAATGAGGCTTTTCCATATGAATTGGTAGACCTTTTCACAAGGCATGTCTATCAGAGGCTCTTCCTTAATCCATTTTGTAAAATAATCCACGACGACAACCAAGTATTTAAATCTTCCTCGGGTGGTTGGCAGTAGTCCGACCAAGTCTATACCCCATATGGAAAATGGCCATAGTGAAGGTATTGGAGTGATATCATCCTATGGAGTTTTGCGAATTGTGGAGAATCTTTGACATTTATCACACTTCTTGGAAAAAGTTACACAGTCTTCTCGCATTGTTGGCCAATAATAACCTTGAGTATTGATTCTTTGCAAAAGTGTTCTCCCTGCTATGTGAGCTCCATATGATCCTTTATGGACCTCCTGAATTAGATCTTGGACCTCATATGGATGCATACAGCATTGTGAATTGACTGTTAGTCCTCTCCTATACAAAACACATTTATCTAGTACATACCGAGCTATTTTATACTCCAACTTCTTTATTTCCACCATATTTGTTGGTAGAGTTCCTTCTTCAATGTATACTCTGATGGGTTCCATCCATGATGGCCTCATAACTATGGCAATAAAATTGATCATCAAATCTTCATCTATGCTACTATTGGCCAAAATCTCAATAGGGATAATTCGTCGGAGTTCAATTCTGGTAGCAGAGGCTAGCCGAGAAAGGGCATCAGCTCAGACATTTTCCAATCTTAGGATTCTGTTCATCTGAATAGCTGGTAATTTTGCAATGAATTTCATCACCTTGGATAAATACCTGGTTGTCAATTCTCTTTTAGCTCCATATAAATCTAGCGTTTGGCTTACTTCCAGCTGAGAGTCACTGTGTGCCATAACTTGCTAGACACTCAATGAGTGGTCTAAACTTAGGCCCACAATAAGAGCTTTGTACTCTGATTCATTATTTGAAGCTTGGAATTGAAAATATAGTGCATACTCAATATCAATACCATTAGGAGTGTTACGTATTATACCTGCTCCACTTCCGATTGAACAAGATGATCCATCAATATATAAGTCCCATATTAGAGCGTTGTTGCCAAATGCTTGGTATGTCAAACTCCCATAGTGGAATATTTTTCCCTTTGTTGTTTCATAGTTCCTGGTCATCTCCTGTGTTTGGGAAGAGGAATCTGGCAGGTCTGCAATTGCTTCTTTTAAAGAACGTTCTTTGGGAGCTTTCTTGTTAACATCACTTTCTCCTGATTATTATTCTGCCTACTTACTTTGTTGCTCGGGGACTTCAGAGTAAGTGAACCCTGCTATGAAATCTACCACTGCATGTCCTTTCAAAGAAGAACTTGGCTCATATATGATATCATACTCCCCTAATTCCATAGCCCAGTACATTAATCTACCAAATTTCTCTAGTTTATGCAAAGACTGTCTTAGAGGCATATCAGTGTAAACTAGGATTGTATGGGCTTGGAAATAAGGTTTCATGCGTATGGATGCTTCAATCAATGCCAATTTCTCCAAGTAAGGGTATTTGATTTCTTCTCCTCAGAAAGCCTTACTAGTATAGTAGACATGTTTTTAAATTCCATTCTCTTCTCGGATCAATGCAGAACTTATTGTCGATTCAGAAACAACTAAATACAGGTACAATTTTTCACATGTGATTGGTCAAGAAAGTAATGGGGGTGACCCCAAATACTTTTTCAACTCCACAAAATATTTTTTGTATTCTTCGTTCCATTCAAAGCTTTTTTGAGCACCTTGAAGAACGACAGGTACCTATCTATAGCTCAGGACACGAATTTGTTCAAGGCCGCTACTCGTCCAGTCAACTTTTGCACGTCCTTCTTACAAGTTGGAGATTAGATTTCTATTAATTCTTTGTTCTTATCTGGATTTGTTTCAATTCCCCTTTGATTTACTTTGTAACCGAGCAACATTCCCTCTTGCACTCTAAAAATGCATTTGATCGGATTCAACATCATCTGGTGCTTCTCAAGTTGATAAAAATCTTGGCTGAGGTCGGTAATGTGACCAAACTCCTTTTTACTTTTTATAAGCATATTATCTATATAGACTTCCATATTCTTGCATATTTGCTCCTCGAACACCTTATTGACCAACCTTTGATATGTAGCACCTGCATTTTTAAAAAAAAAGGCATAACATTATAACAGTATGTTCCTCGGGGAGTGATGAAAGAAGTGCTTTCCCTGTCCTCATGTTTCAATTTTATCTGGTTATAACCATATTAAGCATCCATAAAGCTGAGTAACTCATGTCCTGATGTTGTATCCACGAGTTGATCTATTCGGTGCAGGAAAATGATCATTTGGGCATGCTTTATTTAAATTTGTGAAGTCTACACACATTCTCCACTTGTTGTTTTTTTCTTTTTGACTATAACTACATTGGCTAACAAGTATGGATATTTCACTTTACTAATAAAAGCTGCTTTCTGAAGCTTTTTGACTTCTTCATGTATGGCTTGGTTCTTCTCGGGGCTGAACACTCTTTTTAACTTCTTTGTTTACACTGAGGTCATGATAAAGGAAATTGGGATCTATCCCAGGCATATCTTCATGACTCCAGGAAAACACATGCTTTCTCTATTTAAGGAAGCTCACCAGTTCCTGTTTAAGAATAAGATCTAATGTTGTCTCTATTTGGTGATGCACTTCAGTTTGTCATTGTCTAACACAATGCCTTCGGTTGCTTCTATAATTTTTCCCTTTACCAACTATGTTTCCTCCCTTGGGTCTAACGTTTCAACCTCAGAATCTTCATCAAGATGAGGAGTATCCACTTGGTAGGTAGTAGTTTTCTTCTTTATTTCTTCCAAGTCTTCTTACTCGGCAGAAGAGTAGTAACACTCCCGAGCTACTTTCTAATCACCTTTCACAATTCCTACACCAAAGTTAGTTGTGAATTTTAAGCATTGATGAACAGTGGATGGTACTTCTTCGAACTTCTTTAGCTCTACTCTTCCCGTGATTATATTATAAGCTGAATAGACATTTTTATCCATTATAAAAAAATAGATCTTCTCTCTTCGGCTGGATGGCCAGGTACCTATTATTACCTCCATTTTAATGGTTCCCAAAGGAAAGACTTTATCACCTGCAAAGCCTATTAGTGGTCGATGATAGGGCTCTAATTGGCTGAGTTTAAAATCCAAGTTACTGAAACAAGGATAGAACATGATATCCGTCGAGCTACCATTATCTACGAATAGTCTAGAGATAATTATTTCTTTCTTTCTGACTTTGATTACTAATGGGTCATCGTGAGGATACAGTACTCCTGAAAGGTCATTTTTAGAGAAACCAATTACTAGTTTGTCTTTGTTAACCTTTCTTGGTCGATCTTCCTCTGCAAGTTTGATCCTTTGAATGTACGAGCAAGCTTGTGCCTCATGGAGGTAAGATTTTCCCTCTACTGTATGATCTCCTCCTCCTGCATCTCCACCTGTAATTATTTGGCAATCAAAGGAACCAAAATTGATACAGCGTACCTCCAATTCTGGTTGCCAGTTTTTTTAGGGAGATCGGGCTCATCATCCTGGTCATCTTCATGAGTTCTTTTCTTTTCTTCTCTTCTCTGGGCTTACAAGGAGATTTTTATCTACACCGAATTCCTTCGTTGTTCTGTCGATCAACGTACTGATTCATCTTTCCTCTTTGGATGAGAGTTTCAATCTCATTTTGAAGAGCTATGCAACGCTATGTCGTGTGACTATGATCCCTATAGAATTCGTAGTACTTAGTCTTATCTCTATTGGTCGGAGAACTTCTCAACTTATTAGGCCAATGCACATATTTATTATGCTTGATTTCTTCCAAAACATGGTGAATTCCCATGGTTAACGGAGTATAGTCATTGTACTCCTTGAGGCTCTCCAAAACTGCTCTATGTTTTGATTCCCTGTGTTCTCTGGGATCTTTATGATCTTTCTTATCATTTTTGCCATCAAATTTTTTGCCCGATCTACGCTTGGCTATCATTGCTTTCTCGGCATTCATGATCTTTGCTTCTTTAGCCATCAATTCTTCCATTGTCTTCAGAGGATCCTTGGCAAGAGTGTAATATAATTTTGTGGGGAGCAATCCACTCACGAGGGCAGTTATTGCAGTCTTCTTCTCATAATCTACAACTTTTAGTTTATCGTTATTAAAATAGGTGATGTAACTCTGGTGCTCTCTCCTTCTCTCTGTCTCACACTAAGTAAGTATGCCACCCTTTTCACAGGCTTTGATCCAAAGAAAAAAGTTGTTAATGAATACCTTGGCCAGTTGGTTGGAGCTAGAAATTTGTCCTCGAGGAAGACCATTGTACCATATTTGGGCAGATCTATACCTCATTTTGTCAGGGATAACATAAATATCATCAGTTGCCTGGTATTGTTCTATATGGAGAACTGGATCAGTTTTTCATCATATTTAGGTGTTAATATTGGAGCCTTGAACTTTGCTGGAGTAGGGAAATCCACAATTGCTTGCACAAATGGAGACCCTTTAAGAAAACTTCTTTGTAGTGGGTTTTTTGTCTTTGACATTTCTACTAATCTGTCTTCTAATCTCTGTATGGAGCCTTTCCATGCATCATTGGAAGCACCGGATTTATGCGTTGCATCTTTATTAGTTGCTAAGCTTTCTTCATGAAGATGTTGCTCAGTCCGAGTAACCATTCGTCGAGCATTTGATCTAGATTGAGATGTTCCTTTCCTTTGATCAGGTGGTCGTCGAGTGTTACCAGACCTTTCCCTAGGAACATTTTTATTCCCCCTGGGTTTCAAACGATCGAAGGGAGAAGCATGACTTAATCTCTATAAGGCACTTGGCCTCTCTGGAGAATAAGACTGCGTGTTGAAAGATTTCGATGTCCTAAGTAATGAAGTTAACCTTAGATGGTAGGAGACATCTCTTACCGATATCGAATGGCTATACCGACCACCTCTTGGTGGGGGTGGTGGCATATTTCCTTAAGCAGATAGAGAAGGTGCCCCGGTTTGAAGAATTTGTGCAAGTTTCTTGATAGTATCTTTTATAGCCTCTTGGCCTCTTGTAAGACTAGCCATAATTCCAGTCAAATCATTTGCATATAGAGGAGGAGAAGGGGTAGGCGGAATACCTTCATTCCTGATACTTGATTGAGGAATATCAACCATTTAGATGTTTAATTGAATGAGATCGATTAGAAAAATCGTTCCCACAGACGACGCCAAACTGTTGATGCAAAAAACTAGACTAGACTAATTAATTGATCACAGATAAATAGAAATAAAAGAGACAAGAGATTTTTAAAGTGGTTCGGCTTGATGGAAGAGCCTATGTCCACTGTTTTGTATTACTTTGAGATTGTTCAATTGCCTCTCTTTTCATGTCCCTTGGATGTAGGGTTTACAATGTATTGATAGCCCCCAGGGGGTGTATAAGAGTTGGAATATCAAAGGATGGAATGTCTTTATATCGTAGATATTTACATCTGTACAATCATTAATGTATACAATTGTTGGTGTTTTCCTATCATCGTTGGTCGGCATTCGTGGTGTTGGTTGGTATCCCTGGAGTTGGTCGGTATTTCTTCCTTAATAACTAGGATTAATCTTCCACTGTACAACACGTGTCAGTATTTGAATGGTCCACGTATTTGAATGGTCCACTTGTTTAGTGGCACGTGGAGTAGAAAGGATGAAAGTTATTGTAGATTTATCCTTATTAACTGTTTGACCTGAATAATGACCAAAAGTAGTTAAAATATGATGGAAGTGAGCCACAGAAGCTAGCGTGGGTCGGAGGAATAAAATACAATCATCCGTAAAAGTAAGGCCAAGAACAGGGGGTCCCTTGCGAGAGTGTCGAAGAGGCATTATATGTTTTAAAAGACATTATGATTACATGGGTCATAAAAGGACATCTAGTGCCAAGATAAATAAGTAATGTGGGAGTGGATCCCAATGGCAGAGGCCTCGAGTTGGGTAAAAGGTGGTTCTCATATGGACATTGATGAGAGGGGTGAACGACGTAGAAGAAACACATTCCAAAAGGTATCCAATCCAAATATCTGGAAAAACATGTTGTTGGAGAACCTATTGGGTAAACGTCCATTCCATTTGATCATAGGCGTTCGATAAATCTATTTTGATGGCACAACTACCTTTTGTTGATTTAGATTTATGCATGGTATGTAAAATCTCATGGGCAATTAGGATATTATCCTGAATATGTCGAGTGGCAATAAAGGCGTTTTGATAAGGGGACACAAGATATTGAACGATGGTCCGCATGCAAGCAACCAGGATCGTGGAGATAAGTTTATAAATAACATTACATAAACTGATGGGCCGAAAGTACTTAACTTGAGTAAGGGGTGGAATTTTGGGGATAAAATAAGAATGGTCTTATTTAGAGCATGGAGGAGTCGACTAGAGGTGAAAAAATCTTTATCTAAATTAAGGAATGGGGGTTCCACAATGTCCCAATGGTTTAGGAAAAATTAGCACGTTAACCCACCAGTTCCCGGACTCTTATTTTTCCCCATAATACGCAAGTTAAACCAAATTTTAACAGCAGTGATAGGCTTCAGTAAATGAGTAACATCGGTAGTTTTAACTTGAAGAAAATTATCTTCAGATGGCGGACAAGGGGTGGTAGTGGTAGTAAAAAAAATATCTTCAGATGGCGGACAAGGGGTGGTAGTGGTAGTAAAAAAGGCCTCTTAGAAGTGTTGAAATTGGACATGAATATCCTGAACAGTAGTATGCCAGCTAGTGTCAGGATTGAAAATAGTAGGAATAAAATTATTACGTCGTTGTTGCATGACACAAGCATGGAAGAAATTAGTATTTTGGTCTCCTTCCAGAAGCCACTTGTTTTTATTCTTATTGCACCAGAACTGGAGTTTTAAAGTCATACAGTGCATAAGTTGAGATTGTAAGTGGTTTTCTTGGGAAACTAACAGGGGATCCGAATTAGTGTTAATACACATTCTGAGATTATGAATTTCCCGTTTTAATGCAGATATAGCATTATACATATTTCCAAGAACAGTCTGCTTCCAATGCCGAGCAGCCCTACTAAAGGACTGAGCTTTGCATGATAAGCAAAAAGCGTACTATCCCTGTACCAAAATATTCCATTGGTAATATAAGAGATTAGTAAAAGACACGTAGGATGCCCACTCAGTGCAGTAAATAAACCACGTCAGGGGTTTGGAAACGGAAGGTTGGGTATCCAACAGTAATGGAAAGTGGTCAGACCCAGCATTTGAAAGATGAAAATTTTAGGTAGTTGGATACAAAGACATCCTACGCTCATTACCGAGCCCCCGATAAAGTCTCTCTCTAACATGGTGTCCTATCACACTATTAGCTTTCCAGGTGAAAGTTGGCCCAGTAAACCCTAGATCTTGGACATTGCATGCATGCATAAAATTCTTAAGATAACGGGCACGCGTAGCTTGAAATGGATCCCCCTCCCCATTTTTCATGCTGGACTAAAATAGAATTAAAATCTCCCAAAAGAAGCCAAGGGTGTTGGACAGAAGTGTGGATGTGTTAAAGGGAGTTCCATACCTGAGTTTGTTCAGGAGGTTGTGGTGGCAAGTAGACAACAATGAACTCTGTTGGAGCTGTCGCAGGGTCATGCTCAAGAAGCATATGAATGAAGCGAGTGGAAACAACAATATCATGGGAAACTATCAGATCTTCAGCCTAGAGAACATAAATCCCGCCCGATTGACCTAAAGCTGGAGAGCCAACATGATTCGGCTATGGTAACCTGTGAATCTCACGAAGTGATCTTCGAGCATCCATTCGAGTGTCTAGGATAACAAAAATGCGAGGCTGATGTGAACGAACAAATTTCATGAGCTCTATAGAAAAATTAGGTGTACTATCCCCCTAGCATTCCAAAGTAGTATCATCAGGAGGTGGATTATTGGGTGTGCTCTCCTCAAGTTTCACCCCAGAAGGATGTATACAAAGTCGTTTAGGGGGTTGGTCTAGATCTGACGATACCCGTCATTAAGGGAGGGGTTGGCATGAAATGTGTAAATCAATCTTGTGTTTATGAACATCTTGGCTCTGAGTTGGGCGACATCAAAAAGTATGTGGGGTTTTAGGAGTTGGTGGTATGATACATTTAGTGTCATGAAGAGGGGGATGAGTAGCAGGGCACTTGACCCTCGTTGAATAGGCCTGTCTCTTTTGGGTCTGAATTTATGATTTTGGTGTGGAATTTGGCCCATGTCAGTTAGGCCACCTCAAAAGCGGTTGAGTAGTGGAATTGAGAGACCGAGAGGTTGAAAACGGAAACCCCAGTGGTAGGTATGGTTCTGGAGGTAAGGGTGCAATGTCCTGGTGTCGGGTGTGCGGTATTGATTGTTCTCGATGGTGAAGTACTCCGGTGAGCTGTTTTGTGGGAGGTAAGGTCAGTGATTCACAGGTTGGTTCTGAGACTTCATTATTAGTGGGAGGAGAAGAGAAAGGTAATAATGGAGGCTGAGGAGGGGAAGCTGACAATACAGGGCAATTTAGTCCTTCACAAATAGGTTTGCAGGTGTCCTTAATAGGAAACAGTAGGATACATGTGGTGGAGACTTCATTCTCCTAAGAGGTAGTGATTAGGGAGGAAGTCGAAGGTTATGTTATCTGGTCAGATATGCTTGTATTGGTGGAGTAGAAATGAACCAGAGGGGTTGATGGGTCCCACTTTTCATGGTGTGCAGTGTGCACATCATTGTATTACCAAGAAGTTGACGGTAGCACATCGTATTTTAGTTTCCATATCAGTTTCTTAATGGGATGTGTCTCAAGCAGATCATTTTTAGGTACAAGTATATTTGGATCGAAATGGTCAGGAGGTTGAGTGGAATTATTTATGGTGACAGTCTTCAAGGCACGAGACCGACAGTGGGGCAGAAGTCGCGTAACGATACACCATTATTGCTCCAGAAAGGGTTGGTCAGAATTAGGAGAGAAGGTAGATTTACTTCAAGGACAATTGTGGAGATTATGGCCGGTAATCACACATGAGAAAAAAATATCAATTTTCAATTCATACACCAAAGAACGGAGGATGCGACCAATCTTGATTTTTTGTGGATGAGGTTTTTCATTGTTAAATTCCACACATATCCGAGCATACCTAGCACGTTCCACTGACTCAGTATGAATATAAATCTTGAGTGGTTTTCTCAAGGATGCGTCTATCCGATGTAAAATATTCATATCATAGTATTCTGTGAGAAATTTATATATTTGAAACCATAAGCTCATATGTTTAATAATAACAGTAGACGACCGAAAATTCTTTTGCCATCGTTGAACTGATAGATAATGATCCTCTAAAAACCATGGACCCCCAGATGTTACTGACGTGTAGTCTTTTTGGGAAGAAAATTTAACAAGGAAAAAATTACTTCCCAAATCCGTAATAAAAATTCCATTTTATAATTTCCACAAGCGTGACAGGCCAAGAGCAAGTATTTGGAAGGATAAAAACTTACCCAATAATTTTATGATAAGGGAAGAACTCCATTTTTACCTGAGCATTTTGAGTTCCTGGTTCAAAATAGTCAGAGTGTGAATATTGTGCAGATTGATTTCCTCTTATAAGGCTTCGTCATCCGAATCGTAATCCTCGATGGTTCGAGCTATATCCCAAGAAGGGAATAAAGGATTTGCTGGTTCGGGTTGTGTTTGAGTTGGGTTTTTCGTTAATCTAAACAAGGGGTAATTGGATTTGTGGGTTAATCAGTTTGTCCTTATATGTTGGCATCGTAGCGGAGCAGATCCGGGGCGCATTTTGCTGTTGGGTGGGTTCACCTGTGGGGGTAGTCTGAGTTGAGATAGATAGTGTGGGTATGGGATTATGCAATTTAGGAGGTGGGAGAAGTAATGGGAGAGAGATGGAGGGGTCGGGGTTATTGTGGCCCATCCTCAGGGGAGGATGTTTACTATAGAATTGGCTTGATCATCGTCAGAATTCGTTGTTTTAGTTGGCGGCAATGGTTTGGGGCTACGGCTCTGTTTCGCCTAGGGCTATAACAAGACAAAACTTTTAATTCACCACGTTCCTATTACATAGACCTTTATATAGATATACTAGCATGCAGGCTACGCGATGCGTGGACGAAAATATAAGACCTCTTTTCTGTTTTTGCAAGGTAATAAAGTTTAATAATAAATCAATATATAATTTTTTATGAATTTGACGTTCCTTCGTAAAATTAATCGGTAAAAGCATCATTGGTAAGAAAAACTTGTTTTAGTGTTGTAGAAATATCATCCCACTTAATGACAATTACATACTAACAAATTAACTGCAAGGAAAGTTACCTTGTTTAATTATTTTTTTTCGAATCTCAAAAGAAATAAACATACATAATATCACAGTATATATATATTTATATAAACATTAGTTGTGAGACCAAGATCATCAATAGTATTTAGATTTTAAATACAAGCAAATATTCCTAAATAGTAAATATATCCAAACTTGTTTTATACTCGCAATGAGATAATAAAAAAAATCATATGATTTAGTACGTACTTCCAAAATTTTCCACTGTATACAATTTGAAATTGAGTAAACAAATGCATTTTGAAGCTCCAATCTGTATCAACCATACATATCACGTTCTTTATTCTAACTAATCCAATATATATTGAAAAAAAATGAAAAATCAGATTTCTAACCTTGAACGAGGAGTAGCGGGCTTCTTCTCCGGTGGACTCCCCGGCACCGACACCGTTATTAGCGAATCTATCTCTTTCTTTCCTTCCCTCTGTCTCTCTAAAACAAATTGAGTGTTGAATTTCCAAAAGCTCCATTTTTTGTATCACTTTGTAGTCAAAGTTGTAGTCTTTCACACAAATATCTAGTAGCAATGGAACTCTACATTCCTCCATTTTTTCCGCAAAAGATAAACACGCCATTGATAGTAATCGAACAACCCAATACTTCTCGCTCTTCAATTAAGAGAAATTAAACAATTAAAACAAAAGGTCAATGATAGAGTCTTCAAAAATAAAATGAAATTGAACTTATATCAATGGCTATCCTAGACAGAAATAGATCAAAATAAGTTATTGATAAGAAATCTGTTTGGTATTCAAATCCAAACATTGCAGTGGCCTGTGTCAAAATGATCGAGTGAAAAAGGTTAACAAATATAACCTGACTTCATAAATGATTGAAGTAACAAAAAGGGAAAATAAATTAAATGTAACCCACATCTAGAATCCAGTGGATATCGTCCAATCGAGTGCGGGTAATGCAGCTACCGATCATCGTCAAATGTAAAGATCTTATCTCTTTGTGAAGAAACATTTTTATATATTCTTCATCTCCTTCTCTATTTGATATTTTTTTCATGTGTTATTTTTGTATATATACAAGTTTCAGTTTATTGATAGAGAATGGAATTAGAATCTATAAAAGAATAATGTTATATATATATATATACATGAAACAAACCAACTTGTATAATTCAATGAGAAACTTACATCTTGGAGTGGAAAAAAATGATTTTAACATGAGAGGAATGGATAAAGAGTTTTTTTTTTGTTTTATTTTGGCAAACTACAAATAAGAGCAAAGGGTGGAGAAGATGAAACAACAGGGGTTAATGATAAAGAAAAGTTTGACTTATAAATTTGGACTATGCACATGGATAACCTGATGTACGTGTAGAATTGATTGTTGCTTTAGGAGTGTTTTGCGTTGGAAATCTAGGAGGTGGAAAATCATTTTGAATTCCAAGAAAGAGACGCAAAAGCAAAGCCAAATACATGAATGAAAAGTGTAAGTTATAATACTCAGCATTTATTAATGTCACGTGTCATCCTTAGAAGATTCGAGTCTATAGTTTTTATTATATACTATAGATTTGTATATAACACTCTTATATAGGCGGTTCTCATAACCCTTTTGCCAGATCCCAAAAAGCGCCCACTAAGAACAACATTAGAGGCCCAATTTGTTCGGCTTATGAGAAAAAAAATATGCATGGAGAGGATCAAGCCCCATTATGTCTCATGTTTTTCAACCGAAAAAGTTTGAAAAGTTTTCCACCAGAACTTAAGGTTCAACCACGGGTCAACATTCATGACTTTCCACACCCCCACCTAGGCATGTAAATGGATCGGATTTTATTCGAATCCGAATCTGAATCCGATCCATTTAAGCAGTCATGGATCATGCCTAAAATCCGATTACCCTATTATTCGTTTATTAAATGAAGCGGATTTGGATTCATATACTCTGATCCATTAATAATTCGATCCGATTAATATTTTAAATATATATATATATATATATATATATATATATATATATATATATATATATATATATATATATATATATATATATATATATATATATAATTAATATATATATATTGTATTTAATAATATTTTAAATATTTATTATAATAGTTTTTTATTTCATTATCTATTTATTTTTAACATTTGCAAAATAAATTTCTGAAATAAGAGTTGAAAATAAAAATGTTGCAAATCAAATTTAACATGAACGGATAATCAGATTGGATCCGAATCCATTTAACATAAATGGATATGAATTAGAATTTGCCTGATCTGATCCGATTAATAAACGGATCGGATCTAAATCCATTTAACATAAACGGATATGAATTTGCCTGATCTGTTCCGAATCCGATCCGTTTACAGGCCTACCCCCACCCCCCAAAACCGCACGGTGAGGAAGTGGAAAAAAATGTAAATGTAAATGTATATATAAAGAGCCTTTTCTACTTTGACCGGAAACCAAACAAACAACGACTTCTTGTTATCCATACTCAAAGCATCACATACATCACTTTCATAAAAAAAAATTAAAGATATAGTTTTATTTATTTATAATGTTTATTTAAAAAGGTTTGAATATAATTGTTTTATAAAAAAATTGCAAAGAAAATGTTTTATAGAAAAATCAGCTTTTATATTTATAAATAAAAAGTCTATATTTATAAAGAAAATATTTTTTAATAAAACAATTTCATTTATAAAAAGATATTCTATATATATAAAATAATTATGATACAACCTGTTTTATAAAAATATATAATAAATGTTTTATACAGAAAGTCAACTATTAAGAAAATGTTTTATAAAATGTATTATAAAGAGAATGTATTAGTTGAACGTAAAACACGACCGATTATAACGTTAACATAACACATAATCTTATTTTTTTACCTAGAATGAACACAACTCAAATAAAAAAAGGGGGTCATTTACTATTTGGGTCACGTTTGTTTATAGTATTTGTGACTTGGGGTACGTTTGTTTCCGTATTAGTTGGATGGGTGTTATTTTAACGGTTTGACAGGCAACCCTCAAACGACGGTACTTTTTTTTATCAATTTCCCTAAATGCCCTTATGTTTAAATACCCTTATACCATTTTTAAACCCTAATCTTTTCTCTCTCTCTCTCAGTGTCTCTCACATCCATCTAAAAATGAGATGTTGGTTCCATGGCCGGAGGTTTGCTGAAATCGTTTTTGTTGAATTCGTTTTTGTTCAAATCTTTTGTTGAAATCATTTTTGTTCCATGGTCGGAGGTTATTTTTTTTCATGGAGTTTTTTTATAGCTACAGTTTGTGTTCGGAGTGTTTGTACCATGGCTTGAGTTTTTTTTCTAGCTGGAATTTTTGTTCCATGGTTGCAGTTTCATGGCCTGGCCGGAGTTTTTGTTCCATGGCTGCAGTTTCATGGCCGGAGGTTTAAGAATTCATGGCTGTAAATTTTTATTTCATGGTCGGAGTTTATGCTGGAATTTGATTTGTAGTTTCATGGCCGAAATTTTTTTCATGTCAGAATTTATGCTGGTAGAATTCGATTTGTAGTTTCATGGCCCGAATTCGATTTGTAGTTTATGCTGGAATTGATGGCCGAATTTATATCATGGCTGTAGTTTCATGGCCGAAAATTTATGCTGGAAATTTTTATTTAATGGCCGGAGTTTATGCTGGAAATTTTTATTTCATGGCCGGAAATAAATTTATAAAGTGAAAAACTTTTTTTTTTTTAAAATGATTTTTTAAAACTGAAATTAGATTTATTTTCATATTTTTTAGGTGGAAATTATTTTTCTCTTGAAAATAAGTTTATAATTGAAATCAGTTTTATTTTAATATATTTTTTGCTAGAATTTTTTTTGGGAGATATTTGTTCTTACATATATATTAATGTCATTTTTTTGGAGATATATAATAATGTCATTTTTTTGCAGATATATATTAATGTCATTCTTATTATATATATATATATATTAAACAATTTATATTTAAAAAATCAGTTTATATATTTTTCAGTTTATTTTGTAAATGTATAAACAGTTTTAAAAATTTATATATAAAAAATCAATTTATATATAAAAATAAGTTTATATGTAAAAAAGTTTTATATATAAAAACAGTTAATATATAAAAACAGTTAATATATAAATAAAATAGTTTATCTATAAAGAAAACATTTTGAAAAGATATTTAAACATATTTGTAATATTCATATACATATATATTAATGTATCCGGGGGTAAAGTGGTCTTTTTAATTAAAAATGTTGGTCAACTAACGGTTAACTGAGTCAACTGACGGTTTCCGTTAGTTTTAAAACTAATCAACTAATACGGAAACAAACGTTCTCCAAGTCACAAATACTATAAACAAGCTTATCCCAAATAATAAATGACAAAAAAAAAATATGACACAACATAAAATTTTATTTTCTACTAACATAAACATGAGTCAATTAAAATACACATAATATGACACAAAATCTTATAATATTTTACTACGATTAACAGGATATATTACAAATTTATATTCTACTTTTTCAGCTGGACAGTAACAAAGTACAATACTAATTTTACTCAAAACCCACCTGCTTCGCCACAAATCTTTTGCACCCAAAACCATGTCACACCCTTATGGTATGAACATAAACACATTTAGCTATTTACCCTTGTATTTACCTCCTCAAGAACTGTGGAGAGAAAATGTAATGTCAAACTGAACCTGTAATATATCCTGCAACACTCTCCGCCATGATCAGTTTATCAATACTCACTCTCTCACCGAACCTATAAGAAAACTTCAACCAACCCTGTGAATTCACACAACCCTTTTGCACAGGGCAGCTCGTCACCACACTATCGCCACACGCGCAATCATAAAGATCCTTCATCGACCGGTGGACCTCCCCAATGTATCGGTCCCCAAGCTTACGCTTACAATACAATTTTATCACAAGCATAGTGTTATAATGTTGCACCGTTGACTCACTAATTGTATATTTCATGGTGATGTTCCAAGCCGGGTTCCTATCTCCATGCGTGTCTACCGGAGTTCTCTTCTCGGTTTTGGGGTCACCACCTAGAGAAACCCTGGCATAAACTTTCATCTTGCTAATATGTCGGACGTACTCGATATCTAATGCAGAATTTAGGGTTATTTCAAACTTTCTACACTCCATTTTCAGGACTTTGTTTTTCAATTCGTTAGAGATGGAACATATGTTTTATAGAACATGAGTAGCCAATAGAAAGAATCAGTGAGAATACATTAATTTATGTAGGGTTTGTATACATACTTCATGGAATTGGTCAAGAAAACAATTTTTCCCACAGGAGGAAGGAATCTCACGCATGCAGTTGTCATATATCTATCACAATTTAAATCACTTGCAGAAAAAAACCATAGATAGGGTCCAAGCTTTCAGAGAAAATGAGGAGAAGTTTCTTTATTAGAAAGTGTTGACATAGAAATCGAGTCTATGCCACTTGGCTTAAAATATTGCATGACATAAGGTCTTCTCCAATGTTTTGATTCCTAAAACCATTTCTAAAAGTCACTTAGACTTCATTTTCAATCCAAGTGGCAATTTTCTAAATTTATGATACAATTCATATCCTTTTCATCTCCAGCCCTTGCATTTCTTTCGATAGTTAAGTTCAAAATAGATAATGGGTGGTTGAGAATTCTCCACATGAGATTCTCTTAATTGTCTTGGCAAATGGTAATAGAAATTTTCCATATGACTCATGAGCTACATATGATTCCGTAGTACCAGAAAAGTCTTGTTGGAGAACTTTCTAGCATATATGCTTTTCTATAATAGAAATTTGTGAAGTTAGAAACCAACATTGGAGAAGGCCTAATTATTTCTTGAGGACCCTCAACGTACTCGGATAGAGCAATGAAGGTTCAATTTTAGTTTTGGATTTTTGCAGGGGAAAAAAAATTGCACTATCAAAAAACGGAATAACAGATTTTCCTCATCAGCATTAGGGTACTAAATGGAGGAATACATACTAGATACCATTCATATTCGTATCCGCTATCTGAATGCGAAATTTGTATATGTATTGATATCCGCTTGGATAGTCAAAGCAACTATCCACATGTGTACCTCTCGGATTGCTCGGATTCAAATAATATCCGTATCCGTTTACATTGTTTATTCATTGCAATTGATTTACCTCTTTTAACATGTCATATTAATACTACCGTCAAAAACAATATCAAGCCCTAATTGTTTAGAATCAACAAATTTATCTACCATTTCATAATCAATAACATAGAAATTAGAATCAACATTTTTTTCCTAACAACTGTTGTGCAGTGGCGGAGCCACATGGAAGGAAGATGGGACGGGGCAAGTGCCCCACTCGAAAATTCAAATTTAAAATTTTACCCATAGATAATTTGTGAATTTAGAGTTGTGCCCCATCCCATCTTGAATAATGAATAAATGTTGTCAAATGTTCTTCTTAAGTATTGCCAAAAAATTCTAAAAAGCATCACAAAAACCTAGCTCAAATAAAAAGTCCTCTAAAAATACGAATAAAAAGTCCTCTAAAAATAAAAATACAAATTTTACCCCTAAATTTTTTTCAGCGGCTCCCTCGAACCCCTGGCAATGGTTTCTGCCCCACCTAAAATAAATTTCCGTCTCCGCCACTAATTGTGTTTGTGTATTATTGTGTGTATGTATTTATGAGTTGTTGTGTGTATGTGTCTGTGTTGTTGTGTGCGCGTGTGTATGTGTTGTTTTGTGCACGTGTGCGTGTGTCTGTCTGTCTTGTTGCAGGTATGTGTGTAGTGTTGGTGGTGAGAGGAGGGGGGAGCTTACTAAGTTACCTATATAGGGAAGGTTTTGGAGAAGAGGGTGTTCTCTAAAAATGAGAGAGAAAGGTAAAACGATAGTCAAATAAAAGAGAAATGTTTTAGGTCAAATATTTTGTTCGAGTTTGTATTGTCCGCTTTTTGTTCTTTTCTGTTGTTGTTTTTAAGTCATTCATTATATTTTGATTTTTTAAAAAGTTTTATTTCTTTATTTTTTTAAATGAATGAAAAGTAATGATTAACATTGTGTATGATATATTTATATTTTATATTAAATATAACCAATTTTATAAATAATAATTATATATAACTAATATTAATGATAAGTTATTATATACAATAGGGATACATATATCTTGAAAAATAAATTCCGCAAATTGAGATACTCCGCCTCGGATACGAATTACTCGCGTCGGATGCACATAATATCTGTATACGTATCTGTTTTTCGTATATTTGAACACACTATCCATTTTCATATTCATACCCATTTTTCGGATAAATATCTGCTAAATTCGGACTCGAATTTTCGAATATCCATTTACACCCCTAATAAGTGTTTTTGCATTTCATGTAAGGGTGGTCTTGGGAAAAATGATCAGAGTTTTAAAATTTAATTCAGTCTTATCTATATCTCGGGCACAATAAACTCAAAGAAGATGGCATCACTTTATTGACATCAAGGTTACCCACATGGAGTGGATACTGTTTCCAAAAGATAGAAGGGCAACGACTTCCATTAATATCTACGCAACATTAACATTAATGTGGAACCATTTTCAAACTGTATTAACTCCCATCAGTCTGGAAATTTGGCATGACTTTTTCCTGATAATTAAATGTGATTAGCTAATAATTTCAACAAGTACATGCACGAGATAAAGGTTATATAAGTATAGGTCCTCACCCACAACCTTAAATCTGCAAAGTTGTGTTTTTTTTTTAAGTCAAAGAGAGAAAGGAATAATGTAAGTGAGTAAATTTGGTTTCCCTTTAATGAAATATAAACACTAATGGTTTTGGTTACATAGTAAGATAATTTCACTTTAGCTTGTGTAAAATTTCATGCACTTTTCATTAGAGTTTTTCACGTATAACCATATAAGGAGTAACCTCTCTTTGTGGCATGGAGAGTATCATCAAGTTGTTTCTAAAGAATTTTAGTCTTATATGGAAATATGAGTGGAAGTGGAAATAGAATTAAAAGAATGTAGAACAAAACAAAGAACTGTTCTCATTGCATTCAAAGTTCGGGGTGAAAATGAGGCGAGCCGAGCCGAGCCGAGCGTAAGGTTGCTCAAGCTTGGTTTGTAAATGTAAACGAACGTAAACGTATGTTCAAGCTTGGTTCATTTATCTTACGTGTTGAGCTCGAATGAGATTCTAAGCAAACGAATACGAGCCGAGCTCGAGTTGCTTGGTTGTTTTACACTAGTTTATTACGGATATTGGTGATCGAGCCGAATCCGAGCCGAGCTCAACAATATAACGAGCTTAAAATTTCGTTCAAGCTTGGCTCATGTATTTTATGAGCATGTCTCGAACGAGTTTTTTTTCGAACGAATACGAGCCGAACTCGAGTAGCTTACTTCATTTTACAGCCCTATTCAAAGTACACATATGGGCCATATATATAACAGTACACAATATAAAATGGTAAAATCTAAATCCTTATGGGTATGGTAAAAGTGTAAAATTGAGATTTTAGTGTATGCTATGGGTATCGCAAATATGCATATTTAGACTTTCATAGGGTAAGAGCAACCCTTATGCATAGGGTAAAAATACACTCAACTAGCCGAAATATCCCCTACCTAAACTGACGAAATTGCTACGGACTAATTCAAATATAGCATACAAGCAGCAAAATGACGTCGTTTGGCGGAAAAATAAACCCCCTTTGGTGGAACATCATGTTCCGCTTAAGGGTTATGCAATTTTATACTTTCTCCCCCACGAGTTTTATCTTATTATGATTAATCCAAAATTAAATACCACACCAACCTCACCTACAATAAAAATAGTTGTTGCCATAAAAAAAAGAGTAGCCGTTGCCATAAAAAAAACAGTCGATGCATACATTAATAAAGCTGTTCAAACATATGGGGTACAAAATATAAATATTGTAACTTTATTGGATTGCTTAAGCGGAACAAGATGTTCCGCTTTTTGGTTTTATATATATATTTTTTCGTTCTCGAGCGGAACAACTTCTTCCGTTTAAGCCGGGCCCCACAAAAAAACAAGTAGTCCATTTCTATATTTGTTATTTTTTACCCTATGAAAGTCTAAATATGCATATTTGTGGTACCCATAGCATACACTAAAACCTCATTTTTACACTTTTACCATACCCATAACGGTTGCTCTAAAAAATAGCAAATATAGAAATGGACTAGTTGTTTTTTTGTGGGGCCCGCCTTAAACGGAAGAAGTTCCGCGCAAGAACGAAAAAAAATATATAAAACCCTAAAGCGGAACATCTTGTTCCGCCTAAGCAATCAATAAAGTTATAATATTTATATTTTGTATCCATATGTTTGAACGGCTTTATTAATGTATGCATCGACTGTTTTTTTTATGGCAACGACTACTCTGTTTTTTATGGCAATGTCTATTTTTTTTTTATGGCAGCAACTATTTTTATTGTAGGTGAGGTTGGTGTGGTATTTAATTTTGGATTAATCATAATAAGATAAAACTCTTGGGGGAGAAAGTATAAAAATGCATAATCCTTAAGCGGAACATGATGTTCCGCCCAAGGGGGTTGATTTTTCCGCCAAAAGACGTCATTTTGCTGCTTGTATGCTATATTTGATTTAGCCCGTAGCAATTTCGTCATTTGGGTAGGGGATATTTCGGCTAGTTGAGTGTATTTTTACCCTCTGCACAAGTGTTGCTCTTGAAATAGCTAACTGATCAAAGATAACAGATAATGGCGGTAGACTTTAGTGGCTGCAGTTACTTAAGTGTGGCTACTGCTTATCCTTGTAAAGAGGGGATGAGGTTACTGCTATCCGGGTAAATAGGAGTGCAGTGGGAATCCAGTAAGGTAGTGGGGTCATTCTCATTTGTAGCAGCTGCCTTAATATTTTCTTGTTTATCAAATATCAAGAAGTTAGTAAAATACGATAGGAACACGGGTATTATTGACCCATATAAACTAGTAGAGTAAAGTACTCCAGGAGTTCCTTACTATTCTATTGATTTCAATTTAGTCTTTTACCTTTTTATTGTCTCAATTTAGTCCCTCACCTTTCAAATTGATTCAATTTCGTCCCTCTCCTTTTTTTTGTTTCAATTTCATCCTCAACTTTTCATTTTATCTCAATTCAGTCTATCTGTTAACTATTTTGGATAAAATTGACTATTTTACCCCTCTTTAATGACAAATAATAAAATGAATGTTATAAAATTTGAAAAATAAGCCATTTTATTATTATTTGAGGATAAAAAAGAGTTTTTTATCTGAGAATAATTAAAAAAAATTGTTTTTATTCTATCCCAGTTGTTTTTAATTTTTCAAAAAAAAAACTCGAATAATAATTTTAATAGTCAACATAATTTTTTTGTTTATAAAAAACTCTTTTTTTAATTTTAATTAAAAATGTAAAATTTGATGTTTTAGATTCACAATTGTTAGTGAAGCTAGCGCGGACCCACATCACAGGAAATTTTTTATTTATCAGTTATATTATATAGATGAGAAAAAATTGATGTCTTAGATTCACGACCGGTTAGCTCGCTGGATCGGACTCACATTCATTAAAATAAGTGGCTTGAGAATAAGCCACTGTAGTCAAGCACTTTACAGTGGCTTATTCTCAAGCCCCTTATTTTAATGAATATGAGTCCGATCCAGCGAGCTAACCAATCGCGAATCTACGACATCAATTTTTTCCCCATCTATGAAATATAATTGATAAATCAAAAATTTCATGTGATGTGGGGCCGCGCCAGCGACACTAATAAATTGTGAATCTCAAAAGTCAAATTAAATATTTTTAATTAAAATTAAAAAAGGAGTTTTATAAATAAATAAACTATGTTGACTATAAAAATTATTAATCTAGTTTTTGTTTTCAAAAATTAAAAACAACTGGAATAGAATAAAAACAAAAACTATTTTTTAACTATTCTCGGATGAAAAACTATTTTTATCCCCAAATAATAATATAATAGCTTATTTTTCAAATTTTATAACATTTACTTTATTATTTTTCTATAAAGAGGGGTAAAATAGTTAATTGTATCTAAAATAGTTAACAGATGGACTAAATTGAGACAAAATGAAAGGTTGGGGATGAAATTGAAACAAAAAAAAGGAGAGGGACGAAATTGAACCAATTTGAAAGGTGAGGGACTAAATTGAGACAATAAAAAGGTAAGAGACTAAATTGAAACCAATTGAAAGGTAAGGGATTGCTTGGGTACTTTACTCAAACTAGTAATAGATATATTAATTGCTTAAAAAGAAAACAATCATCAATAACAGAACTTCTACGTACTCTGTTATTTCTCGGATTCAAATAATTTCTTCTATTACAGAAGAAAGAACATAAATCAGACAACTATCATAGAATGAAAGGAATTATAGTATGAATACAGGGGTGATTAAGTTGTGCAAATAATTCTTTGTATTGTTGCATGTGTAATTCAAAGACTTGGTTTAAGGAGACTAAGGGTTGTTATGGTAAACATATAGAATTCATGGTGGCAGGGCCGGCTCTATAATTTTCGGAGCTCTAGGCGAAAAATCAAAATGGGGCCCTTCCGTATAAAAAAATCAAATAAAGAAAATATGTTCTTCTCGCATTTTTCGATGCAAAACCAATTTGTACATAGAAAGTAAATTTTAATATACTAATATCTAATCCCATCACTAGAATTCTCATCAAAATGTTTTTTCTATAAATATTACGTTTTCACAAAATACGAGTTCAATTTTCATTTCTTTAGTAATATCTATAGACATATTCACACAACACAACAAGTGTAATTTGTTAGTAAACATATTCACACAACACAATAAGTGTAATTTGCAAAAACAAAAATTAATCACACAATCACAAGATTCTCAATAAAATTGACAAACCATATTAAAGAAAAATGCTAAAGAGGAACAATAGAACCTGATTTGAGTGTCAATTTGAGAGCAATCTCAAATTTTAATTTGTAAATGCCCAAATAATAAATTGAAATCTACAAAAAAAAAACACAAATATTAGTAGTAACACAAACAAATTTATATAGTGGGATATAACAAAGTAAATGAATAATATATACTTACACAAACAAGGTCCAACCAATCTCCAATCAAGCCCTAACTTTCTTAAATTGAAACCCTAGATTTTTAACCCTTATTTTGATGAGGTTAGTACAAGGAAAAAGGGGGGGGGGGGGGGGGGGGGGAGGGGTGGCTGCTCGTTTTTTTTTAGGGGTGGGGGAGTGGGGGTTGCCGAAAATTTCTTATTTTTGGGTGGGGGTGGGGCAGTGGCAATTAAGGGTTTTGGGTGGGTAGGGTGGGTAAGAGAGTGTTTATTCTTGCTTTGGTTAGTAGAGAAAGAGAGTAGTGTGAGTGAGAGAGAAGAAGAGAGGAAGAGAAGAAGAGTGAGAAAAAAAGTGGGTGAGAGAAATGAGAGAGTTAGGGTTAGAAGAATAAAATAAGTAAATGGGTTGGGTTGGGGTATGATGGTGGGTTTATTGTCTGGGTTTATTTTTTAGTGTGAGAGTTGGTTATTGTATTGTTATTGATTTTAGTGTATGAGTTTGTTTTAAATAGAACAAATTTATTTTGGGAGGCCTTTTTTTAAGTAATAACTCTAATTTTTTTCATAACTAATTTTTTTTTAAACCTAATTTTTTTTATACCTAAATTTTTTTTTTATACCTAAAACTTTTTTTTTCCTCGAAGGGGCCCCAATTAATCGGACGCCCTAGGCGGCGGCATAACCCGCCTATGCATAGAGTCGGCCCTGCATGGTGGCGATGGCTTCAGCCGATAGTTTTATTGCAACGGTGGCCGATGGAAATTCCAGTCCTAAATAAAACATCACAACTGTTTAAAACATATAGATTTAAATTAACTGAAATCGGGGGGCTAGACCATAGCTAATAAATTCATCCCACATTAATTGTTGAATGTACTTTTCGTACATTACTGGCGAATGTTTAAGAAACTCGGATTGGTCCCCTAGTCAATTAATCCATTGCATTGTAAGCTATGTTTTAAATGCTCTCCAACTTGTGGCCATGGAAGATAACACCATTTTTTGGTGTTTAGGTCCATGTAAAGTTGGTATATATAAAATGAAAGAAAAATGAAATAGTCTTTTTAAGAAAAATGAAATAGCAAAATAATTAAAAGTGTTTAACTTTACAGCACTCTACAATGTCTTTTTCTATGTGGGTGGCACTTTCGGCCAAATTTTTTACGTCATTGGAACAATAGCCTTCCCCAATAATCCTCCATATCTTGCCAGTGGTAAGGGTTTCGCTCGGTTGGCCTAAGGTCACGAGTTCGATCCCCCCAGCGGTTACCTAGCATGTGGTAAGGGCAGGCTCTGGGCGGTGCGGGTTATTCGTATGGCTTTGGGTCCGATTCCCCACGAGTATGACAGTATTTAAGCGGGGCTTGTCTATGAGGTGGTCATGCGTAGTGTCCCCTCTGTTTAGCTTACACGAGGGAGTCCAAATGGCTCGTTCGTGTGGAGGTTGAGGATTAACAAAAAAATAAATAAATAATAATTCTCCATATCTTGCCAAAGTCCTTTTATAGTCACTTATTGGTTGCCCTTCATCATTATAGATGAATTTTACCCATTCTTCAACATAATTTATTTTAGACAAGTGCTTTAGCATTGTTGGACCTCTACCCCCTTTTTAGATTTTGAAGGCTCGACCTCTAGATCCATGGTGCAGAAAATAGAATTATGTTAAATTCAACATCTAGGAGTTAAATTGACAATGTTTAATGTATCTTCAATTCAAAAGATTTAATCACATAAAAGCTTTCCGAAAAAGATTGTACAAAAATCAGGAAAAAATGAATTAAATGGACCATATTACCCACATAAGTCAATCCGATGATTGATGATTTTCTTCCACATATATGTCCATATATTTCCCTGTATATTATACCGAAGAATTTATGATAACATTTAACGTGGGTTAATATTCTGCCGTCTAAAAATAGATGTAGCAATCTACAAATATTATATAAGTTTGTACCCGGTAATATTTAGGTATTTATATTATTAACATCCTCATTTCTATAAATTAGTTGTGCCCATGTGCGTTGCACGTGTGACCATTTCCAGATATTAATATTCCGCTGCAAATCTGTGAAGGACAAAGTAATAAAAATACTTGCAACATATTATGTAGAATCTGTTTTGTTAGAGTATAACATAAAGTACCTAGTACGAAGCATCAATCATTACTCCAAAAATCAAACCTTCATTTAACTGTAAATTATACAAGATATTCTTGTGAATACTTTAAATCTATCACAAACGAACTCGGAACTCCCTACTCAAAAGCAGGAAGAAATACAATATGTATGTATATATAATCCGAATAAATATATCACAATGAAATTAGCTTGAAATGATTTATAGGGAAATATCATTAAAAAAAAGTTTAAAAAGCTTCAGCAAGCTAATTTCAAATCGCAGTTATTGAAAGATGACATTTGATAAAAACAGTGTGTAATCCTAAAAACTGAAAATTTAATTCTTAAATATGTTGCTTTTGACGTTTGTTAGGATTCAAAGGTTCTTCTTCCTCTTCAACTTTATGAGCGACGAACATGGATGACATTATCCGAAGAACCTTTGTACTATATTCTTGTTCTGTTACATAATCCAATTGATGGATTTATATTGCGTAGAAGAATGATTGGACAATTATATTTAAGTTTCAATGCGTGTGGTGGCAATCCATTCGGCATCAAAGAATTTAAAAATTCTTCTTGGTAATAGTTGTGCGTGGCATCCACGGCTTCATCAAAGCTATTTAATGTCTTCAATTCTTCGGGGAACATATCAATCATCATATCATTGAGTGGGTCTACGTGTTCGTTTGTTGTTGCAAGAATTGCTCGATCTGTCAATAAATTTGGCGAGTTACCATTTATATTTAATGATGGGAAGATAACGTGAATGAGAGACTATTCGGGGCCCTCATCATGTGTTGATGCTTCCGTCCCATCGCCAATCTTTAGAAGAAAATCGCTAAGTGAGGAATTAATACCCAAATGTTTAATTACTTAATCATCACTATGAAGTTAAACAGGGCATTAGTTCTTTTTAGTCATTATATTTGCATAATATGATGGATGGATTATCAATCTTAACATATCAATACAACAACTTTCAAAGATAAATTACATGAGACAGAGAAACTGCGTTCATGTTCATTGAATAGAAATTACAAAATAACAAAGAGAATCCATCCGGTTAATAAGTTTGGTCAAACCTAAGTTTCCAAGAAATTAAAACAATTTACTCAACAATAAGATGAATTGAAAACAACAATTGTAAATTAATTTTAAAAAATTTAAAAAATTATGGTATTTGAATAAGTGCAATGTATTCCATAAGTATCCATAAACCATGAACTAAATAAGTGACACTCAGTACTAAATATTAAGCGCAGGGAAGAACAAACTGAAATTCTTTGAACACTATTTTTTTATAAAGATGCTAAAGATACAGTTTAGAGTGTGTGTTTGAGTTGACAAAGATAATTCAACCAAGGCGTGTAATTGGAGCTTCAATAAGATAATTTGGACTCATTTTGTTCACTTATTTGGTTGTTCTTGAAAGTTATGTTTTTCTTAGTTGGGGAATTGCAACGTGAACCGACGTAACACTTAATAAGAAGAATATATGTATGTAGAGAGACAAAATGAATACATCGAACCATACAGTATGAAAAAATTCCAACACAGAGGAATTTAAAAAATAATATTTTTACTATTTAAAAAAATGGTCCCCGCCAGCGGTACGCATAGGCAGGAACTATTTTTTTAGGAATAATGATATGAGTACAAAAATCTCCTCCAAAACCTCCCCCAAATCTGATGTGGATTCCACTAACTCTCTCACCTGCCTATTAAGTATTGCCTTGTGTTATGGGGTCCCGCCAGGGCACCTAATTAATTGCTTTGGGGGGATTATTTGGAACTCATAGCACCACTCTTTTTTTAGTATCTTGGTACCCGTCAGCGGTATGTATAGGCGGTATATAAAACAATTTAAATAAAATGTAAAAAAAACAGTTTTAAACAATTTTTTAAGTGCCTAAAGATTTTACTTAAAAAAAATTGTTTTAAGTCAGTAGTTCCAAAATAGTAACTATTAGAATCTTATTTTTTTTTAAATAAAATCTTTAGACACTTAAAAAATTGTTTAAAACTGTTTATTTAAAACTGTTTTTTTGTATATTTTATTTAAAATGTTTTATAATACGCGACCAAAATAAAATTAATATGACATGGCATGGCATGACACACCTCAAAATCTTAATTTTACGTAAATGAATACGACACATATGAAGTGACATGGCACGACACAAAATTCCTTTTTTTACGAAATGCGAACACGGGCCACTTGTCGTGTTGCATTTTAAGTGGGCTGTGTTAGTATTTGGTAAAAAATGAGATTTCGTATTGTGTCATATTATTTTTATAGGTCAAAACAAGATTTTGAGGTGTATCGTATCATTTTTATTTTGGTTGTGTTCGTGTTTGGTCAAAAAAATTACATATATTGTGGCGTGACACTTTTACTTGGGTCGTGTTCGTGTTTTGTAAAAATATAATATTTCATGTTATGTCGTGTCACTTTTATTAGGATCGTGTTCATGTTTAGTTAAAAAAAAAATTGTCGTGTCGTGTTGTGTCGAGTTGCTTTTATTTGAGTCGTGTTCGGTTATAAAAATAATTTTCAATTTAAAAAACGGTTTTTTATTTGTCAATTTTTTCCCAATTTTATGTAAAAAACATTTTTTTTGAAAAGAAAACATTTTTTTGAAACAAAAAACAGTTTTTAAATCTATCTTAAAAAAACATATATAAAAGTATCATGACTTTTATTTTTAAATAAAACGGGGTTTTTAAAACTATCATAACAGTTTTTATAAAAAACAGTTATTTTATAATTTTAAAAAATAAAAAAATATTTTAAAAAACAGTTTAAAATAATGTTTTAATTGAAAAAATTAAGAAATAAAAAAATATTTGTTTGATCTTTAGAGCAAAGGGCAAGTTTGTCTTTTAAAAAGTAATTGGAGTGTTTTAAGAATTTTTAGAATCTTTATGAAATAAATATGAATACAAATATGTCCAACTGGAAAATACATATGAATGCATAAAAACAATAATCTAATAAGGTGTGAACTTGGTAATTCCTTAACTTAAAACATATATATAATTTTTCTGAAATTAACATTGAATTTAGAATTATTATAAAACATGATACGAACAACAATAAAATTGGAAATATAAAATCTGAGCACAAAAGAGAAACAACATTCATGAATGAGATAAATATAATTACAAAAATTATGTATTTGCTTTCAAATTAACAAATGCATATTTTTTATGCCAAATGAAAAAGGAGTAAAAAATTAGAGAGAAAATTAGGAGTATTGACTTTATTTTTTGGATAAGAAACAACATCAATGAAAAAACTATGCAATATGAATTTGATGGAAAGATGAAGGAACTTGGACAACTGACTTTTGATTTCTAGGGTTTTAAGATGAATGTATTCGGAAGTTTTGTTAGATGAATCCATTAGGAGAGAGAATGTATCAAGTTAAGATTCATGGAAAAAAATTTGTCGTGTCGTGTTGTGTCGAGTTGCTTTTATTTGAGTCGTGTTCGGTTATAAAAACGATTTTCAATTTAAAAAATAGTTTTTTATTTGTTATTTTTTTTCTCAATTTTTCTAAAAAACATTTTTTTTGAAAAAAAAAACAGTTTTTAAATCTATCTTAAGAAAAAACTTCTATAAAAGTATCGTAACAGTTTTTTTAAATTAAAAAAGGGTTTTTAAAACTATCATAACAATTTTTTTTAATAGTTTTTTTTAAAAACAGTTATTTTTTAATTTTAAAAAATAAAATTATGTTTTAAAATACTTTTTTTGTTGAAACAAATTAAGAAATAAAAAATATTTGTTTGATCTTTAGAGTAAAGGGTAAGTTTGTCTTTTAAAAAGTAATTGGAGTGTTTTAAAAAAAATTAGAATCTTTAAGAAATAAACATGAATACAAATATGTCCAACAGGAAAATACATATGAATTCATAAAAAATAATAATCTAATAAGGTGTGAACTTAGTAATTCCTTAACTTAAAAAATATATATAATTTTTCTGAAATTAACATTGAATTTATAATAATTATAAAACGTGAATAGAACTACAATAAAATTAAAAATACAAAATCTGAGCACAAAAGAGAGACAACATTCATGAATGAGATAGATATAATTACAAAAATTATGTATTTTCTTTCAAATTAACAAATGCATACTTTTGATGGCAAATGAAAGGAGTAAAAAATTAGAGAGGAAGTTAGGAGTATTGATTTGATTTTTGGACAAGAAACAACAGCAACGAAGAAACTATGCAATATGAATCTGATGGGAAGATGAATGAGCTTGGGCAACTCACTCTTGATTTCTAGGGTTTCAAGATGAACGTATTTGGAAGTTTTATTAGATGAACGTATTAGGAGAGAGAACGTATCAAGTTAAGATTCATGGAATGATTTTAATTTAATGAATGTGTGAGATTAATATTAAGGGTATAATAGAAAATGTTAATTTAATGAGGGTAGTTTAGTACTTTGAGATTTGAAGAGGAACTTTCCTCTTTTTACGTAGTAGAGATAAGAGAATGCTTGTATAAACTAAGCTTTGAACCCTTACAATATGTTTTTTCTGACTTAAAGTGCTTCAGTTTAGGTAAATTTAAAATCCTCTTAAGTGAAAAAAACATACAACTGTGAATTCTTGCATTTACTTCTAATATAAACCTCTAGTTGAGAAAGCTCGAGAAGAAAAGTGACAATAATAAATTAATGCAGCTATAATGATATTGGGATGAATCATTAATAATTCTTAAGCACTTTAGACATGGGAAGGGGGTTTGCACGGTTCTATTTAAAAATTTCAACAATAATAAATATGAACCAAAGAAAAGCAAGATCAGAGAGGATCAAACGGATTTCAATGTCATCTAATTTTCAATGGATATTGTTATTGCCATAAAATGTTTATAAGTATCTTAGAAATATCATAATTGGCATGAATGTTTTATAACTATTTTACCATAACAAAGTTCTTATACTCGTCATTTTTTACTGTAATTTATATTTTTCCACAAATTTGTATGAATTTCTATTAGTTATATGGATACAATCTTCAACAAAAATGAACATGACTTTCTCATTATTTATAAATTGACATTTTCCCCTAGCCTCCAATAAATTCTTCGATCTGCATATGCCAATGGGATTTTGCCGTGAAGTTTTAGGTTAAGCTGATGATCCACTATACATCATGCAATGTCCAATCCAACCAGGAAAAAATTAGGGGAATGTACTCTTATGTCCCTCACAAATAAATTTTAAACACTAATTAAAATTGGCCTTCCAATTCCATTTTCATAACTTGGAATTGGATTACCAAACGAACCCTAAAGGAATTTTGACAAATCTTGAACACTTAGGTCCACTAATTCTCTTCTTGTAGAAGTCCACTCTAGTAACATAACAAGTGGAGCTAATAATAAATTACCCTTAAATATTTAAAAACTGTTACAAAAGGACCTAATTGTAAACTGCCCAAAAAATTATTTTTATAGTTTTACAATTCCTGACCAAAAATGGAACACTATTTTTTCATGCTTATATTTTATGGCTAAGGGAAAAAGTTCATGGTATATTAAGTATACTTCCCAAGCATGGTGTGCCATATCCATTTCCCAAACCCCACGTGGAAGTTGCTGCCATGTTAGGTGAGAGATCAACGTGACATTAATATACATTTACATATATAAAAATTTATCAATTTTTTTTTTACAATAGAGTACACAATGGCATAAATGACTACATACATCCAACACCATACAGAGCAAAGATGAAGAAAAGAAAAGTGTAGCATATGTAATTAATAAAAGAGAGTCCCTATACATTAACAAAGAGAAAAACCATCAGTTTCATTAAAGCAACCATCAAGAGAATACCATTCAAATGTAACATAATATCATAAACAAGTTCTAATTCAAAAATGTTTAACAGATCTTAAATAAACACAAATGTCATGTCGTGTTATGGTCACTTCATGTTCTCTCACAATCTTCACACTCATATGTTGAAGGAGATTCAACAACCATATCAAAGGATTCAATATTTGGCAATACTTTATCATGTTCACCACAACTGTGAATGAGATCACCATCATTTTATTTTTCATCATTATCTCTTTGGGGAGTTACAATGCAATTGTCCATCAAAAATTCAATTGATTGGATACATTATAAACTTTCTTTGCTTGAGAGGTCGAGAAGAAAGAGTCAGATTTATGATCAACTCTACGAAGTTTGACCAATGTAAAACTAAGTTCATCTACTTTAATGCTTTTACCATTAATCAAATCACACTTGAATACTAAAATCCTAAACGAATAATATTTGATCATGCAAGTCTCCCTAATAACACTGTAAAAAACCATATCTGTAAACAAGGTTTCTTATTGAAAAACCCGATGTATTTGACTTCATAGGTTTTGTTTTAAGTCTATACTGCATAGATCTCTCATCTAGTTTGGATATTAAGACAAATTATTAGTTTTTAGAATCGAGCAGTTTAAGACCAGGAAGGTAATCTACTTTAATAAGGCTTGTTCATCAAATTTAACTATATCTAAGTATGGTAAAAAGGTATAAAAATCCGCACAAATATGACATTACTTTCACTTCATGCATATTATGTGTTAATTTCATTTTCTCTTGACTTTATATAAAGTTTAAATAAGTTTTTGTAGTTATATTGGATTTAAATTCAATTTTGTGCATTAAATCAAATATTTTAATTAAATTTTAAAAAAATATTGGGTTCTATTTTATAATTACCTATAAGTGTCTTAACTGACGTGTATTTTTAATATTAGTGGGTTACACATATCTTGATCTGATTAGGTGAGAGTCTTTTATTTTATCTCACATATTTGTCACCTATTGTGAGCCATTGGATTAAAACGATCAGTGGATTAGGTTGAGTGTTAATCTAATCCTTGTGCCATTCCTTTCAACCAATCACAACGCTTAACCCAGTAACCGGTTATAATCCGTCTACTTACTTATAATGCATTATTTTTAAATCGTTGGATCATATTTGAAATGATAGATAAGATCTCAGCCATTGATTTTGGTGAACCTCTACAGAACCTTCCACTACCTCTATATAAACCTTATTCGACTTTATTATTTAGCTTTTTAGCTCGAGTTAAAGAGAGAGAAAAAAAGAAGTGATTTAAGAGAAAGAGTTCAAGTGAAAAAAGAGAGAAATATTCCTGAGAGAAAACCCTGAGAAAACCTTTTCTTACAGAAGTTTAAGAGAGGAAAAAATATATTATGAGTGAAAGAGAATCTAGGGTTTTCTAAGAACAAAACTTAGTCTTAGATCTACGAAATTTAGAGTGTTAAGGTCCTTAAGACCCAATCCCTACAACAATCTTCACGTTTGTTTCTATATCTTGACTTTTCTTCGTAGAATCAAGGTTTTAAACATTGTGAAACATTTTCACACACTTGAGTTTTGATTTGTTCAAAATATTAGTTTTTAAATCTTTTTTGAAAAACTTTTGTAATATTCCGACATTTCATAGTGGATCATGATTTCATGTTTCATTTCTAATTGGATCCATAATATTTTAGTTATAAGAAAAATATATCAGAAATCAATTTTAAGAGTTTAGGACCGAAATTTTTTGAAAATCTGATTTTATATCTTTTGAATAAAAATTCTATTACACCCCGCCTAATTAAACACCGAGTGATCAATCCTTTATAAAATTAAATCAAAATATCCAGTTGGTCCCGTTTATGCATCACTGCGGTGACTAGGGGTGGCCGTGGGCCGGGCCTGGGCAGGCCCGGTCGGGCTCAGGCCGGGCTTGAAAAATTAAGTGCTATCCCAAGCCTGCTCGGGCCTAGATCGGGCCTTATTATGTAATCCCAAGCCCGCCCAGCTTTGAAAGCTCTTTACCCAGGCCCGCCCGATCGGGCCCTATTATGTTAATTAAAAGATTTTTTTTTAAAATTAAAATACCTATTTTTTTATTTAAAGACCAATTTTTTTAATTAAAAATCTGTTTTAAACTCCATATATTACAAAGTCCATATATAAAGTTTTTCACTTTACATGAAAAGACTAGGTATACGTTTTTATATTTATAGAAGTCCCCCCCTCCCCAACACACACACACACACACACACACATATATATATATATATATATATATATATATATATATATATTTCGGGCCTCGGGCCGGGCCTCATCGGGCTTAAGAACTCACGCTCAAGCCTGCCCGAAAAAAAATCGAGCCTATAAAATTTTATCAAGCCCGCTTTGCGGGCCTATTTACCTTACCCAAGCCCTATTTTTTTATTGGGCGGGTTGGGCGGGCTTGGCGGGCCTCGGGCCTATGGCCACCCCTAGCGGTGACAATTATGTTCAACACAAATGAATAAGAAAAGGCAATCACCAAAGAAAATAAATAATGTAAAGAACGTCAATCACATGACACAATAATTACGTGGTTCAGCAAGAATGCCTACGTCCACGGTGGAGCTCTCAATACTATTTCTCTTTACTCTGGGGAGTGTTTTACAGGAAATATAATACTGTTACAAAGTTATATACAGGTTTTTTTCCGGGGAGTGGGGGTGTTGGACTCCCCCACGCCGATCCATAATTCCTAGATATCTCCTTACGAGATTTTAAGAATAGACTAAGTCGTAACTGAGTGATTTGAGACGGTGGACTCCCAGACTTTGGGCTATAATTTACCGTGCTACTCGTCTAGGCCCGTGGTGAAAAAGCACAAATCGAGGTACTCACAATTGCCCCTAAATTTGTTGGGACACAATTTGGGCTCAACAATTTTAAATGATTTGTCATAATGGCTATCTTGTAAATTGTGTAACTCTTTAGAGAACTAATCGCCTCTTCCATAATGATTTAGGTGGTATCTCGCTTCGTTTCCAGTGCACTATGATTAGAAACATTTAAAAATCTTTCGGAGCAGTGCTTCCTTATTGTCGTTTCAGGTCTCTCCGTACTTTCTAACCTTCTCCAATCTCCCGCTGTTGCGCTTTCATTCCCAGGTATTCGTCTTTCAACTTCAATCTTCTACATCGTCTTTGCTTGTGACTTTGCATCATCTTAAGCCCAGTTTTTACTTTGTAAGCTCCTCTTGCTCTTTCTCTTTTCTTTTTCTGTTGAACTTTCCTCGCATTTGTAATTAGGGCTCGTAAATGGCGAAGATAGGAAATAGATCAGTATCTGAGTTTAGGAAGTTTTATAACATCCCAGATTGGGTAGACAGTGAGTGTTCCCTTGTCCCTAAAAATTTTAGAGAGATAAAGGACGCTCACTGGATTCACGTCCTCTTACTATCCCAAGGCGGTCTTACTTTCCCTCCAAGCAATTTATTTTTGCATTTCTTTGGTTATTTTAATATTGTCCCAGCACAGTGTTCGCCAAACGTCTGGAAGATTATTAATGGTGTCCATAGAATAAATCAGCTATATGGCACCAATCAAGGGCTTGCTGAGATTTGCTTTTGTTATTCTTTATCGCGAACAAGTTCTGGTCTTCTTTACCTCAAGGCTAGGAGTTTGATAGGGTATTGGTAGTAAATCTACCTGATTCCCATAAGGATTACTGGCAAGAGGGTTTCCTTGCTAGAAATTGGCAATTCCCTCCCCATACGGAGGGGTCGAGGTCTGACAGGTTCATGGTCCCCTTTTATGGGGAGGAGTTTATAGGTAGGCTTAATTTTTGCTCTGATCTTCGATCTTCTTGTTAATGTATGATTTCTCTGATATTCTTCTCTCTTTCTTTTTAGCGAGGACAAAGAAATTGGAACCTGCTATCAGCGAGGTTCGAGCTGCTGAGTTAGTCAAGGCCTGGAATATCAGGGATCTCTTGGCTGACGGTGATCATCCTCAATTAGCAGCTTTTCTGTTGGATTTAAAGAACGTTGGGTCCAGCTTTATCGCGCGCCCTGTAGACAGCGTTCCCGAGCTAGACATCACTGAAGAAGTTACTATATATCCCATCCAATTGGACGAGGAAGAGAGAATCTCTGGTGAGGGTAGCGAAGGTGATAACATGGGTGGTGCTGAAGGTGGTTCTAGTGAATAGAGAACTAGTGGTGAAGGTTCTTCTAGCTCGAAAGAAGTTTCAGAAGTTCGAGAGTCTTCAAGTGAATCGAGCAGTTCCAGTGAAGAGGATATGTCTCCTCCCAGGAAGAATCTAATTCGGGATGATGATGATAATGATGATGTGCTTCTTTCTCAGCGATCGAAGAAGCAGAAGTCTGGCAGTGGGGAAGTTACCACTGGTTCTCGGCATGCTGTCAGCGAGAAGGAAAAGAAGATGAGGGAAGAAGAGCAGTTGAGAGAGAGAGAGAGAGAGAAAGAAGGAGGAGGAAAAGAAGGCGAAGGAGAGAAAGAAAGTGGAGGAGAGGAGAAGAGCTAAGAAGGAGAATGAAGAGGAGAGAAGGAGAGAGTATATGAGGACGAAGGAATGTCAAGCAATGGTGCCTGTGTCTGCCTTGCTCAAGGGAGCCTCTATAGCCATCTCTCCTCAGTTGTCTCCCGCATTGCTCGAGAGAGAAATTTTGCCTACTGATCGTTAGAAGGCAATGGGGACCGACCATTTAGCTCTGTAGGCGAGTCAGAGGCTAGCCTTGGTAAGTCAATCTTTGCTCTTCTATGCTTGCAATATTCTATTCGATACATCTCTTTCCTAATGTTTTCTCTTTTTTACAGTTCGTGACTGACTTCGCCGTCCTCTATGGCACCTGCGATGAGATGATGGAGAGGAATACTGATCTGGAGAAGCAGAATGCTGAGCTGAAGGGGAAGGGTGTCTAACTGGAGGCCAGTCTGAAGACTGCTAATGATGCTCGGGTAAAGGAGGCGGCGGTCAAAGAGCTCAATGAGCTGCGACAGTCTTATGACTTGGTCTGCATGAGCAAGTTAGTTGTGGTGGAGGAGAATAGGGTACTGGAAGAGAAGGTGAAGAAGGTGGAGGAGAGATCGTACAATGTCGGGTAGGCTGTTGCGTATGAGGATGCTGAGGTTTGGATATGCTACATCAGTCGACTGAACTTCAAGAAGGGCTAGAACAAGACTCTTCTCGCTGCTGGAGTGGACATTGACTCTCCACTATTCGATGAGCATGATCCAGGCCCAAAGCCTACTGTAGATGACGCACCTGTACCGACCATTGACGGTGGTGCCCCTATTTCTTAGACTATTTCTGCTAGCACCCCTTCCGAGGGAGGTGTTCCTTCTTCTCAAATCATTCTTGCTAGTGCCCCTTCTGAGGGATGTGTTCCTACTGGGGCAGACAAGGTAAAGAGACCAATGACCTCAGAGCCAACTGAGGTTGCTAGCTAGCCTATTCTGAAGACTTTTTTATATTTTTGCTTTGTACTGTTCTTTGGATTATCGATGTACATGAAAACTTCTATTTTAATGAAATGAAATCATTTCCCTTTATGCCTACTGATTCCTCTGCTCTTCAATTCTTTTTATGGCTTGTAGTTGATTAATGTGGATGAATATATACCTGCTACCTCTCAATTGGGAAGGATCCTCGGTCCTAATGCGAGCACTCAAGTTTGCCAATCCTTTGTAAGGATTTGTAAGTCTCTCAGGTCGAGGAATAATAGTTTCAAAGACCAGTCTGAGCTCGTCGCCAAACTGAAGGATAGACTTTAGGAGATGGAAGGAGTTGGTTCCTCTATCCAAGAAGAAATGAACACTCTGAGAGCTAAACTTGTGGATGCCTCCGAAATCAATCAAGTCGGACAAGTTATTCAACAGGAGAATGAGACTCTAAGGAGGGAGGTGTCGTAACTCAGGGAGCATGCACCGAGAATCACACCTCAAGTTTTGTGAGGTTCCTCGTTAGCGGTTGGTCCGCGAGATGGAATAGGGACGAGCGCCACCCCTCAAGTTTTGCGAGGTTCCACTTCATCGGTTGGTCCGCGAGCTGGCATAGGGCCGAGCGCCACCCCTTAAGTTTTACGAGGTTCCACTTCATCGGTCGATCCATGAGCTGGTACAGATGTAGGGGGTCCAGCTAGGGAGATGGACGAGCTTTGAAAAGATGTTCGTCGAGCATACGTGATTTCTACTGGGCTTGAAAGAGATGTCACGCGACTGAGGCATCTGTTTAAGAAAGGTCCTCGCTGATGGTTATTACCAGGGTAAGACAGATGCTCCGATGAGGTTAGTAGAGTTTGAAGAGCTATCCTTTATTAGGGGATGGTTGAGAGCCCTCAGGGAGCTGCATGTCCCCAGGAAATCAGTGCTCTGGTATCGTCATGAGATCTCTCCTTCAACTCTGAGGTATAATCCTTTCAGGATGGATGACCAATGGGTCCCTATAAATGCTATCCCCATGCAGCTATTAGAGCCAGATGCAAATGAAGTTGAGGAAGAATTATCCCCTCATCCGAATGACGGTCGAAGATCGCAAGTGGCTGATTATCTCACTCAGAGGCTTAATCCTCTTTAAGATTTTCTTACTTCAATGTAATTTTTTGTAAATGTAACGAAGTAATAAAATATTTATGTTTTGGGCATTTTGCCGACTAAACATGTGTTGTGTATTTTTTACTTCATTAATTTTTCGTTTGATTATCTTGGGCTTTTTCATAGCCGATTAGATTTGATGTGGGTAGAGTTGTTTTGTCGTGTGAGTATCCCAGGTTTTCTGAGTCACACATTATTTAGTGACCAATTCGATTTGGCCGAACTACCTAAGGGTCCCCTGTAGGGCTTCATATATTTCCAGGGGCATTGCAAAGAGGTTGCTCGTATTTCATAACGAAAACCTGAGGAAGGTGACTCCTTGCTTTTATACATCGAGCAATGTGCTTGTCGCTTGGAAAAGGTGTGCAAGTTATAAAATCCACAAAACAAAATTAACACTTCATAGAATGCCACTGTCGAACAATCTTTTATTAAAAATAATAAAAAATGAGTTACCAATTCCAATAATGTGATAAAAGATAAATAAAAAAACTAGAAATATAATTTTTTCAGGTTGGCTGCGTTCCAAGCCCGGGGTATCTCTCTGCCCTCCAGCGTTTCTAAGTGATAGGCTCCTTCTAATTCGTTTCTCTTCACCTTGAATGGTCCCTGCCAGTTTGGACCTAGCTTTCCATCAGATGGTTTTATTGCGCTGCCAAGGACTTTCCTTAGGACATATTCTCCAACCTGGAATGCCCCTGGATTGAACTTGTTGTTATAGTGCCTTGCGAGCTGTTGCCGATAGCTCGCTAGTCTTACTAGGGCTAGCTCTCTGCGTTCGTCGGCTAAGTCTAGTTCAACGAGTAATGATGTATCATTGTGGCCCTAGTCAAGTGTGGACTTCATGGCTGGGAAGCTAGCCTCTAAAAGGATGATTGCTTCCATTCCATATGTCATTGCAAATGGGGTTCCACCAGTTGCTCACCGTGGGGTAGTGCGGTAGGCCCACAGGATATGTGGCAGCTCGCTCACCCATGCGCCTTTGGCTCGCTCTAGTCGTTTCTTTAATCCATCGATCAGTGTTTTGTTGAAAGCTTCAGCTTGGCCATTGCTCTGGGGGTAGGCTACCGAGCTAAAATGGTGCCTGATCCCGTGGTCATTGCAAAAACTCTGGAAGGGGCCGCTCTCGAACTGCGTTCCGTTGTCAATGGTGATGGTTCTGGGGATCCCAAAGAGGGTAATTGTGTTCTTCCATACGAATCTCATCATATCTGCATCTCTGATGTTTGCCAGCGGTTCTGCCTCAATTCATTTGGTGAAGTACTCTATCGCGACCAACAGATACTTACAATTACTGGCAGTCGTAGGAAGAGGGACTACGATGTCCATTCCCCATTGGGCAAAGGTCTAGGGGCTGGTAAGTGATCATAGGTCGCTGGCAGGTTGGTGAACTATAGGAGCATGTAGTTGACATTTCTTGCACTTGCGAGCATATACTCTAGAGTCTTTCTAAATATATGGCCACCAATAGCCTTCCTTCATTTCTCGAAAAGCTAGCGATCTCCCTCCAATATGGCTCCCACAAATTCCTTCGTGAAGCTCGTACAGAATGTGACACCTCGACTAATTAAATATCGGGTGGCTACTCCTTTATTAAATTAATACAAAATGTCAAGTTGGTTCAGTTCATAGCATCACTGTCGAAAAACGTTTTAACAATTACTAGCCACCTAATATTTAAAAAGTGAGTTGTCAATTTTAATTAAATCCGATTAACATGCAAAGAGAAGATTATGAACTGCTAACATAACCACCACAATATAATGACAATAGAATAACCAATGAGTTTGGAGGGATACTCCTCCCAATAATCCAAATACAGGAATAAACAAATACTAAGTCTGCATCACTAAATTAATTACAATACAAAATCTGAGATAATTGAATAGGAAAGTGTCTAAGAGAAATGGGGAGACATGCCCAACAGATAAAAAAAATTCAGATAACATAGAGTCAAGATCGAAAGTGGAGGCTTCTACTGTCAAGGTCCTGTAACTTCCACAGCAGCTACAGTACGTCACCTGAATGGAACTCCTAAGCATGGTGTCTTTGTGGCTGGGCACCTAAAAGGTTTTTACAAGAAAATATATTTGAAAGCAAACGGGTCAGATCCCGATTGTGGAAAACAGTTTAAAATATAGCAAGTGTTTTAATGACATAAAACAATGAATGCAAAATATATGTTAGGACGTGCTCTCACATGAAATACTCACCTCTCAACTATTTGTGCACTCCTAACGTACCCATACCCATTCTAGTTATTTCCATATCTAACTAATACAAAATAAATCTAACATTACTATACGATTCCCTCTTTAATTCCGACATCTTCATTTAAATAGAGAGCTTTACATTTATTCTCGATTTCCCATTATTAGTAATACTAATTACTAGAGATCATCCATTTTATCTTCACAGAATGTTACTATAATTATACTCACAATTAAGCACGACAATTCATTTCAATTAACCGTATATTATTCTGATAATAAATATACATTACTAGCACCCCGAGACTCAGCTGCGGTGCACACATACTCTCTTATCCAATCCCGGTACATCACGTACATAAGGACCACGCATTCCGAATCTCTCAGGAATCGTTCTCAAATAATAACAATCACAAACAATGGAAGAGAACATAGTTCACATCACATGGGTCATGCACATACCTATGCTCCCATGATCAGCAGACTTATTAACTTCTCAATAAGTTCTTCTCTGACCTATGTCCTCGAGGTACCAATCTAAATCCCCCCGTAGGCACACAAAGATTAGATGGCCCTAATCGAACGCAAACCTCCCATGATAGCAAGTATGGTAGGTATGTTATACACATAAAACCACATATACTAAGCATTCGCACATCTTAGATATCTCGTATTATTAATATAGGTATACTTCTTATTCTTATACCGTCATTTAATGTTATACGATTTCAAGTCCCCGATTTGTATATTAACTTTATCAACCCTTCTCACGTCGTAATTAGGTACTCGTTTTCTACTCCACAATTGACATCCGATTTTATTATAAGGTTCTAAGTTCTACTCCTCACGTACCCCAATTCTCACAATTTTACCCACTAATCAATAACGGAAGGTTAATACTCCAATTAAATAAATGTACGGGACATTAGAAATGAAATCAGACCAAAAAGGCCATTCTGTCAACTCGTTAGAAGTCTCGTTCGAACGAGTTCGTTTGAACAAAAGTCTTCGAATGAACTGCCAACTCGTTAGAAGGGAGTACTGTCATCTCGTTAGAAGCTTGTTCGAACGACCTGGGCAGGTCTTCTAACGAGATGCCAGTTTTCGCCCAGAAATCTGCAAATCCGTTTTTCTTCCTTCTTCTCTTTTCTAAATCCCTCCTATGATCATCCAAACTCAGTTTTAAAGTGTTTAAACTACACTAAATCCTCCTAGGTCACTCTCTAACATATACATGGGGTCAATACCTCCTAAATCAACATGAAATCATCATTATCCCCAAAATTTTGTCTCAAACCCTATAATTATGAACACATAATTTAATGTCTACAACTACTCCTCATAAATCCATTTTTAAATCATCAAAGATATATTTTGGATAAGAAATTCATCCATAAACATTCTACATGCAATTCCTACACGATTTTGAGTTCTATCTCCAATTTCATGGGTTTTCATCAAACTTCCAATAAAAGACATATAATCAATTCTAAGCATGGAGGAAACATTCGATTAAAATTACATAATTAAACCACTTGCCTTAGATGTTCTGATTTGATGTTGAGGGATTGAGGTTGATTCTTCTCCCTCTCTCTACAAATTTCTTCCCAAGATGGTGATGGTGGCTAGGGCTTCCTTTTTGAACTTCTCAAGACTTTCCCTATAACTCCCGTAGCCCTCTAACTCCCCAAATGCTGATAATGGCTTAGTGGGTTCTTTTCTAATATAAAAATAACCTCTAAAATTCGTGGGTTTTAATTCCCCTATTTTTATAATTACCAAACTACCCTTTTGGGTTGTCGGTATGGCCTAAAAATACCTCGGGACCCAAACTAAACCCCCGGCTAGTGTTTTCTGACTATTTCGATCCTTCTGGACACGTTGGCGCACTCAAAATGACCATTCGGTTGATAAAAATAAAATTCACTTTTTAATTTAAATAATTACCTTCATGACGCGACTGACACGCGTATCCCAACTAAATTTTCCAAATTGCCGTATAGCTACCTCGTGACAATTTAAATATCATCAATACTCATGTATTACCATACATACTCAGAAATAATAAATTTTAACATCATAATCAAATACCAACTCACATCTCGTTAGTATTTATACCCGGATTAATTTCCAATTAATTCTCATTTAATTTAATTAATCCCTTAAATAAAAATCAATAAAATTTTGGGGTATTACACAGAACTTGCTCAATGTCCTTTGGGTGAACACATTGGAATTAAGGGCCAGTGAATGATCTCTTATACATCTTGCCCTCATAAGATAAGTGAAAGCGAGCAACTTTGACTCTTATCTGATGAGCGACTTTCTTATCGTCTGATAGTGCACCATCTTTCAAATAGTCCCTCAGGGGGTCCATCCAACTAGGTGCTGGTTCGATCTGGAGAATATGGCCCATATCTGGCAGCTCTTCGCTTTGGTTGATTCTTGGCTGGGCGAGGAAGTCTATAGGGATTATTCTCTTTAAGTCAGATTCGATTGCTGAACTCAAGGCTGCTAGGGCGTCAGCATGACTGTTTTGTCCTCTGGGAAACTATTGGACACTGACTTCCTCAAAGTTGGACATTAACTTTTTTACTAAGGCGAGGTAGGATGCCATTCTTTCATCCCTACAGTTAAAGTCCCCCTTTATCGAATTGGAGACCAATTGTGAGTCGCCGAACACCTGTAGCTATTTTGTACCCAACGCCTATGCCTTCTGCAGGCCTGCTATTAAAGCCTCATATTCTGCTTCGTTGTCGGAGGCTTTAAATCCAAGTCTGATCCTCTGCTCGAGAATTGTATCTTCTGGGGTAACAAGCACAATGACTACTCCTTCCCCCTTTGAGTTGGAGGCTCTATTAACAAACAGTCTCCAAACATGGGTTGATGTAATTTACGGGTCCATGGACTGAGGTTAGTCTCCAACTGGGTGCTGGTTCGATCTGGAGAATATGGTCCATGGACTGAGGTTAGTCGCAAGGTTGTTCGCCTGTGAAATCCACTATGAAGTCAGCGAGGACCTGCCCCTTGATTGCATTCCTTGGTTAAAATTGGATGTCAAATTGTCCGAGCTTGACTAACCATTTCGACAGTCTTCCGAACAGATCCGCTTTGTAGAGTATTGCTTTAAGGGTGTGTGATGTGAGAATGATGATAGAATGAGCTTCGAAGTAGTGCTTCAGTTTTCCGGAGGCTACCACTAGTGCAAAGGTAAGATTTTACAGTGGTAGGTATCGCTGCTTGGCATCCAATAGGGTCTTGCTTACGTAGTAGACTGGGTGCTGGATTCCTATTCTTTTGCATACCTATGCAGAACTGACAGCGTGGCTGGGAACAACAAGGTATAGGTACATGGAATCTCTATTTTTAGGTACCACGAGCAAGGGTGGTGTGCTAAGATAATCTTTGAGCTCTTTTAATTCTTTCTAGCAATCTTGATTCCACTCCACTATTTTTCTCTTCTTCAATAGCTAGAAGAATGACTGGCACTTTTCGGATGACTTCGAGATAAATAAATTCAAGGAGGCGAGCATGCCCAGGATTTTCTGTACGTCTCTTATCATGCGAGGAGGCTGTATCTTGTTGATCGCATCAATCTGGTCCGGGTTCGCTTCAATGCCTCTCTCGCTAACCAAGTACCAAAGAAATTTTCCTAACTAGACACCGAAGGAACATTTTCTAGCATTGAGTTTCATTCGGTATTTCCTAAGGATTTCGAAGGTCCTTGATAGGTTTGAGAGGTGGTCTTCTTTATGCCTGATTTTGATGAGCATATCGTCGATGTAGACTTCCATGGTATCTCCCATTTGGTCTTTAATCATCTTGGTGACCAGCCGCTGGTAGGTTGCTCCTGTATTTTTTAGCCCAAAGGCATAACTTTATAGCAGTATAACCCGACAGTGGTGATAAATGTTGTCTTGTCTTGGTCTGGTGCATACAGAGGAATCTGGTGATACCCCGAGTATGCGTCCAGAAAACTCATTATTTTATAAGCTACTGTGGCGTCCACCAACTGGTCAATCTTTAGGAGGGGAAATTGTCCTTAGGGCATGCCTTGTTAAGGTCAGTGAAGTCGATACAAACTCTTCATTTTCCATTGTTCTTTGGAACCACTACTGGGTTGGATAACCATTTAGGGAATTGAACTTCCCGTATGGATTCTGCATCCAACAACTTCTTTACTTCCTTTTCTACAGCCTTGGCCTTTTCGGGCGCAGTCTGTCGTGTCTTATGCACGATAGGCCTAAACTTAGGGTCGACGTGCAACCGATGGCAAACCACATTGGGGTCAATTCTAGGAAGCTCGTACGGTTTCCACGCGAAAACATCCAGATTTCTCCTCAATAGTATCGTCAATTCCTTCTTCTCTCGATCCGTGAGAGAAGCTCCAATCAAGAACATCCTATCTTTTTCGCTACCACCGACTGTGACCTCTTCCAGGTTCTCAACGACCTGCTCAGAGGGGAGGAGCCTGGTCTCCTCTACTCCGAGTCTTCCATACTTTAGCTGCTATTTTAAAGGTATCAAACCTTCCTATTCCTCAAGCTTCTCTTTGGACTTCTCGGCCTTCTTCTATGGTTTTGGGCGGATGCCTGCTATAAAGCACCTTCTTGCCATCGCTTGGTCTCCGTGGATCTCCATCACTCCTCGCTCAGTCACGTACTTGAGCTTCTGATGGTAGGTTGAGGGGACAACCCTTATCGCATGTAGCCATCCTCTGCCGAGGATAGCTTGGTAGGGTGAGTCAATGTCGACTACCAGAAATTCATTCATCTCGGATACACTTCTTGCCCTCACTGTTAGTACGATCTTTCCCAAAGGGATATTTACTTTCCTAGTAAAGTCAATTAGAGGGACGGTGGCTTCTTTCAAGTCGACAATGCTTAACATCAATTTCCTGAACAGGTCGAGATACATTACCTCGGATGAACTTCCCTGGTCGACGTAGCAACTTGTCGACGTTGTAATTCGCTATCCGGAGGGTAATGATCAAAGTTTTATGATGTGGGATTCTTACTCCCACTAGGTCTTCGTCCGTGAACACGATGTGTTTGTTGTAGTCAATGTTATCTGATCTCCTCCGCTTCCCTGACTGTGTCTTTTTTGCTAGATCGATTTAAAAAGTTTGCATTATTGCTGTAAGCTTTTTCACTTCCATCCGAGCTGAGTTTCCCTAAATCTGCTTTAGATCAGATGCCTCATGAATCACTGCGAGCTCATGTCCAGCATCATCCTTGAGTACGTTGTCAGGCCTGACGTCTCCATTGGCAACAACTTTCCCTGCCTTCTTTTCTACAACTCTTTAAGGTGAGACTTAAGAGCGAACTCTTCAAGGTGAGACTTAAGAGCCTTGTAGTGCTCAGTCTTATGTCCTACTTCCTTGTGAAAAGCGCATCTCAACGCGTTGTTACTTTTTGAGGGATCTCCTCCCATCTTACTGGGACACTTAGCAAATGGCTCGTCCCTGATCTTTGCTAGGATCTTGTAAGTTGGTTCTTTGAAGATAGTGTTTACCGCCTAAAATGCTTTCGAAATATCGCTCTTGTTTCCATTCTTGGAGCCACCCTTACCCCAATTCTTTCCTCCTCTCTTATGGTTTTCGGCCTTGTTGCTTCCCTTTGCGGCGGGCTTAATTCGACCATTCTCCCCTGCACCGAGGTGGGTCACATCCTAAACTTAGGCGTACTTCTCGATACGAGCCATCAGGTCATCGATGGTTATGTCCACCTTCTTAGTCAGGGATTGGTGCAAGAGGATAGTGTTGGGTAGGCCAATCTTGAAAGAGTCCACTGCTACCTGCTCCGAGAAGTCCTTGACCTCATTGAACAACTCCCAGTACCTTTTTGCGTAACCCCGAAGGCTTTCTTGAGGTGTCTTCTTCATTGTTAGCAAGGCCTCCATCCTCTTTGGATGGGAGCTGCTGGTAATAAATCGAGCCATGAAGAGCTCTGCCAGGGACTCAAAGCTCCTAATGGATCTATAAGGAAGTCTCTCGAACCACTTCTAGGCCACATCATGCAAACTCGAGGGAAAGATTCGGCATATTAGTGCATCCCTGTGGTTCCACAGAGTCATGGCCTGCCTGTACTACCTAACGTGATCGATAGGGTCAATATTTTCGTCATAGATCTTGAATCTCGAAATCGCAAACTTCTTTGGGTCTTCTTCTATCTCCCTTGAGAAAGGAGATTTCATCTGGGTCATGAGAGCTCATCGGGCCATCTCTCTGGTCGATCTGGCACCCCGATGCGCTGGGTGCTGGTCCATTTCTCTTCTGACCAAATTTCGTATGTCATCATTTCCTCAAGCCGGGGTCCTGCAAAGGCGAGCTGGTCGTTGTTGCTCGAGCAAGTCATCGTCTGACGAGTGTTCCTTTATCCTTTGGGATCCATGTCTAGGTTTCATTCCTCGGCTGCGAGACTTGCTCGCCAGAGGTCTGGGAGTGCGTTATTAACTTCACCTAGTGCTACGATGGAGCTCTTTTTCCATCCTTTCCAATCTCCTTTTGAGGCGAGCATTCTCAGCTTCTTGCTTACGAGCGGCCTCTACTTTCTCCTAAAGCCTTGCCTCATAGGCATCGATCAACCTGGAGATTTGTGTAGACCTGGTAGTTCCCTTACTTTCCTCTGAGGCTTGCCGCTCTGTTCGAGCCCTTTAACCTGAACATCGAAATTCAAATCTGATCCTGCGAGGGGCAGGCTGTTCTTGGATATCCCCTACTTGAGGGGCATTGCTACTCTGACCAGACATTCCAAATTATTTGTTGGTGAGGGCTTTCTAAAAAGGAATATAAACGTTTCCCACAGACGGCGTCAATTGTGGTGACAATTATGTTCAACACAAATGAATAAGAAAAGGCAATCACCAAAGCAAGTAAAGAATGTAAAGAACGTCAATTACATGACACAATATTTAGGTGGTTCAGTAAGAATGCCTATGTCCATGGTGGTGCTCTCAATATTATTTCTCTTTATTCCGGGGAATGTTTTACAGTAAATACAATACGTGTTTTTTGCCCCAGGCTTAGGGTTTGTTATATACAGGTTTGTTTCCGGAGAGTGGGGGTGTTGGACTCCCCCACGCCAATCCACAATTCCTAGAATATCTCCTTACGAGATTTTAGGGATAAACTAAGTCGTAACTGAGTGATTTGAGACGGTGGGCTCCCAGACTTTGGTCTATAATTTACTTGGCTACTCGTCTGGGCCCACGGTGACAAATCACAAATCGAAGTACCCACAATCACTGTCGAAAACTTTATTATAAAAAACTAATCACCTAATATTTAAAGAGGTTGATGTCAAAATTTTAGCTTTTAATTTATAAAATCTAGGTTACAAATAATTAAACATCTAACATTAACATCATTCTCATATGATAGGAAATAACTGCAATAATAAATGAAATTGGAGTAAACATATCCAGTCTAAAATCCAAATACAATAATCCAACAGAAATAAACGCATAACTTAAAGAAGTAAAAAACTAAATCCAAGATCACTGCACATCTGAATACAAATGGGGCAACGAGCCCTAACTGATAAAGTAACTCAAAAGGAAGCAATGATAGACATAGAGGCGTCTACTACCAAGGTCTTGTAACTTCCACAGCAGCTACAACTTGTCGAGTGAGTGGATATCCTAGGCTCGGTGTCCCTATGGCTGGGCACCTAAAATAATTGGATAAGAAAAAAGATTTCTATAAAATAGGTCAGAGCCCGAGTTGAAAACAGTTAAAAATCAGCAAGTGCTTAAAATGAGTTTATAGCACATATATTAATCATGTTAGAATAGTGTACTCACTTGAGATTCTCACCTCTCATCTAATGTGCATGCTTAACATACCATTGAATCCTACTAGTTTCTATTCCCATGCTAACTATCCCTTTTTAATCTAACATCTAATCTTAACCCAATATCGTTCCCATATAATTCCCTCGCAATATACATAATGAATATAATTAATTCCTCTTTAATATGGATAAGTACCCTTTTAACTTAATATAGATAAATTGTTCACCAACTTCATTCATTTTCGATTTCACTATTACTCATGTCTACTTAATTCACACACTAGATAGTATCACAAATATATATATATATATATATATATATATAAACATTCACTCTATTTTATATATAAATATAAAAATAATATTGCACCTCGAGACACAGCTGCGGTGCATACATACTCCGTTATCATGTCTTAGTGTATCTCTCATTACATAAAGGATTAGAGGTTCAATCTCTCGCGAACCATCAAATAAAACACACATATTGGAGACGAACATAGTTCCAAGACGATGGGCTACGCACATACCTACGTACCCATATGACCATCATCACTATCATTCTCACAGATAGCCCATACCTAGGTTCTATGCCCTAGTGATACAAATAAAAATCCCACCTGAAGGCTCCTTAAGGCATGATTGTCCACAACGCGCAACCTCCGCTCGATAGCAAGCAACATAGGTATGTCATTGACATAATAGTTTAATCAATAAGTATACACACAACTTATTATATTCATTAGGTATTCACGCAACCTAAGTCCTCGAATTTATATGTAGTATATTCGTCCTTACTACCTATAATACTTTAACTGTACGATTTACCTCTCTATCATATAAACTCTTTAAGGTCCTCTTATTCCAAACCATTCTCTTAGTAGTCACATAATTCCTCTCACTACTAAATTATGAAAACAAATCTACTCCAGAATAACATAGGTCCCATTCTCTCACTTCAAGGAACCTAGAAGGATTTTTTTAACTCACGTAGGCAAAATTTGGAGTTTCTGAAATTTTGTTAGAACCTTGGGATTCTCATTCATACGAGTTTCTCACTTCGAATGAACTCTAAAATTTTGTTGGTAATCTCGTTCGAATGTTCATTCTAACGAGGTAGTTCGAATGACCTGGTCAGGTCTTCGAATGAGAATTCAGGGTTTGTCTTTGTTCTCGCAAAAGTTACGTTTTTCCAATTTGTTCAACACAAAAATCACTTCAAAACTCATCCTCAACAACTCTAATCTATATCCCCTGGTATTAGAACGCTTTCCCATCCGTTTTTAAAATCAAATCCCTAAATTATAACATGAATTTCACTAAATTTTTTAGATCTTCTACAAGCCTTAAATTTGACATAACCTCCATTAATAATCATTTAAACCCAGATTTAATTTCGTGAAAACCACATATAAAACCCAGAATTATCATACCCAAAATATGGTTATTCATCTACATGCAAACCTATACTCCCAATTAAAGATTTATACCCAAGTTCAATCCCAAATTCATAATATCATGGTTATTTCATCAACTAAATTAACATGAATCATATATGCTCTAAAAATTCAACAAGATAAATACTTGCCTTTTTCTGGACCTCTGATTCGCTGGATGAAATTGGTATAGGGTTGGTCATATCTTTACGATCTATGCATTGGTGTGGTTTCTGCTGGAAGAACTTGAATTCTTAGCCCAAAGCACCTATGGAGTTCTTCTTCTCCCCCTTTGCTTCTCTCTCTCTCTCTCTCTCTCTCTCTCTCTCTCACGTAGGTTTGGAAACTGTCAAATAACCTAATGCCCACGTTCTTTCTCTTTTTAATTTCCTATTTTCGTCCATTTTAATTGCCAAAAATCTCAAAAGACCAAAATACCCCTCCGAGGTGTCTGTTTGCCCTAACTTGCGCCGAAATCCAAATAAAACACTCGACTAGTGTTTTCTGACTATTTCTACCCTTACGAAAACACTAGCGCACTCAAAACGACCACCCGAGTTACTTAAAAGTAAATTATCTTTTTTAACCAAATAAAGTAATACCGATACGACTCACATGTGCGTTCTAACTAAGTGTATTGCAACTGCCGTATTTTTTCACTCCCGACCATATTTATATTTTCGTATTCATATATTAATTTACTCGTTAAGTAATATTCAACATAATTATCGCCAATAAATACTAACTCTGGTCACGCTAGTAATTATTGCAATTAAATCTGGATTAATTATAAAATAAATTTCTCCATTTAAGTTAATTAATCGTAATTCCATAATTAAAATAAAACTCCACAAAAATACGGGGTATTACATACTTCCCCCCTAATAACGAAATTTATTCCAGAAATTTAGATACAGATGCTACTCAGATTGAGGATCTTATTACACCTTATCCTCCAGTACTCAAAATCACTTTAAAGTAAGACTCGGTCACTATAGTCCCCGCTTCATAGCAAACTTGTTTAACTCTCTTGATACCAACATTCTTCATCAGTTATAAGGTCACACCTCAATAACGGCACCTTACATTGTGCTCCTACCTACGACATTTGAATAAGACGATCCTATATATATCATTGGACCTATTATCTCAATATTATTGAAAGGTCTCACATCACTACGTGCCAACTTCTCGTATTCGTGTATACATAAAACTCCCATCTTGAGAGAATTGATATGAATATCTGAAGACTCTTATCAGTCCTTGAAATCTCGGTTCCTGGAGACGTAACTCTTACAACTGTCAAAAACCATCCAAGACCATTTTTGGTTATTCCAATTTAGTCATCGGACTCTAACTCTCGACCAATCCAAAATTTCTGATTATCCGTTCACCTATAAACAATCAAAGGGAGAATGGTTAAGGTTTTTCCACACAAAACTGCAATAATCACCTTGTTCACTGCAACAGGTACGAGTGTTTACACACAATTCTACCATTAGGTAATATCTTCTCCCAATTACCGTACTATACTTCACTTACCAGCTGCATCCGGTGTGGAAATGAAAAAATAACATTGATCCCAAAATCACACTCATACAACTTCACTAGTTGTCAATCACCTTTCGCCTACTCCCCGGGCTACAGGTGATACGACGTGCTCAAAACAAAATGTCATCTCCACTGCTTCCTAACATCCCATATTAGAGGTTGGGTTTAAGGATCTCATCCTTGTTCACAACAATATTGGGCAAGACCACGAACCGGCGCTATTGATACCAAATTTAGCCTGCTGACATGGCTCAATTAAGTAAAGACACGTGACAATCTGCATGGCAATAATAAACATTTCCGAACAGCGCCTTGACTCCGAGGACCCATACTGCAGTGAGGAGCTCCACTTCCCCAACTAACTCAAATGATCCGACTTACAAGAGTCCTCCGAGGAACTCTACTAGTCCGAGGAACTTCACTGCACCGAGATACTCAGGCGGTCCGAGCTGCACCTCATACAAAGCATTAATAGTGGGAAAATCAACAGATAGACTACGCATTAAAGACATACAGATGTATACGCTTAAGGGACATTAATGAATTACCCTTTCACATGTACAACCTATAGGATATAAATACATTATATCATCCTCATTGTAAGGGGACCGGACTCTCTTGATCAAACCTGTAATCGAGAATTCCCAAACACTCAGCAATAACAAAAATAGTGGACGTAGGCCATTCTTATAAGGCTGAACCACTTTAAAAATTCTTTGTCTCATTTAAAATTATCTGTGATTAAATAATTAGATACGATATAGTTTTTTACATTAACAGATTGGCACCATCTGTGGGAAACGACTGGTAATATCATTTTTCATCAAAAAAAAATCCATCAGAAATGGCTGATAATTCTGAATCTAGCAATCGAAACGCTGGAAATCCACCAAATCCATCTGCTCTGCCGAATGTTCCAGATCTGGCTGGAATAATAAAAAATCTGGCCCAGGGCTAGACCGCTATGCAAGAAACCATGCGACAACTCATACAAACTCTTCATAGCGGTGCACCAGCCTATTCAGGACAACATAGTGTTCAAAGACAAAGCCATTTACTTTCTTCGCGTACTAGGCGTACTGAATCATATCGTAATGAGGAATCTGATGATTTCTCTTATCAACCTGGGCAAACTTCATTAGTATGGGCTACAGATACTGAACAGCGTATCACTCTCTCTCCAGAGAGGACCTGTGCGCTGGAAAGATTAAGCAGGGTGTCTCCTTTTAGTCTATTAGGCCCTAGAAGAAACAAAATTCCTCCTAAAGCTACGTCTAGGAATTTTCGACAACCAAAAGATTTAAGGGAAGGATCTGCCCAATCGCGACCAGCTACTCGTCAAGATAGATCTCAAGAAGACACATCAACACGATCAGTTGCTCGAACCAACAAGCCCGAGGAAGGAAATGATGCGTGGAAAGGCTCTATTCAGAGACTGGAAGATAGATTGGGAGAAATGGCTAAGGCCAGGAACCCCCTACAATGAAATTTTGTTTAAGGGACGCCTTTTGTCCAAGCTATTGTGGATTTTCCCACACCATCGAAGTTCAAATCACCTGTGGTAACCCCCAAATATGATGGAAAGACAAATCCTGTTCTTCATATAGAGCAATATCAAGATGCCGCCGACATCTATACTGTCCCCGACGAGATGATATGTAGAGCATTCTCGGGAACTCTTACCGGATCTGCTCAGATATGGTACAACAATCTTCCTCGGGGTAAGATCTCAAATTTCTTCCAACTGGCCGAGTTATTCATTGGAAATTTCTATTTTAGGGCAAAGCCAGTCAAACGAGTAGCACATTTGTTAAGTGTTAGACAAAAAGCTGGAGGGAGTACTAGAGATTATATAACTCGTTTTAATAATGAGAAGCTCGAAGTTATAGACTACGAGGAAAAGATAGCGATCACCGCCTTGATGAGTGGGTTGTTGCCCAACAATTTGTATTACACTTTGGCTAAAGATCCACCCACAACCATGTCAAAATTGATGGAAAAAGAGGCCAAAATCATGAATGTCGAGGAGGCTATGGATTCAAATAAGAATATGGATAAAGAAACCAAGGTGGAAGTCGACAAAGTTAAGAAGAAAGAGCACAAGAACAATGGTGGTGATAAACAATCCAAAAATAGGTCGTCATGGGAAGTATTGAATTTTTTTATAATTATACTCCTTTGAAGATGGGAATCAACCACGTCCTGGAAGAAATCAAGAACAACGAATAGTTAAAGTGGCCAAAGAAGATGAAGGCAGACCCTGACAGGAGGAATAGGGAAAAATATTGCGAGTTTCACAAAGATCATGGCCATATGCCCAAAAATTGCATAGCCCTTCAGAATAAGATCGAAACACTCATCAGACGAGGAAAATTGACAAAGTATGTTGATCGTAGAAATGAAAGAAGAAATGATGACCATACAAGAGATAGGTCGAGATCTCCTCGTCGAGCAGAGGAGAACAAGAAAAGAGACCATGAAGATGATCCAAAAGATGACCCGATCTTCCCAAAAGACCAAGGCAGCTAGAACGCGAGGTATTTTCAATACGTTTTGGGTCATTTGATTGTAATGTCATCACAGGTGGAGATGCAGGAGGAGGAGATCTTATTGCATAAAGAATGGCTTACCTCTGTGAGGCTCAACCTTGCTCATATATTCAACGGATAAATCTGGCCGAGGAGGATCGATCGAGAAAGGTAAACAAAGAGAAGTTGGTTATTGGTTTTTCAAAGAACGACCTTGTAGGTGTCTTATATCCTCATGATGACCCGTTGGTGATCAAAATGAGGATGAAAGAAGTGATGATTTCAAGAGTTCTGGTAGATAATGGTAGCTCGGCAGACATCATGTTCTACTATTGCTTCAATAGTTTAAACTTAAATTTATCTCAACTAGAACCTTATCACAGACCTCTCCTCGGTTTTGCTGGCGAGAAAGTTTTTCCACTTGGGACGATCAAGTTGGACATATTCATTGGCACATGGCTTGCTTGTTGAATAGAAAGAATACGTTTCTTCGTAATGGACAAGAATGTTTAGTCAGCCTACAATATCATCATGGGAAGGGTCGGATTGAAAAAGTTCGAAGCAGTACCATCTACAGTACATCAGTGTCTAAAATTTCCAACAAACTTTGGAGTAAGAGTTGTGAATGGTGATCAAAAAGTATCTCGGGAATGCTATTATTCATCTGCCGAGCAAGAGGAGGTGGAGGAATCGAGGAAAAAGACTACTACTTATCAAGTGGATGAAGGTACAGAAATTGAAACATTGGATCCTAGAGATGAATCTCAACTTGTAAAAGGTCAGGTGGTGGAAGCTACAGAAAATGTCATTCTGGACGACGAGCACCCTGAACGAACAACGCAAATAGGTTCATCGTTGGATGTCTCACTAAAACAGGAGTTGATAACTTTCCTAAGAAGCAGAAAGAAAAACTTTTGCATGGAGTCATGAAGATATTCCTGGAATAGACCCAAATTTCTTATGTCACGAGATCAACGTGAATAAGGAGATCAAGCCAGTAAAGCAGAGAAGAAGAGTATTCAGTCCCAAGAAGAATCAAGCTATACAAGAGGAGGTTGAGAAGCTCCAAAAAGCTTGCTTTATCGAAGATGTTAAATATCCAGACTGGTTAGCCAATGTGGTGATGGTAAAGAAGAAAAATAACAAATGGAGGATGTGTATAGATTTCACCGACCTCAACAAAGCATGCCTAAAGGATCACTTTGTATTGCCCCGAATTGGTCAACTGGTAGATGCTACCTCGGGACACGAGCTGCTGAGCTTCATGGATGCTGATTTTGGTTACAACCAGATTAAAATGAAACCTGAAGACAGGGAGAGTACTTCTTTCATTACCCCTAGGGGAACTTATTGTTATAATGTTATGCCTTTTGGTTTGAAAAATGCAGGTGCGACATACTAGCGGCTGATGAAAAAGGTCTTTGCCGAACAAATCAGTAGCAACATGGAAGTTTATGTTGATGATATGCTGACAAAGAGTAAAAAAGCTGCCGATCACCTAGTTGACTTAGGCCAGACCTTTGATCAACTGGATAAATATCAAATGAAGTTGAACCCCACAAAGTGCATATTTGGAGTACGAGAAGGCATATTTCTTGGGTACATCGTCAATCAATGAGGCATTGAAGTAAATCCAAAAAAGATCAAAGCTCTATTAGGGTTGCGATCTCCAACGACGAAGAAAGAAGTGCATAGTCTCACAGGACGAGTAGCAGCACTCAACAGATTTGTATCGCGAGCAACTGATAGATGTCTCCCATTCTTCAAAATGCTCTGAAAGACTTTTGAGTGGAATGATGAATGTGAGAAGGCCTTTCAAGACTTAAAGAAATATTTGGGAACACCTCCATTATTATCCAGGCCAGTGATGGGAGAAAAATTGTACTTATATCTGGTAGTATCGGAGAATGCAGCTAGCTCGGCGTTGATTAGAGTGGAGAATGGAGTGAAAAAGCCAATTTATTACACGAGTAAGGCCTTTCGAGGAGAAGAGATCAGGTATTCAAAGCTGGAAAAATTGGCACTGGCGCTGATTGAAGTAAGTAGGAGAATGAGGCCATACTTCCAGGCTCATACCATAGTCGTATATACTGACATGCCGTTGAGATAAGCCCTTCATAAACCAGAAAAATTAGGGAGATTGATGTACTGGGAAATAGAACTCGATGAATATGATATAATTTATAAACCCAGATCATCATTTAAAGGGCAAGCAGTAGCTGATTTCATAGCATATTTCACCTATCCTGATACCCCCGAGGAGCAAAAACTGCTAACTGATGAACCTGTGGATGCTACAGGATCAACAAACACTAGCTTAGACCAACTTAAGTTGGTAAAAGGGCAAGTGGATGCTACAGGATCAACAAACACTAGCTCAAACCAACTTAACTTGGTAAAAGGGCTAGTGGATGTTACGGGGTCATCAAATTCGAGCTCAGACCAACTTAGGTTGGTAAAAGGGCAAGAAAAGATGGTCGACGAAGAGCAAGAAGTATCAGGAGATGATGAAAGAAAGAAACGAATATTCCACCGAGGAACTCTGTCAAATCAGAAATTAAAAGACGAGTTGCCTATATGGAGGTTATATGTAGATAGCTCATCTTGCATAACAGGCTCTGGGGTAGGGATCATTTTGAACAGCCCAGACGAGGTCGATATGGAATACGCCCTACGATTCCAATTCAAAGCTTCCAATAATGAGGCTGAGTATGAGGCCATGATTGCAGGTCTTAATTTGGTAAAAATTATGGAGGCGCAGCAAGTTATTGTCTTCAGTGATTCTCAATTAATTGTGAATCAAATGTTGGGAATATATACAGCCAAAGGAGAATTAATGATCAAGTATCATGCAAAGGTGATGGAGTTGGTATCAGAATTTGTTGCTGTTAAGTTGGTCAGAATACCAAGAACAGAGAATGCGAGAGCAGAAGCCCTAGCCCGATTAGCATTAGCTACTCATACCGACCTGCGAAGGACAATACCAATTGAAGTGTTAGCTAGTCGAAGCATAGATGAAGACCTGATGATGAATTTTATTACCCTTGATTTAGGACCATCTTGGATCGATCCCATCAGGGCATATATTGAGGAGGGAGAATTACCAATTGATAAGCTCGCTGCCAAGAAATTGAACTTTAAAGCTGCTCGGTATGTATTAACTAATGGTGTTCTGTACAGACGAGGAATTATGGCAGGTTTACAAAGATGTGTACATCCCTCCGAGGTGAAAGAATTGATTGAAGAAATCCATGAAGGGTCCTGTGGAGCCCATGTAGCAGGTCGGACTCTTTTGCAAAGAGTGATGATGCAGGGATAATACTAGCCAACGATGAGGGTTGATTGTATAACCTATGCCAAGAAATGTGACAAGTGCCAGCGCTTTTTCTCCATCCGAAGAACTCCACAAGCATTGTTGACACCAATAACTTCCCCTTGGCCATTCGCTATGTGGGGGATAGATTTGGTCGGACCACTTCCAACGACCAGAGGAAGGTTTAAATATCTCGTCGTCGCAGTGGATTATTTTACTAAGTGGGTAGAAGCTGAGCCTCTTATCGACATGACGTATGAAAAGGTATATCAATTTGAATGGAAAAATATCATTTGTAGATATGGTCTTCCCCATGCATTCATCACCGACCATGGAGCGCAATTTGATAATGAGGAGTTCGCTACATATTTCCACCAATCCAATATTTTGAAGCTCCACTCAGCACCAGGTCATCCCCAAAGCAACGGACAGACTGAAGTGACGAACAGAACACTGCTAAATGGATAGAAGAAAAGACTAAGTGATGCGAAGGCAAATTGGATCAACGAGTTATAGTCAGTACTATGGGCTTATCGTACTACTCCCCGAGCATCAACTAGAGAATCCCCATATATGCTGGCATTTGGAAGTGAAGCTGTCATACCTGCCGAGTTAGGTCTCCCAACACAAAGGGTACTGAATTTCAACTCCCCAGTCAGCGACTTAATGAGAAGATTGGATTTAATCATGCTAGAGGAAGTTAGAGAAGAAGCAGCCATTGGAATGCTGCTTACCAACAACGAACAACTTTGTTTTACAATAAAAGGGTGAAGAAGTGTGACCTAAAAGAAGGAGATTATGTGCTAAAGAAAGTCATTCAAAAGCACAACAAACTGGAGGAAAACTGGCATAGACCATACCGAGTTACAGAAGTTGTTCGATCAGGAACTTATCGAATAACAACATTAGAGGGGGAGGAGTTTAAGAATGCATGGAATGCAGAACATCTGCACAAGTACTATCAATGATGTAAATTCTCATGTAATGCAGTTCCATCAGTATGAAATAAAATGAAGATATTGTGTCAGATTCTCTCCTTTTATTGAAATTTTTTTGGGGAATACTAGTGCTACACACTGCTCGGCTTACTCGGCTCAGACTACTCGGCAAAAATCCCTAAAAATGCTAACTCGATTTGGTTGGGGAATGATATTCCTAAAAATTCCAACTTCGGTTGGTTAGGAAACAAAATATCCCTAAAAATGCCAACTCGGTTTGGTTAGGGAACGATATTCCTAAAAATGCCAACTTCGGTTGGTTAGGAAACAAAATATCCCTAAAAATGCCAACTCGGTTTGGTTAGGGAACGATATTCCTAAAAATGCCAACTTTGGTTGGTTAGGAAACAAAATATCCCTAAAAATGCCAACTCGGTTTGGTTAGGGAACGATATTCATAAAAATGCCAACTTCGGTTGGTTAGGAAACAAAATATCCCTAAAAATGCCAACTCGGTTTGGTTAGGGAATGATATTCCTAAAAATGCCAACTTTGGCTGGTTAGGAAACAAAATATCCCAAAAAATACCAACTCGGTTTGGTTAGGGAACGATATTCCTAAAAATGCCAACTTTGGTTGGTTAGGAAACAAAATATTCCTAAAAATGCCAACTTCGGTTGGTTAGGAAGAAAAAATATTTTCCAAAAGTACCAAAGATGGTCGGGAGAGAAAATTTCACCAATTTTGGTTGGTCGAGAATTAAAAGATGACGATCATCGTTGGTCGGAGACATTTTATGAGTGTATGAGAAAAAGATCAAGTTAAACTTTTTACTTATGATTTTTTTTTAAAAATTCCTGCCAAATTGGTCGAGAAACGAAACATCATTAATTTTGGTCAGTCAAATGATTACCACAAATTCAAGCTAGTCGACAAAAAGTTTTGATCAACTATAGTTGGTCAACAAGCTTATATAATATTGTTATCTTTTTAACAGATATACATACACAAATGTAAAGTGTTTTACAACTACAAGACAATGGCAATCAACATTTGCAAACAAAATATATGTCTTTCGTTAAAAACAAAGTACATTGATAATTAAATGTATACTAACTATTACATCAAGATTCCTACTTTATTGGTTTCTTCCCCTGTGCTTTTAAAACAGTTTCCTCGCCAGCAGGAGGATCCTCCAAAGCATAAGGAGAGTTGATGAAGTTGAGGTCTTGAAGAAAACTGATATTCATTACGGATGGTCTATCTAGCAGGTGCTCGGGGCGAGATATCTCTACATTAGAATGGAGATAATAATCACCGAGATACTTAGAAATCAAGCACTGAGGAATGGCCCGAGCAGGGATCCAGCTCATGTCAAGCTTGTATGGTGGAACTGGTAGGTCGAGCAACCCAGGATTATAGTAATCCCAGATGTAGTGACCTTGCTCCAGTTTCAGTACACCCAAAGCATTCAACCACCCCTGTTTGTAACCTTCATTATTGGAATTTTCAATACGAGCATCCAAGTGGTAAAGAGCCTCATTGTAGCCTGCCATCCAGAATTCTCGGGGTTGCTCATGAAATTGATAAGTTAATATTTCCAATTGCTCGTGAAGGCTTTTGGCAAAAATTTCCTTATTCTCCAAAGCAGATCTCTGCGCAGTAAGTTGCTCGTCCAAATTCTGGATTTTCTTAAACATTTCGGCCAATGCTTGATTTTTTTCCATTAACTGGAACGCTTGATTTTCTAATGCTGACTGAGTTCGAGCTTCTTCAATAGTAGGCCGAAGAACTCTTGGTCATCCCCGAGAAGCTCTTGTTCATCCCCGAGAAGGAGTAGAAGGACCAGCTCTCCTCAAAGTCTCCAACTCATCTCGCAGTTTAGCGTTTTTAACTTCCAGGAAGGAGAATCCCTCATTGTTTACAGGGACCAAGGCATTTGAGGAAGAGGCAACAGACTTCAATTGAGTTATTTCCTTTTGCAGGTTATTATTTTCTTACTCCAACAGCTCAGTTATTTTCCTTTGCTCCTCGACCTTAGTTTTCAGAGTTTTCTCTCTCACTTCGTAAGTAGCGAACATCTTGTCATAGCCCTTTTCAGCACTGAGTTGTTGATATTTCTTTTCATATCCCTCATGTAAAAGATCTGAAGACTCCTTGTATTGTTGTTAAAGTTCATCAAGAGTGCCTTGTAAATCTTCAATCATTTCATAATAAGCCACATTATTGGCTACTGCACGATCAAGCAGACACTTCAAATATTGATAAACTTCAGTTGCCTACTCTGAAGTATCTTGGCCGAGGATGTCGATGATTTGTGATTCACTCAGATCTGTATGACCAGCGTTAAAGTACTCATTACATTGCCTTAACAACTCTGTATCATGAGTAGACAATAACTCCATCCTGGCCAAAAACTAGTAAAAGAGGAGAAGGCAAGAATTAATAAGAATGCAAACGGATTATAAAGGAAAGAATCAACAGTATGTATGATCAAAGGTTCAAATTTTATTACATCATAGAAGAGGAGTACAAAGTCTGAGTTATATGTGCAAAAGGAAAATAAAACAAAGAGAAAAACCGAACAACTTTACACCTTTTCCTTATCTCCCAAAATTTTCTCGGGAGCTTGGGACGAGGAGCTAGGTTGCTCGGGGGGAATAGATAGCTATTCGGGAAGTGCAGGAGGTTGCTCGGATGATGCAGGTAGAAGTTGAAGTTGCTCGCTAGTTGACTAGACAACAGGGGGAATAGGGACTTGATCCCCCACCATCATGGAAGACTCCTTGGAAGTAGTTTCGTCCTCTTCTTCTTCCTCGGGAGTTGGAGGAGGACCTGGGATATGTCGCTAGAACAGATCGGAGCCTTTATAAACTTTCATTTCTTGTAGAGCAGCAACCCAGCCATCTCTAAAGTATTTGAGACTGCCATACTCTACTTGCGACATCATCGAAGCCACACCTTTATTCCATCCCTTGTCCCAACCAACGCTAAAAGACTTCTTCACAGCTAACTTTATTTTTACTTTCTCCGAGGAGAGCTTCTCGGACAGATGTTCCTCGGCAGCCTTCAGCTTATTCTCAGCTTCCTCTTTCTGGCGACTTACTTCGCGAAGCTGGATTAATTCCTCCTCAGCAACCTTGAGCTTATCCTTAAGCTCTCCAGTATTTTTGAGCTTCTCTTCGAGCTCTTTGTTCTTGTCTTCCAGATTCCTTACTCTATTCTCCAACCCCTTAGAGACTTCAACAACCTGAGCTTTCTTCTCCTCGACCGAAGTGAGTTTCTTCTCCCATGCAGCTTTATTCTCGTCATATTTTTGACGAGAGTCCTTCAGAGATTGGGTCAAGCCCACTAAAGCTTCCTCTACTCTAGACGAGGAGCTTGAAGCTTTGATAGCTTCGTCTTTCTTCAAAATGGTGTTAAAACAGGTCACCAACTTTAAAAAGAAAATAGTGGAGAGTCAATACAGAGACATATGTAACAAGGGAAAGAGGGAAAGTTCAATATAGTAAAACTTACTGAAGCAATATGGCGAGCATCCAATGAGGTGACCATGTATCGAGGAAGGTTTTCTTTAATACCTTGGATCTCGAGAATGATCCAAGTCTTCAACGAGCTCATGGCAGAGCTCGGGGGAACAAAGGTAGGAACACCATTTGCAGTAGTTGGGGGCTGAGAGATGGTGTCAGCCAAATTGACCGAGGAGCTCTTCTTTAGCCTCCTCGGGGGAACAGGAATAGTTTCGAACAAGGAGGAACTCTTGGTCGGTGATATGACAATCACCTTTGTGGGAGCATCAGTCTTACTCGGATCCACTGGGGGCTTCTCAGCAGCCTTCTTGGTTATAGCAGAAAGAGGAGCATCAATTTTCTTTGTCACCTCTAGGACATCAGATTTACTTCTCTTTGCCTCCTCAGCACCAGAGTCAGACTTCTCAAAGATAGATGGAACCCTTCTTTTACCCATCCTTTCACTAAAGGGAATGTGTGATTCAGAGGAAGAATCTTCAGGAACTGGCACCGGTTCAATATCGTTGATCATCGGACGAGCAGTAAAAGAAGATGTGTAGCTCTTATACTGTAGCAAGTATGAGGCAGATCTAATATGCTCGTCAGCCACAGTCTGATGCAAGCTCCAGATAAGTTTTAAGTGTTTTATCTTAACTTATGACTCTTTTGGAGACTTTCTCTTACTCTTAACTGCAAATAAATAAACATTAATATATCAGTCACACATTTTATCAAACACAAAGAAAGCATAATTTCAAAATAAATAAAATCAAACCAAATAAAATCAAAATAACCTATCCCATTTCCATAGGGAGGGCATCTGGGACCTTGATATACTTCATCTCCAGTTAAAGGAGCATGTTGCCAATTTTTGATAACAACCCCATGCTCAAAATAATCCCTATTGGCATCTGGGGGATTGACCATTAAAGCCCTATTTAAAAATCTAGTTTTTAAATAAAAAGTATTATCCCCAACTGCCCATCTATAACAGAACATGATTTCTGGAATTCCTATGCGAGTTCCATGAATTTGATTTAACCTATGCACCCCATTAACTATTCTCCATGTATTGGGGGCTATTCTTGCAGGAACAACGTCAAAGTATTGACAGAATTCCAGACATAAAGGATTTGGCGGAAAGGAAATCCACACTCAGCAACAAAAAGACTGGGGAACCAATGTCCCTCAGCCAAACGAAAATAATCTGAAGGTTCAGAAAGCTCCTCCAGAATAACCCATGAAGGGATAGAAAAATCAGAGCGAAATTTATCAAGAGATTCAACAAGGTAAACCATGATGAATAAAGGAAATGAAGAAGAAGGAAGAAGATCTTACATAAAAAGAGTGGATCTGTTAACAACGAACGATGGAAAGGATGAACGCACAAGAGAGAGAGAGAGATAATGGAAAACTCAAAGATAGAAATTTGAAAAAGTAGAAGAGGGTGGGATTGTCTGCGACGCTTAAATACCTTACCTTGGGAAATGGTAAAGTTAATGATTACAAAAAGAAACGATTACGCTACCAGCGGCTAAAAGGATAAAAAGTGCGCGAAGATTAAGGTAGTTATAAAAATTCAAAAAGTCTGATTCTGCGAATTTGGAAGGAAAAATAAATACAAAGGAAACACTCCTAAAAATCAGGAGGATCATTTAAAACCGTCTTATTCCGAGAAAGAATGTTCCATACTCCTCAAATTTCGAACTATGAAACATTGGGGGCTTCTGTTGATACCAAATTTAGCCTGCTGACATGGCTCAATTAAGTAAAGACACGTGGTAATATACATGGAAATAATATACATTTCTGAACAGCACCTTGACTCCGAGGACCCATACTGCAGCGAGGAGCTCCACTTCCCCGACTAACTCAAATGCTGCGACTTACAAGAGTCCTCCGAGGAACTCTACTACTCCGAGGAACTTCACTTCACCGAGATACTCAGGCGGTCCGAGCTACACCTCGTACAAAGCATTAATAGTGGGAAAATCAACAGATAGACTACGCATTAAATACATATAGATGTATACGCTTAAGGGACATTAATGAATTACCCTTTCACATGTACATCCTAGAGGCTATAAATACATTGTATCATCCTCATTGTAAGGGGACCGGAATTTCTTTATCAAACCTATAATCGAGAATTCCCAAACACTCAGCAATAAGAAAAATCGTGGACATAGGCCATTCTTATAAGGCTGAACCACTTTAAAAATTCTTTGTCTCATTTAAAATTATCTGTGATTAAATAATTAGATACGATCTAGTTTTTTACATCAACAGGCGCGATCCTTCTTTTCAAAGAAAGACTGGGGCACGCTATCTAATAACGTAACTCACCCTAAAGGAATAATAATTACTTTCATTTTGGTCAACTAGTTCCACACATTCGAAGTAAATCGTGATCTTTTCTTGAGGTGGGAAACCCATCAACAAATATTACTAGCTTGACTGCCTTACCCGCCATTACTGGAATCGTCGGATTGATACCAAATTTTTTGGTTGATGATATTACTCTAACTAATTTCTATCTATGAGTGGTGCATGCAGAGACTACTCACCATGTACCTCTTAGCACCAACTTCCACTTATAGCATCTCACATTAAGTGGTACTTAATACTCCCCTTCTTCCTTCGGATATACCAAAAGTTCTGACCCGTGCACTTTTCACCACCATGTGCACTTCTGGACTCTTTATACCTTATTGACATCAACATTTTATTTATGCGCAAGTCACTCCCAACATTCGATTGGGTAGGACATCGCTCCAAATTTCCATAATAGTTAAGGTTTCCTCTTCTCAAGAGGTATTCCTTTTTAAATGGCTTATTATAGACTTTCAACCAAATTCGGGTGTACTACTCCGTTCGCACACATATATATGGTTTATCGTCCTTATCACATGACTCTTAATCCACTCTACCACTTCAAATTCGTTATGTCAGCCTCATAAGCATATATTTCACACATCCATTCCCAACTCCCATTAACTCGGACGATTCTGACATCAGCTAACCAGGGCGCCCCCACACCCTTTAAAACATGCATACTTGTGTAAACATTACATATGCTTCACACATAACACCTAATTCTCTATTGCCCTTATATTCGAAATGTGGTTATAACACTTGAGTATTCTCAATCACCCCAGAAATCGAAAATTTTAAAATCTCCTTAACATCATTCCACCCTTCAAGTCATGGTCATAAATAAAACTTTCAATGCTTCCTTATTGCATAACCGGCTCCACTGGCCCTATATCGTAATATAACTTCCAACTTACAGTTATAACTACATACCTCTATAATGACCGAGGTACCAGTCTCATGGACTAGTGACCAAACATCTCCCTACTTCCAACCTGACGCTAAGTTTCATGCGTGGGATGTCTCGCAAAGAGAAATCCAAACAAGGAACCCCCCCGATACACTACTACCGAGAATTGTCGGTCATCGAAATCTGTGAGGCCCTCAGTCCATAGCATGTACCCCTAAATTCCCGTGTCTTTGCATAAGAACTATATCTCCTCCCGCAATTACATTTAAACAAGGAACTTTCCCCCTCAAATGCAATATCACTCAACATTGATGGTAATCAAATTTCCATAGACCTCTAATACAGTCGTAACTCTCAAATTCTTATCCTCAAACAAATAAGTATAAATCACAACCCCCATGCCTCTAAAGGAGTGGTATAACAAGGCGTTCTCATTATCACCAAGTCCTGAGCGTTAAATGTGATAACAAGAAAAATCTCTCCATTCGACAGGAAACCAAATACACCTCAAATCATATCAATAAATTTCTTACACACCGGGATCAAACATTTAAGTACACTATACTTTTCGAAGTCCCTTTAATAATGTAACATAGATGCGAACTCGACCCTCTTGTAAGTGAGGCATCACCAAAATAACACATCCTGCCCTAGGGAAGCAACCCCGATAGCCTTGCAATAACTGCCCACTATCGTTTTAACAATTATTATAAAGCCTTATCCAGAATAATGTCATACTCGTATAACACGTCACTAAAATGAGTAATCTCAACAAAACATATACCACTATCAATACACTCTCTCTCCCATGGGTGACACCAGATTTAACCCCGATATACTGGGGAAAACGTACACATAGTAATAATGTTATCGATATATGAACTAAACTTACTCACGTGCAAATCTATCACAAATCAAGGTATCGTGACTCATTTTAGTCACATAAAATATACCCCCTTCTCCGAGGATAAAACTCATATCTTCTACGTTACCAATCACCTTGGTTGATCAAATGGTTCCCGGACATAACACGCTTGTCCAAACCAAATAAAAAATTACTTTAATCAGTTCCCTTACTAGGTACCGTACTCATATCCCTTTTCTCACTTCGGGCAAAACTAATGCATGTGGTCCTACTCTCCATGAAAATAATTCTATATATAATCCACTTATCTGCAGCCATATTGATCATATTAAGGTTTCCCTTCTCTCGGACTTTGTAGTCTCAACTCTAATGGCTACCCCTATTATTCCCTTAGTTCTGTTGCTCCTAAGGAATACACTACTGGCCTCAATAGCCCTGACTAAAATCATTATCACTTGGTAAGGATTTAGCCATTCGAATTATGTAATTGTGTTCCCTTATGGGTCTCCCCCTTATGGTGTTTCACTAATACCGTTTCACCCAGTCTTACTCTCTGACTAATTTTTTTATTCTTTTAGCTCCCCATACGAGGAAGTATCAACATCTCTATTGAAAAACGTGACATTGTCGCCATCCGCATCGACCGTCCAAGCATAATTAAATTCCATTGACACAACATCTCCCTTCTTACAAGTTAATTTATGACTTTAAAATTTTCTTCTCCATTGTACCTACTTCATCCAGTACAAGATTTGCTAAATAATTAAATTCGTTTTTTCGAAATGGACCTCTGTTCGGCCCTCCTGCAATGAGTTTAGAACATCGTTCACTTCTTATCCTGAACATCAGATGAAGGAACTTTCAGTCAAATCGTACCTAAGATCCTTCCATTGACACAACATTCCACTTCTATATGTGGTGGTTGATGCTCCTCATTATAACTTTGCTCCTACGAGCCAAGAAAAATTTTACCCCAAATTTTCACTTCCGGTTAGCCACACTCCACCATATACCCAAGCCTTTGGATATTTAACTTCCGTTGGCTAACACACACAATATTTTCCTTTCTATAATTCCACTGGTGGTCCCCTTCAAAGGCTCGTCAGACTCTCTCCCATTCCAACAACGCTGGGTGAGTCTAATTTATCACCACTTCCCACTATAGCGGTACTTGAAAATCATATGCTGCACCCTAGCAGTCCTTACAGCCCTAACTTCCCGTGCCATAATTGGGGTGACCTCGACTACGATCATCATCCTCGAAAATACTCTACAACCTCAACTGAGCGCTACCTCTTGTTCTCCGCCCAACGACCCTCGCCTGTGATACTTCATTTTTTGGCACACGAACACACCCGAACTCAAATAAGATTCACTAATATATACGTTACAGCAAGAGGAAGAAATCTGACCATAGAAATCAACAATCCTAAACATAGGGCTCTATATAAAATAAAGCTACGCTGGAAGCATTATATGCCACACAGATCCTAAGGACTCTAGAACCTGATGCTCTGATACCACATGTGATACCCCTCCTAATTAAATACCAGGTGATTAGTCCTTTATAAAATTAAATTAGAATATCCGGTTGGTTCATATTATGCATCACTGTCGAAAACTTTATTATTAAAAACTAACCACCTAATATTTAAAAATATTGATGTCAAAATTTTATCTTTTAATTTATAAAATCTAGGTTACAAATAATTAAACATCCACCATTCACATCAATCTCATATGATAGGAAATAACTGCAATAATAAATAGAACTGGAGTAAACATATACAGTCTAAAATCCAAATACAATACTCCAAAAGAAATAAATCCAAGATCTCTGCGCATTTGGATAGAAATGGGGCAACATGCCCTAACCGATAAAGTAACTCAAAAGGAAGCAATAATAGACATAGATGCATCTACTACAAAGGTTCTGTAACTTCCACAACAACTACATCTCGTCGAGTGAGTGGATTTCCTAGGCTTGGTGTCCCTGTGGCTGGGCACCTAAAATAATTTGACAGGAAAAGAGATTTGCAGAAAACAGGTCAGACCCCGAGTTGAAAACAGTTAAAAATCAGCAAGTACTTAAAATGAGTTTATAGTACATATATTAATCTTGTTAGATTGTCCGACTCACTTGATATGCTCACCTCTCATCTAAGGTGCACACATAACGTACCATCGAACCCTACTAGTTTATATTCCGTAAACTAGCCCATTTTAATCTAACATCTAATCTTAACCCAATATCATTCCCATGTATTTCCATCGCAATATACATAATGCCTATAATTAATTCCTCTTTAATATGGATAAGTACCCTTTTAACTTAATATAGATAAATTTTTCACCAACTTCATTCATTTCCGATTTCATTATTATTCATGTCTACTTAATTAACACAGTATATAGTATCACAAATATAAACATTCACTCTATTTTATTTATATATAAAAAAATAATACTACACCCCGAGACATAGCTACGATGCATGCATACTCTGTTATCATGTCCTAGTGCATCGCTCATTGCATAAAGAACTATAGGTCCAATCTCTCGCGAACCAACAAATCAAACACACATATTGGAGGTGAACATAGTTTCAAGCCGATGGGCTACGCACATAACTTCACACCCATATGACCATCATCACTATCATTCTCACAGATAACCCATATCTAGGTTCTATGTTCTAGTGGTACAAATCAAAATCCCACCCGAAGGCTCCTCAAGGCGTGATTGTCCACAACGCGCAACCTCCGCTCGATAGAAGGCAACGAAGGTATGTCGTACACATAATAGTTCAATCAGTAAGTATGCACACAACTTATTATATTCATTAGGTATTCACGCAACCTAAGTCCCCAAAGTTATACATAGTATATTCATCCTTACTACCTATAATACTTTAACTGTACGATTTACCTCTCTATCGTATATACTCTTTAAGGTCCTCTCATTCTAAACCATTCCCTTAGTAGTCACACAATTCCTCTCACTACTAAATTATGAAAACAAAGCTACTCTAGAATAGCATATGTCCTACCTTTTCTCTCATTTTAAGCAACCTACAAGGATTTTTTTAACTCACTTGGGCAAAATTTGGAGTTTCGGAAATTTCATTAGAACCTGGGGATTCTCTTTCGAATGAGGTCGTTCGAACGAGTTTCTCACTTCGAACGAATTATAAAATTTTGGTGGTAATCTCGTTGGAATTCTAGCTCGCATTCTCATTCGAATGAGGTAGTTCGAACGACTTGGGCAGGTATTTGAACGATAATTCAGGGTCCATCCCTATTCTTCCAAAAGTTACGTTTCCCCAATTTGTTCAACACAAAAATCACTTCAAAACTCACCCTAATTTACATTCAACAACTATAATCTATATCCCATAGTATTAGAACGCTTTCCCATCCATTTTTAACATCAATTCCCTAAATTATAACATGAATTTCACTAAATTTCTCAGATCTTCTACAAGCCCTAAATTTCACATAACCGCCATTAACAATTATTTAAAACCAGATTTAATTTCGTGAAACCACATATAAAACCCAGAATTATCATACCCGAAACATGGTTATTCATCTACATGGAAACCTATACTCCCAATTAAAATATTTATACCCAAATTCAATCCCAAATTCATAATATCATGGTTATTTCATCAACTAAATTAACATGAATCATATATGCTCTAAAAATTCAGCATGATAAACACTTGCCTTTTTTTGGACATCTGATTCACTGGATGAAATTGGTATAGTGTTGATCCTGTCTTCACGATCTACGCGTTGGTGTGATTTCTGGTGGAAGAACTTGAATCCTTAGCCCAAAGCACCTATTGAGTTCTTCTTCTCCCTCTTTGGTTATCTCTCTCTCTCTCTCGCTCTCTCTCTCTCACGTAGGTTTTGAAACTGTCAAATAACCTAATGCTTACGTTCTTTCTCATTTTAATTTCTAAAAATCTAAAAAGACCAAAATACCCCTCTGGGGTGTTTATTTGGCCTAATTTGCCCCAAAATCCAAATAAAACACCGAGTAGTGTTTTCCTACTATTTCTACCCTTCCGGACAAACTGGCACACTAAAAATGGCCATTCGAGTTACTTAAAAATAAATTAACTTATGAACCCAAATAAAGTGATACCGACATGACTCATACGCATGTCCCAACTAAGTGTATTGCAACTGTTGTATTTTTTCACTCCTGACCGTAATAATATATTCGTATTCATATATTACTTTACTCGCTAATTAATATTCAACATAATTATCGCCAATAAATACTAACTCTCGTCACGCTTGTAATTATTACAATTAAATTTAGATTAATTATAAAATAAATTTCTCCATTTAAGTTAATTTATCCTAATTCCATAATTAAAATAAAATCCCACAAAAATACGGGGTATTACAAATTCTTCTATATTATGTCTTAGATCTAATTTTTACTGATCTCAACAGATCTGAACGTTTAAGTTATTTCATTATATATATTGTTTATATTTAGTCATATAGACTCCTATTGTAATTTGATAGGATTGTTTTGTACTACTTAGTGTGTGTGCGTGTGATTTTCATATTCATATAGACTAGGCCACTTGATACCCATACTTGTTTCACACACCTCATCCAGTATTGTGTGATTGTTCTTTAGAGAAGAAGAATTGTGGTCTACATAAAGGCATGCTGGACTTATAGTTTCAACAATGCTTACTGGATTATAAAGATTACCTTGAGGTGTAGCTCAATGTTTTAGGTATATTTTGATCTTATTGCATGATTTTATTTCATAAACAATATTCTTGTTTTAGTTGATTTTGTTTTCTGGCCTAGTGGCCACCGTGAATGTTTCCCCTAGGTTTGGGGTTTTACCATGTTAAATCAATGTGTTGAACTTCCATTTGTGTTAATTAAACTTATAATTATCTTTTTTATTGGTCTTTGTCTTCATAGATTTCTTATTTTCCATCTTTGTTTTCTCCAGCTATCATAATTTATTTTCTGAGAATAGTGAACATACTTCATGGAAAAAATATAGACAATTTTAGGAAAATTTATTCTATTCCTTCTTGGGTCACAATCGATTGTATCCCAATGCCCAAAAACATTATGGCCGTTAAAGGGGGGCTCTGGATTCACACCCTTGTTGTGGTCCATGGGGGATTGAGTTTTCCCCAAAACCCTATTATTTTAGAATTTTGTGAGTTCATAAGGGTGGTCCCAGCTCAGTGTGCCCTTAGTACATGGTGCATCATCAATGGGGTGAATAGGATAAATGAGCTCTATAGGACTAACCTTAGTATCCTAGAGATCAAGTACCGTTACACCTGGTCTCACACCATAAATGGTCTTCTTTACTTGAAGGTAGGAAAGATAACACAATGTTAGTTATGAATCTCTTTGATTCCAATAAGAAATATTAAGATCAAGGGTATATTGCCAGAAATTGGCAACTTCCACCACTTTCTTAGGCCTAAGAATACACTGGATTTCTGTGCCCGAATTAGGGGTGAAATATGTTAATGCTCTCTCATCACTTCCTTGGTTTTTTTATCATTTTGGTTTATTGTTACTAATAATTCCTTTGATTGTGTTTTTGAGCAGCTCGCGGGAAGAATGAGGAACCTTCCATCAACGACATCAATGGTGCTAACTTGTTGAAGGCTTCGAGGGTGAGAGAGTACTTTCCTAATGGCCAACATCCACGATTTGCCTATTTTCTTTTGGAGTAGACTAACACTACTAGCAGCTTCACTGATCTCATAGTAGATGACATCCCGAAACTTCCTATTATTAAAAAGGAAGCTTTATCCTCATTTGAGTCCCTCGACATCAGTTCCATCCTTTCAGATGAAGATGGTTCCACGACTCCACCTAGGAAGAGGGTTCTTTTACTAGAAGATTATTATGATGTCCCCCTCTCCCCCAATGATAAGTCCCAGAACATGACTGAAACTGAGGCCTCCAAAGCTGATGACCGAGGTCTGCTCATCAGAGAAAAAAAGAAAGAAAAGGAAAAGGACAAGGCCCCTCCTTGTTCTAAGAGAAGTAGTCTCCGAAATGACCTCTTTATCATTTTTCTTCTGGCGCTTAGGTCTAATGGCGATGATGTAGCATTTCCAAGCAATGGCTTGCTCGCCTCTTATCTCCATTACGCCCCGATCTATGATACACTTAAGCTTTTGGTAGTGAGTAGAAATGGCAGCTCTCATGCCATAAATCTAATGGTGTAATAGGGAAAATCAATATCCACCACCAAAAATTTAATGAGCTTTGAAATATTCCTTTCCCTTACTAGAAGGATCACATTTCTAAGTGGCATGGTCACCTTTCCTATAAATCCGACCAGAGGGATGATTGATCCCTTAAGATCTTACATCATGATCTTGAGCTTGAGCTTGTCAAAGAGTTATAGGTACATCATATTCGAAGAGTTCCCCTAGTCCACAGTAACTTATCCCTATCCCAGTTTTCAATTCTGAGAGTGATTACCAATGCATCATTGTCTGGGATTCTTACCCCAATAAAATCCTTCTATGTGAAAATAATATGCTTGTTATAGTCGACATCTTCTAGTCATCGACGCTTGTAAACCTGTCTTTTGGCAGGATTTATCTGGAAGGCTTCCATTACTAATGTTACCATCTTAATATCCATCCAAATAACATTTCCTTAAATTTTCTTGACCTCGGATGCCCCATGTATCACCGCAAACTAATGTCCCATCTCATCAACCAGGACGTTGTCTGGTTTCTGGTCGCTGTTAGCAACAACATGTTCGAACTTCTTCTCTATATATTCATTAAAATGCCGATCCTGGGATAACTCCTCTAGGTGGGATTTTAGTGCCTTACAGTTCTCAGTCTTATGGCTATTTTTTTGGTGAAACACATAGTGAAGCGTGTTATTCCTTCTGGTCAGATCTCCTCCCATCTTCTTTGGCCACTTGAGGAAATGTTAATCCTTGATCTTCCCCAAAATCTTGAAAATCGGTTTTTAAAAACTGTATTGATGGCATAAAAAGCTTTGGATAAGTCCTCTTTTCCCCCATTCTTTGAATTACTTTATTTCTTGTTATAGTTATTTGGATTGTTCTCCTTGTCTCCCCCATTAGCTGCTTTAGTGTGACCAGTTTCTGCCTGGCTAGTCTGCACCATGGCATACTTTTTAATACGTGATATAAGATCGTCAATGGTGCCGGTTTATTTTTTTGTGAGATACTAGCGGAACATAGAAGTAGAGGTAATTCAATTTTGAAAGACGTCGTGGCAATAATGGACTTACCTCTACTTCTATGCTAAAGTAGAAGTGAAGTGTAATGAACTGGAAGTGTTCAATGAAGTGGAAGTGTTCAATGAAGTGGAAGAGGTTCAATAAAGGGAAGCATTATTGGAAAGTCTTCTAATTCATTGAACACTTGCCAACAATTCTTGTCATACTTGCGTAGACGTTCCTGTAGTTTCTTTCTCATTATAAGCAGCGAGTCCATCCTCTTCGAATGAGAGTTATTGGTTATGAAGCGAGCGGTGAAGGCCTCGATCTTGAAACTCTTAATAGATTTGTAAGGCAACCTCTCAAACCACTTTTAGGTGACATCACCTAATATGGAAGGGAAAATATGACACATCATAGAGTACTTATGAATCCATAAAGTAATGTCCTGCCTATACTACCGAACATAATCTATGGAATCAGTTTTAACATCATGAATTTTAAACCTGGGTGCTTCAAACTTCTTTGGGGTTCTTCCTCCTCAATAGACCTTGATAAATGAGATTTGATTTGGGTAATCAGAGATTTCCTTATCATCTCCTTGATAAATCTAGCTCCTCAATGAGCTCGTGCTAGTCCATTTCCTTTCGAATGAAACTCCTTATGTCATCCCTATGGCGCTTGTTATCTTGATGGCGCCTCCATAGATGACTTCCATGTTATAAATGCTCTTGATCGCGCTCGGTGCTCCTTCCTCGACTGCGAGTCCTGGTCACCTGAGGACTAGGAGTCCAAACACATAATTTTTTTCTTTTCTTGGAGGAGTTCTCTCTCCATTCTTTTTAGTTGCCGCTGGACACGAGAATTCTCCTCCATCTAGAGGCGAGTTTCCTCCTCTTTCTCTTAAAGAATTGCTTCGTATTCATTGACCAGTCGTGAGAGATGGGTTAGTCTAAGGGACATATGGATCTCCTTGGCTGGTTGTTGTTCTGGTTAAAACCTTGGGTTCCCATCTTGATGGACTTTAGATTTGACCCTTAGTGGAGCTAAGTCAGCTCGTATATCTCTAGGATGGAATGCACCATTTGGGTGGTGAGACATCATAGCTATTCTTTTGTATGGATTGCTTTCATACAAAATAAATCGGTCCCCACAGATGGCGCCAATTATGAGTGAAAATATTCACAATTAATGGAATATAGAAATTAATTAAACAAAATGAGGTCACACACATAACACACAGATATACGTGGTTAAAAAAATTACCTACGTCCACAAAGAGGTTACTCAATTTTTATTAACTTCTCTCAAAGTAGGGTATGGGTTGTATTTATAGCTATGTAAAACTATAGTGGTTTAATTGTTCAAGTAACTTTCTTTAGTTGCCAATGGATCGTGTGGTGATTCCCTGAATATCTCGTCCGAGATTTTTGGGTAACCATCTTGAGTTTCATTCAAATTCTAGATTCTTTGTTATTATTCACGTGATATATGTTTATATTTATCTTTTTCGTTTATATACTGGGCCGAGCGTGCATCGAGCGTTGTTGGGATTGATCAACAGGATTGAGTTGGGTCCAATTATGGTTTTGTTCCCACTGTACCTATCGACCAGGCTCAGGAATTCATATCCCTTTTTTCTTCAGCCGTAGAGAATAATCTCCACAAAGGCCAGTAGTATATAATTAACTCCATATGGTTTAGGACTCAAAATTTATTCTTCTTGGTTTGGTAAAGTTATCTCAAATGATCTAAAGGGTTTGGAATATCTTCATAAGTCATCAACCATCACTATGATATACATATTAATACCAATACTCTTCGTATGTGTGGGACCCATAAGATCCATGTGTATTTACTCCAAAACATGAGTGGTGGTAAGATTATTAAACGTCCAATGGGGATTCTTGATCTATTTTGTTTATTAGAAAGAACTAGGTATTTATTCAGTAATCTTCTAACATTTCTAAAATTGACATGACCTAGTCATTGATGCCAAAGTTCCATAGAGGATAACTTAGCATTATTTCAAACTAAAATAGACTTGAGTTAGCACCGCAAATTTTGACCGTTCAAACTTTACTGCAAAGTTAGCACCACAAATTTATCTTATGCCAATTAAGTTAACTTTCAATCCTTTAATGTATAACACATTGTGAAGCTTGTGAAAACCAAGTATCTAAACGCAACCACACTTCCTAAGATACTATACCTTCTCCCAACCCCAAAGGGGACTTTGCCTTACTTGTGATCCACAAGGTAGGTTAAATACGACTTGTCACCGGTCATGTGCCTAGCGCACCCACTATTAAAATACCATTAGGAAGTATCTTTAACCTTAAGATCAACGTGAACAACAAGGGTATTATCGTCATTCTTACGTACCCAAACGGAGATAAATTTTTTCTTGCCCTTATCATTATTGGCTCTAGTCGTAGCATTGGAAGTTTTGTCAAAAGGCATAGGCTTCCTTTAAATTTCTTCCATTAATCATTTAGAAGTCACGACAAGGAATTCAACTTTCTCTCCAAGACTAACAAAGTCATTATATTGGTGCATGAGATCATGTGTGCGAGAAACTCTTCCTCACTTATATCAAAATTACTTTAAGCTAACATCTTCGTTTTCAATGGGTATAAGCATAAACTTGTTTGGGTTGGTTAGCATGTTTAGGGTGAGTTCTCTTTGGTGGGTTAGGTCAAGGTCCATACGGATCTAATACAAAAATAGGAACCGATTCGGGTGCATTTTAGAGGTGGGGGAACCATCATTATCTATCCCTTGCCTTGACTTAGAACCTAATGTAGAACTGAGGAACATCTTTCGTACCTTCTATGACGTGTCCTCTAAAGTAACCTCGACCATCGGGTCACATTTCGAGATCTATCTAGATTTGGGAAACAAGTTCTTCAAATTTTTCATGAGTATCTGGCAAAGTTTGAAGGCCTCTCGTAAGTCTAGCCATTTTTTTAGTCAAATCACTATTTTCCCTCTCCACTGAAACTAACTACTCACTCAAAGAAATCCTCACCAAGGTCTCACTCTCTCTTGATGGGTTCAACTCATCTTCTAACAATTTATTCTTCCTTTTGGTTTTAAATGACTCAGCTAAATCTCGGTATAGGCGTATTGGAGTCCACGTTCTTCCTCACTCAAAACATTATCTTCCTTACTCTCTCTAGAATGGTGTGACTCACTATTGAGGCTATCAAGTTTAGAAACATACTCGTTGTCATGAGATATACTTGAAGTGCTAATATGACCAATTATGAATGTGGTAATTTACGTTCTCATGATGATTCATCCTCGGAATTAATGGACTTGATATCACTATCTCTAAGAGTGACATTGTACTCAACTTTACCTTTACCTTGTCTCTTAATCCTAGTGGGACATTCAAAGGATTTGTGGCCCTTACCCACACACGCATAACATCTCTCCAAAAATGCTTGCCAGTAATGCTTGTCGTACTTATGTAGAGGTTCTTGCAGTTTCTTTCTCATTATAAGCAACGAGTGCATCCTCTTTGAATGAGAGTTATTGTTTATGAAGCGAGCGGTGAAGGCCTCGATCTTGAAACTCTTAATAGATCTGCGAGGCAACCTCTCTAACCACTTTTGGGTGACATAACCCAAGATGGAGGGAAAATATGACACATCAGAGAGTCGTTATGACTCCATAAACTCATGGCCTGCCTATACTACCCAACATGATCGATTGGGTTAGTTTTAACATTATTGATTTTGAACCTGGGTGCTTCAAACTTCTTCGGTGTTCCTCCTCCTCAATAGCCATTGATAAATGAGACTTCATTTGGGTAATCAAATTTTCACAAACCAAATTTAACAAGCTTAATTCCAAATTGAGTTCAATTAAACTAAATTACCTAAAATTAATTAAGAACCAATTAAACCATTTTTATGGTTTAACCAAGTTTATCTTGTTAACCTAAGCATGCAGCTTGGTGAGAAATATCAAGATAAAATAAACAACAACAATGTCTAATGTACGAGAAAAACTCAAATAAAAAAACCTTAGATGACCTTGCTACAAGTCCACTAAGTACGGAATTACTACAAGGTCATGATGGAAGACTTACATAACGACTCGACACACTTGCAATCCTTGACTCTCTTCATTCCTTCAACCTATACCTAGTGGCAACGCAGGAGTCTACCGATAGGGCATAAAAATTGTCATGCATACAGAGTCCACTATATGTAAACACTCGAGCACGGAATCCTCCATAAGAAACAATTCTCAATAATATAGATAATAATAAATTCGGTGCCAAAACTAGATCTTAAAACATATATGTATGTTGAAGCTTGGATAGAAATAATTGGGTGTAAACATATTTTTTTCTTGGAAGATTAATCAACAATTTATTTAACAAAAAATTCTTGGACTTTTGAAAAGTGTTTTTAGCTCTCTCAAGGATGGAAAAAGTCTATGATATGACTGCAATCCTGCACTACCAAAATGAATAGAAGAACTGGTGGGAAGTTCAGAAGAAAACTGCCAAGAAAAAAAATGACTTTTTCAAGATCTTCTCCGGTCTCTTATTCGAACGACATTGTCTTCTCGTTCAAACGAGATAGAAACGAGCCTTATAACTAAATATCAGTGCCGACCCAAATTGAACCTCATTAGAAGTCGTTCAAATGACATACAAAACTCGTTCTAACGACCTAAAAATGTCATTCTAACGACCTAAGAAAATACAAATATTTTTCTTTAAAAAATATAAAGTAATTTTGAAAGTAACTTAAAAAATTTAAACACCTAATAATAACTTTCCAAGGCTCAACAATAATATATGCATTCATACCTGAGATATCCTTGAAACGTTGAGGACGAAATGAGGCACAAAATATGACATGATAATGTGATCTCTTTGACTGTCTGCTACGTCTTCAGCTCACATTTGATAGGCTTGAAAGGTCATAAATACAACTTGTTTCCTATGGCTCAAAGAGTTTTATCCAAAATTAAACCAATGTAACCTAATTGGAAATTTGTCTTTATAAAGGTGCCTGTGATTTCAGTATGAAGATTGGTGAAATATATTTCACCAAATTATAATTAATATTACCTAAGTAGACGATAGCGTTTTTATCAATATCATTATTTATCACAGTCATAAACTATGATTATATGAGAAAATGTCATGACCCTAAATCGTGACAACTACAGAGGAACCTCATTTTTTTGCCAATGCAAAACCCATAATCGTGACAAATATATATATATATATATATATATATATATATATATATATATATATATATATATATATATAGAGAGAGAGAGAGAGAGAGAGAGAGGAAGGCTCACCTACATCATGCACTATACATCACACCATACATCACACTTAATTCTAGGCCCTAGAAAATCTTTTTTTCAAATTTTATATTTTTTCCTTGAAATTAACCTTCCAATCAACACATATGAAAAAAATTAGGTCAAAATACATTTTGTAGCTATTTTTAAAAAATCCACAAAAAAATGCTGGCGCAGACCCTTATAAATAAGATGTTTTTAGTAGTTTTTTGTGGATTTTTTAAAAATAGTTACAAAACGTATTTTGACCTAATTTTTTGCATATGGGTTGATTAGAAGGTTAATTTCAAGGAAAAAATATAAAATTTGAAAAAAAGAAGTTTTTTAGGGCCTGTAATTAAGCGTGATGCATGTATGATGTATAGAGCATGATGTAGGTGAGCCTTCTCCTATATATATATATATATATATATATATATATATATATATATATATATATATATATATATATATAGAGAGAGAGAGAGAGAGAGAGAGAGAGAGAGAGAGAGAGAGAGAGAGAGAGAGAGAGAGGGAGAGAGAGAGAGAGAGAGAGAGAGAGATGTATTTAAAAAAATGTTGCGGTTCATGGCCATGATGAAGCCTATTTGTCATTTTATTGGATAACGAATATTAAACAATAAAGAACAATTCTTAATTTTTCTTCTCTTTATTTATTCATTTACTTTTTTATTTTTAAATGCATTTTTTGTTGTAAATGTTAATTTCTATATATTTTTGAATGTTACATGTCACAATAAATTGAACATAATCATATTAATATAAGTTTATTTCAATATCTTTTTACCCAATAATATTTTCTACTTCTTCTTTTGATTTTAAATTAATACAAAAGCCTTGAGTTGTTGACTATAATATATATCCGTGTATTGTTAAGGAAATCTAAATTATTAATAGTTAAAATGTGGTCCAAAATACTATACTAACAATGTTTTTCAGTAATTATTCAAAAATAAAATAATATGTGGCTACAACACACTGTAATTGAGTGTGAAAGTCCTAAGTTTATGTAATGTCTATATAAAACATGTTTCACCCAATTAGGAATAGAACAGGGAGTGGGAGTGGACTCCTTGGCGCTGAGATATGTGTGTTTAATTTGGTAGAGATTGATTTAATAAGAGCCCCAAAGCATAAGAAACATATCAGGAGACCTTGGTTTTGATGGAGCATTATACCTTCACAAAATAGCAATTGAGCCCTATGTCTATGAAACGGGAGAATTGAGCCCTGGTTTCGATGATGCAATTGAAAAAAACAAAAATGGAAACAAATTGTCAGCCATAAACATATAATCATCGGGTTCAATATGATTATTGTAAAGAGAGCTCTATTGATTTTGGGATTGAAAAAAAATGAACCTGTGATTTCAGCATGAAGGTTATGCTTGTGATCGAAAAAATGAAAACACATTTTCTGTATGAGGATTGTATATCTTATTCCTACAATTTTTCTTACCATTGAAAAAAATTGTACCGGCGATTTTTTTTACCCATTGTATGAAGGCTTATGATTTAGATGATCGTATAAAGGCTTTTGATTTTGACCATCAAGTATGAAAGTATTCTGGGTTTACGATTTTCGTATGAAGGATTTTGGGTTGACTGTCGTGGGATGGAAAATTGACACAAGGGAGGGAAAATGTGAGCACCAAGTTGTTTTATACTTTTGGGGGACTATGTAGCACTTCTAGGTTTTGTTAGTAATAAAATCCAAATTTAGAAATGGTTTTGAACACTTATAACTTTTATAAGTGTTCAAAACCATTATAAATTTTTTAAGTGTTATGAACACTTACAAATTAAATATTATATTAGTTGCAAAATATCCATTATGGTGTAGTGTGCTTTTGCACAGTAATGTAATACAATCTACACTACACTTATGCACTAAGTGCAATTTTTGGCCGAACCACATAAATGTGGTTATATTTCCCTTTTTCTCTCCTCTTTATTGTTTACTCTAGTTTATATTTCAGTAGTTCAATATTTTATTTGTTATTTACTTATAATTAATACTTTTAAACTAAGATAACTTGTGTACCAAATTGAATTCATGCGTAAGAGATGCAAATTCAATCCGGGATTCGCGTATCTGATATGCAAATTCACCAAGGGTAATATTTTTGTAAATATATTTTTGAGTACATTATTTTTGTAAATATGTAACAATATTTCTATATGATAACCAAAAAACTTTATTTTCGATTCACTAGTAATCCTATCAAACAAGGCCGAAATTATATTAATTGGGGATAACAAATTCTAACAATATTATATTCATAATCCATAGAGGTTGTTGTCACAATACATATATAATTATAATGTGTCATTCACACCAAGACTTTAATATGTACAAACTTTAGTATTGTCAATATTGTTATTAGAGTCACATATTTCATCTATTTAGAAATGTCATAAGTCCATGGTGCGCTAAGAAGAACTTTCCATCAAAGTCAATTCTGCAATTGAAAAAGTGCAATGTCGTCAGTGAAGATAAAGTAGAACTACTAAGTAAATATAATCCCTATATATTTGGATTTGAATTCTCTTTTGCATGAAAAAATTATAACGATGAGCGTAAGTTGATATTTAACGAAATTTTAACCAATTAAGAGAATAGAACCAATTAGGAATTTATGAATTTTAAAGTGTATAAATAGCAATATTAAGGGATGTCTAGATTAACACAGACAAAAAGATGAGGAATGTGACACGATTGACCACTGAATCAACTTATCAAATTCTACTTGTCAAGCTCGAATAGCATTTATTATTTCACCCTGAGTCTCCATGGATGCCTTTAAATCTAATGCCTCTTCTCGTTGAATTGTTGACTCTAACTCAAGATCTTGTAAATGATCCATCAAATCTTCATGAAGTTTAGTTGACTACTTAAGTGCCTCTTCCAACATCGCATTCCTCTATTGTATTATCGTATTTCTAGAACATTTCCATTTGGGGACATACCCAAGACCCTTTATATATCCCGTGCTGAGAACTCGATCTGCTATCTCGTCTGGCCTTATCATGGTATATTGCTCGTATAAACATTGAGATTCAAGACATATCATGTCATTCTAAAAAGCAAAAGTGAGAGGAGTCCGATAAACAAACATGAGTAATAAGCATCTAAACGCACCTTTAAAAGAAAAAAACAAAAGGTTATTACGTTAACGATTAAATAAATACAAACGATTCAAATTATAATGAATGTAACACCTTGTGAGTGCAAGAATTATCACAATAAGAAATACAGAAAGCAATATCGAGATGAGAAATAAATGATCACACACAACACCAAAGATACGTGATTCAATAACTTGCCTACTGATACGGCGGAAATATTGCGTATTTCACCCGTTAACCTACGCGTTATTAGCCCCCTCGGGTATCTTATTCCCTATATTTATGCTCGTTAACCAGACAACCCTCGGATTTCTATGATAACATGTTTTGCAGGGGTTAATTGAGCTTTTTTAGGTATTTGGATGCTTAGTGTGAACTTCGGATGCGTTTCGCTCGATTTCCGTACACAACCGCACGCGCAAGGGCATTTTAGTATTTTGACATCTTGGGCACCTGGCCCGACATCTACAAGGAAGTTGTAGCTCTCTTCGCTAGCTTCGCGTGGCCGCGGACGGTGCGCGATTCCGATGCATAACGACAAAGTTACGGCGATTAGAGCGACGTTGGATTGTATGCCAAAACAGGGAGGATTGCAGGCTGCCCCTGCTTGATCGATCGATTAAGCCTGGGGATCGATCGATCGATCCTTATTATTTTTGCCACGAATTACACTGTCGATCGATCGACACCAGAGGTCGATCGATCGATCCCCTGTTTTTTCCCCTGCAGATATTTTCTTTTATTACAACTTACTATATAAGTTGGTTTTGGTTGTAATAAAGGGGGAACCATATAGACTTAGAGATTTTCAGATTAGATAGTTAGTTAGGGTTTGGTGTGGAGATTTCCTTTCTTCTTCTTCTTGGATTGACAACCCATGGTTTGTAAGATTGAACTATTCACTTCCTCTCCATTTATCTAGTTTGTTCTTTTTCTCCTCTTGCCTTGTAATTTAGTTTCAATGCTTTCTAACTAGTTTACATGTTTTAATTCTTTCTTTCTTAGTCTAATTAGCATAATTTAGTTTAACTCACCATGCACCCTTAGATAAATAGGGTCGGGATTTCATTTCCGCCATTTTCGGGCCCCGAGCTCCGAAAACTAGGTTTAGTGCAAAATCGCGTTTAATTGAAACCGCGCGTATCAAAGTTGGATTGCTAAGCGTTTATCTTTCTTTGTCACGCGACGTTAGAGTTTATAGCGACAATCCGAATTTAATCCGCGTGTGATCATTTTTCAGTTAAATGTTTTATCTCGCAACTTTGGGTTAAATTCCTTCTTGCGTGATGTTTATGCTTAATAGAAAATGCTCGATTAGATTGCTTTCGAGCCTTAACTCTAGTTAGTAGTTGTTTCGATCCGATTGGTGGAATGCGATCCCGATCCTCGCTTTACTTTAATTTAGCGTTAACTTATTCTTTTCTTTATTCACGATAACCACACATCACCTTTTACACTTTTATTCTTGAAGTTTTAAAGTAATTAACATCTAAAATTTAATAACTCCCTGTGGATTCTTGATACCCGACTTACCGCTCTACTTGCTTGTCAAGTGTAGCTGTAGCTTAGGTTCTTTTGTATGTCGAGCGGGAACCGAAATCAACGATAGTGTCCCTACACGAACACTCGGTTTCCCTCGCATCAAATTGGCGCCGTTGCCGGGGAATTATTGTTTTAGATAGTAATTGTTTTATGATTTCGTAGTACTTTTCCTTTTCTATTTGTATTCTTTCTTTTAACCTTTCTTGCAGGATTTGCATACTCTGAGCGCTAAGAAACTTCTATTCGCGGTTGCTCACTTTCTTTCTTGGATTCTCCATCTTTCAACAACGAGGTAACCATGTCTTTCTTTTATAGTTATTACGGTCATTCTAATGATTCTTACTTTGGGGATAGTTTTCAAGTTTTCCATTTCCAAGATTTTCTTGAAAGTGAAAGACTTGAAAACATTTATCGAAATGAAAATCGTCATTGGGAGCTTGAGTTGGATTCATTATTCGAATCCAATGACGATCTTCATCTCATTACTTTCGAAGATGAGTTTCAAACAAATGAGGAGTCCAAGGCTCTTGAGCCGAGGAAGCCTACTTTGGAAGAGAATTTTCTTCTTTACTCCCAAGGTTTGGAAAGCTTAAATGATGCTGGAATGAGACTTGGTGAACTTTGCGATGAGATTAATTCTTTTCCACAAAACAACGAGGAGGTGGAAACTTGTGTTTCACCTCAATTTTTCAAAGAATTTCTCATCGGGTGTGAATCTCTCTCCCTCGAAATTCAATCTCCTTCCGACGATGAGTTGATTGAGATTGAATTTGTTTCATCACCATATTCGTTTTCCGTGATCGAACCATTAGAATCACCGGTTGATTCCTATGAGTCGGTAGAAACTTTTAAAATTTCTACACTTCTTGCCGATGAGGACTCTTTACCGGACTTGTTTTCGATGGATGTTATCCCGATGTGTGCACCATCTCCCATTCCCTTTGAAAAACCTTTGGGAGATGAATCGATTTTTCTTGGACCTCAAGTGTACTTTTCCCCCTTGTTATCCAAATCCCCCATCGTCCGCCTAGAATTTCAAATTGGCGATGGTTCATTTCTTTCACCGCCCACATGCCTTCCGTTGTTCAAACGGAATTCCTATTTTCCGGGAGGCATGCATGCTCGGGAGGGTCCACCGTTGATCCTCCAAAGTCAAATCGTGTTTTGGATGGACCCTCAAAAATTTCAACTTTTGGTATATAGTTAAGTGCGCATTCCGAGTGTAAGTTGTATATACTAACTTCTTTATTTTTGTTTTTCTTGATTTTAGCCTAGTGTAATTAGCTAAACTCTTTTTATTTCTTTTCGTATGCTTGGTTCTAATTCTTTTGTAGGTTCAACGGACTTGAATTTGCGGAGATATGCGCCCCGGCACACATTTGTTAAGAAAACAATCAAAAATCACAAAAACATTTTTTCCCCTTTGATATTCACACGCGCATCCTAACGCATTTGCATTTGTTTTTATTTTTCTTTTCTTTTATTTTTCATTTGTTGTCATGATTATGCGCGTGCGTTGCTCGTGTACATATTTTTATTTTCTTTCATTTTTATATTTTTTATTTTCTTTAGCATAGGCTTTTTGGTGTGTATATTTATGCCTATGTGTATTTATTTTTATTTTATTTTTATTTTTATTTTTATTTTTTTTTCTATTTTTATTTCATATTTTTATGTGTATATATATATATATATATATATACACTATATTTATAGTTATTTTGATTTTATACCCCATATTTGTCCCCAAATTGCAATTCCCCCCCCCCCCTAAAAATTGGATGCAGTAGGCTTGCACCTGCTTGATCGATCGATCGAGCCTGGGGATCGATCGATCGATCGACCAGGTTTAAGCCGAGTTCTGCCTTATTTTTCCCCCACTTCTCTTATTTCTCTCCTTCCTCTCTTAAACCGTTTGTGCCCTAGATATTTCCCCTCACCACATTCTTCTCTTTTCTTCCAAATTGCTGCACATTCAGGTATATCTCTACTTGTTTTACATGAATTTATAGTTTTTGGTAGAAATGTGTCACAAATTGTATGTTTGAAACCCTAGTTTGACACATTGTTTGAATGTTGGTGTTTCCCCTGATTTCGATTTGTTCCAACTGAAATTTTGCATGATTCTTGTTATAAATGCACTCATGAACATGTTTTGATTGCTGCATTGTTGGTTGTTCATGAGTGGGGTGGTTTTGTTGGTTCAATGTTGGTATTTTCGACCTTGACGCACATTGCGCACGCCAAGTGTTCGTCAAAATGCCTGAAACAGATTTAAATCCTTATTTTGACGAACACTTGGGTGATTTTCATGCCTAGTCGCATTTCGACATTTTTCATCGCATTGTTGCTTTTATTCACCTCGGTTTTTGCGCACTTGCACCACCATTTCAATTTTCACACTACTAACCATAAATTGTGCTTACACTTGCTTGTATTGTGTAATTTGTGTTTTGTAGGTTGAAATGGCGCCGAAAAAGTATGCTTCTACTAGGTGTGTGCCCGCCGGGGGCGTCGATGGGTTCCGCACAGAACAAGAGCGTGATTGGTTCCGTGCACATTTCTACACGTCCGAGCGACCGATCGGTAATCATTTTGCATGGGTCCTTGAGGATATACCGAGGGAGGCTCGGGTTCTGTTGCGCCGGCAGGGGTGGGAGCCCTTCCTTTCTACTAACGGTCGTATCAACGAGGAATTGGTCCGTATATTCTACGCGACGTTAGTAGCGGTGAAGAGCAGTGATGGGCCGACCACATATGAGCCCATGGTTCGTGGGGTGAGGATTCCATTTACTATTTCGGACTTGGCAGCTTTTATGGATGTTCCTCTACCCGCGGACCCAGTCAGCTTTCTCGATGGGTCTATCTTCGGCCGTGGGACATTGATTGAGGCCCTTGCACCGGGCGAGCCGTGGAAGAGGGGTGCTTTCCGCTCGGCTGCAATGGAGGACTTGCCTAGACTACTCCACTACATCAATGTCCATTCCTTTATGGTGACGAACAACAGGTCTGAGGTTCGTCACAAGCATGCCGCACTGATCTACACTATGCTGAATGGATTGGGCAGTATCAGTATGCCCGCTATTTTTCTTGACACGACGTGCGCTACGGCGAAGGAGGTCGCTTGGAGATATTCCCTTCCTTTTCCTTCCCTTATTACGAAGATTTGTATTTCTCACGGTTGCCAGGAGTTGGACGCAGACCGTAATCATGTGCCACTCGGGCTTCTCTCAAAAGACAACATCGCAAAAATGTTGAAGCGCGAGTGGGGGCAACCGGATGGGAAGAGACCGAGGGCAGAGACACCTGACTTGCCTAACGAGGAGGAGGAGGAGGATGAGATTAGAGAGATGGAGACGGGAGATGGTTCTCACATGCCACACACAGAGGATGATGCCCGCTTTGCGGCATTTCAGGCTGTGCAGGACCAGCGCTGGGAGGAGACCCAGCTCAGGTGGGCGACTTGGGAGTCGCGCCTGGACCAGTTTCAGGCCGAGCAGTGGCAGTATTGGTTACAGCAGCAGGCTCATCAGGAGCAGTTTCAGGCCGAGCAGCGGCAGGAGTGGTCAGTGCAGAGGCAGGCCAGGGCACAGAGCAGACATGAGTACCGGATGATGCAGCGGATGATGAGAGATCTTTATCTGCAGCGTAGTGATTCCGACGCACCAGTGCCTCCTCATTTTCAGGACCCCTCCGATCCTAGTGGTTCTGGCCACTAGGCTGTTGTTGTGCTGGGTTTCATTTTTGTATTTTGGGATCGGATAGTATGTTGTATTTTTTATTTTTATTTTTCTTTTTCTTTTTATTTGTATTTCTTTTATTTTAGAAGTTGTAATGTATTAAGTTATTTTGTATTGAACTTATGAAATGAGAAATGAAAATGTAGTTTGTGGTTGTTTATTGGATTTTGATGTGTGTGACCTTCCATTTTATAAAATCAAAAAGTTCACCATCAATTTATCTAGTATTTGCACTTCAGCCCCTCTATATTATTGTGACTTGTGACATAGATTCTCTTCACTTGATACATCGGTACATATTCTTCATATGCTTTGTACTAACTTGCTTTGCAGCTTCATTTGGAATTGTACTTATGGAGATCGCTCCACGTGTGGGTAATATCATTTTTTTCCTAGCTTTGTGTTGTGTTCTTTAATGGACACATTGGGGACAATGCAACATTTAAGTTAGGGGGTGTAGGATATTTTATCCATTTTGCTGTTTAGTCCTTGGATTTGATTACAATTTAGTTACAAAGCATGATGTTTTTGTTAAAATTTGAAAAATTTCAAAAAATATTTTCTTTCTTTTTTCTCCTTTGTTGGGCATTATGCCTTGTTTCCGATGATAAATTTTAATAATTGCCCGATCAAATAGACAATTCAACTATGCATGTTCTCTATTTTAGAAGTTATTAGATTCTAGTCCCTAAATCATTGATATTATGAATAACTTCATGAATTAAACTTTATCCGTGAACATATGCACCATTCTTGTTATATTGAATTGGCTTAAGATTTTTATAACTCGGTATGCTTTTGCTACATTGTATATACTTACACCGAGTGAGATTAGAGACTTATCTTCATTTGTGAGTGTATACACTATTCTTTTCTCATTGAAAACGTTACAGTCGTTGGTAATCTCTTTATTCTTTCATTGACCGTTCATTAATTGAGTTCATCATTGAAATGTGTTACTTGAGCATGATTTTCTTATGTTGTTTTGACTCGCGAATTGCGTTTACTTTGTGAAATGATCATAGGCCCTCTTTGATATATCACCCATATGACCTTGACCTCACCTTTTATATGTTCCCTAGTCAACCCACTTGAGCCTAAATACTAGCCTTTCGTTTCATTACCCTAAATCCCATATCCAACTCCAAATTGGAGTTTTATACGATATATATTACCTTACATACCCCTGTTTGGATTGTTGTTTGGAATTGAATGTTATTATTGTTGTGTGGTTGCAATTTGAGTATGAAAAGAGTAAGAAGTGTCAGAATGAATGTAGTGAAAAAGAAGAAAAAGAGAAAGCAAAAAGCAAAGAAAAAAAAAAAAAGAAAAAAGGAAGAAAAGAAAAAGAAAGAGAAAGTTGTATATGTTGTGTATAGTTCAATAAGCTTTGATTACTCTCTCAATTGTTATATCTATGCTCGTTTGGACATCTTTGTCCAACTTTTGATATTGCCCACTTTTTCACATTATTCTGAGTTTCATCCCCAAACACTTTGAATCCGTATATACATCCCTTTCATTTCGTACCTTAACCTAGCCATACATTACAACCCTATTACAAGTCCTATGTGATCTTAAGTAGATGTAATTCAAAAGTTTAAATAGTGTTGATAATCTGTGAAAATGCATTTCGCCTCTTTTAGTGTGCGGTATCCTTTCATTGAGATTACAGTTTTTCAATTTATATATAGCGTTCTTCATCTGTGACATGTGCGCGGCCTAGTTTCCATTTACATTTACTCTTTATGCCCGCATGTCCCGTGTATTACCTCCCTTTTCATAGTGAATTCATTTGTTGAGCGTAATGCCCGTGAGGATTGAATGTATGCATGCTTTGATGTTTAGTATCCGAATTATTTAAGTTTTTCGCCAAATCATACCTTGCATATGCTCACTCCCCTTCCACATGCTAGAGTTTCAATTCATTGAGGTGCATTCGGTAATGTTAATAACTACGGACTTCTCACGCGAATTCGTTTGCTATGCTAATAACATGTTGAAATCTTGTTCGCACTGATGAGTTTGTCTTACTTGATTGGGCATATTTTGAGGAAACTTTATGATGTTTGTGGGTTTCATCCTTGAAAACCCTCACGAGACGACACTCGTCCACTAGGGTAACCTAGGGGTTTAACGGCTTATTGCATACGCTAAATGCAATCGAATCGCCCGCGAAAGTGGCCTTATCTTTTTATTGATTTTATACCATACTTTTGTACTCTCTCCTGTGTTGGTTTACTAGTTCTTCTTGTTGCATCTTATTTCATTGCTAGGGACTAGCAATGTGTAAGTTAGGGGGTGTGATACGACGGAAATATTGCGTATTTCACCCGTTAACCTACGCGTTATTAGCCCCCTCGGGTATCTTATTCCCTATATTTATGCTCGTTAACCAGACAACCCTCGGATTTCTATGATAACATGTTTTTATAGGGGTTAATTGAGCTTTTGTATGTATTTGGATGCTTAGTGTGAACTTCGGATGCGTTTCGCTCGATTTCCGTACACAACCGCACGTACAAGGGCATTTTAGTCTTTTGACAGCTTGGGCACCTGGCCCGACATCTACACGGAAGTTGTAGCTCTCTTCGCTAGATTCGCGTGGCCATGAACGGTGCGCGATTCCAATGCATAACGACAAAGTTACGGCGATTGGAGCGACGTTGGATTGTATGCCAAAACAGGGAGGATTGCAGGCTGCCCCTGCTTGATCGATCGATCAAGCCTGGGGATCGATCGATCGATCCTTATTATTTTTTCCACGAATTACACTGTCGATCGATCGACACCATAGGTCGATCGATCGATCCCCTATTTTTTCCCCTGCAGATATTTTCTTTTATTACAACTTACTATATAAGTTGGTTTTGGTTGTAATAAAGGGGGAACCATATAGACTTAGAGATTTTCAGATTAGATAGTTAGTTAGGGTTTGGTGTGGAGATTTCCTTTCTTCTTCTTCTTGGATTGACAACCCATGGTTTGTAAGATTGAACTATTCACTTCCTCTCCATTTATCTAGTTTGTTCTTTTTCTCCTCTTGCCTTGTAATTTAGTTTCAATGCTTTCTAACTAGTTTACATGTTTTAATTCTTTCTTTCTTAGTCTAATTAGCATAATTTAGTTTAACTCACCATGCACCCTTAGATAAATAGGGTCGGGATTTCATTTCCGCCATTTTCGGGCCCCGAGCTCCGAAAACTAGGTTTAGTGCAAATCGCGTTTAATTGAAACCGCGCGTATCAAAGTTGGATTGCTAAGCATTTATCTTTCTTTGTCACGCGACGTTAGAGTTTATAGCGACAATTCGAATTTAATCCGCGTGTGATCATTTTTCAGTTAAATGTTTTATCTCGCAACTTTGGGTTAAATTCCTTCTTGCGTGATGTTTATGCTTAATAGAAAATGCTCGATTAGATTGCTTTCGAGCCTTAACTCTAGTTAGTAGTTGTTTCGATCCGATTGGTGGAATGCGATCCCGATCCTCGCTTTACTTTAATTTAGCGTTAACTTATTCTATTCTTTATTCACGATAACCACACATCACCTTTTACACTTTTATTCTTGAAGTTTTAAAGTAATTAACATCTAAAATTTAATAACTCCCTGTGGATTCTCGATACCCGACTTACCGCTCTACTTGCTTGTCAAGTGTAGCTGTAGCTTAGGTTCTTTTGTATGTCGAGCGGGAACCGAAATCAACGATAGTGTCCCTACACGAACACTCGGTTTCCCTCGCATCACCTACGTCCATAGAGAGGTTACTATATTCTTATTAGTGTATGTCACATAATAGAAGTTACTTTCCTTTGCCCTAGGTCAGGGTTTACATTTTATAGTTGTAAAAAAAGTGATTGAATTGTACAAGTAACTCAAACATATTGTAGATAACTCGTAGGTTGCTAGTAACCGATTTGAGTCTATCTCTAAGCATTTAAAAAAATTTCAAATACAAGCATATGAAATAACCATTTTTAGTTGGGCCCAGTAGTCCATTTTGCATACTGGGTTGGTAAGCTGAAGTATTGGGCTTGAATAAATAAGCCCCCATAATTTCTCCTAAAAATTTTAGGCTAAGATGTTGGGCATCAAGGCCCAAGGCCTAGAACTATTTTAAAACCGGCAAGGCACTCTTATAATATTGAGAACTGTCGAGGGCATTCTCATCCAGCTAGAATTGGAAGTAACATGGATGGAAAACTAGTGATATCATTGAAACGGTAGGGGCATTTTAGTCCGACCTGAGACCTGAAGCGCCAAAATCCTTTTGGGAAACTTTTCCTCATCATTTTTGCACAAAGTTCAAATTAAGTTTAGTAGGTATCATTTCAACCGCTTCTTCTCCACAAAGTCATTTTGTTTCCTCTCTCTAGCCCTTAATATTTTTAAAGCTTTCTTCGATCACTTTTGCTTGTAATTTATCTGATCTGCTTCTTTGATTCGCCATTTTAATTAACATTATTTGTAGCTTGAAGTCTTTTTTCTTCATGGATCTTCTTGATGGAAAAACTGTAGAGGAGTTTAGGAAAACTTGTAGTATCCCTGAGTGGGTGGAGATCGACTGTGTTCCTATGACCATAGACGTCAGGGACATAAAAGATGGACACTGGATCCACACTTTGATTGTAGTGTAGGGGGCCAAACCCTCTATCTTTGATTGTTTTTTAGATATTTAGAGGTTATCCCGACCCAATGTGCCCTGAACACTTGGAATATAGTGAATGGGGTACATCGAATTAATGAGTTGTATGGGACCAACCTGGGGCTCCTTGAAATTTTCTACTGCTACGTCTGGTCGCGCACCAATGATGGTGTTTTGTACCTAAGGATTAGGAAGGCTGAGAGGATTCTAGATGTGAACCTTCCTAACTCCTATAAAGGGTAGTGAGATTAGAGTTTTATTGTCATGAGTTGGTAACATCCACCATTGCCTGAGGGAGTAAGATATCGAGGTCCCTAGTGCCCGGACCGGGGGGAGGATCACATAAGTCACCACCTTTCTTATTTCTATTTCTTATCGAATTCTTCATCTGTTATTTCCTTTTCTTGTCTTATGATTTGTATTTTTCATTTTTTTTGTAGCTCGTGACAAGAACCAAGAACCTTCTCTTCGAGAGCTTAAAGTTGTTGTTATCCTTAAGGCGTGGAAGGTTAGTAATATATTGCTCTACGGTGAGTACTCCCGCGTAGCACCCTATATACTGGAATACAAAAACATAACTTCTAGCTTTATTGCTTGGCCAGTCGATAAAATCCCAAAGTTAGAGCTTCTAGAAGAGGAATAATAATAATAATAATAATAATAATAATAATAATAATAATAATAATAATAATAATAATAATAATAATAATAATAATAATAATAATAATAATAATAATAATAATAATAATAATAATAAGAAGAAGAAGAAGAAGAAGAAGAAGAAGAAGAAGAAGAAGAAGAAGAAGAAGAAGAAGAAGAAATGGCAACACTGAAGAGGAGATTACTGATTGTAAATGATGACGGCTAGGCCCTGTTGTTCGATAGGATGAAGCTCCTCAAGAAGGTTGAAGGGGACTCCCCAAAGGTAGGTGGTTACAGCTCGGGAACCAAAGGGAGAGATAAGGAAGAAGAAACGAAGAAGAAGGAAGATGAGAGGATAAAATAGGTAGTAAGAAAGAAGGAGAAAGAGAGGAAAAAAGAGGACTAGAGGAAGAAGAAGCTACCTCTATAGGCCTTGGCTGAATCCCCCCTCTCTGTTGCTATCGCTGTTGAGGGGTCAGTGTGGCTAGCACCCCGTCCCTTGCCCCCAATTTACTAAATGGGGCAGTTCTCGCGACCGATCATGAGTGCTCATCGTGGATGTGGTAATACTAGTTGGCCCTCAAATCTGTACAGGCACTTACCCTAGTAAATGTCCTCCTTTTTTTTATTTCCCTTTGTTCAGCTTTTATATATTAGTTTTTCTTCTTTTTTCCTTGCAATTTTTATGTGAATTTACCACAGTATTGGATGGTCGTTTCAATCAATCAAAGAAGACCCAGGAGCTTAGAGAAGGCCTAAATAAATCCTAAAAGTAGTTGGCTGATGCTCGATCTAGTTTTGAGCTGGAGAAAAAGAAGGCAAATAATGCCTTCACTGAGCTGAAAGTGGCTAGCGACCTTATTGTTGTAGAGAAGGAGAACCTGGACCTTATAAAAAAGGTCCAATAATTAGAGGGCGAGATCCCAAACAAAAAAGAGGGAAACTTTTTGGACAACTAAAATGTAGCCTACGATGACGCTGAACTCTAGATTGCCTATGTTAAGATGTTATATTTCAAAAAAATGATAGAATCGAGCCCTTGGAGTAGCAAGATTTATCTCAGAGTATGATCTATACAAGATTTATCCCTAAGTCCCTTCTCCCCTTACAATTGTGGAGCCCTCTACTGATCAGCTTACCAACCCGGCATGAAAGTAGTCAAATAAGGTTGGGATGGCTGCCAACCAGACAGACAAAGTTGTTGGTGTAAGAACAAATTTTCTAATATTCTTCATAGTATAGGCCTTTTTTTAATTTAGTCCAGTTTGGCTTATAATATTATAAATCATTACGCACCGTCACGACGAACCAAACTCGAGCATCTCCAAGTTTGAAGACGTCCTGACATCCCATAAAGTTATAAATTAATTCACAGACTTTATTTTTGGGATGTTTATTTTTATAAAAAATGAACAGAGTTTTTTATTTTCAAGAAGAAATATATTTTTTATTTTAAACCTCGTTCAAAAGGGATGGAAATTTCGTTCAAATGAGAATGAGTTTCCATTATAAGGGTCGTTCGAAGTTTTATCTAACGACCATCAATCGAAGGCATAGTGTTTTGACTTGTCAAAAGGTCGTTAGCCCTATTAAAATGAGAAAGACTTTTTGTTCAAACAAGATTTTATTTTGTTCAAATGAGTTGCCTTTTTCGTTTGGACAAGCCTTGATATTCTTTCAAAAGAGGTGCCACCTCAAAAATTGTGAATGCCCTATAAATATCTATTTTGTGTTAAGATTTTCTATGACTTTTGCTAGATCATTCTCTGAATATCTTTTACAAAAGTTCTTTTTTGTTTATTGTTCTAATACACTTTTAATTCATAACATACATCTGAAAATAAATTTATGTGAATTCGTTAAAACCCTAGAAAGTTTTAGTATCTTACATACACCATTGTGGAGAATGGCTAACTTATGAAACACGAGGGGATCACTACTGAAGATAAAGGCTAAGGCTAAAAGAGGATTGCGGTTCTTGTAGTTCTTGCGAGGATCATTTCTGAAGGAAGGCTGCAGTCTTATGATTCTTGAGAGGATCGTAGTAGATACATTTATAAAATATGTAAGTTGCAATTTGTGAATTTTATAAAGTGAATAAAAGGTTTTTCGCTGACGGGATTTTTATTGAAACTTCTCATAGTGGTATCAGTGCCTTCCAATCTCTCTAAGTGGAGTCAGAGCATGCTTACCCTCACAAGTGGTATCAAAGCGGGTTGTACTAATTTACTGGGTAGATTCTTGTTTGTGCTATTTTAGTGTGGTTTTTTATCATCTCTCTTGGATTTTTCTATCGATGGATTCCCATAGTTTTGACGACTTAAATCAATTGAATTCAAAGTTTTCTAAAAGAATTGAGATTCTTGAAAAAAAAAATTTGGTTTTAAAGGTGCTATGGAACTTTTGCAAACTGTTCAAACTTAAATAGATTTCTTTCATGAGAAACTTGTTGACATGAATCATGGTTTTAAAAGTTTATAATTGCCCAAGAAAGAGAGTGATGATAGAGTTTGGATTTTAAAGAAAGAATTATATGATTTTAAAATTTCTAAGGTTTTTAATTGTACTTTTAAGGATAATGATAATTTAATTAATGATTTTAAGTCACGTGGGAAGACTCTTAGGTATAAGTTTTCTAGCATTGAGGGGGAGCGAGATAACCTTCTAGGTATGATCGAAAATTTAAATAATGAGTCTTTAAAACTTGAAGAGTCAAATTCTTTGCTTGAGTAAAAAATTTGTAAGTTAAAAGACAATTTAAAATACTCGAATAGTGTTGGTAGTAATGGTAATGGCTCCCATGTTTCCAATTCTTCAAGTGTCAAGCTAAGACCATTGTTTGTTTTAAAGGGTCAACCAAATCCAAGGACATTAGAAAATGTAAAACCTTAGATAACATTCCTCTTGTTCGCATATGTTCTCATTGTGGTAGGAAAGGTCACCTTAGGTCGTTTTGTTATGATCTTGGAAGAGGTCCTAGGAAGTTGAAGTCTAGTGTCCTTTGTTTCCCGAATCCCGACGCATTAAGTATAGATCTATTTGGGTTAGGAAGATGATTTTAGAGGTGCTAGGTGGTAAACTAATTGCTTCTCATTTTCTTGCATGTGATTCTTCTCTTGCTATATCTTGTGGATGATCATGTCAGCATGTTTGTCATATACTAGTTGTGATTCATGATATACGTTTTCTGTTGCCATGACATGTGTAAATTTTGTATCATATTCTTCTTTTAATTGAGTCTTATTGGTAAAATATAAAACGATTTTCGGTTTTCGTGTATTTTAGTTTTACACATTAGGTGTGGCGTATTGGTGTGTTTAAATCCAATTCATTCCATACATTCCACGTAGCTACGATAATTGTTTATGACTTTAGATACTTATATTGATCTTAACCGTGCTTATGTATTTGTTTCGAACTTGATTTACTTTACTGATTCGACTTTATATATGCCTCTGCACACATATGCACGGGCTTGTTGGATTTTAACTTCACTATGTACATCTGGACTTGGTGGGATGTTCTCCAATCAATTTTGTCATATACATGTTTATGTGATTATGGGGAATTTATGTATGTAAGTACCATTGTCCATGAGATATTTTGTTTAGTATTGACAAAAAATGAGCATACACGAGAGATGTTTGCAGAAGACATGTTAAGTTTGCATGAGAGCCACCATTGAAAAGAGCCGAAGAAAAATAAAGGCAATTAAAACATAATAATTTGAAAAAAAGGGCCAACATAGTTTTGTTTGATTGAAAATTCAAAAGAAACGAAATAACTTTAAAAGAATCGTGAAAGAAAAAGAATAGGAAAATGAAAATGTTTATCTTTTGAGGGAGTTTAGTTGAAGATGAACGGGTTTGCACAAGAAATCCTAGTTATGTTTATCTTGTCATGATTCTATTGATTTGTAGAATCATTAGTGTTATAGGATTGTGCGCATTGTACTTGTTTTGTTCATTAATTTTAACTTTACTTGTCACTTGAGACAAAAGCTTAGTTTGATAAAGTTTTGCGATCAATTAGAACTTCTTGAACATATTTTAGTGTATAGGTCATAATTCATCCCACGTGTTTGGACACATCGATACTATGCTAGTGCGTAAAGTTTATGTATTTTGTGTCATGTTTTGTGGCTTTTTATACCTCTATACGTGTGCCCAATTTCCTTTGACATATTTTTCATATATTATATTATATAGCGTATTGTATGTTGAATTTGTAAAAATGAAAATTTTCAAAAATAGTTGGTTATGTTTGCCTTTGAGAATATCATTACACAAGCTTGGTTTATATATTTTGTGATGACATCTTTTTCATATTCGTCATGATCTACTTAAAAGTTTATGTTTCTTCTTCCTTGTCTATTTTGGATAAAAACAAAGGGGGAGAGAAAATTAAAAAGTGAAATTTGATGAGTTTGATTTATGGGGGAGAATTTAATTAAAGTTTTTATCTTATTTTAAACTCGATGTGTTACTTTATATTTCTTTGTCTCATATGCGTAGGTACTTTAAGCGAAAAGCAAGACACACCGAATGAAGACAAAGTTTGTAAAAATGGAGAACAAGTGGATATTTGAAGACAATTTCTTACGCCATTCCATTTATAGGGTTTTGAAAGGCTAGTAGCATTTTTATCATAAGAGATTTGTGATTTTAATTTGATGTTTGGTAAGGTTGTTTGTTTGTACATGAATATCCAAAGGGGGAGATTTGTAAGAACAAATTATCTAATTTTATTAATAATATAGGCCTTTTTATAATTTAGGCTAGTTTGGCATATCCCATTACAAATTGTCACGCACCGTCGAGCATATCAAAGGTTGAAGACATCCTGACAACCTATAAAGGTATAAATCAATTTAGTGTTTAAATTAATTCACAGACTTTTTTTTTGGGATGTTTATTTTCATATAAAATGAACAAATTTTTTTATTTTCAAAAAGAAATGTTTTTTGATTTTAAACCTCGTTCAAATGAGATGGAAATCTCATTCAAACGAGAATGAGTTTTTGTTAGAAGGGTCATTTGAAGTTTTATCTAATGAGCTTCAATTGAGGGCATACTGTTTTGACTCGTTTGAAGCCTGTTCAAATGAGAAAGCCTTATTATTCAAACGCGATTTTATTTCGTTCAAAAGATTTTCCTTTTTCATTCGAACGATCCTTGAAATTCGTTAAAATGAGTTGCCGCCTAAAAAATTATGAATGCCTTATAAATACTTGTTTCGTGTTCAAATTTTCTAAGACTTTTGTTAGATCATTTTCTGAATATCTTTTACAAAAGTTTTTTTAGTGTTCTAAAAAACTTTTAATTTATAACATACATCATGAAAATTGTTTTTGTGAATTCGCTTAAACTCTAGAAAGTTTTAGTATCTTTTATACACCTTTGTGGAGAAGGCATCTCCATAGCTGACTTATGAAACCCGAGGGGATCACTACTAAAGATAAAGGCTGACGCTGAAGGAGGACAACGATTATAATGATTCTTGCGAGGATCATTGCTAAAGGAAGGCAACAGTCTTGTTATTCTTGAGAGTATGATAGTAGATTTATTCATAAAATTTATAAGTTGTACTTTTCAAATTTTATTAAGTGAATAAAAGGTTTTACTTTGAGGGGATTTTTCCTAAAACTTTGCTTTGTTTGAATGGTTGTTTTGATTTATTTATTTTATCACGTAGATATATGCTGAGGATAAAAGGATAAAATTGATTGAGAAAAAATATTTTTTTTTATTTATGGCCATCTTTGTCGATCATGTTTATTTTCTCATTCTCATAGCGGTATCAGTTCCTTTCACTCTATTAAAGTGGTATTAGATAGTTCTTACCCTCACAGCTCGGAAGGGATAGGAATCAGAAACCTCTGACTTAGATGTTAATGTTCTATATGCTTGAAATTTGTTCTGCTATTTATAGCTTATTATGTGGAAGACTAAATATCTCCTTCTTCAAAGTTGGGGAAGGTTTTAGGCCCAGGTGTGAGTGGGTAGACTCATCGGGCCTTCTTGAAAATCTATAAGAAATTGAAAATAAGGATTGTAGCATATAAGAAGTAGTCCAAGCTGGTGGAAAAGTTGAAGCATGACCTCCATGTCATGGAAGAGATTGAATACTCCATACTTAAGGAAATAAGCGGCTTGAGGTCCCAGCTTGCAATAAGTAAGGATATGAGATACTTAGTCGATAAGATTTAAGCCGAGAATGATGCCCTGAACAAGGTTGTTATTGAGCTGAAGGAAGATATTTAGGGAAACTATATCATAATATCTAGCCTTCAGGTGGATGTCAAGAGGCTGAGGCATCTTTTCATGATGGGACCTCGAGAAGCTTGGGAAGTTGGTTACCGAGAGGGCTAGATGGATACACCCATGAGGATGAAGGAAGCCAAAGATGTGGCATGTAAACATTGTTGGATGAAGGCCCTTAGGGAGCTCAAGATGCCCAAGGATTTAGAAATGTAGTTCTAATACCAAGTAGGCTACCCGACTTACCCTATCCCCCCTTCTCAAAATATGAGAAATGGATTTCCATCGATGCCATTCCTACCTAACTGATGAACCACTATATTGAAGACCATGAAGAAGTGTTTGATCCCAATCCAAATAATGGTCGTAGAGCATGCATAACTGAATATCTAACTTACGATCGTTGAATAACTTGTGTCCTTGTATAATTTTTGGAATATTTTGTACATTTGTACTCTTCGATCTTTTGTGAAAATGAATAAAATATGTTTATTAACTTTATGGTATTTTGGGCATTCTCGGACTAAATATAGTTTATAATTACTTCTGTATTTTGCCTGCCAACTAAGAAGAGTTAATTCCTACCAATCATTTCGGACTTTTGCTGACCAAATAATTGTGTTAACCATTTTGGGCCTTTTGTCGACTAAATGAGTTCGTATATAATGTTAATTAGTTTAGGCCTTTGCCAACTAAATGATTTACTAACAAGTGTTAATCATTTTAGGCCTTTTGCCGACTAAATGAGTTGATAACTTATGTTAAACATTCTTCCCGTTCAATATGCCTTAATAATATCATTCCACCTGCCTTACCTTTTAGGTTATGTTGTCACACTCCTATAGGCCTACGTGAGATGATGGAAAGAATGCACCTGGTTAATGGGCCATCCACCCGATCAAGTTTTCAGCTCTTAACACAGTTGGTGACCAACTTCGATTAGCTTTTTGCCTGAGGATCCCCTTTAGGTTTTTTATTATTACCAAGGCACCTCATGAGGTCTTTTGTGTTTATTATGACAAAGATCTAGGGATTCCAATAATTGAAATAAACTTAATATCTTATTGTAATTAACATGAACCCTATTTTGCATGAGGAGCCTCCTTGATTGAAATAAGGTGAACAACTTATTATAATCCAAAGGATTATGTTATATGTTAGGAAGTTCTTCGATTGAAGTAGGCTGGGCAACTTACTATATGCAAACATGTTTCTACTTAGCGTTGAGAGAATTGAGTTATGATTTGGAAAGAATACATAATATTGAGATACATAGCATAAAATTGAGACAACCAACATGCAAAAGCGATATGCGAAGGCCAATGGACCTTTATTTATTGAATAACAACATGAGAGCAACATAACTTTGAAATAAAAAATTTCATAATCTAAATGTGCTAAAAATATTAAGAAGACTAAAATTAGAACTTCTTGAGATTAGACACATTCCACGCTCTTGGTATCTCCCCTTCCTCCACCATTTCATAAAATCCGTGAAGGTCGTCCCTGATAACCTTGAAAGATCTTTCCCAGTTTGGTCCCAATTTTCCATCTGACGGTCTTACTGCATTGCCGAGGACTTTCCTTAGGACATAATACCCTAGCTATAATTTCATTAGATTAACTTTCTTTTTATACTCCTTTTCCAGTTATTGCTGGTATAAAGACATCTTGATCATGGCCTGCTCTCTTCGTTCATCCACTGAGTCAAGTTCAGTGCATAAGGCAACATTGTTTAGCCCTTGGTCGACCAAGTTGGTTCTGATAATAGGGAGACCCGCTTCAAGCGGGATAATAACTTCCATTCTATAAGTGATCACGTGGGATGTTTCCCCAGTAGGTTTCCTAGGAGTGATATTGTACTCCCAAAGGACATGAGGGAGCTTGTCCACCCTAGCACCCATTGCTCTTTCTAGCCTTTTCATCAGACCATTGAGCATCATTTTATTGGAAACTTCTGCCTGGCCGTTGCTCTGGAGGTTTTTCGTAAAACTAAAATAATGTTTGATTCCATGCTCATCACTAAAGCTTTAAAAGAAGCTTCTTTCAAACTGCGTGCCATTGTCAATGATGATAACTCTTGGTACCCTGAAGTGCATTATGACGTTCTTCCAGATGAAACTTGTCATATCCGCATCATGAATGTTCGCTAGTGGTTCTGTCTCTACCCACTTGGTGAAGTAGTTAGTGCCGACTAGCCTATACTTATAATTTCTAGGTGTAGTAGGTAGTGGTTCCAAAATATCCAATCCCTATTGTGAAAATGGCCAAGGACTAGTCAAGGATATCAGGTCGCTAGCTGGCTGATGAACCATGGGTGAGAATTTCTTGTATTTTTCACATCTCCGAACATAGATACTTGCATCCCTTTGCATGTGTGACCACCACTAGTCTTCTTTGATTGTTCGAAATGGTAACGATCTTCCCCCTATGGGACTCTAATAAATACCATCATGAAGCTCCTTGAGAACTTAGTCGGTGTCTTGTAAGTGGATGCATTGGAGGTAAGGACATATGATTGTAGAGTTTTCCCCCTAGTTCAAGGTAGAAACGGTCTGCCTTTACTCTTATTTGGTGAGATAAATTCCTATCATCCGAAAGTGTGTTCCTCTGCAAGTAGGCAATGATGGTATCCATCCAACAAGGGTATCTTTCTATGAGAAGGTCTTGCTCAGCGACCACTATTTATTTAATGCTAGGATGGGAGAGAAAGTATACCTGAATAGTCATTCAGAGATCAGATTCCATTACTGAGCTTAGGGCTTCTAAGGAATTAGAATAACTTTTTCCCAAAGGTAACTGCTAAATATGAACTTTCTTAAATCCTCCCATAAGATCTCTAACCACGGTAAGGTAAGATGCCATCCTTTCGTCTTTTACGTTAAAATATCCACCCACTTGCTTGGAGACCAATTTGGAATTACTGAACATATTGAGGTTCTTTTCCCCCAGAAGTTTGGCCTTGCGTAGGCCAACTAGCAATTCTTCATATCGACTTCATTGTTGGAGGATTTAAATCCCAACATGATTCGTTGTTCAATGATATCTCCTTCTAGTGTGGTGAGGATGATCCCTACTCCCCCCTGGAATTCAAGGCTTGGTCAACGTATAGGGTCCAGTTCTTGGACTGTGCTTCCTCATTTTTTGACTGCTCCATTACCTATTGATTAGTAGGATTATCGCACATGAAACGAGTAATGAAATTGGACAAGACTTGTCCCTTAATTGATGTTCTTGGATGAAAGTGAATATCAAACCTTATGAGCTTGACCGACCACTTGGAGAGTCGTCCAGAGATGTAGTCTTTCTGAAGAATAGATTTGATGGAAAAAGAAAGTGATCACCGTTGTTGAGTGAGATTCAAAATAGGATTTTAGCTTCCTAGAGGTAACAACCTATCCGTAGGCTATCTTTTCTAGGGATAAGTAGCATTGATCTTCATCCAGGATCTTCGTCCAGGAACGTCTTGCTGGCATAATAGATAGGGTGTTGTCCGCCCTCCTTTTCATATACGAGAGCCGAACTAACAACATGGTCTGATACTGCGAGGTAAAGGTATAAGAGATATGTACCAACCGGGGTGATTTTTTGAAGTAGGACTTGATCTCCTCTAAAGCTCTTGAGAAGTCATAATTCTATATGAGGCCCATGTCCTTCTTTAGTAGTTGAAAGAATGGTCTGCAACAATTCAAGGATTTAGAGATGAAGCGATTGAGTGCTATAAGCATTTCAATAAGCTTTTGAATATCCCACAATATCCTTGGGGGATGGACCTGGTTGATCACATCAATCTGATCTGGATTAGACTTAATACCACTTTTGCTTACGAGATTACCTAGAAATTTGCCTGACTGGACATCGAATGAACACTTTCTTACGTTAAGTTTCATCCGTTACTTGCTGAATATTTCAAAGGTCCTGTCTAAATTTGTGAGGTGGTTATATCTGTTCTTACTCTTGAATAACATGTCATCTATGTAGACTTCCATGGCCTCTCCCATATGATGCTTGAAAATTTAAGTGACCAGCCTCTGGTGAGTTTCCCCTGCATTCATTAGGCCAAACGATATGACCTTGTAGCAGTATAGACCCACTGGGTTTATGTAGGATGTTTCGTCCTTATCAGGGCCGAACAATGAAATTTAATGGTTCCATGAATAGACATCCAAAAATCTCATTCTCTTGTGAGCTATCGTTACGTCAACTAACACTTGAGGTCTATTAAATCAATGCATACTTTTGAGGTGCCATTATTTTTTCATACTACCACTTCATTGGACAGCCATTTGGGGAACTGAAATTCCCTAATGGATCTTTTATCCAGAATCTAACTTCGTTCTCCACCACTTAAGCCTTTTCAGGGGTTATTTTTTTTGTCTTCTGAGCAATCATCTTGAAGGTTCGGACAACATGTAGTTAGTGGTAGGCTACATGATAAGCACCCAAAAGTGTCTATTTTATATCCCGAATAGATGCATTTTAGTCGCTCGTTTCTAATAAAATTAGTCTTATGTTCGTATTTTACCATTTTGTCAGTCAATACGCAGTTGCGGTACAAATAATGCTAAATCAGTACAATTGCGACTCAATAGTGGTCAAAATCTTGCAACGAATAAATCAAGGAGAGCGCGCAGTTTGGAGTCCAATCTGAGCTTGCCCCGATGTGATCCGATGCCCTGAAAGAATCCCGTAACCCAAACCAAAGCCTACACTGAGCCTAGACCATTCCCTGAGCCCCGTTTGTTTTGAGTTTGTAGCTTTATTATTTTCTTAGATTTTTATTTTGAGTCATTTTATTTTTAGGATTTATTTTAGAATTATTTAAGGTTTTTAGAATTTATTTGCATATTTTTATATTTTATTTTTATTACTGTCTTTTTATTTTTATTTTGATTAGTTATTAGTTTTTATTTTATTTTATTTTATTTTATTTTATTAGGATTAGTTTTTAGGATTTCATTTTTTTAGATTTTACATTTTTAGGATTTGAGTTTTTAGTTTAATAGATTTTCATTTTTAATTTTATTTCTTTTTAATTTCATTTTTTTATTTGAGTCTTTATTTTATTTTTTAGAGTAGTATTTTATTTTTATATTTTTAGTTTTGTTATATATATATATATATATATATATATATATATATATATATATATATATATATATATATTTTATTATGTCATTTTTTTAGGGGTCTAAATTAAACACACACACGTTAAACACTAAAACACAAACAGACCCTCACCCAATACTCTACACCCTACCACACACTAAACTCACCCTCATTGTTGATGTAAAAAACTAGATTACTCTAATTATTTAATCACAGATAAATAAATAAGACAAAAGATTTTAAAGTGGTTCAGCCTTATACGAATGGCCTACGTCCACTGTTATGTTATTGCTGAGTGTTTGAGAATTCTCTATTACAAGTGCTATCAAGAAATTTCGGTCCCTTTGAATGAGGGTGATACAAGGTATTTATAGCCCTTAGGTTGTACATGAAAGGGTGTTACATTAAATGATACACATATGAAAGGGTAATTCATTTAATGTTCTTCAAACGTGCGCGTCAAGATGATAAGCATTCAATGAATAGTTGAACTATTGATTATCTGGCAATTAATGTTGTGGTCGAGGTGCAGCTCGAACCGCCTTAGTTGCTCGTCGTCCAAAAGTACCTCGGAGCATTGGAGTTCCTCGGAATATTGGAGTTCCTCGGAAGGTAAGAGTTCCTCGGAGGGTTGGTGTTCCTCGGAGTATACTTGTTGCTCGGAGTGAGTATGTTGGTTGGGGAAACAATCTTCCTCGTTGCTATTGTAGATTGATACGTGTCTTCTTATTATTCGTCCACATCAGCATACTAATTTTGGTATCAACAGAAGCCCCAAATGTTTCATATTTCGAACTTTGAGGAGTATGGAACATTCTTTCTCGGTATATGGCGATATTAAATGACCTTCCTGGGTTTTAGGAGCCTTTTCTTCGTATTTAAATTTCCTTCCAAATTCGCCGAATCCGCCTTTTTGCATTTTTATATGCGCTTCGATCTTTGTGTCCTTTTTGTCCTTTTAGCCGCCGGTAGCGTAATATTTCCTTTTTGTAATCATTTCTTTCGTCGTTTCCCAAGGCAAGGTATTTAAACTTCAGAGGCAATCCCATCGTCTTCTACCTTTTCAATTTCTGCTTTCGAGTTTTCTAAAGCTTTTCTCTCTCTTGTGCGTTCATTTCCTCCTTCGTTTGTTTGTCAACAGATCTCCTTTTTTCCTGTAAGATTTTCTTCCTTCTTCTTCATTTCTTTTTATTCACCATGGTTTATATTATCGAATCTCTTGAGAAGTTACGCTCTGACTTCTCTATTCCTTCTTGGGTAACTTTGGAGGTTCTTTCTGAGCCTTCAAGTTATTTTGATTTGGCTGAGGGACACTGGTTCCCTAGCCTATTTATTGCTGAATGTGGGTTTTCTTTTCCACCAAATCCGTTGTGTTTAGAATTCTGTCAGTACTTCGATGTTGTCCCTGCAAAAATAGCCCCCAACACATGGAGAATAGTTAATGGGGTACATAGGTTAAATCAAACTCATGGAACTCGTATAGGAATTCCTGAGATTATGTACTGTTACAGATGGGCTGTTTTAGACAATTTTTTTTATTTAAAAAATAGGTTTTTGAATAGGGCCTTAGTAGTCAATCTCCCTGATGCAAACATGGATTATTTTGAACATGGGGTAGTTATAAAAAATTGGCAACATGCCCCTTTGGTTGGAGATGCAGTATATGAGGGTCCTAGATGCTCCCCATATGGCAATGGGATAGGTTATTTTCATCTTATTTTGTTTTTTGAAATTATGATTTCATTGTGTTTGACAAAATATATGACTGATATTTCACTATGTTTTTATTTGCAGTTGACAGCAAGAGAAAAACTCCAAAAGAGTCAGAAGTTAATATAAAGGAATTGAAACATATCTAGAGATTGCATCAGAGAGTTGCAGACGAGCACATCAGGTCTGCTTCATATTTGTTGCAGTACAGGAGCTACACATCATCCTTTACTGCTCGTCCTGTGGTCAGCATTAGTGACCCATTGCCAGCTTCCGAGGAATCTTCACCAGAATCTCATATTCCTCTAAGTCAGAAAATGGGTAAGAGAAGAGTTCCTGCTATCTTCGAGGAGACTTCCTCTGCCGGGGATGGAAAGAGGAACAAGGCTGAAGTCCCAAAGGGGACCAAGAAAACTGATGATGTTCCTTCTGTTGCTGTTCAGAAGGCTGCCGAGAAGCCTCCAATGGCACCGAGCAAGAGAAGTACTTCTGTAGAAGTGGTCACTATTTCCCCCACTAAAGGTTCCTTGGATAAAACTGCTGAAGTTCCACTGAGGAGATTGAAGAAATCCTCCTCGGTTAGTTTTTCTGAAGCCATTCCCCAGCTCCAAACTAGTGGAGCTGGTGTTCCAACCATCATTCCCCCGAGCTCTGCAATGAGCTCGGTAAAGACTTGGATTATTCCTTAAGTCCAAGGCATCGAGGAAAACATGCCTAGGGATATGCTGACATCCCTAGCTACTCGTCACATTGCTTCAGTAAGTTTCTTTTCTATCTTGAATTTTTCCTTCTATCAATATATGTATCTCGGCACTAACTCATCACTACATTCTTTTTTCAGCTGGTGAGTTGTTTTAACACCATTATGAAGAAAGATGAAGCGCTCAAGGCTTCAAGCTCCTCGTTTGGAGTAGAGGATGCATTCCAGGGTTTGGCCCAATCTCTGAAGGAATCCCGTCAGAAATACGACGAGGATAAAGGTGTATGGGAGAAGAAATTGGCTCCATCTGAAGCAGAAAAGGTGCAGTTGGGAAACAAAGTGAAGAACTTGGAGATGGAGAACAAGAAATACTCCGAGAAGCTCACTACTTTCGGGGAGCTTGAAAATAAGCTGAAATCAGCTGAGGAAGAGCTGACACTTCTGCGCGAAGCAAATCATCAGAAGGAGGAGTTGGAGGCCAAGCTGAAAGCCTCCGAGGAACTTCTATCCGAGAAGCTCTCCTCGGAGAAGATGAAGAGAAAAAAAGTTGTGAAGAAATCCTTTCGAACTGGTTGGGATAAAGGATGGGATAGGGGGGTAGCAGCAATGATGATCCAGGTGAATTATGGAAGTTTGAAATTCTTCCATGATGATTGGGATGCTGCCTTGCAGGAATTGAAGGTGAGCGAGGACTCCGAGCTATTTCAACAACATCTCCCTCGTCCTCCTCCAGTTATTGAAGACGAAGATAAAGACGAAGCTGCATCTGAATAATCTTCAATGATTGTGGGTGATCAAATCCTTGCTCCTCAACCCAACCAGACATCTGCTGAGGAGATTTCTTCTTTTCCTGCTTCCCTTGAACAAATCCCAACTTCAGCCGATCAAATCAGTGTTCCCACCAAGCAACCAAGCTCCTCGTCCTAGCCTCCCGAGAAAGTCTTGGGAGACAAGGAAAAGGTGTGAAGTTGTTCGATACTATCTTTATGTTTTTCTTCTACTTGTACTTTGTATCTCAGATCTTTGTAACTTTTCCTGATGATCTAATAAAAATCCGAGTTCTTTTATTCCTCTACATTGTTGATGATCTGTTTGCTTTTTTTATTAACTCTTGCCTTCTCTCCTTTATTAGTTTATGGCTAGAATGGAATTGATATCTACCCATGATACAAAGCTGATGCAGCAATGCCATGAATATTATAAGGCTGGTCACACAGTCCTGAGCGTATCAGAAATTGCTGACATCCTTGGCCATGATGCTTCAGAGCAAGCAGTTGAGGCTTATCGGTACCTGAAAGATTTACTTGATCGAGCTGTGGCCAATAATGTGGCATACTACGAATTGATCGAGGAGATTCATTGTACCCTAGAAGATCTTCAAAATCAACACAATGAATCAACTGCCCTGTTGCACGAGGAGTATGAGAATAGATATCAACAGCTTTCTTTCGAGACAGGCCACAAAAAGATCATTGCTGGGTACGATGTCAGGGAGAGAACTCTAAAAGGTGAAGTTGAGGCCTGCATACAGATCGTCGAGATGCTCGAACAAGGGAACAAAAATTTGCAGAAAGAGTTGGCACAGTATAAGTCTGCGACTTCATCTTCCACTGCCTTGGTACCAGTCTCCGACGAAGGGTTCTCATTCTTAGAGGTTGAGAATGTCAAATTAAGGCAAGAATTGGATACCTTAAGAAGGTCTGGTTTTTCTGCTACTGCTCGGGGACGAGGAAGAGGTTCTCGACCTGCTCAGGGAGGATCAAGGGCTCCTCGTAGTATTGAAGAAGCTCGTACTCTGTCAACATTGGAAACTCAAGCGTACCAGTTGAACGCAAAAGATCGGGCTTTGTCTGAAATGTCCAAGAAAGTCCTAACTTTGGAAGATCAACTTACTGCGACGAAGTCTGCTTTGAATAATAAGGATGTTTTTTCCAGGAACCTTCATGAGCAGTTAGAAAGATTAACTTTCCAATTCCATAAACAACCTCGCGAATTCTGGAATGCAGGCTATAATGAGGCCCTTTATCACTTGGATGCTCGCATTGAAAATGCCAATAATGAAGGTTACAAACAGGGATGGTTGAACGCCCTGGGTGTGCTGAAGCTCGAATAGGGGCACTACCTGTGGGATTATCATACTCCTGGGCTACTAGACTTGCCTGTACCACCCTATAAATTGGACATGGAATGGATCCCATCTCGTTCCATTCCTCGGAGCTTAATTTCAAAATATCTTGATGACTATAATCTTCATTCTCAAATTGAAGTATCTCGTCCCGAGCATCTCTTGGATACTCCTTCAGTAATGAATGTCAGAATGTTGAAGGACTTGAATTTTATTAATTCTCCTCAGACATTAAATGATCCTCCTGCTGGCGAGGAACCTGTATCGAAGGCTGAGGGGAAAAAACCAATAGAATAGGATTTTCAATGTAATAGTTAGCACACATATGTAACTTGTAATTTTTTTTGAATTTTAATGAAAGACTTTCATTTTTTGTTTGCAAATCTGTATTGCTATTGTTTTGTACTTGTCTAACACTTTTATATTTGTGATTGCATAACAATTCTTTGTGGTTCATCGACTAATCTAGTAATAAAAGATTACAAGTATCAAAAATGTTGCTCGATCACTTAATAACAAAGTAATGAGTATAAAAAATGTTTAAAATTTTTCCAACCAACCAAGGTTGTTAAATTGTGCTCGTCGACCAATTATAATTAGTGAGAGTTTTTATCCCCGACTAATCATACTTGGCAATTTTTTTTCATAAAATGTGTCCAACCAACCAAGGTCGATCATCTTATCCTCGTCGACCAAATAAAGTTAGTGGATTTTCATCCCTGACCAACCATACTTGATTCAGTTTGGAATATTTTGTATTTTCTAGAATAGTTTTACCTTCCGACCAACATAAGTTGGCATATTTTGTTTCTTAACCAGCCGAAATTGGCATTTTTAAGAATGTTGTTCTTGCCCTTTTACCAACCGGAGTTGGTCATGGGTTTGAACTATCATGTCCACTAACTCTTTTACCAACCGAAGTTGATAACATTAGTGTACGCCTCCTAACCAAAGGAGCATAGTTTGTTCTCGCTATTTTACCAACCGAAGTTGATCACGCTCGAACTATCAGTGTCCACTAGTTATTTTACCAACCGGAGTTGGTCACGCTAGTGTATGCCTCCTAACCAAAGGAGCATAGTTTTTTCTCGCTATTTTACCAACCGAAGTTGATCACGCTCGAATTATCAGTGTCCACTAGTTATTTTACCAACCGGAGTTGGTCACGCTAGTGTATGCCTCCTAACTAAAGGAGCATAGTTTGTTCTCGCTATTTTACCAACCGAAGTTGATCACGCTCGAACTATCTACTAGTTATTTTACCAACCGGGGTTGGTCACGCTAGTGTATGCCTCCTAACCAAAGGAGTATAGTTTGTTCTCGCCCTTTTACCAACCGGAGTTGGTCGTGGGTTTGAACTATCGTCTTCTTTTTGCTGTCGAGCAGCGTAGTGTACAACACTAGTATTCCCCGAAAAACTTTCAAACAAAGGAGAGAAAAATGGTGAAACATCATCGTTTTATTCATATTGATGGACCTGCTATACATTTTACATCACTGATAATACTTGCGAAGGTGTTCAGCATTCCAAGCATTCTTGAATTCCTCTCCTTCTAGAGTTGCTATTCGGTAAGTTCCTGGTCGAACAACTTCTGTAACTCGGTAAGGTCCATGCCAATTTGCTTCCAATTTATTGTGCTTCTGAATGACCTTCTTTAGCACGTAATCTCCTTCCTTTAAATCGCATTTCTTCACCCTCTTGTTGTAGAACAAAGTTGTTCGTTGTTGATATGCAGCATTCCTAATGGATGCTTCTTCTCTAACCTCCTCGAGCATATCCAAATCCAGTCTTCTCATCAAGTCACTGACTGGGGAATTGAAATTTAGTACTCTATGTGTCGGAAGACCCAACTCGGCAGGTATTACAGCCTCACTTTCAAACGCCAGCATATATGGTGATTCTCCAGTTGCTGCTCGGGGAGTTGTTCGGTAAGCCCACAATACTGATTGTAGCTCATTAATCCAGTTAGCTTTAGCCTCATTTAACCTCTTATTCAAACCATTTAATAATGTTTTGTTCGTCACTTCAGTCTGTCCATTACTTTGAGGATGGCCTGGTGCTGAATGAACCTTCAAAATGTTTGACTGATGACAATAGGCGGCAAACTCCTCGTTAACGAATTGTGTTCCATGGTCTGTAATGAAGGCATGAGGGAGACCATATCGGCAGATGATGTTCTTACAAACGAATTGGTACACCTTCTCGTACGTCATATCAATCATAGGCTCAGCTTCTACCCATTTAGTAAAATAATCCACTGCAACGACGAGATACTTGAATCTTCCTCGGGTCATTGGCAGTGGTCCAACCAAATCAATTCCCCACATGGAAAATGGCCAAGGAGAAGTTATGGGTGTCAACAATGCTTGTGGAGTTCATCGGATAGAGGAAAAATGTTGGCACTTGTCACACTTCTTGGCATATGCTATACAATCAGCCCTCATCGTTGGCCAGTAATATCCCTGCGTCATTACCCTTTGCAAAAGTGTTCGACCTACTACATGGGCTCCACAGGACCCTTCATGGATCTCTTCAATCAATTTTTTCACCTCGGAGGGATGTACACATCTTTGCAAACCTGCCATAATTCCTCGTCTATATAAAACACCATTAGTTACTACATACCGAGCAGCTTTAAACTTCAATTTCTTGGCAGCGATCTTATCCTCCGGTAATTCTCCTTCCTCGACATATGCCCTGATGGGATCCATCCAAGATGGTCCTAAATCAAGGGAAATAACATTCATCGTCAGGCCTTCATCTATGCTTCGACTTTTTAACACCTCAATTGGTATTGTTCTTCGCAACTCGGTACGAGTAGCTGATGCTAGTCGGGCTAGTGCATCTGCTTATGCATTCTCCATTCTTAGTATTCTGATTAACTGAATGGCATCAAATTCTGCCAACAACTCCATCGCCTTTGCATGATACTTGACCATTAGTTCTCCTTTAACTGCATACGTTCCCATTATATGATTCACAATTAATTGAGAATCACTGAATACCATCACTTGTTGTGCTTCCGTAATCTTTGCTAAATTAAGACCTGCTATTAAGGCTTCATTCTCAGCCTCATTATTGGAATCTTTGAATTGGAATCGTAAGGCATATTCCACGTTAATCTCGTCTGGGGTGTTCAAAACAATCCCTGCTCCACAACCTATTGTACAAGATGACCCATCTACATACAATCTCCACGTAGGTAACTCGTCTTCAAAATTCTTATCTGACAACGTTCCTCGGTGAAATATTTGTTGTTTTGTTTCATCCTCCCCTGATATCTTTCGCTCCTCGTCGACCATCTCTTCTCGCCCTTTTACCAACCGTAGTTGGTCTGGGTTTTAATTTGATGATCTTTCTACATCCACAATCCCTTTTACCAGCCGGAGTTGGTCTGGACTCATGTCTGTTGATCCTGTAACATCCACAGGTTGGTCAGCGAGCAACTTTTGTTCCTCGGGGGTATCGGGATATGTAAACTCTGCTATAAAGTCTGCTACATCTTTCCCTTTTAAGGATGATCTGGGTTCATACACAATATCATATTCACCGAGCTCTATTGCCCAGTACATCAGTCTCCCTGACTTTTCTGGCTTATGAAGGGCTTGTCTTAATGGTATGTCAGTATACACGATGATGGTATGGGCCTGGAAATATGGCCTCATTCTTCTACTTGCTTCAATTAATGCCAATGCCAATTTTTCCAGCTTTGGGTACCTGATCTCTGCACCTCGGAAAGCTTTACTTGTGTAATAAATTGTCTTCTAGACTCCATTCTCTATTCTGATCAATGCCGAGCTAACTGCATTCTCTGATACTGCCAGGTACAAGTATAACTTTTCTCCCATTACTGGCCTGGACAACAATGAAGGTGTTCCCAAATATTTCTTCAAGTCTTGAAAGGCTTTTTCACATTCATCATTCCACTCGAAAGTATTTCGAAGTGTTTTGAAGAATGGGAGGCATCTATCAGTTGCTCGGGATACAAATCTGTTAAGGGTTGCTACTCTTCCTGTAAGGCTCTGCACTTCTTTCTTCGTCGTCGGAGATCGCAACCTTAAAAGAGCTTTGATCTTTACTGGATTTGCCTCAATGCCTCGCTGGTTGACGATGTACCCGAGGAACATTCCTTCTCGTACTCCAAAGGTGCACTTTGTCGGGTTGAGCTTCATCTGGTATTTATCCAGTTGATCAAAGGTCTGACCTAAGTCAACTAGATGATCAACAGCTTTCTTGCTCTTTGTCAGCATATCGTCGACATAGACCTCCATATTGCAACTGATTTGTTCGGCAAAAACCTTGTTCATCAGCCGCTGGTATGTCTCTCCTGCATTTTTCAAACCAAAAGGCACAACATTATAACAATAAGTTCCCCTAGGGGTAATAAAAGAAGTGCTTTCCCTGTCTTCAGGTTTCATTTTGATCTGGTTGTATCCAGAGTAAGCATCCATGAAACTGAGTAGCTCGTGCCCCAAGGTAGCATCCACTAGTTGGTCAATTCTGGGCAATGGGAAGTGATCCTTTGGGCAAGCCTTGTTGAGATCAGTGAAATCAACACACATTCTCCATTTATTGTTTTTCTTTTTTACCATCACCACATTTGCCAACCAGTCCGGATACTTCACATCTTCAATGAATTGGGCTTTCTGGAGCTTGTCGACCTCCTCTTGAATAGCTTGATTCTTCTCGGGGATGAATACCCTTCTTCTCTGCTTTACAGGCTGGATCTCCTTATTCACATTGAGCTCATGACATAAGAAGTTTGGATCTATTCCTGGCATGTCTTCATGACTCCACGCAAAAGTTTTCATTCTGTTTCTTAAGAAAGTTATCAATTCCTGTTTTATTGAAGCATCCAACGATGCACCTATCTGGGTTACTCGTTCCGGGTGTTCGTCGTCCAGAATAACATTTTCTGTAGATTCTACCACTTGTCCTTTTACAAGTTGGGATTCATCTCTTGGATCAAGTGTTTCAATTTCCGTACTTTCCTCCACCTGGTAAGTAGTACTCTTTTTCCTTGATTCTTCAAGTTCCTCTTGCTCGGCAGATGAATAATAGCATTCTCGAGCTACTTTTTGATCACCTTTCACCACTCCCATTCCGAAATTTGTCGGGAATTTTAAACATTGATGTACTGTAGATGGGACTGCTTCGAACTTCTTCAAACCAACTCTTCCCATGATGATGTTATAGGCTGACTGCACATTCTTATCCATCACAAAGAAGCGTATTCTTTCTGTTCGACAAGCAGGCCAAGTTCCAATGAATATATCCAACTTGATCGTCCCAAGTGGAAAAACTTTTTCGCCAGCAAAACCCAGAAGAGGTCTGTGATAAGGCTCCAATTGAGATAACTTTAAATTTAAACTGTCAAAGCATGAATAGTACATGATGTCTGCTGAACTGCCATTGTCTACCAGCACCCTTGAAATCACTACTTCTTTCATCATCATTTTGATCACCAAAGGGTCTTCGTGAGGATAAAGAACACCTGTCAGGTCATTTTTTGAAAAGCCAATAACCAACTTCTCTTTGTTTACCTTCCTCGGACGATCCTCCTCGACCAAATTTATTCGCTGAATATACGAGCAAGCTTGTGCCTCTCCGAGGTAAGCTTTTCTTTCTGCAGTAAGATCTCCTCCTCCTGCATCTCCTCCTGTAATAACATTACAATCAAATGACCCAAAATGTATGGAAAATACCTCTCGTTCTGGCTGCCTTGGTTTCTTGGGAAGATCGGGGTCATCCTCAGCATCATCTTCGTGGTCTCTCTTCTTTTTCTCCTCTGATCGACGAGGATATCTAGACCTCTCTCTAGTTCGATCATTATTTCTTCTTTCACCTCCCCAATCAACATATTTTTCTAGCTTTCCTCTTCGGATGAGTGTTTCAATCTCGTTCTGAAGAGCTATGCAATTTTTAGTCATATGGCCATGATCTTTGTGGAACTCGCAATATTTGTCCCTGTTCATCGCATCAGGATCTGATCTCAGTTTCTTCGGCCACTTTACTTCCTCGCTATTCTTGATTTCTTCCAAGACATGATTAATACCCATTTTCAAGGGAGTATAATTATCGAATTTCTTCAGGACTTCCCATGATGACTTATTATTTCTGGAACGCTTGTCGCCACCATTGCCCTTATGCTCTTTATTTTTAGACTTGTCGACATCCACCTTGGTGTCTTTATCTATATTCTTCTTTGCAGCCATAGCTTCCTTGGCATTCATGATTTTGGCCGCTTTTGCCATCAACTCTGACATAGTTTTAGGTGGATCTTTCGCCAAGGTGTAATACAACTTATTAGGCAACAACCCACTCATCAAGGCGGTGATTATTGTCTTCTCCTCGTAATCTATAACTTCCAGCTTCTCGTTATTGAAACGAGTTATGTAATTTCTAGTACTCTCACCAAATTTTTGTCTAACACTTAGCAAATGTGCTACTCGTTTTACTGGCTTTGCTCCAAAACAGAAATTGCCGATGAACAACTCGGCCAACTGAAACAAAGTTAAAATCTTACCCCGAGGAAGATTGTTGTACCATATCTGCGCAGCTCTAGTAAGAGTTCCTGAGAACGCTCTGCATCTCATCTCGTCGGGGACAGTATAGATATCGGCGGCAGCTTGATATTGCTCTATATGAAGAACAGGATCTTTCTTTCCATCATATTTAGGGGTCACTACTGGTGCTTTAAACTTTGATGGTGTAGGAAAATTCACAATAGACTAGATAAAAGGTGTCCCTTGAACAAAAGTTCGTTGTAGGGGATTCTTCGCCCTAGCCATTTCTCCCAATCTATCCTCCAATCGCTGAAGGGACCCTTTCCACGCCTCATTTCCTTCCTCGGGCCTATTGGTTCGAGCAATAGATCGTTCTGAAATAGCCTCTTGAGATTTATCTTGACGAGCAATTGGTCGTAATTGTGCTGATCCTTCTCTTAGATCTGATGGTTGTCGAAAACTCCTCGACATGGTCTTAGGTGGACTCCTATTCCTCCTAGGGCCTAATCAACTGAAAGGAGACACCCTACTCAGTCTTTCTAAGGCGCTGGGTCTTTCTGGAGAGAGAGTGATACGTTGATCAGTATCTGTAGCCCTTATTGACGAAGTTCGCCCAGGTTGATAAGAGAAATCATCAGACTCCTCATTACGATATGACTCAGTACGCCTGGATCGTGAAGAAAGTAAATAAGTTTGCCTCTGACCACTTCGTTGTCCTGAACGTGCAGGTGTACCGCCATGAAGGGTTTGTATGAGTTGCCTCATTGTGTCTTGCATGGCGGTTTGTCCTTGAGCCAGATTCATCATAATTCCGGCCAGATCTGGAGGTGTAGAGGGATTTGGAGGATTTCCAGCATTTCCAGTGTTTCGATTACTAGATTCTGGATTATCCGCCATTGATGATGAATGATTTTTGGTGAAAAATGATAATAACAATCGATTCCCACAGACGACGCCAATCTGTTGATGTAAACAACTAGATTACTCTAATTATTTAATCACAGATAAATAAATAAGGCAAACGATTTTAAAGTGGTTCAGCCTTATACGAATGGCCTACGTCCACTGTTATGTTATTGCTGAGTGTTTGAGAATTCTCGATTACAAGTGCTATCAAGAAATTCCGGTCCCTTTGAATGAGGGTGATACAAGGTATTTATAGCCCTTAGGCTGTAGATGAAAGGGTGTTACATTAAATGATACACATATGAAAGGATAATTCATTTAATGTTCTTCAAACGTGCGCGTCATGATGATAAGCATTCAATGAATAGTTGAACTGTTGATTATCTGGCAATTAATGTTGTGGTCGAGGTGCAGCTCGAACCGCCTTAGTTGCTCGTCGTCCAAAAGTACCTCAGAGCATTGGAGTTCCTCAAAATATTGGAGTTCCTCGGAAGGTAAGAGTTCCTCGGAGGGTTGGTGTTCCTCGGAGTATACTTGGTGCTCGGAGTGAGTATGTTGGTCGGGGAAATAATCTTCCTCGTTGCTATTGTAGATTGATACGTGTCTTCTTATTATTCGTCCATATCAGCATACTAATTTTGGTATCAACACTCATCATCTTCCCCAAACACACCCACCTTCTCTCCATTCTCTCACCACCATTAAATTATAACAACCTCCCTAACCCGCTACCCAACTGCCACCTCAAAACCCAGCCCCTTTTTTCGACGACCTCCGAGCCTAACCTATCGGCCTCCCTTCCTCCAACCAAACCGCGGACATTGCCATCGGCGATTCCCTTCAACCCACAGGCCACCACAGCAGGTGGTGGTTCGGCCGACCTCTACCCCGATCCTGCCTCATCCACAAAGCAGCAATAAACCGAGCCCGATCTCCGACCGCCTCCGACAGCGCAAAGCGACCTCCGTCCATACCCATTTTCATCGCAACACCAAACCCCGTCGTTTCGCCACCGACGTCGACTCCATCCGACCACACCCGGACGACTCTAACCCGCTGCCAAACTCATCCATACCAGATCCGAAAACCCATTTCAACTCTCTCCTAAATCCCAAAAAAATCGGGATCTTATCCCATGCCATTCCAACCCAATCTCCAAATCCCTTAAATCTCTCATCCAACAATCCAAAGAAATCATCATGGCTATACAAAAATGAAGGGGAACTCTCATTTAAAAAAAAGACTCTCACCGGGCAACAAAAGAGATGCATGCAGAGAGAGAGACGGGGAGACACTGTATAATATGTACATAAAAAAATTCCAGAAAAATACAAAAAAAAAATTAGTTTAGCTTTAGAATAATTTTTAGGTTTAGTTTTTAGTTTTCTTTTTGTAATCAAGTGCTGGAAATTGTGAAAAAGTGGAACGCGTGTCAAGGCGCATTTCAAGACAAATTTAGGAAAAAATTGTGTATTGTATTTCTATATTCTCTTTTCAATTTATTTCCTTCTTGATATATTATCTATTGTTGTTTATGCACACATGAGAATGTTTTTCTAAACACCTCGTTCAAGGAGTGGGATGCACTGCGTATAATGTTAGTTTAATTAATTGGTTTCTTTAATTTTATATTTCTAGGTAAATTAATTTTAACTATCACCAATTAATTTATGTAACGAGAATTTGTAAATTAATAAAACGAATTAATGTTTGGATTTAGGAATCGAACTAGAGATAGGTTTTTTTCGAAATTTTAATATTAATTCGGTATTGAAATTTGATGATTGTTATTATTGTCATTAAATTGACCCTAGCGGGTAATTTTATGAAAATAGTGTAGTCCTTATTTTTCATTGTGTGACATTTTCAAATTAATTTTCTGAAAAAGATTTTATTAAATTTATAATTTTAACGAGAGTTAGATTATCGATTTAATATTATCTCGAAGTATTTCAAATTAATAAATTGAGAAATTAAAATAATTAAAAATGCAGTGTAATCCCATCTCTTGACATTCTCACATATTTCACACTCGGTTGCACATTCTTTTTTTCATTATTTAGTCATTTTATAATTTTTAGCATTTGTTATTTAATTTTTCCCTTGAAATTGTTTTTGAAAAAATAAAAAAAATCATTAAAAAAATTGGAATTGCACGTTTTCACATTAATTGTTTCACCTTGAAAGTTGGATTGATACCCGTACTTACCGCAATACGAGTTATTTTTAGACAAGTTTTGTAGGTACTCAAGGGAATTTTGAGACTGGCTTTTGCACAACAACGACTACACCCAAAAAAGCTTCTTATCAAATGGCGCCGTTGTCGGGGAACACACAAAAAACTTCTTATCAAATGGCGTCGTTGCCGCTTTCTTGGCCTGGAAGCAATTGAAAACTTGTAATTTTATTTTTTTTACTTGTAATTATTATTTCTACTCCCTCCTCCTTAGACTGGTTGTATAGGATTATTGAAGCTTTGTATTTATTTTGGTGCTTTTTGACACCGATTTATTTGAAATTATTATTCATATAAAAAAAAGCAAGAAAAAAAAGGGAAAAGGGAAACCGGACAAGGTAGAGAGAGGGCGTCCAAGGTGAGGATTTTTGAAGCCTCTCTATTTTGGGTCGGTAGGACTCCCGGGGACGACTGAGATAGGCGAGATCTCCCCCGGTCGACTCAGCTCGGTCTTCACCCCACGTGTGTAAAAATTGTAGGAGGTACACTTTTTTATCCCTCGTGAATCTCCTGCAAGCGAGTTCATTTTTATGTGATTAATTGCTCCTATGTGCTTTTAATTTCTGCATCGCACTTAAATTGAATGATTGGATGAATTAATTTACCTAAGACCTGAACCCGGTCATTGCAACGAGAAGGGATTTCATCACCCGACTCACTCGCTTATCCATTGTGTGCTACCCTAGTTGTCATTAAATTTAAAATCAATCAACTACCTAGACCCGTAGGAACACATTTTTTCAATTGACGATCACAAAGATACATTCCGTGCATTTTATAGCCCGCGGACTTAATTAAAATTTGACTACCCATTTCACTAATTTTGAAGATAATAATTGGCTACGTGCTCGTTAGGATTTTTTTTTCTTGACTTGTGTGTGTCCAATTCCATTATTTCGGTAGTCGGGTTTCGTTAGTTCTCCAAAATCAAGAGTCCATTTTCTCCCTTTTTTCGAAAAAGCCCCCAAAAAATATTTTCCTTCTTTTTAAAAAAAAATATTTCAAAAATTCCAAAAAGATTTTCTTTTTTTTCCCATATTTAAAAATACCAAAAATATTTTCCTTTTCTTATTTTCAAAAATCACAAAAAGATTTTCTTTTCTTTTGAAAAATATTTAAAAACAAAAAAAATATTCCTCTTGTCATGGCCGAAGAACGTCCTTTACGGGAATACTTTGGCCATTTCACATTCTCTCGAAGTTTGTTTGATGATAAGCCTGAATCGAATCTTCATTCATTAATTGTTGGCTTTAACTCTCAAACGCCCACCGTTGATACTCGTGTGTCGTCCACGCCCACATCTCCTATTCCACTGCCTCCGGTGATGAGTGTCAACCCATCCCATGCTTCACCGTGCACATACTGCTTTCTTAGCGACCATTTGTCCCATGCGTGTCCATTTATATTCTCTCCATCTGACCCCACCATGGAACATGTGTATCACTATGACACTATTTTGGACCCACCCTCGACGTATTGTCACGACATATCTAATGTCGAGAGGTATGAGTACCCGAGCTATTCATGGAGGCCTAATCATCCTACCATGCAATATGAATCCCAACGCCATGTTGTGGATCCTTACGATTTCCAACAGTCGTCATCACCACCTCGTGCACTTCAGACCTATCATTCCCTTTCATATGCTCCTCATGCTGATCACACTTTTGTCCCTCACGGAGATGCTTCTCCCGTGAATGCTACACTTGACCCTGCTCCACACACTTCATATGAGTATTCTCCACATCCTAGTGTTTCTAGCGAGTTGTGTCCACCTCACCCACCACCTTTCACATCTGCTCTTGAGAGCCTCTTACACAAGTTCGCGCACACTCTTCAATCTCAAAATGATGCCCTTCAACGGCTTGAACATAGGTTTACTGCATTTGAGTGTTTGAACGAGTCGAATTTTACTCAAGTCAACCCATTATTGCCCCCGTGTGGGATGATAATGTGTCGTCTTGTGCCCCTGATTTTGAGTGTGACCAACCCTATCATCCTAAGAATCTTGCAGTTGAGACCACCCAGTGGTCCGAGCCCCAAGTTGACAATTGTGTTGATATATCCACTGTTTGTGAGACTGATCCCACACCGCCTTATCCTTTCCAACCCACCATTGAGTTTCACCTTTCCCCTTCCACCGAATCCATACTTATGCCCGAGTCTACACCTTTTGACCCTTTTATGTGTGTTCCTGAGGAACCCATTATTTATAGGTTAGCTACGGCTGTGAGTGCTACCCACTGTCCTGAAATTGAATCTGAGATGGTTTCTACCTCTATGGATATGGATCCTACCCACCATGCTTGACTCCCGTTGAGTCAGATATTACTGTTGATTCATCTATCTCGGATTTGGATGCCTCATTTGATTTTTACACCACTTTGGATGGTGACTTTCGAGTGGCTAAGTTGATCACTCCCTCGTTTATTTCCACACTTCCTCCCATGAGTGCCCTTAAGGATCCCTCCGTGCCTCATTAGGAGCGTGTGTCTCCTACTCGTGAGTTAGATGATCTTCCCCCACCCTTTGTCCCACCTGATCCACCCACTGTCCCTTCCACCCCACCACTCGGTTTGGACCTTTTTATTGCACCTCACCTATTACCATCTACGTATTTAGGTCCTCACCTACACCCACCCTCCACCCTAGTACTCCACGATCCCATTTGTGCACTTTTCATCGACACCACTATTTATGAGAGTATTTACGCTACTCTTATCTTTCGTGACACCGAGCTTGTTACTTTATGCACAACACTTCCTTGTGGTGTGCATTTTTTCCATTTAGAGCTCCCTGGCATGTCATGGCGCGTCTGTTACCATCGTCCATTTATAGAACATTCGTGCACCTTCTATGAGGCCCACCCCATTATTATTTCCAAACCATTTTGCCTCCCCCACCAACTTGAGCACCATACTTATAGGGCCCTTGTTGCCCTCACCTTTACGCTCCATAAGGCCCGTGATCGGCGCCTCTTCACCCTCTCCCTTACCTTTCCCACCCATACCCAATACCCACCCACCCCTGGTCCACTGATGCTTTGCATCGAGTGATGCACTTTGCATACAAGTGCATTGACCTTTTTTAGCCTTTATCCAACAAGACTGACGCTTTAGTCTTATTTGGGGGTGATTCTCATCACCCAATTTTTCTGTCGCACCGCATTTTCATAGATCTTATCTTTAGGGTGAGATTGGTTTGGTCTGGATGAAGACGTTAAACTTAGCGCTACCGGGAGGCAGCCTGTCGTTCATTGTTTCTGAGTATGAGTCTTATCCTATTTGGGGGTGGTGTTTCACACCACCCAATGATTTTCACATGCTTTATAGACTTGTACGTCTTTTTGTATCACATCTGTTCTTCAGGTTTCATCTGTGCTCCAAAATGCGATACATTTCACTAGTGGTTCATAATGGTACTATCTTTCCTCCCTTGTGCTTTTTATTTTTATATATGGGTTTAAAGATCGAGGAAGATGTTATCTTTTGTTTGGGGGTGGGAAATTTATCAAAATCGTACCTCTTTTGAAAATTTTCAGAAACAAGTGCTTTTAAACTTTTTGTGCAGGTAAAAATAAATTTTTATGATATGAATTGTCTATCATCCCTCTTTTAGAAATTCTGGAATACCCGTGTTTGACCCTAAAATTACACTTTTTACAAATAAATTAATTAATACCTCTTAAAAGCGTACTTGCACCATAAATCCCTAAACTCGGAAATTTGCACTATCACTTTTACAATCAAAAGTTAAAGAGTAACGATATTCTTAAGAAAGACTAAAAGATCACTAGTGGCAACTTAAACCCTTGAGATTTGAGCTTTTCACCTTTTTGAGGGTTTTTACGTATCTCCGAGTCACAAGATGACTCGACTTTCTTTGGGTACTTCATTTAGTCGTTGCATGATCTCATTATTTTTTCAAAGTTGGCTTAATCACTGAGAATGACATTACTTTTGAATTGTAAGAAACATGTGTCTTGTAGTTTGTCCCGAGCACTAAATCGATTTTTCCATACACATACCATTTTTCCTATCACATTATCATTCACCCATTATCATTTTCCATATTACCCTTATCCATATGTCCCAAATACCATCAATCATTGCCATCACTTTTGAGAAAAGGAGTGTTTGAAAAATTCTCATGTAAATTGTCTTCATTTGTGCTATGAAAAGAAAAATGTATCGCAATATAAAAAAAAAAAAAAGAGAGAGAGAGAGAAAGCAAAGAAAGAAAATAAAAATTGAAGAAAATAATATGCGATCATAAATTCAAAAGATGAAGGCAATAGTCAATCATAGTGTCACACTCCTCTCAAAATACCCCATCATTCATCTTCTTCATTTCCCCCTCATACCTTTCATAAACCCCATTTTTCACCCTTGGTAAAGTTTCGGGCAAATGAGAAGATTATATGGTGAATGATTCGACATTCTCGACATAGTGGTTAGCATTCCTTCATGAGATCAAATTTTTTCATGTATCCATCCTTTTCTATAAAGTGTGTGAGACGTTAGAACTTGCTTACAATTACTCACCTCCTCACACACTCGAGAGATACACTTACCCAATTCTCAGAGAGTTCGATTCAGAGAGATATATCCGGTGAGAATTGAAGTCAAAGCTTTGATTCTATAAAGGCGATCTTAGAATTACTCTAATGATACTTAAGATTACTTCACACTACACATGCTGAGTTTTAGGAAGGATTACGCTTTTGGTATTAAGTAATTTCATGTCTTATTTTGATAATTGAATGCGGTGTTCCTTTATGTCCTTGTAAAGTTGGGTTGTATAGCATTTCATCGTCAAATCAGAAACTGCATTTAAATAAGTTTTAAATTTTGTTGGTACATTCACTGCAAACCCTCACGAGACACCACTCGTCCTGTAGGGCAACCTATAGGTTTAACGGCTTGTTGCACATGCTAAGTGCAATCGCCAGTGCCTACGAAAGTGGCACACTTTTGATTACTTATCTCTGTTTTCTCTCTAATTTTTGCTCGAGGACTAGCAATGTTCTGTTTGGGGGTGGTTTGATAAGCACCCAAAAGTGTCTATTTTATACCCCGAATAGATGCATTTTAGTTGCTCGTTTTTAATAAAATTGGCCTTATGTTCGTATTTTATCATTTTGCAGGTCAATACGCAGTTGCGGTACAAATAGTGCTAAATCAGTACATTTGTGACTCAATAGCGGTTAAAATCTTACAACGAAAAAATCAAGGAGATCGTGAAGTCCGGAGTCCAATCTGAGCTTGCCCCGATGTGATCCGATGCCCTGAAACAGTTTCGTAACCCAAACCTAAGCCTACACCGAGCCTAGACCATTCCCCGAGCCCCGTGTGTTTTGAGTTTGTACCTTTATTATTTTCTTAGATTTTTATTTTGAGTCGTTTTATTTTTAGGATTTATTTTAGAATTATTTAGGATTTTTAGAATTTATTTGCATATTTTTATATTTTATTTTTATTAGTGTCTTTTTATTTTGATTTTTATTAGTTATTAGTTTTTATTTTATTTTATTTTATTAGGATTAGTTTTTAGGATTTCATTTTTTTAGATTTTACATTTTTAGTTTAATAGATTTTTATTTTTATTTTTATTTCTTTTTAATTTCATTTTTTTTATTTGAGTCTTTATTTTATTTTTTAGAGTAGTATTTTATTTTTATATTTTTAGTTTTGTTTGTTATATATATATATATTTTTTTTTCATTATGTCATTTTTTTAGGGGTCTAAATTAAACACACACACATCTCTTACTACTATAAAATGCAAAACAAGGCATTAAGACTCCTTTTCAACCAGCCTATCCACGTAGACAAATCATTTAAGACTAAAAATTTAATTTCCTCAATGTTAAGGATGTCCACATAGGCATCCATTAAAATGTGAGTTTTTTCTCTCCGTCCCTCTCTCCTCCCATTTAATCCATACCTTGCATCTTCTCCTTTTATCTATCTGCCATTTCAGTTCTCAAGGGCATTAATATTCTACCCGATGTTCTGGGATTTTGGGGAGATTTCATGCTATTTTTTTTATCGTGCCATATACCGTTGTTTAACTTTCTAGGAAATGAAAGAAAGGGAATTAAAAATACAGGCTTTCGATGCTATCTGCAAATATAGATAAGAGATGATTGTTCATGCCTTTTCCATGTTTTTTTCGAAGTCTTCTCAACACCTGGTCAGGTTTTACTCAACTCCACACAAATTCAGGGTACTTCTTAAACATAGATAACAACATATAATGTTGTACTCGAGTAATTACATCTAATAATCTGTATTGGTCCTTACTGTACCTTATTTTTTTTCTTCCGTGTTGGCAGTAGTGGGTGGTTGAGGATGTTGGTTGGTTTTTTTTTATGATGAATTTATTGAATAAATCCATATATTTTTTATGGTGATGGTTTTTAGATTTTTGACACATTTAATGAGATTTCATATCTTGCTGATCTTGCACCTTATCCAAAATGTTGGTGGCTATTAGATGCCAACTTATTCATGTTTTAGTTAGTTTATACCCGTGGAAGATCCGAAATTCATATAGATTTGAAGGTATATGTTATGATATTAATTTTATTATTGTGGGTGTGATGAAGGATCTGAGATCCATCTTTAATCCGCTTTTAAAACTGAAAATGTTTACTGTGTTTGAAAGGAATATCTTGGGTGATTTCCACCTATTCCATAACGTCACTAGGCATTGTTAGCTACAGAAAACTGTAAAATAAACTCACATGACAACCATACACCATCCTCTGTAGCACAGAAATTTTGCCCCATTTTTGAATACTGCCAACTTATTTTATTAGCTGCCCCATTTATGAATTTATAGCACTAATATAGTACTCAAACATTGATTATATTTAACATTTACATTCACACACACAACCTTATCATGATAACAGCTATATGTCCATGCTAATACAAGACAAAATCAAATCCAATTTTTTTTATTGAATATGAAATTTGGCAACGATATAGGGTACAAGTCTTGATAGAGTACCGCCAAAAATAGATGGTCATTAAAAATTTGAATTTACACCTGAAGAATTTGCAGGGTCCAAGAAGGTGGACTACACACAAATTTAACCTCTTGCAGCTCATAGTTCTCAATTTAAAACCCAATGCCTAACTAATAATGGAATCCAATTGCTAATATTTCATCTATACATAAATTCTAAATGGGGCAGGTAATGACTAGAAATATTGGTTCCACTCAATTGTGATGGTTGTGCTAAAGGCAATCCAGAACATCGTGCTGGGAGTGGTTTGATCAGAAGTTCAGATAAATATTTTATGATTTGATTTGCCAATTAGTATAGGGCAGACACCAACCAGCGACAACTGGATTGTCTTACCCTAGAAAATAGGTACACTACCAGCCTATCCACGTAGGCAAAGCATTTAAGACTAAAAATTTAATTTCCTCAATGCTAAGGATGTCAACATAGGCATCCATTAAAATGTGAGTTTTTTCTCTCCATCCCTTTCTCCTCCCATTTAATCCATACCTTGCATCTTCTCCTTTTATCTATCTTCCATTTCAGTTCTCAAGGGCATTAATATTCTACCCGATGTTCTGGGATTTTGGGGAGATTTCATGCTATTTTTTTATCGGGCCATATACCGTTGTTTACCTTTCTTGGAAATGAAAGAAAGGGAATTAAAAATACAGACTTTCGTTACTATCTGCAAATAAGATAAGAGATGATTGTTCATGCCTTTTCCATGTTTTTTTCGAAGTCTTCTCAACACCTGGTCAGGTTTTACTCAACTCCACACAAATTCAGGGTACTTCTTAAACATAGATAACAACATATAATGTTGTACTTGAGTAATTACATCTAATAATCTGTATTGGTCCTTACTGTACCTTTTTTTTTCTTCCGTGTTGGCAGTAGTGGGTGGTTGAGGATGTTGGTTTTTTTTATGTTGAATTTATTGAATAAATCCATATATTTTTTATGGTGATGGTTTTTAGATTTTTGACACATTTAATGAGATTTCATATCTTGCTGATCTTGCACCTTATCCGAAATGTTGGTGGCTATTAGATGCCAACTTATTCATGTTTTAGTTAGTTTATACCCGTGGAAGATCCGAAATTCATATAGATTTGAAGGTATATGTTATGATATTAATTTTATTATTGTGGGTGTGATGAAGGATCTAAGATCCATCTTTAATCTTCTTTTAAAACCGAAAATGTTTATTGTGTTTGAAAGGAATATCTTGGGTGATTTCCACCTGTTCCATAATGTCACTAGGCATTGTTAGCTACAGACAACTGTAAAATAAACTCACATGACAACCATACACCATCCTCTGTAGCACATAAATTTTTCCCCATTTTTGAATACTGACAACTTATTTTATTAGCTGCCCCATTTATGAATTTATAGCACTAATATAGTACTCAAACATTGATTATATTTAACATTTACATTCACACACAACCTATCATGATAAGAGCTATATGTCCATGCTAATACAAGACAAACTCAAATCCAAATTTTTTTTTATTGAATAAGAAATTTGGCAACAATATAGGGTACAAGTCTTAAGAGATACCACCAAAAATAGATGGTCATTAAAAATTTGAATTTACAACTGAAGAATTTACAGGGTCCAAGAAGGTGGACTACACACAAATTTAACCTCTTGCAGCTCATAGTTCTCAATTTAAAACCCAATGCCTAACTAATAATGGAATCCAATTGCTAATATTTCATCCATACATAAATTCTAAATGGGGCAGCTAATGACTAGAAATATTGGTTCCACTCAATTGTGATGGTTGTGCTAAAGGCAATCCAGAACATCGTGCTGAGAGTGGTTTGATCAGAAGTTCAAATAAATATTTTATGATTTGATTTGCCATTTATTATAGGGCAGACACCAACCAGTGACAACTGGATTGTCTTACCCTAGAAAATAGGTACACTATATGTATATATATATATATATATATATATATATATATATATATATATATATAATAATGCTCCTGTGCGGACTAGTCCGCATTTTAAGAATGCGGACCGGACATGTGTCACCTGACGGTGCGCTTATAAATTATCACCTAAATTATAGGCACACTCTCTCTCTATTCTGGGCTCACCGCCAGGTGACACATGTCCGGTCCGCATTCTTAAAATGCGGACTAGTCCGCACAAGAGCAGGACTGTATATATATATATATATATATATATATATATATATTCCCCTTAAACATCTAACATCATTTTAAATTAGTAAAGTGACATGTTAATCATATAACTATTTTCATACAGGCCTTAAGAGGTGCGGTAAGAGTTATCGTCTTAGATGGTTGAATTATCTCCGCCCAAATCTCAAGCATGGGGTTTTTTCAGAGGAAGAAGATAACATAATTTGTAGTTTGTACATGAGTATTGGAAGCAGGTAATTAAACTCAGTAATAATTTCACTTTTTTTTTCTCATTTAATATCAATGTTAATTTATGTCTCATAATTTGTATTCAGTGAATTGGCATGACGAAGGATGAAGCAAAAAAGGAGTATTTAAATCATATTAGGAGGTTGTATTGTTATATGACTCTCTTTGTTTCAAAGTCTCCTAGAGATGCATTTTTTAATTATAGGGATCTTGATATTGGTGTTACGAGTAGTGAGAAAGATAGTTATAACGAAGGAACGGTTTACGAGAAGAAGTACTTCATGGGATATCTTCATAGGTTGGTGAAAGTGAAGAGCATGGTTGATCCAAATAATTATTTTAGGAATGAGCAGATCATTCCAACTTTGCCATCTTAGGGGAGGTTCAATTTGAAGTAGAGGGAGACAACTTGGTTTATTAAAATTATTATTAAAGTATATTCTATAATTTATTATACACACCAAAATGGAAAATCAAGTTAATTAGTTGAGTGATGTGTTTACATTGATCCACGTACTACTATATTCATTAATGTTTGTTGACATATCATTTAATAAACAATTGTTAGGTGATTGCTTTATCCTATGTTTATGAATACTAATTTCATTCATTCTCCCTATGAGACCTTAATAGTGTAAACAGAGCTTTACATGTGTTTTGTGAACTATGTACATAGACTTACTGCTTGGGGAAGCTAATGTATAAAGAGAAACGCACCATCATCTTTCGTATGTCTTTATTAAGTTGATTTGTTTGTTAGTAAGCCCGCCTTTGCCGTATAGCCTGCGCATCGCGCGGGTTTCAACCTAGTTAAACAATAAAACACAAACACACCCTCACCCAATACTCTACACCCTACCACACACTAAACTCACTACCCAACTTCCACCTCAAAAACCGAAAACCCAGCCCCTTTTTTCGGCGACATCCGAGCCTAACCCGTCAGCCTCCCTTCCTCCAACCAAACCGTGGCCACTGCCGCCGACGATTCCCTTCAACCCACAGGCCACCACAGCAGGTGGTGGTTCGGCCGGCCTCTACCCCGATCCTGCCTCATCCACAAAGAAGCAATAAACCGAGCCCGATCTCCGGCCTCCACCTCACCCTTCGACCGCCTCCGACAGCGCAGAGCGACCTACGACCATACCCATTTTCACCGCAAAACCAAACCCCGCCGTTTCCCCACCGGCGTCGACCCGATCCGACCACACCCGGACGACTCTAACCCGCTGCCAAACTCATCCATACCAGATCCGAAAAGCATTTCAACTCTCTCCTAAATCCCCAAAAAATCGGGATCTTATTCATGCCATTTCAACCCAATCTCCAAATCCCTTAAATCCTCTCATCCAACAATCCAAACAAATCATCGTGGCTATACAAAAATGAAGGAGAACTCTCATCTCTATCTCTACTACTTAAAAAGAGGGAACTTCCTCTTCAATGATTAGAAGACTAAATTACCCTCATTAAATTTAAAATTTCTATTATACCCTTAATAATAGTCAACATATCTTTCCCCAATTCATTGACTCCTAGGAAATAAACAGGTTCATTTCATCTCATCTTTCTCATATTCATTCACACATACCAAACATCCAAATACATTCATGTTTCAATCCTAAAAATCCAAATTCAATTGCCTGAAATTTGATTCTCCAATTCACTCACATTCATGCATCATATCTCTCTCCTATTCATTCGCGCATATCAACCATCAAAATACATTCATCTTCCAACCCTAGAAATTCATCTTTACAAATGAAAGCTCAAACAACTATTTAATTGAAAGTCCATCGTTTTTTTGCTTTTCTTTACTTCGTTGCTATCATTTCTTCTGCCAAAATTAAGGTCAATACTCCTAATTCCATCTATAAATTTTTATTATGTGAGCAAAGTATGCATTTGTTAATTTGAAGATGAAGACAATTACATAAATTTTATAATTATATATATCTCATTGAAGAATTTTGTCTCTCATTTGTGATCAAAGTTTGTATTTTCCATTTTCATTTTTTTCATGATTTTAGATATGTGTACTTATTATATATTCTAAATTAAATGTTAATTTTAAAAAAATTATATACATTCACATATGCCTACTGTTTTAAATGTTAATAATTTGAAAATTATGCATACTGATATAAACTTTTTCAGTACTAAAGATTGTGTTTATTTTTTGTGATTTTCTTCTACTTACGAAAATTTCACTCATGATAAAAAAAATTATTACTTTCGTAAGGTGGAAGTTCACTACTACAATAGTTGATGGCACTAAGACAAGTACTTAATTTATGGTTTATTGTCATTCTTATATAATTTCTAATTACGGAAATTTCACTCATGGTAATAAATTTTTTTTATTATTTTCACAAGGTGGAAGTTCAATATTTTGGTACTACAGATAAGACAAGTACTTAAATTTATAGTATATTGTCATTCTTATATAATTTCTAATTACGGAAATTTCACTCATGATAATAATTTTTTTTTCGTAAGGTGAAAGTTCACTATTACATACATTAGTTGATAGCACTAAGACAACTATTTACTTTTGGGGTTTATTGTCATTCTTATATAATACGATATTCTTACTCTTTACAAGTATGTTAACAGTAGTAAGAATGTAATTTGATAGTTCATAAGAAATTGTTATCATTTCACTTTTTCGTAAGTAATTGTTAATTGAAATCTTGTAGGATATTGTCAACATTGGTGGTACAAGCTCGAATTGTGAATCTGAGAGTGAAGGAATTTTACTTTTGTTTACGTGGTATGTGAAGTACTTAATACCATATTGAAACTGTTTCGTATAATTTATATTCGAGATGGTAATATATTTCGTTTTGAATTTTTGTAGGATATTGTCAATATTTCTTATAGAATCTTGGAATTTCAATCTCATAGTGAAGTAATCTTAATTTTATTTACGAGGCAATTGCAATTGATTAATGTATGATTGCAAATTTACTTATCATTTTTTATTTAATTTACTGGCCATTATGAAACCAATTGAAGAAATATGTAGATGAGCTAAAAAAACCATACGTTTTACAATTTGTATTTTGTAGCTTTTTTTTCTTTGTTATGGAAAATAAAAAAATTAAAGAGTTAGGAAACAAATTACATCATATCAATTGAATGATATGAAACACAAACTACGCATTTATAAAAAATTATAGAGTAGAACCAAGTAGATATCCAAATCTTTATAAACTAATGAATAACATAATTGTTTGGATAAACAAAATTAAGTCATTGCAATATACATATTTAACGTTTTGATATCATGATGAATGAAACAACATATGAACCAAAAGAATCGAAGACTGTGATGATTCATTATTTGGTGGTTTTTTTTGGAGCAATTAGATACTCAGTGAGTGGAATTTTGGGATCACTAAGTTTAAAATGACTTTGATGCAAGAACTTACGTATTCACACATAATTTTTTTTTATATTAGCCAAATATATATTTTTTTAACCTTATTTTTTCAAAATATTTTCATTATATTTTTTAACTTAAACTTACGTATTCATGTCTTTAATGCCATTCATTTGACATGTCATCAAGCTATAATTAGGTTTTATTGTTGTTGTTGTATTGATTTTGAAATGTGTACAAGGTGATAGGAAAAAGAATAAAGATACTAATCTACTTGAGAATTTCAGAATAAAATTATAGACCTTCCCTAAATTAAATTCATTCTTATTGGAGTCCTAATTTAAGATGGATCTCAGTCCTATAGGTCAACTATCAATATAGAAGTTGACTCCAAGGATATGTTACTGGTATTAGGGGACTGAAACGAAGTACAAATTTCTTGCATTCCCTATCCAATAGTATTTAGGACCAATTGGAAACCAGTTGAAGAAAAACTGATCTATATAAGATTGTCTTATGTTCCTAAAAATGAAAAAGAAACGTCTTCCAGTGTTATTTTATGGGCTTGAATAGGCATTCACCTCCTTGTCCTAAGCCAAATAGTTGAGATAATTTTTCTTATATAGGATTCGATAAAACTCTATCATTGACTAGATGACAGTAGACAAAATCCATCACAGGTCGTAAACATCTATTGTAACGTAAATGTGACGAATCACATTCATTAAAATTTTGTACTTTATTCGAAATGTATAATGAGGTGAGCCTAAGCCATGCTTCAGCCTACCGCCTACGCCCGCAAGGCATAGGCCTTAATGAAGGAGCCTCGCCCGATTTGAGGCGAATCGCAACATATGAAGCTTTGTTAGACGTGGGCCTAGGTATACCTTGGACAAATTCAATACTGCATCAGTTTTCCCCTGGTTTGAGATCTCTCTGTAATCTTATATACTCCACCTTTTTATTTATTATATGGACAAACATAGAAAGAAATGAAAGCTTGATCTTCTTATCCTTAGTTTAAAAAAATTCTTATATGAAGAAATAAATCCCAACCAAAATTCCATGAAGTCTAGCTTGATTACTATGAATTCAGTTTACAATTTCTGGTTGCAATTAATAATAATTGTACTAAATTAACTTATGAACTATGATATTATAGTTTTACATAAATCAATGTAACCTGTAGTTTTCCATTGGTCATATCTGTACTTATTATGTTGGAATACTCAACTGGTTTATGAGTGTTCAAAGTTGGGTTTATAGGGTCAATGTGGACTGCTTCATTCCCATTGGTTTCTTTTTTTTCTGTATTCGATCAGATTTCGGTTCTATAAGATTAGCCTCCAACTGTTTGAGGATGACAATGCTCAATATAGGCAAACAATTTCCGTCTTCTATTAAAATGGAGATAACATCCACTGAATTTGGATATGTAGTGGCTCCATTATGTCAATCAGTAGATGTAGATGTTACTGCTTGGTTCGTGGATGTCACTACTACATTTAGTAACAAATATAGTAACAAATATTCTCCACCTATTATATAACACACATTTGAAACTACGTTCACTGCCCATGCCTTTATTCTTTTACATTTGTATCCTCTCTTAAGCTAATATTTAGAACTTGAAACAAATAAATCAACATACTTTGAATAGTAGGGTATGCTAATAGTAGTAAACAAGAAAACAAAACAATTAAGAATATTGAAGAAACATAAGTTGTCCTCTAGAGTTCCCTTGACCACTTCATTGGGGACTCAATTTCATTATTAAGATTTGGTGAAATAGTCTCTGCTGAAGTGTTTGGGGGAAACTCCCAAACACATCTGATAAATATACATACTGCTAAGCATGATGAGATTATTGGTAGAGATCTGCCTAATCAATCTGCCTACAATAAAGATTTTAAGTTTTATATTTATAGAGTAACTACATTTATTTACTTTAATATGTATAATGAATATTAAATTGTAATTTCAGTTCCACATATTTTGGTTAATGACAACATATGTACATACAACATAATCATAATTTTATTTATGATCTTTCTTGCAATACACCTTATTCATAAATAAAATAGTCTTTAAATATCACAAATGAACTAAAGTAAACGAAATAATAAAGTGATGAACAATTATATAATTAAGATTAGTCACAATATACTTCAAACTATGAGAATCAAACAATTAAATTCCAGTAATCACCACAACCAACTTTTCATAAAATATATTTATAGATAAAACTCCATTCTTGATTTGCAAACATTCTAATAAGTCTTTCCTCCAACCACTCTAAAATTGATAATCTTAAAGTCGAGATCAATTAGTTTACATATGTCAATCACCTCTCTAAAATTGCAAACCTGTCAGATCAAATATCTGGAATCAGCCACACGTGCAACGCACGTGGGCACAACTAGTTTACAAAAAAAGCTCTCATCAGGCAACAAAAGAGACCGACGCAGAGAGAGAGACGAGGAGACACGGTATAATATGTACATAGTAAGTACATAAAAAAGTTCCTGAAAAATACAAAAAAATTAGTTTAGCGTTAGAATAATTTTTAAGTTTAGTTTTTAGTTTTCTTTTTGTAATCAAGTGCTGAAAATTGTGAAGAAGTTGGACACGTGTCAAGGCGCATTTCAAGACAAATTTGGGAAAAATTACTTATTGTATTTCTATATTCTCTTTTCAATTTATTTCCTTCTTGACATATTACCTATTGTTGTTTATGCACACATGAGAATGTTTGTCTAAACACCCCATTCAAGGGGTAGGATGCACTACGTATGATGTTAGTTTAATTAATTGATTTTTTTAATTTTATATTTCTAGGTAAATTAATTTTAACTCTCACCAATTAATTTATGTAACGAGAGTTAGTAAATTAATTGATCGAATTAATGTTTGAATTTAGGAATCGAACTAGAGATAGGTTTTTTCGAAATTTTAATATTAATTCGGTATTGAAATTTGATGATTGCTATTGTTGTCATTAAATTGATCCTAGCGGGTAATTTTCTGAAAATAGTGTAGTCCTTATTTTTCATTGTGTGACATTTTCAAATTAATTTTCTGATTTTTTTTATTAAATTTATAATTTTAACGTGAGTTAGATTATCGATTTAATATTATCTCGAAATATTTCAAATTAATAAATTGAGAAATTAAAATAATTGAAAATGCAGTGTAATCCCATCTCTTGACCTTCTCACATATTTCACACTCGGTTTCACATTCTTTTTTTCATTATTTAGTCATTTTATAATTATTAACATTTGTTAGTTAATTTTTCCCTTGAAATTGTTTTTAAAAAAATAAAAAAATAATAAAAAAAATATTTTCATAAAAAAAATTGGAATGGCACGTTTTCACATTAATTGTTTCACCTTGAGAGTTGGATTGATACCTGTAATTACCGCAATACGAGTTATTTTTAGACAAGTTTTGTAGGTACTCAAATGAATTTTGAGAGTGGCTTTTGCACAACAACGACTATACCCAAAAAAGCTTCTTATCACTACATCTGGATCAATTCCAAGTATATCGTTTGGATCCCATGAAAAAAAAATCCAAATTGCTTCTCAATAAGGCAATTAACTCTTTCATTTCGTGTTCAGTAAGCACAGTTGTGATCATAAATTTTCTATTAGGCAAGTTATCATCAGCGCCAACTTCCTCCAGGCTTTTAACGACCTTATTAGTGGGATTGATCCAGGTCTATTCTACCCCTTTTTTGTTGTACCTTAGTTGCTATTTAGTGGGTATATCCCCATTTTTGGGATTCCTCTAGGATGTCATTTGGCTCTTGTTGCTTCTTCTTTCGGGGGAGAATGGATGCAATAAAGCTCTTCCTTGTAGTAGTCTAGTCTCCACGAATCTCGACCACAATCTGATCGATGACACACTTGAGCTTCTAGGGGTAGGAAAATGGTACGAATTTCATGGTGTGCAATCAGCCTCTTCCCAAAATGGCGTGATATGAAGACTATTTGTCCACGACCAAAAACTTAATAAACTTTGAGATACTACCTGCCCTCACCCACCAGACTATATTTACCATTGGCATTATAATTTTCCCCGGGAAGCCGACTAATTGAACTGTTGCCTCCTTGAGGTCGACAAGGTCGATCTTCAACTTGTGGAATAGCTCTAGGTACATCACCTCTGATGAGCTTCCCTGGTCTACCAACAACTTTTCCATATCCCCGTTCATGATTCTGAGAGTAATCACGAGCGCATCATGGTGGGGGATTCGTAAGCCCAATCAGATCTTCCTCTATGAAGACGATGTGTTTAGTGTAGTTGTTGTCCTTTAGTCGTCGATGCTTACCATCTTGGCTTTCTACTGGGTTAATCTGGAATGCATCCATAATAGCAGTGGCCTTGTTCAGTTCTATCCGAACAGCATTCCCTTAGATCTTCTTCAAGTTGGACGCTCCATGAATCATTACAAACTCCTGTCTCATGTCGTCATCAAGGATATTGTCCAATTTATAGTTTCCATTGTTTCAAACTTGTCGGCTTTATTTTCTATGTATTCCTTTAAATGTCCAGTTTGGGCTAGCTCTTCCAAATGTGACACTAGGGCCTTATAATTCTCTGTCATGTGACTTCCCTCCTTCTAAAATGCGCATCTCAGTGCGTTATTCCTCTTTATCGGGTCACCACCCATCTTCTCGGGTCACTTGACAAATATCTGATCCCTGATCTTGCTCGATATCTTATAGATTGATTCTTTAAAGACTGTGTCAACAGCTTGGAACACTTTTGAAGGATCGGCCTTTCTCCATTTTTGGAGACGTTCTTGCCCCCATTCTTATTCCATTTCTTTGGAATGTCACTTTTGTCTCCTCCTTTACTTTCTTTAATCCCAAGGGGTGGAGTAAACCATGTCCTCAACCTTGCCATATTTTTAATACGCGCTATGAGGTCATCAATGGCATTAGCCTCTTTCTTTGTCAGAGACCGATGTAATAGAGATGTGGTTGACAAACTAATCTTTCAGGACACAATAGAAACTTGCTCCAAGTAGTCCTCCACTTCATTGAAGACCTCCTAGTACCTTTTGGCATAATCATGAAGGTTATCTTGCGGCTTTTTATTTATGGTGAGCAGTGAATCCATCGTCTTGGGGTGAGAACTGCTAGTTATGAAACGAGCAGTGAAAGCCTCTATTACGACCTTCAAGCTCTTCACCGACTTGTGAGGAAGATTTTTAAACCTCTTCGAAGCTACGTCATGTATGCTTAAAAGGAAAATTTGATGCATCAAAGCATCATTGTGGGTCCACGGGTTCATCTCTTTCCTGTACTCTCGAACATAATCTATGGGATTCGTCTTTCCATCATAGATTTTGAATTTGGGAATGATAAAATTCTTAGAGGCTTCCTCTTCTTCAATCGCCATTGAGAAAGGGGATTTCATTTAGGTGTTGGGAGGTCTTCTCGCTAGTTACCTAGTAGACTTGGCCCCTTGATGGGATGGATGTTGGCCCATCTCTTTACGGACCAGAATGATAATCTCCTCATCGTGACGATTATTGCTTCTATGGAACCTCTCTGATTGAACCTGTTGCATTTAGATCGATCTTGGTTATGCCTGGAGCTTCTCCCTCGGCTGCGAGTCTTTCTCACTTTAGGACTAGGAGACCTATCATGATGTTTCCTCGTATCCTTGTGAAGATCTCTCTCCATAATTTCAAGTCACCTATATAGGCGAGCATTCTCTTCCATCTTGAGGCGTGTTGCCTCCTGATACTCTTGAAGCTTGGATTCATAAGCATCGACTAGCCTAGAGATTTGAGTAAACCTAGGTGGTCCCTGACCTTCCTCAGAAGTTTTCCTCTCTTGGGGAATCCTAGGATCTAGTGGTTGGTGAATCTCTGACATGACCCTAGGTGGGATTCGATCATTCTGCACGTCCCCAAGTTGAGGAAGATTATTGATGTGGTGAGAGTCGTGGGCTATCTTTTGATAACTACTTTTGTAGGAAAAATAATCATTTCCCATAAATGGCACCAATTGTGAGTGAAAGAATTATCACAATAAGAAATCTAGAAAGCAATATCGAGGTAAGAAAGTAAATGATCATACACAAAACCAAATATATATGGTCCCGACAATTTGTCTACGTTCACGGAGAGGTTACAGTATTCTTATTAGTGTCTCTCAATTAATTGAAGATACATCCCTTTTCCCTTGGTCAGGGTTTACATTTTATAATTATAAAAATAATTGATTTAATTATACAAGTAACTCAAAAAACTTATAGATAACTCGTAGGTGTCCCTGAATATCTCCTCTGAGATTGTTGGTAACCGGTTTGAGCTTATCTTCATAAATTTAAGCACATGTCAATACATGAATATGAAATAACTATTTTTAGTTCAGTTGGTCCATCCATTCTGCGTACTGGACTGGTCGACCGAAGTATCGGGCTTGAATAAATAAGCCCCCCCCCCCCCCCCCCAACACCCTATCTTAAATCCACGTCCTAAGTCATCAATGAGTAAGAGCAAAAACTCAGTTTTCAAGCAATTATGGGTTTGTTTGGCTTGTGTTTTAAAACTTTCAACTTAAAAAAGTGTTTTGGAAAAAAATTCTAAACCTACTTTATTGTTTTTTAAAGCCCACATTCGCATTTGGCATTAGTTTGTTATAAAATAATTTTAAAAAACAAAACTTTAAAAATGCATTTGGTAAACATTTTTTTTTTAAAACAAGAAAAAATTAATTTTAAATTATATTGTTCTTTCAAAAATTACACAATGCTATATATAAACACATAATCAACAAATGTAAAGTTACATAATAACTAAAACAATGAAATTAAATAAGTGGAACTAGTGGAACCACTAAAATGCCCTAAATGCAATGGCTAGTAGTCTAAGGGACCTGAAATAGGCACTATCCTTAGGGACAACTGCCAAAAGAAATAAGTTAAAATTAGGTGACTACAAGACCATTATGAGGTAAGTATCATGCATAAAGGATAATTAGGCACAAGACTTTAGGTAAGAATTACCTTTTCATATAGTACACCATCTATAGCATAATGTGATGGAAGGAAAAATTATTATATTTAGTACATAAGTATTTACTCTGTTTGGAAAATAAGTTGGTACACACATCTTTGTATGAATAAACTATTGTATGGACAATGGAAAGAAAGAAAGACATTTCGTACTTGCACCACTGTTGTGACAGAATGTCGATTCACAAAGTGATTTTTTATTTGACAGGGATGGATTCGGTAATCTATGACGTGATATCGATAACCTTTTGAACACAATAATGACTACCTTCAAAAGGAAGAATATGAATAAAAACAATCACCGCATAATTTCAATGTTTATTATCCAACAAAACAAATAAAAATTAGACTAAAACCAAATATATGAATTAATCTACCTATTTGTAAGATAAAATGAGGGTTATATGATAGTAGGCACATACACATGTCTATATGAGATGAAATATGTATCATTGCCATAAAATGACACAAGAAAGACTTATATATAGCATTTCAACTTTAGGAGACGTCCACTTTTCATTTTTATAATGTGTTGCTTTAACGAACTTAATCCAATTCGGCTTTTGACCACCAACTTCTTTACTCCGTTGTTAAATAACATGAAATTAGTAATTATCGTTGCAAAATAAAAATTGTCACTTGAAACCAAAAAAATATATTACCAGTTCGTCGCGAACCACCACAAATTCTTTTGACCCTTGATTATGCTTTGTACCTTGCTTAGATTTTCTATCTTTATTTATAGCACATTGTCTTTGCATTAATTATTACAACATCATAAGTATGTTTAGTTCAATGAAGAAAATATCTAAAAGTGAGTGAAAAAAGCTATAATAAGTTCAAACCTGATATCTTGGACTTTCATAAAGATCGCGTAGACTATTTTAGTTATCCCCAATCATACCAAGAGGGATATTTTCCCGAGCCTCCTATGTTTATCCATATTTCAAATATGTTTGTCGAAACTTGCTCCGTCGACTCTTACTTCTACCTTTCATATACTCTTCCAAACTTTCCTTTACACTGAGTGTCGAGTGCAATTTTCTTATTAGCCTTTATGAGTTCTCTCCATTTATTTGGAATTGGGATTAGGTTGAGATGATAATCCTAAGTTCATTTGATATTTTTATGAGCTGGGTTTTATCAAGTGGTATGATTTTCTCCTTTGAAATTTCAATACATATCTTTTTCCCAGTAGTTTTGATGATCTTTTGAAGCCCCTTATCTCATGTAGGTCCACGAACTTTTTTTTTTATGGTTGGATCCGTGTTTAACATTTTAGAAGTGAGAAAAATAATATTTATAATCCCAATATAAAAACACAAATTTCAACCCACCAATGGCGGATCCAGAAGTCCAATCAAGGGGGCAAACATATAAGGGTGATTTTTTTCTTGAGACAATTTGAATTGACCGATAATTTTGATTATGAGGAACTAAATAGAGAATTCAAATGAAAATAACTAAACCAAAGTTCAGTATAAAATAAGTAACGTCTTACACAACAAACATTAGATTAAAGCCTGATAAATTCTTACACAACCAAAGATTAGAGAAAGATAAATAACATGGACATTAAGAACCATTATTTGTGTACTCAGCTAACACACAAGCTTATGAAGATAAACATCAAACTCATAATGATATTAATAGCACCACCAATAAAAAATAGTGGATGTCCTCAAATAACATTACATCGGTGAGGAATTAAGAAGCAAAAATGATGATATTTTGTTGTCAATTAAACAATTAAAGTGAAGGTATTAACAGTAGATTCATGTATTACACAAAAAATTCTTGCAATTACCGATACATAATCAACAACTTCACTCACAACGTGAATTAGATATTGTTAAATTAATGATTTATGAAGACGAGAATCAGGGTATCAAATATTAGTTTGAAATAGAGAAAAAGTTTGGATGATCAGGCTACAAAGCACTTACAGATTATGCAAAAAAGGACGAGTTAATATCAAATTTAACAAAACTCTCAGCTGGTGTCACCATTATCACGTTGAAACGAATATCGTGTTGGAAAATTGGACTACTTATAAAGCTGTCCAGATTTTTCTGGATAGAATTTTGAGCAACTTTGAGCTCAAATTTAGGTGGGACCCACACTACGATAATTATGGAAAAATATACGAACGTGTTCTCCTCCGCAAGGAGATTAACTTAGTATATTTACATGTCCAATTTCATTTAGTTATGAATGATAAATATGTCCCCAAAGTGACTCACAAAGTAATGAAAGTTAATGTATTGGGTATGTCTTAACTCTTGTCCCACATTGGAAGAGTAGTGACAAAATGATGAGTTAATAAAACCTAAATGATGGACTAAGGCTTGGATGCCTTGGGGTATCCCAACTCTTTGAAGGGGAGATGACCTAAGCTATGCACGGGTTGACTTTTGGTCAAAGGTCCACAAGCGCGTGACCAGCTCGGCTCGGCTCGGTTCGGCTCAGTTCGGGCTTGCGCTTATAAAAATCTCCTACATTTTTGGGCCGAATTTATTTAACTTTCTGGGCTTTAATTATTAATTAATTAATAAACTGTTGGCAGTTATTGCCAATAGTCAACATTTAATTTCGTTTAACTATTTTTGTCAGTTATTGCCAATAGTCACTTACTTTGCTATAAATACCTATGCCTCCCTCCGTTTTTAAACAATGAAAATTTCCCTCCTCCAATTCCTTTCGTATCAAAAGTGATGTCATATCTGTTCCAGAAAATTCTTTTTTCTGCATAACATCTGTTACATTGTTGTTGAGTAAAAGCCACAGAATTTGAGTTCGTCGTAATTAATTATTGTTGTGCTACATAATTAATTGGAAAATTCGTTCTATCTTGGGAGACAATATTCATCAATCTCGGAGCACATTGGAGGGAATAAATTGTCTTAAGGACACTGTGAAATTCACATGGCTCGGATTATCTTTCTATTTCTATTATTGTTTCTGCAAATTGAAGTAAGTTTTCATTTTTTGTAATTTCGTTTTATTTCGATAATTAGATTATAATTCGTAATTATATACGTTTGTATTTATTACACAGTAGACATAACAATCTTAAGAGAAATTATTTGTTCTACTGTTTTATAGTGTACAATTTTTTTTTATTACAGAAATTTATTTATTTATAGAAAAATGAATTAAATTATTGCTTTATTGCAGAAATTAATAAAACAGTTTTGGTACAGAAATTAATTTCTATACTGTTTTAGAAAATAAAATTTTATTTGTGTATTCTTGTTAAAATCTGTTTATGTAAAAAAAATTAATCTTAAAATTATAATTCTGTTTTGTACGAAATTCCTTTTATTATTAAAAATTAGTATGACATAGATTTTATTGTGTATAAACTTCTGTTTATATTATAGTTTAATTCCGAATATTATTTGGAATTCTTTTGGAATTCAATTATTATGAATTATATTTGAGGAAATTGGTGCACAGAATTTTGTATTCTGTTTTTGATTAATTCATTATATATGAATTGTATCATTGCTAAAAATTCTGTTTTTGTAATAGAAATGGAATCGCAAAGTACGAACACTACTCCTACTAAAGTGACTGTCACCAACACAAATGTGACTGCACCCGTATCAATGCCACACGAGGAGAAACCGAAAAAGTTCATTGGGGCTAACTGTAAAAGTTGGCAAGAACAAATGTACTTCTATCTCACTACCTGCCAACTCGGTAGGTTTGTATATGAAGATTGCCCCTCTATTCAAGAGGGAGATGACTCTGAAAAGGTTTCCTCGGTTGATGCTTGGAAGCATTCAGACTACCTGTGCCGAAATTATATTCTGGCTTACTTGGACAAGACATTGTACCATGTCTACTGCACTATCAAAACATCCAAGAAATTATGGAATTCTTTGGAAAATAAGTATAAAACTAAAGATGCTGGGATGAAGAAATTTATCGTTGGGCGTTTTCTGGACTTCAAAATGGTTGATTCTAAATCTTTGATCTCGCAAGTGCAAGAACTCCAAGTGATCCTCCACGACATTCATGATGTCACTTGGTGAAACTTTCCAAGTTGCTGCAATTATTGAAAAATTGCTACCATCTTAGACTTTATTCAAAAACTATCTCAAGCATAAGCGAAAGGAGATGAATGTGGAGGAGTTAGTGGTCAGGATGAGAATCGAAGAAGATAACCGCGAGTCTCAAAAGAAAAGTGGGAAGAATCTAATGGAAACGAAGGTCCATGTTGTTGAAGGTCCTAAGAAGAACAAACGAAATTATGATGGGGAAGGCACTTCCAAACAGAACAAGAAGAAGTTCAAAGGCAAATGCTACAAATGTGGTAAACCTGGACACCGCTCAAGCGAGTGTCTTAAGACTAAGAAGCAAAATCGAAACAATCCTCAAGCAAATGTAACTCAGGGTAAGAATATCGCCAATGACTTGGTGGATATGAATCTTTCACCGTGGTCTCTGAATGTAACTTGGTTGGAAATACCAAGGAATGGTGGGTGGACACTGGAGCCACACGACACATTTGTGCAAACAATGGATGTTGTCCACCTATAAGCCTTTGAAAAATGAGGAGAACCTCTTTATGGGTAATTCTTCCACTTCTAAGGTGGTGGGACAAGGAAAGATTATTTTAAAAATGACTTCTGGAAAGGAACTTACTCTCAACAATGTTCTTCATGTGCCTGATATCCAAAAGAATATGATTTCTGGATCTCTCCTGACTAAAAATGGTTTCAAGCTTGTGTTTGTGTCTTATCGCTTTGTGTTGTCTAAGAATGACATGTATGTAGGAAATGGCTACCTAAATGAGGGGCTCTTTAAAGTCAATGCTCTTACTGTAACACCAAAAACATCTGTTTCAATGAATGAAATTGCTAGTTCTTCTTACTTCATTGAGTCATCTAATATTTGGCATGCTAGATTAGGACATGTTAATTTTGATACATTGCGTAGATTAATCAACTTGGATTTTTTTGCCAAAATTTAATATTGATAAAAATCATAAATGTGAAATTTGTGTGGAATCTAAATTAGCTAGATTACCTTTCCATTCTATTAAAAGGATAACTGAACCTTTAGATTTATTTCACACCGATATTTGTGATTTAAAATTTGTTCAAACTAGAGGTGGGAAAAAGTATTTTATTACATTTATTGACGATTGCAAAAAATATTGCTATGTATATTTGTTACATAGTAAAGATGAGGCTATTAATGCATTTAAACAATATAAGAATGAAGTTGAGAATCAATTAAGCAAAAAGATAAAGGCTATTAGGAGTGATAGAGGAAGTGAATATGAATATCCATTTGAGGAATTTTGTTATGAAAATGGAATTATTCATCAAACTACCGCTCCTTATTCTCCTCAATCGAATGGTGTTGCCGAACGCAAAAATCGTACTTTGAAAGAGATGATGAACTCAATGTTATTAAGTTCAGGAGCTCCACAAAATTTGTGGGGGGAAGCCTTACTTTCTGCTAATTACATTTTCAATAAAGTACCTCACAAGAAGACTCATAAGACACCTTATGAATTATGGAAAGGTCGAAGACCTTCCTATAAATATTTACGAGTGTGGGGGTGCTTAGCCAAAGTGAAGGTTCCTAAGCCTAAAAAGGTAAGAATAGGGCAAAAAATCGTGGATTATGTATTCATCGGTTATGCTACTAATAGCAATGCATATCGATTTCTAGTTTGTAAATCTGAGATTTCGGATATTCATGTAAATACGGTTATTGAATCGAGGGATGCTTCATTTTTTGAAAATAAATTCCCGTATAACATGACCCGAGAATATGGTTCTTCTAAAAGGAAAAATCAAGCTACTACAAGTGGTACTCATCAACCTATTGAATCAATAGAGGATGAACCAAGACGTAGTAAAAGAGAAAAAACCTCGACTTCTTTCCGTCCGTATTTTCTAACATATTTGCTAGAAAATGAACCTCAATCGTATAAAGAAGCCATATCCTTACCCGATGCTTCCAATTGGAAAGAAGCAATTAATAGTGAAATTGAATCCATATTACAAAATCATACATGGGAACTAGTGGATCTTCTATGAGGTTCAAAACTGTTAGGTTATAAATGGATCTTCAAAATGAAGTTGAAGGCCGATGGATCAATTGATAAATATAAAGCTCGACTTGTAGCTAAAGGCTATAAGCAAAAGGTAGGGTTGGATTACTTCGACACATATTCACCGGTAACAAGAACAACGTCCATTCAGAGGTTAATAGCAATAACTGCTATTAATGGACTTGAAATACATCAAATGGATGTAAAAACTGCATTTTTAAATGATGAACTAGACGAGGAAATTTATATGGAGCAACCTGAAGGGTTTAAAGCTCTCGGACAAGAAGGAAAAGTATGTAAGCTTGTTAAATCACTATATGGATTAAAACAAGCACCTAAACAATGGCATGAAAAATTTGATAATGCAATGTTATCTAATGGTTTCAAAATTAATGAATGCGATAAATGTGTTTACTTTAAATACATTCAAAATGGATATGTCATTGTATGCCTCTATGTTGATGATATGCTTATCATGGGTAGTAACTTGGAAATTGTCAAAACTACAAAACAAATGTTGAGTAGTAGATTTGACATGAAAGATTTGGGAATCGCCGATGTTATATTAGGAATTAAAATTTCTAGAACATTGGATGGACTTATATTATCTCAATCTCATTATATAGAGAAAGTACTTGGAAAATTCAAGAAGTATGATATTAGTCCTACCAAGACACCTATAGATGTAAATTTACATCTAGCAAGAAATAATGGTAAAAGTATATCTCAATTAGAATATTCTCGTATTATCGGCAGTTTAATGTATATCATGAACTATACGTGACCGGACATAGCATACTCACTAAGTAAGCTAAGTTAATTTACGAGTAATCCAGGAAGAGATCACTGGAAAGCAATAATGAGAGTTTTGGGTTATTTAAAATATACTCAAAACTATGGACTGCACTACTCAAAATATCCAGCTGTTCTTGAAGGACATTGCGATGCAAATTGGATATCCGATATAAAAGACTCTAAGTCTACGAGTGTGTATGTGTTTACCCTTGGAGGTGCATCCATATCTTGGAAATTCTTAAAACAAACGTACATTGCTAGATCGATAATGGAATCTGAATTCATTACACTAGACAAAGCTGGAGAAGAAGCTGAATGGCTTCGAAATTTCTTAGAGGATGTTGCAAATTGGTCTAAACCTGTGCCCGCAATATGTATACATTGCGATAGCCAATCAACGATTGGAAGGGCACAAAATCACATATATAATGGAAAGTCGCGATATATTCGTCGTTGACACAATACCGTTAGACAACTTCTCTCAAATGGAATTATCTCAATTGACTATGTAAAGTCAAAAGATAATATATCGGATCCACTAACGAAAGTTTTAAACCGAGAGCAAGTTGAAAGATCATCGAGAGGAATGGGTCTAAAGCCTATAAATAAATAAAAATCAATATAGTGGCAACCCAACTTAGCTGACTGGAGATCCCAAGATCTAGATTCAATGGGCGAACCGAACTACATTGTATTCAGTTAGCACTGGAGGAGATTTAATCCTATCCATTCCAAAGATGAGACAGTGCATATCTGCCGCGAAATTAAGATAAGTTATGCTTTCAATGACATCCATATCTTAGTATGTCTAAGTGGGGTATTGCAGAATACTCTTTGTGGAAGTCACCTACGTGAGTAAGAAGGGGGCAAATTCTATGAGAATAATAAAAGGCGTATTCTCTAAAATACTCACGAAACCAAGTGATGTTCATGGCCAAAATGAACACAAACGTGAGAACCAACTGTGTTGAAGAATTATTGTGTGAATACTATTGTCTAGGTTTACAAAAATGCTTAACGGTTTAAGGACGTGAAGTCTACTGATTAACCAAGTAAATTCGATAGTATATCACTAAGGAAAGTTCAAGGCCACTAGGCTACTTCTCCCGATGCAATAAATCTTCAGTTTTACTCAACATGTGTCTTCATCTGCATTAGCATATGTTCTGTTTTATTTATAGCGATATATCATTCATGTGGGGGATTGTTGGGAAATTGGACTACTTATAAAGCTGTCCAAATTTTTCTGGATAGAATTTTGAGCAACTTTGAGCTCAAATTTAGGTTGGACCCACACTACGATAATTGTGGGAAAATATACGAACGTGTTCTCCTCCGGAAGGAGATTAATGTAGTGTATTCACATGTCCAATTTGATTAAGTTATGAATGATAAATATTTCCCCAAAGTGACTCACAAAGCAATGAAAGTTAATGTATTAGGTATGTCTTAACTCTTGTCCCACATTGGAAGAGTAGTGGGAAAATGATGAGTTAATGAAACCCAAATGATGGACTAAGGCTTGGATGCCTTGGCGTATCCCAACTCTTTGAAGAGGAGATGACCTAAGCTATGCACGGGTTGACTTTCGGTCAAAGGTCCATACGCGCGCGTCCGTCCATTCGGTTGGATCGGCTTGGTTCGGGCTCGGGCTTGGGCTTATAAAAATCTCCTACATTTTTGGGCCAATTTATTTAACTTTCTGGGCTTTAATTATTAATTAATTACGAAATTAATTAATTAATTAATAAACTGTTGGCAGTTATTGCCAACAGTCAATAATTAATTTCGTTTAACTGTTTTTGTCAGTTATTGCCAACAGTCACTTACTTTGCTATAAATATAGATGTCCCCCTCCATTTTTAAACAATGAAAATTTCCCTCCTCCAATTCCTTTCATACCAAAAGTGTTGTCATATTTGTTCCAGAAAATTCTTTTTTGTGCATAACATATGTTACATTGTTGTTGAGTAAAAGCCACATAATTTGAGTTCGTTGTAATTAATTATTGTTGTGCTACATAATTAATTGGAAATTCCATTCTATCTTGGGAGACAATATTCATCAAACTCGGAGCACATTGGAGGGAATAATTATCTTAAGGACACTGTGCAATTCACAGGGCTCGGATTATCTTTCTATTTCTATTATTGTTTCTGGAAATTCAAGTAAGTTATTATTTTCTGTAATTTCGTTTTATTTCTGTAATTAGATTATAATTCGTGATTGTGTACTTTTTTATTTATTAAACAGTAGACATAACATCTCGCTGACAATGAGATTCAACTAAAAGTGGATGAAAAGGAAAAATAACTACTTTTATTAGAACAACAACTACATGAATCATATTCACATATATTAATTATGTACCAACTAATAGAATGATAGAAAAAAGAGTACCAATTCTATTAAATGACAAAAATAGGAAACTCGACTACAAAGAACATTAAAATCCATCGGTATGTGAGTCTATTCAATATTCAAATACAAATGATGGTATAACTAAATGGAAAAGATAAGAGTTTATAGAGGGATGAACAATTGATTGATAAGAAAATATAAATATAAATACTGCGAAGTTTGAGATTCTCAAATCGGCTTCAAGTTATCAAAGTCAACTGAATAACCATGAGATGGACACTAGAAAAATTCAAGAACAATATTTATCAATAAAAAGAGAATTTAAGAAAATCAATGGAGATGGAATTTTTTCCTATTTTAATAATAAAAAGAGAACTTAATCTCAATGGGATGATTGAAAAGTTAAAATAAAAATAAAATAACCCACCACGAATAAAATGTCCCTAAATTCATTCTTTTTTTCCAGAAAACTCACTAGCATAAGACAAATGAGATGGAATTTTTCAATAGTCATAGTTGGTGTGAAGGAAAATCCACGAGCTGCATTCACGAAACTAAATCTTGATTTTATTATAAAGGGAAAAACAAGAAGGCATCTAGAATCAAAAGTTAGTAGTCACATAAAAATTATAAAGGAAGTAGAAATCTGAATAAAAATTTAGAAATAGTCACAGACAAGACAACCAACAATTATAAAATATAAAGTAAACAAATTTTAAAGAACATACCATATGTATATTATTGGAGTGGAAAAAATGAAAGGGTAAAGAAAGAGGAGGGCCACAACTTTGAGAGAGAATGAAAATTGGGAGAGAAAACAGATCGGGAGAAAAAAAATAAAGAGTGGCACATAAGTGAAAGTAAAGAAGATTTCTATCATGCTACACATTTCAAACAAAACATAAATCTTTTTTATACTACTGTTTTAGATAACTCAAAGTCTTGACCTTTAACTTTGTATTTTACACATAACTACCCAGTACTTTTTTCTCTCTAATTTTGCTAAAAAATCTCGGGGGTTGGGGTGGGGGTGGGGGGGTCGTATCTATAAAGATTAGCCCCTAAACGCCACTCCTCGTTACTATCTAAAATCTAATACATTGGTTCCTATAAAGAAGCATCTGAAAAGAAGTTTTTGCACGTTCATGGCTCGTGGGGATGCCTGGATTAGTTGGTTGTGATGATAGGGTGATATTTGATAATTGTACCTCCTCGTCTTGTTCGGTTATGGATGCCTCATGTATGCTACCTAACCTAAGATGCCTTGAAATTACCGGTGCCATAATAAGAACGTCCAAATCACACGTTAGAGAAAAATAAGCTTGTTTTAATGGTTCACTTAATACATTGTGATTGACGTCACATCCGATCAAACAATAGCATGCCATTATTGCTTCTTACAATAAAATGTTAAATGACAATAAAAAATTCAAAAAATAAAACTAGTGAAGGAACAAAGTTATATATGTCAAATAAGAAATTACATTAAAGTTCTAAATGGTAAATTGTGTAGGGAATAAATAAAATCCAAAATAATAAATTGAAAAAATAACAATACTACATCAATTCGAGTGTCACTTGATCTTACTTCATGGTTATTTTTTGAGTTTCCATTAACACATCCAATGTATGTCACTATAAGCATCCTATGTAAGTAAGAGATCTTTCGCATTGTTAATGATAGCGTATAATTGCTTAGTAAGATAAAGTGCGTATAGTTTTACAAATTAATGTAGTATTGTTGCTTACATATGCTTTAGTATTGTTGCAAAAAATAACCTTTCAACTATACGCTTAGTAGCTTCTAGAGAATTTTCGTTGTACAAAATTTTCATCTATTAAAGAGAAAATTGGAATGATATACGTTAAAACAGTTTAAATTATTCAAAAAATAATTAATATTATATATCAATATCATATTCATGTAATTATTCTTAAACTTATGCCTACTTTAACAAGCTAGGGAGATTCCTTCAACTTCTCTCTTCTAAATCCAAAGTTTTTTTTTCTTCAACTCCTCCATATGCTCACTTAATATAGGTAGCAATTATAATAATAAGCTCACTACTAGTTGTAAGATTATTTCTTATCAATATGATAAAAAAAAATAACTTACTCTATATATGACGCCACTTTCTCACAATCATTTAACATATACCACCACATCATTTTCATCTCAATCATTGTGAGAAATTAATATGTACGTTCCTGAAAGGGTAACTTTTGAGAGAACACATCTAATCCCTCCTCTTACACCTTTCCATCATAATTTCTTTCCATGCGATTGAATTTAGTTTCAACCCCATTAAGGTACATTAAGAAAAACGTCAAACATTCATTAAAAATGTAAGCCTTTGCCATGGAACCTTCTGATTCGGCTTTATTATGCAAAATTTCCTTAAGCATGCCCAAGTACCTATTCACATTTAAAATGATTTAGAACATCTCATGTAAAACCATAGACAATACGTAAAACATATGACAATGCGTATATTAACACACCTTTCAATAGGATACATCCACCTATATTGCACTGGTCCTCCAAACATAGCCTCCCACGGTAAATGAATAGCTAAGTGGTCCATTATATAATAAAAAGCCAGTGGATAAATTATTTCATGTTTTGAACAAACTCAAGACATTGTCATTTTCTAGTCTCTTTAGTTATTCCACATCCAACGTTTTACAACTCAAGTCTTTGAAAAAATTTCCCAACGCAACTAATGTCGTATACACATAGTTGCATAAATATCCCCGAGTCCCGACGGGCAACGTTAGTTGTAATAGAACATGACAATCGTGGCTTTTCAACCAGTATAGACTACAATCACTAACATTAACACATCATGAGATATTATAAGCATACGCATCTGAAACATTCGCTGTTTTTAATAGCTCACAAAACCTTATTTTTTCAACTTTCTAATTGTATAACATACAGTTGGCATTATATATCAATCCCCATTTCTCTTCATATGTAATTACTTCTTTATTTTCATATCCTCCAAATCTAGACTCTCCTTACACGTGTCTTTTGATTTCCCCTCAATATCTAGTAAAGTTCCCAACACACTCTCACAATTATTGTTCTCAAAATGCATGACCTAAAGGTTATGTTGAAACTTTATTTTCAAACTGTAATTAAAAGAAAATGCTTTTTTCTTGTCCATTTTAGCTCTTAAGGTGTACAATTTCTCTTCTTATTACCCAATGTTTACCTGCTATATAATCCTTGACGCGATTCAATTATTACAACACCTCATCCCCATCTGAGTCCATGGGCTTTGATCGGAGCTCTTGCTTGCTATTAATTTTTTTAGTCTTCCACTATATATGATTGGGCTCTAGGTATCAATGATGGTCCATATATCATATCTTAATTATAATCCTTTTTGAAAAAAAATGTTCTTTACATGTAAGAAAAGACATATATCCATTAGTGCTTCAACCAGACAAATTCCCATACGTTGGAAAGCCATTTATAGTCCATAAAACTGTTGCATGCATTCGAAAATTCTTTCGAGTAGATGTATCGTATGTCTTTGTGAAAACTTCCCATAGCTCACTTAACTCATCCATTAATGGTCGTATATACACATACATATCCTTATCGGGTGCCATGGGTCCAAGAATAAGCAACGACATCATAAAAATACTCTTTTATGCATTTTCAAGGTGGCAGGTTATATGGCATAAGAATAACTGGACACATGCTATATGAGTTATGAATGTTACCAAATGGGTTGAAACCATCACTTTCTAGTCCAAGACTTACATTATGAGGGTCTTGGGAATACCACTTGTGCTCTTTACTTAATTCCTTCAAGGCACTCGAATCGACAGGATGTCTTAACACATTGGTACGCTTTTTTTTTATGACATCTCATATTATTAGCTATTTTTCTCGACATAAACAATCTTTAAAGTCTTTGTTTTAGTGGAAAGTTGTGAAGGATGTTTTAACGAATATGTTTACCCCTATCATCATTAAGGTTCCATATAAACTCTCCATATACTGGACACTCTTGTTTATCTTCAAATTCGCTTCTAAACAATTAAAAATCATTTTTAAATGCATGAATCGACGCATATCCTAAATCTAAGTAACGCAGCGTGATTCTTGCATCATAATCTGAGTTTGGAATTATCTCACCATTAAGAAAAGCTTCCTTTAATAGCTCAAGAAACATGCTGATATTTATTACTCCGATAATTGATAACCTTCAATTGAGGCAACAAAACTATAAATGACAGTGTAGAAAATTTTATACAACCGGGATATAGTTCATGCTCTGCTCCCTTCAATAATTTATCAAAAATTTTCTCCCTCACTTCACCACCAAGTCTAGTAGTATTTCTAGTTTGTAATGGTAAATCTAGAACAGTATCAAAGAAGGACCCTCTGTACATGTCTTCTAGAACATCTTGCATCTCATCACCTTCTTCATTTTCATTATCAATCCATCCTTCATCATCATTATCATTAACATCATAATAAATTATATCATTAGAACATTCCACGTGATACGTCCGTTGTGTGTAGGTGGTACAAATATCTTTTAAAAATAGATGATCTTCTAGTTTATCAGTATTTCTAACATCGATGTTCAGACAATTGTAACATGGGCATCTAATATCACTATCAGGTTCCTTATGATCGTTCACAAATCGAATGAACGATCTAACACCCAACACCTGCTTTTTAAAGAATCTATTTGTCTCCCGCATCCAACTCTTATCCATTTAGTTAATATAAAAATTCCAATGATGTGAGTTTATAACACATTAACATATGAAAAAAAAAACTTAAATTGCAATACTTGGAATTAAATTTGAAAATCTAATAAAGAAACCAGAATAGGCATTATAAAATTTTCAAAATAATAGTAAAGTATGGGACTGTACAATATATCCCATAAAGAAGAGAAAATATATATCTTACAATAATAACCTACAAGACATCACAACCTATAATTATCTTTGTAAATGGAACCTTAAGTATACGAATTCATTTTAGTGACATAATACCTCGAAAGCAACCATATAACATTGCTTTTTCAGAAGGAACTTCATGAGGAGGAACATAAAAGCTATACCAATTTGATAATTTTATATTTTAAATTAAATTTAGATAATAGAGTTACATCGTAACTAAATATTATACGTTAGTGTGCACATAAATTAAAATTTCAACTGTGAATATTAAATATCACTAAAGTTTAAACGAACTAATATATCAGCACCATAAAATCCCATTAACATTACTTTTCAAAATAAAGGTAAACCCAAAATCGTAAAAAGAAAAAGAAAAAAAAACATAACACAAAAAATACTAAAGAACCTACTGTATTATGGGAAGATATATCCCAGTAGAAGATCATGGCTATGATAATTATACTCTTTCCAAATTCTAGGTTGAATCTGAGTTAACCATCCATAGTTGACAAGCTAGGTATATTCATATTCATATTACTTAATCCAATTAAACGTATAATAACACTACACAAATTTATCAAAATGGTACTTTATACTACATATAATAGAAAATGAACACTAAAAGTCACAATACAATTCGCAATAATTACTTATACTTAGCAATAGAAATAAAAACAACAATTTTCATAACTATATAACAGAACAAAAAAATGATCAATGTGGGGATAATACAAAACAAGAACAACAAGAAAAGCTGAATTTGAAACCATTATAATTGCTCCTACAATATTAAATTAATATTCACAAATTATGCTTTCAAATATCAATTAGATTTCAATGTTAAAAGTAAAATTACCACCCAAAAATTAAAACTAAAATTAATGAAGGAAATTTTCCTTTTATATAGCTCAGTTCTTATTGAATTTAGTATTTACTTGATTTAGTTTGTCACTTGTTGGTTTATATAATTACATACAACCGAAAATGTTATAATTAATGGGTTACTCGAGACCCAAAAGTTTTCCATTAAGATATTTGTTTAAAGTTTCATATAATTTTTTTTGTCTAAGATTCCACAGCGTAAGATAAAATATGTTTATTATAACCCCTAATCAATATCCAGAAAACTACATATATTGAGGATTTAGGGCAGTCATCTAGTCAAAACACAACATTCTTCTAATTAGGTTCCCACTACATAGACCTAATTCCCTAAATCAATGAAAAAGAAACACTAGCATTAACAATTAAACTGGGGTTTTTGTCAATCTTAAGGAAATTATCCTATATATATATACACCCTATTGGGCCAACGCGAAACATATGCAATGTGTATCAAGTTAAGAGGTAGAGAAAAATTAGTTAATGTAAGTGGAATCTAATAATATACTAAACAAAGATGTATAATAACATGTATTTTTTTTTTGGGGAGCCACAACAATTGTTGGTAGCATAAACAAAGGCATATAACTACAATTGCTAGTAATCCAAATCATTTTGACTCTAAAATATTTTAATACTTGACAATATTTTTTCTAAAAGTAGGGCTCTATAGAATCTACCCAATGTGAAGCCCATTTGACTAAATTTTGACATCAATTTAAGGTGTAGAGAGAGAATGATGGAATTGAATCAGTGCACAAATGTACAAGAATAAATCAACAATCGTATCAACACAATGTGAATCCTCATTTGACTAAAATTTGGCATCAATTTAATAAATTTTTATGGATTAAATTAGCACACACGAACAAGATGTGACAACCCGCTATCCGGAATAAAGGGTGGCCAGCCCTATACCCCGATAAAATAGGAAATCATTGATAAATATCATTCTCAGCATCACAACAATATGCAAAGTATAGGAATAACCACTCTATATTCCAGAAAATGGGTTATCGAAAACTTTGATTTGAATTGAAAAGAAAACATCTTCAACAACCCATAATAGAAATAGAGTGTGGAAACCCCCACAAGCGTAGATAAGAAACCCAAAAGATACAAAAGGACTGAAAGAAACGTCGGTCAATAACAACCATACAACATACAATTAGTACCAAGTATTACATAATAAATCCATTATACAATTACAACGGTTTGGGCAACAAGCCCGAATAAACTGAGCATAACTAGAAACATAAATAGAGGCGTCTACACAAAACTCCCGTGAAACCCGCACAATGTCACGGCTCCTCAAAACATATGGAAGGAAATGTCATTACGGGCGACCGTGCGGCGGAACACCTGAACGGATTATATATGTATACATATACAACAAGAAAGGAAAACTGGTCAGGGCTGGGTACATGTGATCAATAGATAAATGACAGGTATGACAATGATGCACAATAATCATGGATGATAGTCTAGCATGGTAACATCACATAAGGAGCTAAAACTGATAAAGGACTACATAGAGTGAGATTCATTTAAAACAGAATTAAAAGGACATTTGAGTGTTTATCATCATTCATCATATTTCAATTTCAATCTTCTTTTCCATTCCTTATCAGGAATATAATTATCATCATGTGCTCTATATGGCACTAACTTCAATAGCATGCTCTTTGTGGCATAAATTTGCTCTTTATGGCATTAAGGTTCCATCGAGTCCAACTCGATAATTAGAATAGTCATAAATATAAATATAACGATTCTAAGACCGCCCGTCCGGGTTTCCCCACTGTGCGCGTCCCTAAATAACCATCATCTTCCAGGGCCTAACATAAGACAACCTGGGATCCTATCGAAATCGTCGGGAAGCGGCCATATGCCTGCGGGGTAGTCAAGACCACACCCAGAATCTCCTACCCATCGCAGAAAAAAAATAAAACAAGCGCTCATATGGCCTAGGACTATATCCACCCTGCATTCATTAGCCAGGGGGCTTCACCTATCGCACGGACTTCCCTTAAGATGGTATTTAGAGAGGTGTGTAACATACATTTATTAATTTCCATTACATGATTTAGTAAATTACGATTTACCTTATCAATATTCCCATTTTAAATAAATGTATAAGTTAAATCAGGACTATATGAAATTCGTACCGACATAGCATCCTCAAAAGGAATTCAGACTCCAAAGTTCTTCCCAAGGCCTCTTTTAGGCTTTACTATAAACCATCAAGTCAAATCTAAATCGAGTTGAATTCTAAAGTCTCCAAACTGACTTTAATAGATTCTAGACCCTTATAAAACTACAAGACACAAGAAATGCCTAAGCATTACTTTAAATTCCCCCTTGAATGAATCCTAGATGAACCCTTTCGAGTCTAGGATATCGACCCAACTCAACTAATACTCTAAACCCTATGTTTACTTCATTTAAGAAGGTCCCTAATCATTAGTCCTAAAGAAGAGGGGTAAAAATAAAAAAGAAAAATTTCAAAAAATGCAGGGCTACCGAATCGATTCGCCCCCTTGGCCGAATCGATTCGGCCAAAAAGTTTGAGATTCTGCATAATTGCCGAATCGATTCGGATGAGAGCCGAATCGATTCGGTCAGAAAATCTGGGTTTCTGCCTAACTGCCGAATCGATTCGGATAAATTCCGAATCGATTCGGTCCACAAGACCTGGGCACTGGAACTAATCGAATCGATTCGGGCCTGCGATTTTGCCAAGAAATGGCTATGGAGTCTTGGACTCCATTTTCTACCCCAACTCAAATTTCTCCAAACCAAACTCATATACCAACACTATAAGAACATCAATGATGCTATTGATCATCTTAGAACCTCATGAATCATCTTTGAGTGAATCAAAACCCATAAATACATAAGAAAACCCTAAGTTTGCTAATCAAAAATCAATACACCATTACCACAACCAATCATCTATCTCAAGACACAAATAGCAAGTAAAAACTTGCCTTGATTCAGCAAATATGCAGATTCCTTGGTGTAGTAGCAAGCTCTCTCTCAATCTCCAAAGCTTTCTCTCTACTCTTCTCTTACTCTCTTAGGTTTAGGAAGGGATTTTGGGGAAATTAGAAGACTTAACTTAATAGGCTTAAGTCGTGACTTAAGGTAAATGCCCCACTTAATTAACCAAAAGTGCGATAAAATAATACGCAATAGCATAATTAAGGTACAACCAGTCAAAAATGCCCAAACTACAAAATACAACATGGCACATTATTTGACTATTTCGCACATTCCGGAATCAACTGCAACCTCCAAATTATCATTTGGACATTTTAAAATTCAATTTAGATTCCGGTCTCATTATTAAGCCAAGTATCATTTTAAATTCAGATGATATTAATAAGCATGACACAACAATATTTCCCCATAATTATGATATGTGTGTTAACTCACAATAAATATCAACTTTTCTACATTGAATTAACATTCAAATCATAACCCCACACTGATCTCTAATTACTTATACAAAGTAATTACTATAAGGTACGGTCTCACAAGCGAGGGTTATTACACAAGAACAAAGTAGCAAGATCATACCAGCACACATGAACAAGATGAAATCCATAAAAATATGTCAAATAAGATTAAATGAATAAATATATGTAAAACAAGATTTATTTCAATATTAAATGTGTGAAAGTAACCCAAAACCCACTTCATAAAAAAATGATTCTATCTTTCAAATAATCAAGATCAAATATGTTTTCTAACCCTTAGAGATTGACCATCTGATGCTTACAAATGAACATATATATATTTGTAGATGTTTTTCGGCGACTTAGAGAGAGATATAGAAGGTACCCGATGAGCGATAGAGATGGACAGAGGAAGTATGAAGCAAGGGAGAGGAGAGTTTAAGGGTTTGTAGAAGTTATTCGAATTTGGAGGGTGAACTTGTAGAAGATGAGATAGTGTGATAGAGGGAGTCTTAATAGAGTTATTGGTACATTAAAAAAAATCCTACCTTTGACCATGAAATAATTCGTGACCCAATAATTGATAATATTAATCCACGAAATATCTTTCAATGTAAAAATAAAATATTAACTTCTACAAATAATTTCATTGCTAATGATAGAAATTTCATCACTAAATAATTTGCACTTACATTGTAATGCGAGAAAACTTTGGCACCGGTATTTTGGGGACCTATTGCCAATGAAACTTGAATTTTTTATGTTATACGTAATGCTTTTCATGGTGAAATAAATTTTGTGGCAGATGTTGACTTTTAGCCACGAATATTTTTTGTAGGTAAGAAAATCGCAGCAAAATGTAAGATTTGTTGAAGTGATATTAGTGAATTTGCTTAACACATGTTGTATTATTCAAACTCTTGAGTTTTAAATCCATATAGGGTTTCTCAAAAGGATTTTTGGATTAAACTTTAGACATTTAACTTTGTTAAAATTTTTCTAAGGCTTTTTCAATTTGTTACCAAATATAGGAAAAAACTTATTTCAAAGTTGTATCGCCCATTCTTTCGTGGGTTTTTTCTTGTTATGGGCAGACGAATCTAACCTGGGTTGTAACACCATTTTCATGTGGGTTTATTGCCAATCATAAGAGACCAAGTTATCTCTATGTTTTACAACTGATTCTTAAGTCGGTTTTAAGGCTATTTCAAGCCTCCCAACCCAAATTGGATTGCATCAACATTTTTAAGCAGGTTTGTTGACAAACATAGGCGACCACTTATCTCTAAGTTTTACACCCCATTATTTAGTGGGTTTTATGCATATTCTAATTCGAACAATCTAACTTGGTTTGTACCACCATTTTTAGGTGGCTTTGTTGCTAAATGTAGGCGACCAATGTATCTCTAAGTTTAACTAGTAAATCTTAACTTAGGTTGTACTATTATTTTAAGGTGGTTTTATTTCCAAACATATGTGACCAACTTTCTCTAAATTCTATCACCCATTCTTAAGTGATTGATGTAACTATTCTATATCGACCAACCTAACTTGGGTTCTACGATCGCTTTCATATGGGTTTTTACGAAACTTAGGCAACTGACTTATCTTTAAGTTATGCCACCCATTCTTATGTGGGTTTTATGCCTATTTTAGGCCAACCACCCCATTTTGGATTGTAATACCAATTTCAGGTGGGTTTTTTCCAAACGTAGGCAACCAAGTTATCTTTAAGTTGTACCACATATTCTAAGGTGAGTTATATGCCTATTATATGCCAACCAATCCAACTAATGTTGTATCCCTATTTTCAAACGTAGGCGAGAAACTTATCTCTAAGTTGTACTACCGTTCTTAGGTAGGATTTAATAATGGAATGTAATTTTGAAGGAACACTGATAAAGAGAGAATATCTATTAACACAAATCATTTTATTTTAATTTTAAATGTTTGTCCAAAGTAGTGATAAAACATAGGTACTTTTGTGTCATCCAAATATTCTAAGGGGTGTGATATAAAGCCTCCCTTCGACATCACTTTATATGGTCCTGCCATTATGGATTCGATTTTCATCAGAAGAATTCTTGGTGGCCTATGGAAGCATTATAAGAAATAAACCACTGACTTGGAATTATCTAACTTCAACTTTTTGTCATGTTGCTTATCATGCTCTTGTTAGTATGACACAAGATGGATAAGAGAATCCTCATTTCATTATTCTGATATGTCAATACCATAGTCTAGACCATTATCATTGTGATCGTCCTAAAAGGAACTACAACCTTCAAAATTTATGCTAAGGAGTATAGGGATTCTCCCATTTATCTCATAGGCATTTTTCGGTATGCCCAAGGGACGAATGGGAGTTCGTCCACCCACATTCCTTTGGAATTCTCCAATTGTCATTTAATCCTGACAATTAAATCCATGTTGCTAATTATATCACATCCATTGCATTGCAACAACAATACTCAGGCATGGTGAATTCGTATCCTATATTATGCACAAAAGTCTCTCAAGACTTTTTCTATCAAACTAGGTCACATTATCGGTTACAAAGGACCTTGTAACTCCAAATATGTTGATGATGTTTCTCCACACAAATTTCCTTACATCGACTTCTGTAGTATGAGTCAATTATTTTTCTACTAGCCATTTAGTGAAATAGTGGATGGAAGTAATCAAATATTTCATGTTCTCTGGGGCTAAAGGTAAAGGTAAAACGATTTTCATGCTCCACTAAGAAAAAGTCAATAATATCATGAAGTGATTGAGATTATCAGTCATCTTGTTGATAATGGGGGATAACTCTGGACATTTAGCACAATTTCGGACAAACTGGATGTCTTCTTTTTGCATTAAATACAACCAATAGCCTTGGGAGATCACCCTATATGAGAGTGATCTTCCACCTCCGAGTTACCTCATGACATTACCAATGAAAATTCCACTTTTTGAATAAAGGTAAATGACCTAAATGGCTTATTAAACCCTCAGTGGAACATAATTAAAACTATATTTTCTTATATTGGATGTCAAATACACTTTGCATTATACAATTTATATAGAAAAACTATTTTCTTGGAAATTGCATCTATATATGTGTATATTTATGTGAGTATTTTAAGTATGAGTTTTCTAAGTTGAGAACGAGCATACTTAGAGTTTTTTCTAAAATTATTTTTAAACTTTGGTACCCAAGAACGTGACAAATTACTTTGATAACGAGCGATTTTCATTGTCGCAGCTAAAGCTTTCCTCGTTACAACGAACATATTTTCACTACTATTATCCTTTGTGTATGTCTTCGCTAGAAACTCCTTCGACCTAACTTCGCCGCAGGTGACCATCTTCGTTGTAGCGAAGTAGCAACAATGCACCATATTTAACATAAAAAAAGATATTTTCAAAGGACTGCTTTGAAAAACATGTAGATTTTTTTTGTTACCATACATATCTATGTGTTGGGGAAAAATATTTTTTTATGGACAAGAATATCCTGGAGGCTTTGAAATATTATGGTTATTAGTTTGAAAGTCCTATTTATTTAACCTTCTACTCCAAACAATGTAGTGGCTTATTTTAAGGTTTTCACATTATTTTATCAAGCTAAAGCAATCAGGTTTTTTTAAATTCAAATAAATTTTAAATATACATTGTTGTCATTACTATTTTAAATTCATTTGAAGTTTGATTACTTGTTATCCACACTTTAATAAACATTTACTAATTTTTTTTCTTAAGAGACTTCATAATTTTTTATATCTCAAAAATACTTGTGAGTTTATTGTTATTAGGAAAATGCTTTCAAAACCCTCATCAACCTTTAGGAGTCTTCACATCCTTGGAATTTATAAATACATTAGTGCCTTATCACTTATGCCATTTGAACATATATTTCTTCAACTATAAAGAAGATTTGAAGAATGGTTCAAATGTAGCATTATCAATGAAAGTTGACACATGTGATGTGGTGAGTTGGTAGAGAAAGACTAGTGATTGTTAAAAGATTGTGGAGGTTGTGCATTAATGAGTCTAGTAGAGGGTCAACTTTTTTATTCTTTTCTCACTTTATGTAAATCTTTATCTATATAGTGGAAGGTGTCGGTTTGGCCGAAGGTTTTTTTCGAGAGGGTTTTACCCTCGTATAATTCCTCATCTCAAGGGAATGATTTAATTTTTCTCATTTTATTCCCTTAATATGATTCATGAACATATATTGATAAATTTAATCAATTTTTTACTTAACGTTAGAATGATATTTTTCCTAAATTTGTATTTAAAGAAAAATATTACCTCTACTTGGTAATAATTTTTAATTTGGATTTTTCCTCTAAGCCTTTGTATTCTCTGGATATTTTGTCTTTCCATATATCTACACATATGTTCTCTTAATTTATATTGTTGATTAAATCACATAAAATTCTATCCGACGACTGACATAGTCGACTTTGTCTAATAATTTGATTTTCCCTAATAGGGTCTATACGTCTCCATGAAGTCGATTAGTGGCCCACCTTGGTGTCTAGATCCTCGATGGTATAACCAAGATTGAGCATCAAGTTTAGATACATTATATCTGAATAGCTTCGATAGTTAATCAATAACTTGTTTACGTCAAAATTTTGTCACTTAAAGGGTAAGAAACAAAGCATGTTTGTGAGGTAGACTTAAAATGACCAATCAGATCATCATTAGTGGACATTATCACTCGAATAAAGTAAATATACCTTCGGTCTCATTTGTCATAAATGGGATTAAGAACTTCCTCCTTGAATGACTCATTGGTGGATATTGGTAGACCGATCATATTTCAAATGTTTCTTGTAGATGTGAGTGAGCCTTGATATCTGATTATATCGCTCAATCTCATCACTCTCAATTTTCCTCTCCTCCTGAGGTTGATAGCATGCATCAAGAGATTAATTGGTAATAGTTGTCAATATCTAACCTAACTATCTTGGATGGATAAGATAGACGACGACCCTCTTGTTCATTAATATTTTTGAAGTCCATATAGTGACCCTCCTGGTCCCCATGGCTATGTTGCTGACCACCCTCCTAGTCATCGAGATTTTGGATATCTTGTTTGGGTGAGTGGGACATCACATAAAATTGGTTGGTGGAAAATTTCTTAAATTGTTCCCATAGATGACGCCAAGTATAGGTGGTAAATTCTTACAAATTATATTGTTCAATGCACCCAATCAAAGGAACAATGAATATAATATATAATAATATAATCACACATATAATGAAATATGTAACTGAAAATGCTTTAAGTCCATGTTATTTGAATAATACTTAGATTAGGTCACATACACTAAAATGTCCTTATAGACCAAATTTTATCTTGATTAAGTCATGTACATATGCAAGATAATTAAAATCTAATGTGAAGATAAAACACAAACCAACACCAAAACAAAAATGGGAAGAAGACGAGGAAAAATACATTTCGGGAAAAAATTATATTCGGAAATGTGTTTGAAAATGATAAATAAATACAGATGTATAAAACACTTAGAGAATCACTAAGCTTATGTACTAAAGTTCTCAAGTATTTCAAAGAAAATGATGTAACATAACTATCCCATCATAAGTAACTCTTGCCTCGACATTTACCGACCAGGCTCGGGAATGGATATTCCTTTCTCATTTAGTCATAGAGAATAACCTCCACAAAGTTCAGTAGTAGAGAATTAACTCCACAAGGTTTATGACTCAAAATTTATTCTTGGTGGTTCCATAAAGTTATCTCAAATGATCCAATGGGTTTGAATAGAAAATTTTGGATTGTTTGATCATAAAAAATAACTCTAATAGTTCTGAAAACAATGCATCCCCGCATCGCTATTTATGGAGAAAAATATATGCAAAAGATGGATATAAAAGATTCCCTTTGAAATGTTTTAAAAAAATCTTGCGTAATAGTTTGAATGAAGTACCCTATCTCACTTGAACACACTTCAAAAGAAAGACTAAACGACATTCTAGAGTCTACCAAAAGACGCTACGATAGATATCGTTCGTACGAATGTATAAAGTGTTCCAACGATCTATATTAACTCGTTCAAACAACATACAAGGTTGTTCTAACAAACCAACGAATTTTTTTAAAAAAACATTTTGAAAAATACCTGAAGATTCCAATTCTTAAAAATACCCCTCAATAAAGAGAGTTCACAGAAACAACCTCATCAACCTTCTTCGGTAAAGTATCGATCGTCAATCTTCAATTCTTGAATACAGTCACTAGCTACTTCATCTGAATTCTTGAGAATGTTCATCATGGTGCAATGGAGTGTAAAGGAATAAGCCAAGCTAAAACTAATAAGTAGACATTATAAATTATACTCTTACAAATCTCCCCCTTTGGCTATTATTGTAAAAAACACAATCAGAAACAAAATAACCCCTATGACAATATACTATTAATGCCCTCCCAAACAAGAAAATAAAAAGTCATAAGTGACAGTGCCTTCAATTGAAAGTATTCATGTATAGTTTATACAATCATCGTGGTAGAAAGGACCTACATATGAGAATGTGGAAATAAATGTGCTCCGCAACGATGGTTGCAAATAAAAATTCTATTTTTTTGTTTTCAATTTAAAAGTCCAAACATACAAAACCAATTTTAAACAAATTCTAATCATAAATTAAATTAGTTATGGAGGAACATATGTGTTCAAAACAATATGAATATGCTACGCATTCAAGAACACAACAATTGAGGAAAAACCCCTTATGGGCAAAACCTTTTATTTTAGCACTTCAAAAATAATACAGGACAGTCGACATACAATACTACTTAATTACTTCAACAAGTACAATGCGTTAGTCTTCTAAATATCTAAAGAATACCACTTATCTCCAAGCAGTCCGCAAGAGACAGATTCGCTCTCGGTATCCACCGATCCAGCCTCAGCCTTCTTCTTTAGTAGTGATCCCTTTGAGTTCCCAACTTAGCCATGGAGGTACCTCTCCACAAGAATTATGAAAGGATATTAAACTATTTAGGGTTTAAACTGATTCATAAAAACTATTTTGGGGATGTGTGTTGTGAATCAAAAGTGTTTTATCAATAAAAAAACATTAAAAGAAAGCTTTTGGAACAAATATTCAGAAAATGTTCCTTCAAAAGTCTTAGAAAAACTGAATATGAAACAGGTGCTTATAAGGCGAGCACAAATTTTGAGGCAACGTCACTCGTTTGAATAAAAACTAGGCTCGTTTGAATGAGAAAGGCAGTTTGTTCGAACGGAAAAAAGTTCATTCGATGAAACAACGCCATATATTACTCTCTCGTTAGATGCTCGTTAGATGAAGAAATCGAACGACCGTTTTAATGACTTAGCCATCTCATTAGAACGAGAATGTCTTCTTGTTTGACTGAGGCAGGCAAACATATTAATAATTTTGAAATAAAAATGCCTCGATTTTTTTTTAAAAAAAATTCTTCTTTAGTTTTAATAAAAAATAAAAAATAAAATATCCCAAAATAAATTAAATGAATAAATTTAAATTCCCAAAAACTTTATACCTTTATGGGATGTAGTGGAGTCTTGAACTTGAAGATGTTAACATTATATTTGATAAGTCCACGAGAGTCAGTTAGTAACAGGATATGCAAATATGCCAAAGAGCAAATAAAATAAATAAAAAGCCTATGCTAAATATTTTCTCATAAAAAACTTCCCCTTTGGCCATTGCAGTACAAAAACTAATCAAAATCCAAGTTACAGAAAAAATCCCCCTTAAGACAAAATTATGATACCCTTCTTAAACCCTATAAATGAAATGACATAGAAAAAATAAGTTTTCTCTTCAATCTCCACTTTCTCTTCTCTTCGAAACTTTGTCTCCATCCGGTGTAATATGATCTTTCGTAAGTACCTACACACATGAAGCAAAGAAAATATATCGTGATGAACCGAGAATAGAACATCACATAGAAGAAGGAAGATATGATCACATAAATATGTAAATAATGCACGTGTAATGATAATCTCAAAGGCATCACCAAGTATTTTTGAAAATTTTCAATTTTTTTTTCAAGAAGTGTAAATTTTACAAATACAACAAAATACCATACGTAATTTTTGTCTTCAATCTCCACTTTTTCATAAAAAGAAATCAATTTTTTGTTGTATTTTTTTCAAAAATTTCCAAGAAAAACAAAACTCTTTTTGGATTTTTCAAAGAATATATTAAAATGAAAAATGTAAAATATAAGTACAATGATAGTACAATCTATCAATAGGCATGTAAGATATGAACATGAAAAGCATCCTACTCTATAAATAAATCTCAATCTCAATCATTAGGCCGGAAGGATTTCTTCAAAGGAGATGACATCTTATGAAAAAACACCATAAAATCTTGTGAAATCTGGACTAAACACTCTACTTGCTCTCGAAAACTCTCAAAATATCTTATGTGATATGCGGGAGCATGTGAAAGTAACATATGTGGGAGTGGGTGAGGCAACTCATGTAGGTACTCATGTGGTAGCATAACGTGGAAGATACATATGAGAATAAGAATTTTGAATGCAATGATACCAATACCAAGATGGTTAAAAACAAAACTCTATTTTTGGGTTTTTCAATTTAAAAATCCAAAAATACAAAACAAATTTTAAATAGATTTTAATCTTTGATTAGATTAGTTATGAAGGCACATATTTGTTCAAAATAATATGAATATGCTACTAATTCAAGAACACAACGCTTGAAGAAAAATTCCTCATGAAAAAAACCTTTTATTTTAGCACTTCGTAAATAATATAACACAGTCGACTTACAATACTACTTGATTTCTGCCACAAGTATAACATGCTAGTCTTCTTAAATCTCTAACGAATACCACTTCTCTCCATTCAGTCCACAAGCGACAAATTCGCTCTCGGTATCCACTGATCCAACCTCATCCTTTTTCTTTAACAGTGATCCCTTCAGGTTCACAAGTCAGCCATGGTAGTACCTCTCCACAAGGTGTATGCATGGATACTAAACTATTCAGCATTTTAACTAATTCACAAAAACTGTTTTGGGGATATGTGTTGTGAATCAAAAGTGTTTTATCAACATAAAACTTTTAAAACTTTTAGAACATATATTAAGAAAAAATTCCTTCAAAAGTATTAGAAAAACTAAACACAAATTGGGTTTTTTTAGGGCAAACACAAATTTTGAGGCGGCGTCACTCGTTCAAACGAAAACAAGGCCTGTTCAAACGAGAAAGGCAGTTTGTTCGAACGAAAAAATAGTTCGTTCAGATGAAACATCTATCTTATTTGAACAAGCTTCAAATGATATTCAAACAAAGTCAAACAGTAAAATCTCGGTAGATGCTCGTTAAATGAAGATTTGAACGAAATGTATAACCACTTAACCATCTCGTTCGAAGGAGAATGTCTTCTCGTTTGAACGAGGTGGGCGAACTTAAAATTAATTTTAAAATAAAAATGCCTCGATTTATTTTAAAAAAATCTTGTTTCAGTCTTAATAAAAATAAAACATCCCAAAATAAATTTCAATTCCTAAAAAGATTTATACCTTTATGGGATGTTGTGGAGTCTTGAACTTGGAGATGTTGGCATTCGGTTTGACGAGTCAGCACGAGTCGATTCGTAACGGGACACGACAAATATGCCAACGTGTAAAAAACAAATAAAAAGCCTATGCTAAATATTTTTTCTTACACTGTCCATGATCGACAAAGGGATAGAAACTAATCCTAAAGTGTTAGAATAACATAAATCCAAATATGAAATAACATCACAAAAAAATAAACAATTAAGCACATTCAATGAAATTCCAAAGAAGCAAACTAACTATTTTATAAAAAAATAAAATTTTGAGTGTATATATATATGTGTGTGTGTGTGTGTGTGTGTGTGTGTGTGTGTGTGTGTGTGTGTGTTTATGTTTATTTTGTCATTTTTCAGTTGGAAATGGAATATAAATATGAAAATGGAATGTAATTATGTGAACTTAATCCATGGTAAAATAACTATAGACATATGAGAAAAAAATGCACGAAGTCAAAGAGTTACTTCTAACGAAATAATTCAATTTCAGCCATCGTGTAAGAATGTTAAACAAAGTGAAATTGACTCGATTTATTCAAAATTATATGAATTTTAATTATTTTAAAATCAATAGTGCCAAATTATTTAACGTTTGTAAATGAAGTTATTGTGTAAACGTGTTGATCTTCAACTTATAACACCCTCAAAATCTCACATTTTAATTATTCAATCCCAAAATTTGTGAAGAAGTAAGGCTCATGATAGTGAAGCATAAAAGAAATAAAAAATTAGCCTTCACATTTCTATACCAAGGCCTTTAAGGGAAAGACGATTTCTTATTTCGTTGTTCCTTTCCATTGCTTTAAATAAAATCAATTTTTCTAGGTAAAAAATCTGGGAGCACAAATTCGTTATAAAGAACTATTGATACGAGAACAACGAATTCGATATACAATAAGTAAGTACAGTGTTCAAAAATATCTGTGCATGTGTGCAATAAAAATAATAAATAGTCCAGCATGAAGAAAGTAATCATAAAAAATCAATGAAATTCTAACCATGTATTATTAAGCACATTAAAGAAATGAAGTCGTGTCTTATAACATCATGAATAAGTCACATGTATGGATGACATATAGTTGTAATTTTAACATCTTAAATTCGCATCCATATATGGTGAAAAACATAATAAAAAATCGTTTTGAAGTTTTTAAATTTTAAAAAGAAAAACTTTTTGAAAATTTTCAAAACTTTTTCTAAGAGAAAAAAAACATTATTTTGGATTTGTTGAAGAATATAAACATATAAATACAATATAACAATGGAAAAAAAGATAGTGCCATGAAAATCAGCCTATACTAGATGCAATGCTCAAAATCAATGGCATTAATACCCAAAGACTTCGTAAGATCTTAAAATCTAACTTCATATAAAGATATTATGAAAATATCGACCAATTGACATTTGGTGGCCACCAAACTCAATGAAATGATATTGTCCTCAACAAGATCATGTATGAAGTCCTCACGAATCCTAATGTACTTCGTACGATAACTTTAGACAAGATTACAGGAAATATGGATTGCACTCGCATTATCACAAGAAATAGTTATTGTGCCTTGGTCAGTCCCATAATCTTTCAACATTTGCTTCATCCACAAGAGTTATGTTCAATAACTCCCAACATCGATGTACTTGGCTTCTGATGGGGATAAAAAAATGTTGTTTCTCTCTTTCCTTAACCAAAAGATAAGATAACTACCAAGATAAAAGCATCCACCCAAGGCACTTCTACAACCATCAAAATTATTGACCCAATCGACATCCAAATGAAACAAAAATCGATCATTGGTATCAAAGGAATACTGAATACCATAATAAAGAGTGATATTTCGGTATTTCATGATACATTTAAGAGCAAGAAAGCGATATTCTTTTGGGGATGCTTGGTAACATTTTATAATAATGCTTTTGGGAACACTTTGTAATAATAATGTTAGTCCCAAAAACATTATCATTACCAAGTGGGTGTATAAGAACGAATGTACTAATATGTAGGTAGACTTACTGCGAACTATGGTACCATTATTATCTATCTTCTTTCTATACACTCACTTGGTACTAATAAATTTAGTCTCGGGTCAGGGGACCAACTCCTAGATATCATTCTACGAAACTGAAGCAAAATCTTTCATAAAAGATATCTAATGCTCGTCTTTGAGTGCTTCTTTCACATTATTAGGATATAATGTGGAGGTTTAGCAAAATTAGCTAACCACATTCTCTAGTTGAGCGCGAGTATTAAAACCTTGTGTGGGATCACCAAGCATGTCGGACGGGCATGACTACATCATAAAATCTATCCCTTTTGTCTTTTTTAAATTCAGTGCCACTATGACTACGCAATTGATTAATAGTGGCATTAGTTGATTTAGTAGGACATGACACTTGGTTGTTAGGAACTCAAACGCATCAAAATTTTCTCTAAGAAATCTAACGATGGAATATCTCAGAAGGTCATCAACAATCACTGGGATATAAATCTCACCACTAATACTCTTTTTACATGTGGGACACATAAGATCCATGTGTATCGACTCCAAAACATGATAGGTGGTAAGAGTATTCAACTTTCAATGGGGACCCTTAATATGTTTTTGTTATTGGTAAGGACCACAAATTGAGTAAGTTAGTTTCCCAAGCAATAGAAAGGCACGAATTATGTCTTTCTTCTGTAATATCTCCACATATCTAAAATTGACACGGCTTAGTCATTGGTGCCAAAGGTCCATAGAGGATAACTTAACAATATTTCATACTAAAGATGATTTGAGAATAATTTTGTAGCAATTATCGCCATTCCTCACACCATGTCACATGATTTCACCGAATTGACAATAAACGTTACATTACGATTGATAAAACTTTATCGCAAAGTTGGCATTATAGATTTTTCATATTCCAATTAAGTTCTCTTTCAACTCTTCAACATATAACACATTGTCTAGCTTAGAAAAAAATAGGTATCTCAATGCAACCACGCGTCTTAATATGCTAGACCTACTCCCTTCTCCAAAGATGACTTTACCTTACTTTTAATCCATGAGGTAGGTAAAATAAGACTTTTCACCGATCATTTTCCTAAATCACCCACTATAAAAATACCATTAGGAAGTATCTTTAACCTTAAACGAAACGTGAATGACAAGGGATTTGTCATCATTCCTAAGTACCCAAGCAGAGGTAATATTTTGCTCGCCCTTATCATTATTGGCTCTAGTCATAAAAATGGGAGTGTTGTCAAAAGGCATAGACACCCTTTGAATTTCTTTCATTAATATTTTAAAAGTTTCAACTAAGAAGTCAACTTGCTCTCCAGTACTAGCAAAGTGGTTAGAGCATGTGTACGAGAAACTCTTCCTAACTTGTAGCAAAATTACTTAAGGTGACCTCTTTATTTCCAATGGGTACAAATATAACCTTTTGTGTTCTACATTGGTTAGCACGTTTAGATTGAGTTCTATTTAGTGGGTTATTTCGAGGCCTATACGAATTTAATACAAACTTGGGAACCGATTTGGGAGCATTTTAGAGGTGGTGGCACCATCGTCATATATCCCTTGATTTTCCTTACAACCTAATGCGAGACCAAGTAATATCTTTCCTACCTTCTATGAGGTTTCCTCTAAAGTAACCTTGACCTCTAGTGCATAGTCTAAATCCATCTCGAGTTGGTTAATAAGGATTTAAATTTTTCACGAGTCTCTCACAAAACTTGAAGATCTCTCATAAGACTCGTCACTTTGTTGGTCAAGTCATTATTTTTCCTCCCCACCAAAACTAACTTCTCATTCAAAGAAATACTCACAAAGGTCTCACACTCTCTTGATGCCTTCAACTTATTTTATAACAATTTATTATTCCTTTTGGTTTTAAATGACTCAATTAAATCTTAACATAAACATATTAAAGGCCACGTTCTCCCTCGCTGAAAACATCATATTCCTCATTCTGTCCAAAATGGTTCGACTCACCATCGAAACTATCATGTTTAGAAATAAATTCATCGTGTTAGACGTACGTGAAGTGCTAACATGACTATCCATGAATGTGGTGAAGTTACATCTATGCTATGATTCGTCCTCGGAATCCACCGAGTTGACATCATTTTCTCTAAGAGTGACATTAATTTACCTTTGACTTGACCTTGTCTCTTAGTCCTAGTGGGACATTCATAGTATTTGTGACCCATTAGCTTCACACTAATAGCATCTCTATGAATCATCTTTCTTAAGATACTCTCCTCTCACCTTTCTTTGATTATTCTAAAAAACAGTATTACCCAATTTGACATTTAGTCGTTCCAAAAAAAATATTTTCATTAGAAGAATTTTGATTTCTTAGTTTGAGAAAAAAATGACTTTTTTTTTTGCAAATAAGGACGATCATTAAGATCAAAATAAAATTTGATGTTAGAAACATCATTTTTTCATTGATTGGGCTTTTAAAGAGATACGTTTTCATTTCTTCTTTTCAACTTTGGGGAACATATCTATTTAGTAATTTTAATGGTCCCCTAAGAGTTATTCTAACCATAGAGTATCAAAAATTACAAAAGAGATAAGGTCCGTCACTTTTGCATTAAAATGGAATGGAAAAGATCTCAATTTTTTCTTAACTACCCTCGTCTCACGAATTCTCTCACCTAAATTAAAATGGAGTTCACAATAACAGAAAAGAGTGAGTAAAATTCATCACAAATTTTAGTCTGAATCATGATAATGGTATAAAATTGTTGTGAGATTTTAAAGCTTAAAATCATTCGTAGCGTTAGTAACCTCATGGGTGAGTTATGGGATATCCCACGCTGCCTTAGGCATGGTACATGTCACAATACGACAAAACTCATGGGGTGTCACTGAACCAAAAATAGAACATAAGGCTTGGTAGTTAAAATTGATCCATTTAAAATCATCCTCGGTCCAAAAGTGAATGGTTTGAGGACAATGGCATCGTCATTAGTAACACTAAGTGGTGTCCATCCTTTTTCACAAACAATACAAACTTTCTCGTCAATGGATTTTAGTACCGATCTCATTCAAGCAATCTAGTTGGCATTATTAAATGCATCAAAAATAGTTTCCCTATTGTAGGAGTTATCTGTATAAGCAGCCGAATTCATCTACATAAGATGTACAAACAAGGTCTGATACCAATTTAAAAATGTTGGAGTCTATGTTATATGAATAATTCGTAGAGTAGGTCACACACATAAAATTACTTTGAGGTTAATTTTTTTCTTGATTAAGTCACGTGAGAATGAAAAATAATTTCAATCTAATGTGAAGCCAAAGCACAAATCAACATAAAAAACAAAATGGGAATAAGATAAGGAAAAATCCCTTTCGGGTAAAACCTATATTCAACACTTTATTTGAACAAGACGGAAAAATACAAACTCAAAAATGACTTAGAGATCCATTAAGCTTATGCATTAAAGTCTTCAAGTCTTCCACAACAAACGATACAGCTCCAGCACCATCCCATAGCAAGCACCTCTTTCCTTGGTATCCAATGATCAGCCTCACAAATCGATATCCCTTTATTTTTCAGTCGTAGAGACTAATCTCCACGAAGCTTAATAGTAGAGAATTAGTTCTAAAAGGTTTAAAATTCAGAATTTGTTCTTCTCGGTTCAATAAAGTGATCTTAAATGATCCAAAGGGTTTGGATATAAAATTTTGGAGATTTTGATCATTAAAAAAACTCTGAAAGGCTTGAAAAAAGCATCCCCACATCTCTATTTATTTGGAAAATATCTCCAAGATATATATATGAAGTATTACATTTGAAATCTTAAAAAAAAAATAAAATCTTACATACTCGTTCGAACAAAGGAACATCTCTTTCCAACAAAGTACCCTATCTTATTCGAACTCATTTCAAACGAAAGGTTGAACCATATTGCGGAGTCTGTCAAAAGATGCGATAATAAACAAAGGTAGAAATGTTCTAATGAGTTATAGGAACTCGTTTGAACAACATCCAAGGTCGTTCTAACAAACAAAGGAAGTTCTAAAAAAACATCTTAAAAATATTTTAAAAGTATTTAGAGATTCAAACTCTTAAAAATTTCCCTCAATAAAGAGAGTTCATACAAGCAAACTCATAAACCTTCTCTAATAGAGGAGTGACGATTAATCTTTGTATCTTACATATAATCACTAGCTCTCCTTCACTTGAAGTCTTGAGAACGTTTGTGAAAGTGCAGTAGGGTGCACTGAGATAAGCCAAACTAAAATATATACTTAGTAATTATAAATATTTCTCTTACATGTACGTGTTTCGATAATCTGTCTACCTCCAAAGGGTATTTGGGTAAGTTCTTTATCACTTAAGAATTCAAGTTGATAAAGCTGTAGTACTTTTTGACATTACAATGATACATGCCCCTCACAAGTGGGGCGGGTTTACATTTATACGGTAGTTTAAAAGAGTCTCAAGCCCATTAATAATTATCCCCAGTAAATAGTTTAGTAAAACAATTGAAAATTGTTTTAATTAATGTAGAGTTTAATTAAGTAATTAAATATTTTTTATACAGGAAATTTGTAAAACATAAATATTTTTATAAAACGGTTTTAACATGTACACATTCTTGAAAAGAAACAAGTAAAATAGTTTTGAAATAGCACGCATAGTAAAAGAAACTTGTATAGTTATTTGTTAAAAAGAAAATGGATAAATTAGGTTTTAATTACTCTACAGTTTAGAAAAAAAATATTTTCAGTGATTTTATAATAGAGAGTAACATATGTAAGTTTTGAGGGGTAATGTTTAAATTTTAACTTTTTGGCAGTTATGTCAAACTACACTATTAGAGGGGGTCAAGTTAAAAAATCGCCAACTTTTTTTACTTGTCCGTCTTTTCTGCAATATTTGTGCTTTCACGATTCATGGCAACCTATCAGACGATAGTACAACATTTGTGTCATAATCCATCGAGGTTGCCATAACAAAATAGTTGTTATGTTTCATTCAGACCCCTCTTAAGTGTGTGAAAACTTTATTTGTTGAAGTGAAAATAGAGAAGTGTTGCTCAAGACTGTTATTAGGACTGTAGTGAAATATTTTTGGCCATCTTGAAAAAAATGCACTTAGGTAAGAGTATAATTTTCATCTCACTTATTATTTATCAACGTCATAAACCATGATGAAATAAAAGAAAATGTCACAACCCTAAATTGTGATATCACGGTCTTGGATAATGCATATTTCATAAATGCACATAGTTTTGATTTTTTGATAATATATATGTACTAAATGTCAACATTACATAAATTCCATATTTTTGAATACTTACAAATTTTATTGACCATAGTCACTAATATACATATATACTAAAATATTTTTACATAACAATATTTTCTACTTGTTCTTAGTATTGTATAAAATGACTAGAGAAATCCATGAATTGTTAAGGATAATCCAAACCCATGAGTTATTGTATAAATGTGGACCAGTAACTGGTGGTCTCAAGTTTATCGAATGTTGGATAAACCATATTTCTTGTTATGTGGACTGGGAATAGTACTCCTTAGCACGAGATGTCTAATGAGTTATCTGAATTATCAATTTGAACATAACCTTGTGTGAACAGGTAGAGTTTGATTGGTTAGAGTCCAAACATTGTGTTATCTGCTAAGTGGAAGTGGTTTGATCAAGTGAGCTTTGTCTAACCTAACCTCCTTCATCGTGACCCAAACAACTTCAACTCATTCATGCCCTATAACTCTTACTCATTAGAGTGAGTTTTCCTACACAAACTCCAACTCCACTTTTCCCTATAAATATAACCACCGACCACACATTCTACAACACTTGAGACATTTCTTTCTTCCCAACCTTCTCATTATTTCATTGTTTTTTCTCCTACATTAATAAAAGCTCGAGAGATATGATGATCATGAACAATGTTTAGCCTTCTTCATCATCAGTATTAGTGGGTGTGGGTGTGGGTGTGGGTTGTCTTTCTATCCTTCACTAGGGTTTTGGTTTGACCCCGATGATGAAGAAATATATGATATTCTTTCTAAAAAGATGGACAAATGATAGTCACCAATGTAAGATACACACATATAAAGACGGGAAAATGATAGTCTCCAATGAAAAAATATGTATGAGGATTGAGCATTATAATTGTATAAGAAGAACCAAAAAACGGAGCCCCGAGTTTGAGATTGATCCAAATATACCTAAATCGAAACAAAAAATAAACATATAAACAAAATGTGTAATGAAAAATATATGACCACCAAGTTTATTGAAAAAGAAACATATCAGGAGCCTTAGGTTTTGATTGGGCTTTATACCTTAATAAAATAGTAATTGAGCCCTAGATCTATGAAACGGAAGAATTTTTCCCTGGTTTTGATTTTGCGATTAGGAAAAAAATACAAAAAATGAAAACAAATTGTCAACCTTAAACATATAACCGCCGATTTCAATACAAAGATTGTAAAAAAGAGCCCTGTTGATTTTGGGATTGAAAAAAAAAATGAAAAAATGCACTTGCGATTTCAGTATGAGAATTGGTGAAATATATTTCACCACGTTGTAATAAATATCTACTAAGTAGACGGTGTCATTTTCATCCACATCATTATTTATCATAGTCATAAGCTATGACAATATAAGAAAATGTCACGACCCATAATCGTGACAACTTCGAAGGAACCTCTTTTTTTTGTCAGCGCATAACCCATAATCGTGACAAACATATATTTGAATCCGTGGCCATGACGAAGCCTATTTGTCATGGTATTGGATCATGAATATTAAATAAGAAAACACGGTTCTTGATTTTTCTTCTGAGTATTTATTTATATTTTTAAATGAAATTTATTTATTATAAATGTCAACTTTCTACGTAATTTTGAAATTTAATCGTCACAATCAATTGAACATAATAATATTAATATAAGTTTATTTTAAAACCATTTAACCCAATAATATTTTCTAACACTTCCTTTTATTTTAAATTAATAAAAGGGGCCTGAGTTGTTAACTATAATACATATAGGTGAATTGTTAAGAATAATCTAAATCCGTGAGTTGTCAAGATATAATCCAAAACACTATATTAACACTGTTTTCTAGTAATACTCAAAAGTAAGACCATATGTGATTATAACTCACCGTAATTGGGTGATAAAGTCCTAAGTTGATGTAATGTCTATTTAAATATTAAACATGTGGCTACAATTAGGATATGTGAGTTATCTGAATAATTTTTAAAAAATAAGACCATACGTGGCTATAAAATTAGGATATGTGTTTTCCAGTAATTATAAGGGAGTGGGAGTGGACTCCTTGCCGTTGGGATATGTGAGTTATCTGTCAAATCATATGGTAGATTTTGATTAAATAAGAGTTCCAAAGCTTGTGGTATCTGGTCAAGTGATATTCAAGTAACCTTCCCTACTGTAACCCAGTAGAGTCCCACCCCAACTCCTTCCTCTAATACCTATAAATATAGCTAATCATCAACCACAGATCACAAACAAAACTCTAATTAGTGCACCCCACTTGAAGCCCATTCTTGCTTCCCGTCACCCGTCTCTTTGTTTTTTTTTTATCGTACAATTATCGAGAAAACTCATGAACACCGTTGAGCCTTGTTCATCATCTGTGGGGCTTTTGGCCTTCAATCCTCCACTAGGATTTCGGTTTCACCCCAGTGATGAAGAAATCTATACGTTGCTTTCCCAAAAAACCACTCGGGGCCACCTAAAAGATCCTGTCCTCCAAAATCTTGTGAGGGAAAGGAACCTGTACGATGAGGAGGAACTGCATGCCATATTTGAGGGGTGCCACAACAACAAAGAAAGCCTCTATTTCTTCACTCGCTTGCAGATGCATTATCAAAAGGGAAGTAAAATTAAAAGAACCGTTAGCAAGGGCAAGGGCACCTGGAAAGGCCAACAAACTCACATGATGAATAATGGGCGAGAGAAATGGAAACTGTGATATCACAACGAAGGCTCCATACACGACAAAAGGTGGCGAATGACTGAGTTCGTTTTGCCAGATGACAAGGAGTACGTTCTTTGCCAGATCAAAGGGAGGATTGATCCACAAGAGGATGACCAACCACCGGAGCCACTAACGCAGAATAATGATGAACAAGATTATGCTTACCCACTTGTAAGTGTGGAAGCTCATGCCCAGCACCAATCCCACCCATTTCTAACAACAACAATAACCATTCAAGATTATTCTCACCCACTCCTAACATCACCCATAAGGGTGGAAGCTTATACCCAGCCATCCGACCCATTTCTAACATTGCTTCAACCCCTATCGGATAACCATATTCAGACTATTGGGGAAGACAGCAACAACATTGCTCACCCCATGGTTACCCACTGGGAAAATGCCCAACCACCTGAGCCACACCAACAACTACCAGGGGAGGATACTCAAGAAAAAATTCAATGGGAAAGTAATGAACAAGACTATGCCCTTTGGGACAATGAGCAACCCATATCCAATGCGCCTCATCAATCATCATTCGACCTCCAAGACTACGGCCTCAGAAATTTCGAATCGTCCACTCAACAATATACGCAATACTCTCTATCTGATCTATATCATATAATGATGAAATAGAAACACTGATGATATTTTAAATGTGTTCTTTTAATTAGAATTATCACTTTTTTTTTGTTTCAAGTTGATGATGTAGTAGTAGTGGCAGCTTAGTAGTAGTAGGGACTGCAAAGAGCCTTATGTATGTATGGATTTGTATTTCATTTTAGGATTCTTATAATATTATTCATCGGTTGATGATTACTTACTTTTCTAATGGAGCATTTCTTGTTTATTGAAAAATGTTGTTTTAGGATCAAATGTGAATCCCTATGTATTTAAAGTGTGATCAATGCCCAATGGTGTCAGAACATAAGCTTTTTCTCATCAAGCCAAATTATGGAAATTGAACTGATAGATAAGGTTTTGTAGGACTATTTTTTGTTTAAAATTATCGAAGAAGCTATATAAATGCGACAGAGACGAAAAGGTTGGCTCACGTTGCAAAGGGCATCTAAAATGAAATAAAATTTGCACACTATTTGGAAAACTTTCCCATATATCTTGTAGTAGGGTAAGCCATTGAAGACAACTAGCAACGCGATATTCCATAGTACAATCTATGATGATCAATTACATATTTAATTCAGTATTACGTAATCTATAATAATGTTAATTACTTATTATATTATCTGGCATGGAGATTTCCCTCTTCCGCATACAAATTCTATTTTGCAGTCATGGTATTGGACTTTCAATCAAAAGTGCTTCAACTACACCTAATGTTATTTGTCTATAACATATCCGTGCCACTTGGTTTCAACAGATATAGATTTTGCATCATAGTCATTTATTCATTAGTTAATGTGCTCTTTGTCAAATATATCGATTAAAAATAATTATATATCGATGCTTGTAACATGGTCACTAAACCCTTTTCCTAAGATAATACCGATTTCCATGATTGAATTAGTCAATTAGTCTTTTCATTACTGGTGTAGTGTAAGTATTCCATTTCTCATAATCTAAAATGGAAAGTTCACATACAAGGTACCACAAGTCATGTCAATATAACATCTCAATATATTTCCTAAAACTCAACCTCAATTTATAATGGTTATGTGCACCATATCAAATCGTAATTTGTTACAAACTATTGAATGTTGTCTCATCTCCAACTCAATGCAGATGTCTACAATATTAATTGTATTAGGTGTGACATATGATCGTTCAAACAACCAAAAAGTTCGTAGAGGTATATACATGTTTCACTGAGCTTAGTATTTAATGCTAATGGATCTGTGAGCAAGTTCACTACTAATATTCAACTTGTAGTACATTAGTCTCAAGAAAATTCTATTGGTCATCAAATGGTACTAAATCTAATATTTTATGAAGCTAAAGAAATCAGGTTTTCTTAAGAGAAAAAAACTTATTAGTATTTTTGAGATATCCATTGTTGTCATTACTATTATAAAGTCATTTGAAGTTAGTACACTTGAACAAACATTTGCTATTTGTGGCCATCCCCAGATATTTCCCCTCACGCCGGGAGAGGATCCCTTTAGGTCTCACGTGTCCCTTTCGGGAGTGCTTCGGTCGGCGTCGGTGAATGAGGTAAAAAATGTAGAGAGATAGAGTCACCAGTCTATTTTACTCAAAAGAGACAAAAGAAAAGGGATCCATCCCGAAAGACAACATCCAAATATATACTGATACATATGAAACCAAAATGATTCGAAAGGGGTTCGGAGGCTAAGTTACGTAATGGGAAGGTGTTAGGCACCCATTCCGCCCTTATAGTAGCTCATGAGTTGTTGTTATTTTCCTTTATTTCCAAGTGATATGTGTGCATGTGTATACGTAGTGGACATAGGAATCATCGACTTGTATCATGGAAGAGATGAAACGAGTCATCCATAGGAGTGTTCCTAAAAGTAATATTAGAAAATAAGATTTACGCGATTATCCTAGCGTCGATCATTATAAGGGAATGATAATACATGTGGAATAATACGCCATTAAGAACAAATATATATATATATATATATATATATATAAACACACACACACACACAGGATTTAAGAGAGTTAAGTTTAAAGAATATATAAAAATAGGAAAAAAGTAAAAAAAATTACCCGAGTATCCGGTTTTACCCCGAGACGCCTAAGTAGCCTATAGGGGCATCAAAGTCCACGTAGTTTGTATACAAAACGAGGGATGGGATTTTTCACATAAATCCAACCAGGGACTTTCTTATATGTGTGTGTGTGTAAAAAAGAGTTTTAGTTGTGAGAAAATTGTGAGAATTCCCGTTTGGAACTTATGAGGAAATCCTCTTTTTCTTGTTTTTTGGAGTTTTATTTATATGAAAATAAGAGATGTACGATAATACTAGATAAAAAGTATATTAAGATATCTGAGATAAGAGAATAAAAGTACTAAGTAACGAAACAAACTAATGAGAATTTTGGGAAATTTGAAGAGAGAGTTGAGAAAATTGGACCTTTTTGAAGATCTTGAGCTTGATCTTGGATGTTGGAGAGAAGCCCTTTCACTTGGATGATAATGGAGGGTACTTAATTTACCAATTTTTATGAAGAAAGTGATGAAAGGTTAAGGGTATAAAGGGATTTGGATGTGGAAATCACGCTGACTTCGAGAGGGGTTTTCGAAACTTGGTGAGAGTAATGGATCTCTAATTTTCATCTTTTTTAGAATGAGGTTAGGGCCTCCTTTTTATAGGCCCAGGGAATTGTCGATCAGCATAGCCCTGGTCCTGCCAATCGGCAGGTGTGTTCAGGTACACTGCCGATAGGTAGGGATTTAAACTTGCCGTTTGGAAGTGTCTTTCAGGTTCCTTCGAAAAATAAGTCATAGATCACGAACCGTTGATCCGAATAGCACACGGGGTGAACCATTGGAAAGTTATTTCAGAGACCTTCGAAAGTCTTTGGACTGATCCTGGGTTTGGGAGTTTACATTGGGTCAAATGTGGCACGGAAGCACTCGTCGGTCCTTTAGACGAGGAAACTTCGGATGTAAACGGATCGTTCGTTCGCTTGGTAAGTCAGAATCACGAACGGGGTGGACCATTAGAAAGATTAGGAGATTTACTTTGACATTCCAAAGAGTTTGAACTGGTTCAGGGAGTTGATGTTGGTCAATCGGGTCTTAAAAGCATTCGGTGACCTTTAGGAGAAAAACGGATCGTTCGTCCGTACCGTGAGTCAGAATCGCGAATGGGGCAGACCACTGGAAAGGGGTTTTAGTTCCCTTTGAAGATTCATTCATTCTCGGTCGAGCTGAAGAGTTGACTTCGGTCAAACAGAGCCTGGGAGCGTTCGGTGACCTCTTGATCGAGTTTCGGAGAAAAATGGGTCGTTCGTCCACATGGTAAGTCAGAATCACGCATGGGACGGACCGTTGGAAAGGGGTTTCAGTACCCTTCGAATATTCATTCAGTCTCGGTCGAGCTGAAGAGTTTGAATTTTGGTCAAACGGAGCCTGGGAGTACCTGATGGCCTTTAGGTCAGTACCTGGGGTATGACTTGGGTTTTGATCTAGAATTTATTTCTTTGGATGAGTTCTAATGTACAATTTTATAATATTGGGATTTGCTTTTTTAGAAAATCTCTCTTATTATTTAATTGCACATTATGAATTCCTCCACTATCCTTTTTATTTTTATTTTGTTATTTTTATTTTAGATTCAATAGAAGCTTGAGAATAGGAATTGGTAGAGAGTATTTTAGAGAGAGAAACACCATTTTAGTTTAGTTTTTTTTAGATTAGAATTTTTATTTTATTTTTTTTAGATAGTGAGGTAAAAATAAATTAGTGAGAATCCATTTTTGAGTGTAATTGTTGATGTAATTTTGGTTTGATCACACAAATTGGAGGGATGTAAATTGCAAATTCAAGGATTGGAGTCCAATTTCACTCAAAGTGATTTGGTTTGATTGTTCTTCTCTTCTACTTTATTTTATTAGCCTTTGATTATTTGATTATCATGTTTAATATCATGTTAGGCTAAATCCCCTTTCAAGGGGTGGGGTGAACTTGATGTTATTTTAGTTTAATTAGTTTGATTACTTGGAAATTCCCTTTGAATATTAATTTTGATCCCTCACCCTTAAATTTACACGTCGAGAGAGGGTAAATGATTTTCGAGAGAAAATCGAAATTCTAGTTATAATACCCATTTTAAATTCGAACTAGAGATAGGGGTTTCTTAAGTGGGGTATTATTACTTGAATTTCAACTATATTTTTATTTTCTAAGATGTACATAAATTTTGATGAATCGATCCTAGCGTGTGATTAATTAAAAGGAGCGTAGATCTATTTTCTAGAGTTATTGGGGGTTAAACTTAATTTTCTAAAAGGTTACTATTAAAATTACGTTTGCAACGAGAGTTGATTTGTAATATTGATATTAATTTGGGAGAATTCAAACAATTAAATTAATTAATTAGAATAGCTAAAATTTGTGGTGTAGTCCCACTCCTTGATTGTTCTCACATTTATTTGCCTCACTTTATCTCATTTTAGTGTTAGATTTTGTTTTTCATTTTAGTCACTTTTTAGTTTGCCATTTGATCTTTGATTTAGTTAGTGTTATTCCACATCCTCGTCCAAATTGTTTTAATATTGAAAAAGAAAAAAAAAATAGAAAATGTAAAAAGCCCAAAAAGAAAATAAAAATTGAATTACAATTGTTTCTCCTTACTTCACTCCCTTGAATTGGATTGATACCCTTACCTACCTCTATACTTGAGTTTGATATTATTTTATAGGTAATTTGAGGATTTTGATTAGAGGAGCTTTTCAAGCAACGACGAAAAAATATACTGAAAAGTTGATCTTTATTAGCGATAGGGACCTTAGGAGAGGTTAGGGGGTATTAGAATGAGGTGTCTATAGAGCCCCTCGACAGGTGAGTTTGGAACAAACGATATCCGTTGAATAGACACCACATGATCCCTTTGAAAGAGGATGACCAGTGGGTCAAGGTCGATTCTGAGGACCTAAGGATGACGATGACTGATTCTGTGGGCTGAAGCCAATTATGAGGGCTTGAAGATGAGGGTGATCGATTCTGCAGGCCGAAGCCAATTCTGAGGGCTTGAAGATGAGGGTGATCGATTCTGCAGGCCGAAGCCAATTCTGAGGGCTTGAAGATGAGGGTGACCGATTCTGCGGGTCAAAGCCAATTCTGCGGGCTTGAAGTAATATGCTGATGATGGGCTTAAAGGAAGTGATGACCAAATCAATGATGGGGTTGACCAATTCTGCGGGTCGAAGCCAATTCTGAGGGCTTAGGTTGTGATGAACGATTCTATGGGTCGAAGCCAATTCTGCGGGCTTAAGGATGAGATGACCAATTCTATGGGTCGAAGCCAATTCCGCAGGCTTAAGGTCGGATGACCAATTCTGCGGGTCGAAGCCAATTCTGCGGTCTTTAGGTGAGATAACCAATTCTGCGGGCTTAAAGTGAGATGACCAATTCTGTGGGTCAAAGCATATTCTGCAGGCTTAAGGTGAGATGAACAATTTTGCGGGCTTAAGGTGAAATGACCAATTCTGCGGGTCGAATCCAATTCTACGGGCTTAAGGTGAAATGACCAATTCTGCGGGTCGAATCCAATTCTACGGACTTAAGGTGAAATGACCCATTCTGCCAGTCGAAGCCAATTTTGCAGGCTTAAGGTGAGATGACCAATTCTGCTGGTCGAAGCCAATTCTACGGGCTAAAGGTGAGATGACCAATTCTACGGGCTTAAGGTGAGATGACCAATTCTACGGGTCCAAGCCAATTCTGCGGGCTTTAGGTGAGATGACCAATTATGCGGGTCGAAGGCAATTATGCGGGCTTAAGGATGATATGAACAATTATGCGGTTCGTAGCCAATTCTGCGATCTTAAGGTAAGATGACCAATTTTGCGGTCTTAAGTCAAAATGACCAATTCTGCGGGTCGAAGCCAATTCTGCAGGCTTAAGGATGAGATGACCAATTATGCGGGTCGAAGAAATTCTGTGGGATTAAGTTGAGAAGTTCTTGGGGAACTCTGCCGGGAAAATTATCGCATGATTTTGATTTGAGCTGGGGAGACAATTGCTGGGGAAATCCTTGTGTCTTTTGGAGACTTTACCTGGGGAATAACCAATCTGATGCTGGGGAACTGATTAGGTGGTCCAAGGTTTGGACGTATTTCTTCGGGAGATTTGAGACCTTTGGGAAATAGGATATGATCCTAAAGTTTTGGATATTTTGGAGGTTCTCTAGGAACATTGTCGGGGAGAGGTGCGCTTGTCTTTTGAGAGTTCTGTTGGGAAAATAGGGGTTCCTCTTGAGGAAGTGAAAATTTTTCTTAGTGAAAATGCTCTAAATCCTTTTTGGGATTTTTAGGAAATTTATGAGAATTTTTCAGGGTTTTCTAGTATTTTTTGGGAATTTTTGTATGAAAATTTAAGGGAGGTGCTGGTCGGTATGGTGTGGAGGGTGCCATTCGGCAGTGGCACGAACTTTTAGGATTCCTCGAGAAGGCCAAGGGTCAGTGCCAATCGGTAGGTGGGGGGTCAATGCTGATTGGCATGACCCTTGGCATCCTATATAAAGGGGGCGAATTCCCATAATTTTTCACAGCTTCTTGCCTTCTTTCTCTCTGCGATTTTCTTTTGTGAATCGTTCTAGCATTCTAATCTCTAAAAAATGGCCTCTTTTGTGAGCACTGTAGAACACCGAGAACGGTTGGCTGTTGATGACTGGGCAAACGTGGAGTGGAGGTCTAGGGCACCTCTTTCTTTGGGGAGCGAGAACTCTTTTGATGCATTCGAGCCGGTTGTGGATGAGCGGACCTAGATGCGGGAGCTGTCGAGTCATCTTTCTTCGAGGGTGGTGAACCCTAGCGGTTATGTAAGTAAAATGCCTTTCGGCATTATTTTTTATGGGTTTCCTTTTTTCTTGGATTCTGACAAGGTTTTTCTCTTTTAGCAGTCTGATGTTTCTTTGTCGAATATGCATGCCAGTGGGATGACGGGGATTAAGGATGTCTGGAATCATCTTCCACCTGTGGTGCATTGAGGGGCATCCTCAGCAAGCTTTGGGAGGTTAGCGTCTGTGCTGGATGAGATGCCTCGTTCGATGGCAGTCTTATGCGCTCTGGGGGAGAGGTGGTGGGACACCACCCACACCTTTTATTTTGATTTTGGGGAGATGACTGTGACTCCCACAGATGTGCAACAGTTACTGGGGCTGGATTGTGATGGAGAGAAGATAGAGGTGGATCGCTCTTTGCGGGTGAGGCCGGAGGTGGTGCGTGCGACGCTTGGTGATGTGGGGAGGATAGTGTCTGGGGACTCTATTCGTCTGCCGCTGCTGAAGGATATTTTATTGGGTAGAGTGGTCGATGTGGAGGACGGGCTGCAGGTGAGGTAGATGGCTCGATTCTTCATTTTTCTAGTGTGGGGGGTAGTTCTGGTGGCGTCAAGCGGTGATGTTGTCCACTTATGGTTTTTACCATATCTGAGAATGTTTTCGAACATCCCTCTCTATGATTGGGGGAGCTTAACTTTGGCGACCCTTTATTTTTCCTTGGATGCATTCAGCCGGTGCTGCTGACAGTCTTTGACTAGCGCCACGTATCTTCTTGAGGTATTCTTTAATTTTGTGCATTTTCCTTATGCATCTCTTTTTAGTTGCAAAATGTTGTCTTTGGTAGACATGGTTCTATGAGGTGATAGAGTGTAATACCCAGATGATTTCTTTGAAGGACGAGACCGTTGGGGATTTTTTTCGATTGCATCGATTGCACAAGGCCAATCGGCATTCGATGAGGTCTCTCTCTCTAGAGGCGATGCGTCAGGTCTTGAATGGCCTGACCAGTGACAGGGTAAGACTTCTTTCTTTTTCAGTCTAAGACCTTTGGGTTCTCTAATTTTGTATTTGACTCATATCTGTTGGGGATTTTTTAGGTGAACTTTTACCCTTGGGGGACAACCGTTCAGGATACGGGGTTGACTGGAGTAAATTCACAAATAAGGCATTTGCTGGCGCATGAGTTTGGCAATACTTGGTATCTTGGGGAAAGGGTGGTATGAAACATTGCTGAGGGAGAGGTGGTGGTGCCACCTGTGAGGTACCCTATGTCTATGAGGCGAGAGCGACTGTTGCCGGAGGATGCGAGGATTGTGACGATGATTGACGAGTCCTATCTCTTGTACATTGATACAGTTGTGTCGTATAATTACATGAACTTCATGATGAGCTGGCTGATGGCGCCCAGAATATATGATGCACTGCCCTTCCCTCCTGCGGGTTCGAGTCGACCAATGGGGTCCTCCCACAACGATGACGGTCCTTCGACATCTGCGGCAGTGATGACTTCAAATATTCCCTTTGTGCGGCTTCATACTCCTTCATATAACACCCTACGGGCTGATGGAGGGGTGGTGCCTATGCTGCATTATCCTCATGTGATGAACTCGAAGGAGTTGGGCTTGACAGAGGAGGTTCTTTGCCCTGAGGTATATCTTTTTTTCTCTTTTCTTTTGATTCCCTTTGGTTTCTTTTGATCTTTTCTTCTTGACACTGATTCTGCCTTTTCTTGTAGCACGTCCGGGTGTCTACTACTTGGCTGAGGGATATTTGGGACTGGATATCTTAGGCGACTGCCCATATTCGGGACGCAGTTCCTGTTCCTTCTTGCTTGGTGCCATCTGCCTCATCCGGGGAGGAGTCTGGTTCAGGTAGTGGTGGTGCGTCATCTCGCCGTGGGGGAAAGAGAGCGTGTCACAGGGGTGGAAGCTCTTAGGAGAGAGAGGCAAAAGGGAAAGTGAGAGAGAAAGAGAATATGCGTTCAGGCTGAGTCCCATTTGTTTTTTGCCTTTCTTTATTTTCCTATAAAATTATGTAAAACAGAAACATATCTATACAATGCAATAAAGTTTTTTGATTATCTTCTGTTAATCATGAATGAATGCATGCACATGCGCTTTTTACTTTGCTGCTGAGATCGTAAAAAGAAATATTTTTCGGATTTTGAAAGAATTTTTTTATTCAAAATGAGAATTTATATAAAGATAAAAACGGGATTTTTGAAATTCTGTTGAGAATATCAATTTATTTTGAGTTTTCTGAATTTTGACAAAAGAGAAAAAAAGAAAATTTCCAAAAGTAGGGAGTTACCGATCGGCAAGGACCTTGTCCTGCCTATCCGCAAGTCAGTCCAGTACCATCAATTCAAAGCTTTGATTGGTACCCTCTTCAGTCTTTAATACCTTGTGAGGCAGGATTTCCTCCGATTTCTGCAGGGGTTATATCTTTTGTGGGGGTTTTTAAGTATAAAAGAGGGGTAAGAGAGGAGTGTTTTCCTCACAACCTCGCATTCCTACTTTCTTATTCTATGAGATGGCCCTCCCTGGTAGCGTTGAGTTTGTCAACTAGCTCAAGACTTTGGAGGCGATGTGATCCTATAACATCGACTACAATGCTTACAGCACGCGTCGAGTTTCTTTGTGGCGTAATCGGCCCATAGAGTGGAACATACTGATGGTGACGGTATAATTTTGGTACCCTGAAGACCATGTATTCCCCTTTGGAATGGAAGAAGTCTGTTCGACTTATGAGGAATTTTTTGCCATATTGGGGATAAGTCCCAACATTGCCGTGGCTCTGCCTGAGTTTTCTCGTTCTCCCCGGGAGTTGTTGGTTGGGCTTCTTTGTATTTCATCCTCAGCGGCTAGATCACTGGTGGCTGGAGGTATTATTTCTCTTTCGGTGGTGTTGCGGTCCGTGCATTTGAAGGAGGTTAGTGATGCTAGATATGTAGGAGCTTTCCTTCTAGACTTGGTTTCAAAATTGCTCCTGGTGGACCCATAACTTACAGCTATTACCTCATAGATGTCCTACCGTCGCAATCCTGCGGTGGTGATACTGACAGAGACTCTAGATGGCCTGGATGCCTGGTGAGAAGGTCGTTCAAAATATCTGAGGGGTAGCCCTATGATTCTGTTCATATGGTGGTCTGAAAGATTCTTCCTGGTGACTCCTCCGAAATACCCTTTATCGGTTGTACCTAATTTCTTTTCCCGCCATTTCATCAGTGTTGGCCTGAATATTGAGAGTTAGGAGAACAGGTTCACGAAGCATGGGGCTCTAAATCTGTCCTGGTCAGTACCTTGGTGGGGACAACTGTTGCCTATTCTGGAACTAGGAGAATACTTGTATGTTCGGCTAGTTGGTCTTAGACAGACCTCTTTTTATTTCCATTGGCGGCTTCTGCACCAATTTTGTTGGGAGCAGATCATGCTACCTCGGACAGTAGACTTTTTTCCGATTGAAGATTTGACAGAGCGTCTGCGCATGCAGCTTGGCTCTTTGTGGGAGAGTCAACGTCCGTCAACCCGTCCCTCTCAGTTTGCTGGGAGAGTTTGGCAGATCCCTAGGGATTATATAAAGTGGTTGTGGAGGTGAGTAGTTAGCAAGATGTTGGAAGTAGAGACTGGACAAAGATGGCTTGCCTTATCTGATACCATAGAGGGAGGTGTGGTAGTTTTTCCGAGCCTGGTTCGAGCCTATCGGTCCATGGAGAGTCTGCGACACTCCATTCAGGTAGGGGAAGCTTGGGGACCCCAGGATGTAGATGACGATGATGGATCGGGCTCCTCTGGTAGCTGTGGGTAGGACTCTTTGAGAGTTTATTTTGTAATGAGGAATAAATTTGGGAATTTATTTGGCTTTTTAGGAAGGTACGAGGGAAGGGAATCATCCATTCCTTTTCTTATCTAATTGCACTGTAATTTCTTATTATTAAAATAAACAAGTTTTTGATCATCTAGCTATGCCTTTTGATGAATTCTGTATTTTGAATTATCTATATCGATCGCTAAGGCATGCATAATCCTTTTGTTCAAGTATATGTTAAAGAGAACTGTCATTCTCGAAGATAAGAAAAGAATAGTTTTTTTGTGAAAAAGGGGCCATTATCATGTAAGACGTATGAGCTGCCTATCTACCTCTAGGGATTTTTGAATTTTTTTAATTTTTATGAGAATGATTTTTACAGAGGATCAGGCCCACGTAGTTCTGGGTAGAGGGAAATGAAGAGATCTTTTTTTATTTTTAGAATAGAAGGGAGATGAGAAGAGTCGTAGCGCGCCAAGATTTCAAACTAGGGGTAAAGTTTCTTGAGACTGTCCAGGTTGACTGGACGAGCCATTTCTTATCCGTCTAAGTCGGTGAGCATGGTGGGACCACTCTACAAGATCATCTTCATAATGTATGGGCCGCTCCAATTGGGCTTGAATTTCCCTCTGGGGTCCCAAATGGGCTCTACTATTTCTTTGATGGCTAAATCCCCTTCTTGGACACCGTGGTCCTTGAATGAACGCGCTATTCGGAGATGGTACCCTTGTATGTGATATAATGCCTTCAGTCTCCTTTCGTCCAAGAGTGACAGCTCGCCGAGGCGACTTTGATGCCAGTCTTCCTCACTGACCTTGCTTTTAAGAATTACGCGTAACGAAGGTATTTTTAGCTCCACGAGTAGGATTTCTTCCATGTTGTGTACTAGAGATTAATGGGTAGACCCAGTAGAGGTTCAGATTGAGGTTCGGTATCCCCACAGGGCGTATGGGATTCGATCGAGCCAATCTCGATAACTTTTGGTCATCTTGCTGATGATGGCTTTGAGGTTTTTGTTAGTGGCTTCGACTGCACCATTGGTTTGAGGTCGGTAGGGATAAGATTCGTGTCTTTAAATCCCATACTCGTTGACCACTTCTGTGACTTCTGCCTCGAAATGTAACCCGTTATCTGACACTAGCTCGTATGGGACCCCATATCGGGAGATGATGTTTTTCTTGATGAATTTGGCCACTTTCTTGGCGTTCAGGACTGCGTATGACTCGACTTCGACCCATTTGGTGAAGTAATCAATGGAAACTAGGATGAACTCATGCCCGTTATAGGCCTTGGGTGTAACCTTCCCTATGATGTCGATGCCCCAGGTGGAGAATGTCCAGGGAGAAGTCATGTTTTATAATTCTCGCGGAGGCAAGTTTTGAAGGTTGGAGAAATTTTGGCATTTGAGGCATCTTCGGACATAGGCGTTACATTCTTGGATCATGGTGGTCCAGTAGTAGCCTTATTGGATGATCTTCTTGGAAAGCATGTGATAATTTATATGGGATCCACATTCCCCGCTGTGGATTCTTTGCATCACCTCTTCAATGTCAGCCCCTGCGATGTAGTGTATATGGGTTTTATGGAAGTTTCTCTTAAACAGTGCTTTGTGACAGATGATATACTGGGCGGCCAGTCTTCGCGGGGTTGCCCAGTCTTTCTTGTTAGAACCCTCGGGATACTTACCGTTCTTGAATAGGTGCCAAATATCATAATACCAGCAGTTGGCTAGCTCGAGATCTTCTTTGGTGATGATCTCAATGTGGTAGTAGTGGGTTGGTTTATCTTGATTTTGGACCAGGAAGGGGGCTATTGTTATTCCTTCGGGTATGTTGACCATGGAGGCTAGGGTATTAAGTGCATCGGCTAGATTATTCTTTGCTCGAGGTAGGTAGTGGAAGGTGATGTCTCAAAATTGGGAGTCTAGTTCTTCTAAGTGGGTATGGAAGAGTTGGAGTTTCTCATCCTTGACTTTGCATTTTCTAAGCACTTGACCAAGGATGAGGGAAGAATACCCATAGACATCTAGGCATTGGATTCCTTTCTTGAGGGAAACATTGAGGCCTACCGTACATTCCTCGTATTCAGTCATGTTGTTGGTGTAGGGGAAATCTAATTTGATGGCAATGGGAGTGTGGGAGTCATCTGGGGCGATCAAAAGTATCCCAATGCCATATCCCTTTTTGATGGCCGCGCCGCCAAAGAACATTTTCCATCGCAGGTCGTCTTGAGCAACATAGAAGATTGTAACAACCCAGGCTTTGAGGAACTATTTTATACTATTTTGCCCGATGGGCTAATTTTGTAAAATAGGGAAAGTTGAAGTGAATATTTTTCCCATGATATTAAGGGATAATATTTACTATGTTTTGCCTATTTACAGTTATGAGAAGGTAAATAGCATTATATTGTGTTTTATTACGTCGTTATATGTAAAACGACAGTTATGACTCATATCTAAATTCGAGTATAATTACTAAATTAAAATGAATTTGGAAGACAAAAATAGTTCATGTTACTCTGAATGCAAAAATAGGGGGTGCAGTTGTTTTTAGAATAGTCGAGATAGTCAAAATAAGTGCCAAGTTGTATTTTTGAGTTTTGGGCACTTTTGACGGGTTATGAATCAATTATGTGGTTAGGAGTCATTTTAATGGTGTATTAACATTTAAAAGAGGGGAATTTATGTTAGAACCTGTATTAGTCTCCCCACCCCTCTTATTTCCCATTCTTATGTTAGAAGCCAAGAGAGAGAGAGAGAGAGAGAGAGAAGAGAGGGCTTGGTAGAAATGGAGAAAAGAGAGAGAAATGGAACATTTGGGCTGGAATCCGTTGCTACCGGAAGATAATCCGAGACTACAAACTGGAGGCAAGTTTCTTACTTGCTAGATATTGATTTAATGTGATAAATTGCATGTATAGTTAGGTTTTTTGGAGATTTAAACCATTTTTGGGTTTTGGGGTTTTTTGGTGTGTAATCCCTTGATCTTTGATTTAATTTGGTTTGGAGGAGAAATTATTAGTTAGTAATGGGGTAGAAATGATTTGGTAGCAATTTTTGTTGTTGTATTTGGGTGGAATAACGGATAAAAGGTTGGAGGTTTCGTTAATGGCCGAAACATCTTTTCGCCATGATCGATCGATTGATCATAGGGGATCGATCGATCGAACCCATAAATCGATCGATGGCCAAGGGTCGATCGATCGACCGACCGACCTTGTTTTTATGAGATTTTTCAAGTTTTGTTTTAGCCCTTTTCTTTTAGGTTCGAGGTTTAGGAACCTTCCTTTGGGAAGTAATAAAGGTTATTATGGGTTAAGTTAGGGAGTTTAATCTCCTAGGCTAGAATGGGGTTAATTGGGCATACCCTAGGCTAGTATGGGGTTATTGGGAATTATCCGAATAGTTGAATTAGTGGGTTCAATGTTCGAAGGATATAGGAAGTTAACCTAAAACTAATAGAAGATAAAATGATAATGTTTGGGACTTTTGGGAGACAATTATTGAGGGAGACTCACTTTGATGACTTAGGATATTGTGTTAGACTCTTGGAGATTAGTTTAAGGATAATGGAACTTTGGGTCTTAGGTAAGTAATAAAATATGACTTTAAGAGTAAGAAATGCACATCTTAAGAATTTGGAATTTAATGGCTAAGTATAAAATGTTTTTGAAAACGTAAAAAGTGAATGATTTCAAAATGGAAAAACGATTTTCATAATTGTTAATTTATGTATACACACCTCTCTAAATCACTATCATAAGGGAAGTTGCGCGCGTGTGGCGTAGCCCCTGGCTAGTGAATGTAGGGTGGATATATTCCTAGGCCATATGAGCGCTTATTTTTTGTTTTCTACGGTGGTGAGGTAATTCTGGGTGTGGTTATGACTCTCCCGCAGGCATATGGTCGCTTCCCAACGTTTCGTTAGGATGCCAGGTTGTCTTGGTGAGAGGCCCTGGAAGATGATAGCCATTTATGGGCACGCACAGTGGGAAAACCCGGACGGGCGGTCTTAGAGAACGTTATATGATATGATATATATAACTACTCTTAATAATGTGGGACATTATTGATGTTAAAGAATTTTATGATAATAAAATGGCTTTAAATACATTTCCTGGATGGAAGAAGGGAAATGGGAATTTAAGTACATTTTTCGGATAGAAGAAGGAAAATTAGAAGATATGAATTGAAAGGAAAAGGCATTTTTATGTTAATAAAACTTGCCTTAAATGTGTATTTTTCCTGGATAGAAGAAAGGAAATAAAATTGGTAAAGAAAGTTTGCAATGATATTGTTTTGGTAAACATTTGATAATATGCATTTCCTAAAGAAAATAGGAATTGTGCCTTTAGATGGTGAATGGATTTATTTATGTCTCCTTGAGTAATTGTAGATGAGTTCTCCCATGCATATATTATCATTGAGCATTTCATTGATATTACGCTAGGTTGTATTTTAGATGTGAGAGGTGAGAAATATTATGTTAATTGCGAGAGAATTACTCACTTAACTATCATGCATTTTAGTCACATGGTAATCATATCAAACCAGACCCTGACCCGTATATATTTCTTTATTTTGCATGCAACTCTTTGTTCGTTCAGGTGCTCTACTGCGAGGACACCCGTATTGACTTTCCATTCCAGTTGTCATGGAGCTATAACATATCGTGGATGTTGTCGGATATTTGTTGTAGATGCTTCTATCCTTCGTACTCTAGTTACATTCAGTATTTATTCAAGCGTGTTGCACATGCTGTGTATTCATTTATTATATTGTGGTATTCAAATTGTAATACTTGGTGTAACTAATTGTATTGGTTTGTTAACCGACAGCTTATTCGGTTATTATTTATTATATTGTCTTTCATTTATCCGTTGATTTTTGGTATCCAACGTTTTTGCAAATTCGATTGTCTAAGTGTTTTTCTTTTACTTACAAAATTTTAAATTTGAGAGTCCGTTTTCTAAAATCATTGGTGGTTATCTCGTACTATTATTTTAATCGACAATGATGGTGAGAATGGACCATCTATGATTCCTGTGATTATTAGAGTATTGGGTTGGCCACCTATTATTAATTTAGTAGGCGGGTTGTCACAGATGGTATCAGAGCATTAGGTTTTAGAGTCCTTAGGATCTGTACGGACGTACTACGCCTTCAACTTTACTTCTAATTTGTTATAGAGCCTTAGGATTAAGATCGTTGATTTATCTTGTGAGATTTCGTTCTCTCGCAATGATGTGAGAACCCCAAAAATCTTTTACGCGCTCATGTGAGATTCGCAAGTCGAATGAGGAAAGGCGTCGGGAGAGGCCGTTGTGGAGGCGTCATGAGACGGGATTACTAAGAACTGTAAGCTGTAGTCAGGGATGAGGGACACTTTGGAGGTCTCTCCCTCTGTAGCATTATCTTATATCGCTACCACGACTACTAAGCACCGTCGATATTAGTTTTCCAAGTACTGCTAGAAGTAGATAGTGGTACTAAGATTGGGATTCCAAGCAACGCTATAAGTAAGGATTAAAAGTCCTTGATAAGGACTACATATTGAAGATAAGTCAGATGGTGGAAGTGTAACCTCGTTCGGTGGGAACCTATGGCCTAGGAGTTTTGGTCTAGAGAGGGGTATAGAAGTGCCCAGGTGCAAAGATTTGGAGGAAAATCCTTCACTCGTAGGAGTAAAGTTGAAATGGTGAAAATGGTAGTCGCCTCGTTTTGGTGGAACATGAAGTTTTGCTCATAGAGAAACCCAGTAGATATTTTAACAGCTAGTTTCTCTGGGATATCAGGAATGATGAGAAAGTAGATTCTCAAGTATCCACGTGAGGTTCGGTCAGAGGCCGACCGTGAATAAAGGGTGTTACGATTAAGGACACTGTGCACCGAAATAAGGTTGGTACAAGGAAGAGAGAGAGCCTTTCAGTGGAAATGATAGGCTCACATGTAAGTGTTGCTAACACTTCTAGAGAAGTAGTGTTCGTGAGACCCCAATGGTGGACATCCACCCGGGGAAGACTTATTGATATAAGGCAGGGGAGGTGAGTAGAATGTTCTCTTTACTGGGGAGGTTAAGGGAACTACGCGGGAAATCGTCTGGTAGTTAGAGATGGAGAAATGGTTCTGACGTGGAATGTGTAACCATGCATTTTGATCTTGTCGATTGAAGACAACCGACAGGAGTAGGGTGCCTAGTTGGGGCATTGATGGGAGTAATTTGGTCCGGATAAGACTCTAGTACGGTGTCTGAGAACCATTAGTAGTGGCCAAAGAGATTAGCAAGAATGTTGGCGGGGATTCCACCTTAGTAGAGACTGGTGCATTCCTTAAGATAAGATGGAGTAGTATTGTATTAACCCTAGATACGGTTGTATATATTGAGCTTGTGGAAGTATCAATATTATTATAGTGAGTATATTTATATGGCTTCTACAGTAGGGAAGTTCTATATTTTTCCTTCACTCGTTATAAGGCGAGTGATGATATTTTAAAAGTACATGTGTGGCAGGTGCTACTCGTATTATATGTAAAATACGAGTGGGAATATCCTTGGTTGGTTGGTGCGATAGCAAGCGAATAAATTGTGAGGCTATCCTATTTATAGTTCAAGAGAAGAACTAGTTGTTCTATAATATCTCTCCTGGAAACAAGTTGAGACTTTATAGAGGTGGTTTAAGGTATGTAGGTAGTTGTCATGATTTATTTTATTTGTTTTGTTTGATTGTCTATTTGCTTTTCTTGTGTATGATGTTTCCTTATCTCCACGACCAACGAAGTTAAGTAGTAATGCATAGGAGGGGTTCCTTGTTTGGATTTCGCTTTTGCGAGATGCTCCACCCGTGAACTTTAACGACGTTGGAAGTGGAGAGATGCTATAATTCTTTTCTTTTATTTCTTCTCTTTCATATTGATGGTTGAGTGCTGAGTTGGAAGGTTTAGCCGAGAGTCCCGTAATTGAGTGATTAAGGGTTGAGTTAAAGTGCGAGATGTGAGCACTGTAATAGTCCTTCCCTCTGATCGATGTGAGGGAGACTTGGATAAGAAAGTCAGATTGAGACTTATGATTATGCCTTAATGAGAAGTCCATTTAAAAAGATGTATGTATGTATATTGGGATGAAGCATTTGTGGCATCTTACAGAAAGTAAATGCCAGATTAGTTAAATTTTTAGGTAATTGAGATAGTAGGACTTAGAAGTAGAAGTGTATTAGTAGGGTTACAAGTTACAATTTTAGCGTTCCCGATCATGTGTCTTAGACCGTCATATCTCGATGATCGACGATGCGAGGTAGTAGTGTAACGGGAGGGTTTCTTGTTTGGATTTCGCCTTGGCGAGACATCCCACGCACGAAACCAAGCGAATGTTGGAAGTTGAGAAAGGTCTTGTACACTAGGGATATAATTAGTATAATACTTATACAAATTGATTAGGATATGTAGATCGACTTTAGAATTATTAGGACGTAAGGCCTTTAGGGAATATAATATTATTCTAGGAAGGTGGTAGGGAGTTGACCACAATAGGGTTGTGGGTTAACTCTAAGTAGGATTAGTACCCTAGAACGAAGAAGTATAGGATCTCGAATGATTAAAAATGTTAGGCCATAGAAGGTGAGGCCTCTCTTAGATAGAGCGGGGCATCGGTAACTTAGTTTTCGAGGAGCTGAAGGATTAGCTGACTTTTACTCCTTCACTCATGTTGTTATGATCGAGAGTAGATTTAACGAACGAGTCTCTGCCTGGAACGGGAAGTATTAATGCTGGAGCATGGACCCATTATTTATGCATCTCGTAGACTTAAAACTCGTGAGAAGTATTATCCCTCGCTTGATTTAGAGTTCATAGCAGTAGTACTCGCCTTAAAGGAATAGAGGCACTACTTCCTGGCCAGGAAAATTGGGTCTTTTATGAACAACAAGTTGTTGTAATTATGTGTTTGGGCGGCAGAGTTGGTGTTTGGAGTTCGTACAGGACTATCAATTGGATATTCCCTTTCGCTAAGGAAATGCGGATAGGGTAGCTGATGCGCCGAGTGGAAAACCCAACGGAAAGATTAACTAAGGCATGGAAAGCCAAGTAGAACGAGCCTAACTAGGAGGACTTTGTATCAAGAGCATTCATGTCCATGATTGACCAGTTCACCTACTTGAGTGAAAAGAGTAGTGTGGAACGAGGAAGGGTATATTCGTGGACATTTTCATTAGATTGCCGGCACCGAAATGGTCATGATCCTAGTTGAGGAAACTGTTGATCGTTGGACCAATCGCCACTTGTTTGGGGGAATGGGTGGACTAATTGCGGAGGAGTACGCCCAAATCTTCATGGTGGAGTTATGGAACTGTGTAAGATTCCTATCAAAATAGTGTTGGACCGAGACGAGACGTTCGTGTCAAGGTATTAGTAAAGTTTCCAGAAAGAAATTGGAGCCGTATGGAAATGGGGTATATCCTACCACCCTAAAGTGGATGAATGAATGGAGAAAGTTAACCAAATGCTGAAAGGCATACCTCGAAAGGGCGTGTTGACTCAAAGGAAGGATGGGGGTAGTATATTTTATGTATCGAAATTCCGTACCATAGTTCAGATTGTTTTCTATAAGTATGGTGCCATGTGTGTGGCCTAGTGTAGATGGCTGAGTAATTTACCTGCTCGCTGGAATGGAACTAGCGGACAATATATTCCTTGGATTGGGAGTGATCCAAGAATATTTCTTTAATGATTGGGCTCATTGAGCCGCATACTTTTAACGGATACGCCAATGCGAATAGAAGTTAAGTAGTGTTGGGGTTAAGCGATTATATGTTAGTGTAGTTATTCCCTGGGGAGGGTATAACGTGATTCGGGAAAAAAGTCAATTTGTGCCGAGCGATGTAGGTTTCATCTTCCGTCAAAGAAGGGTGAGGTCGATAGTTCATGAGGAACGAATTGGTGCTATGTAGAGCACGAAGAATGTAGACTAAGATCGAATAGTGATGACCTTAGTCCAAGTCCAATGGGGACGCCGCACTATCGAGGAGTTTGATAAGAATGATAGAACGATAGTTTAATATAGTATAACTTTATATGGTGATACGGTATGCCTGAATTTTGAGGGCAAAATTCCCTTATAAGGGGGGGAGTATGTAACAACCTAGGCTTTTGAGCGACTATTTTATACTATTTTGCCCCATGGGATAATTTTGTAAAATAGGGAAAGTTGAAGTGAATATTTTTCCCATGATAATAAGGGATAATATTTACTATGTTTTGCCTATTTACCATTATGAGAAGGTAAATGGCATTATATTGTGTTTTATTGCGTCGTTATATGTAAAACGACGGTTATGACTCATATCTAAATTGGAGTATAATTACTAAATTAAAATGAATTTGGAAGATAAAAATAGTTCACGTTACTCCGAATGCCAAAATAGGGGGTGCGGTTGTTTTTAGAATAGTCGAGATAGTCAAAATAAGTGCCAAGTTGTATTTTTGAGTTTTGGGCACTTTTGACGGGTTATGAATCAATTATATGGTTAGGAGTCATTTTAATGGTGTATTAACATTTAAAAGAGGGGAATTTATGTTAGAACCTGTATTAGTCTCCCCACTCCTCTTGTTTACCATTCTTATGTTAGAAGCCAAGAGAGAGAGAGAGAGAGAGAGAGAGAGAGAGAGAAGAGAGGTCTTGGGAGAAATGGAGAAAAGAAAGAGAAATGGAAGATTTGGGCTGGAATCCGTTGCTACCGGAAGAGAATCTGAGACTACAAACCGGAGTCAAGTTTCTTACTTGCTAGATATTGATTTAATGTGATAAATTGCATGTATAGTTAGGTTTTTGGAGATTATACCATTTTTGGGTTTTGGTGGTTTTTGGTGTTTAATCCCTTGATCTTTGATTTAATTTGGTTTGGAGGAGAAAGTATTAGCTAGTAATGGTGTAGAAAGGATTTGGTAGCAATTTTTGTTGTTGTATTTGGGTGGAATAACGAATAAAAGATTAGAGGTTTTGTTAATGGCCAAAACAGCTTCTCGGAGAAGAAGCTGCCCTCCATGATCGATCGATCGAGCATGGGAGATCGATCGATCGAACCCATCGATCGATCGACAGCCAAGGGTCGATCGATCGACCGACCCTATTTTTATGAGATTTTTCTAGTTTTGTTTTAGCCCTTTTCTTTTAGGTTCGAGGTTTAGGAACCTTCGTTTGGGAAGTAATAAATGGTATTGTGGGTTAAGTTAGGGAGTTTAATGTCCTAGGCTATAATGGGGTTAATTGGGCATACCCTAGGCTAGTATGGGGTTATTGGGAATTATCCTAATAGTTGAATTAGCGGGGTCAATGTTCTAAGGATATAGGAAGTTAACCTAAAACTAATAGAAGATAAAATGATAATGTTTGGGACTTTTGGGAGACAATTATTGAGGGAGACTCACTTTGTTGACTTAGGATATTGTGTTAGACTCTTGGAAATTAGTTTGAGGATAATGGAACTTTGGATCTTAGGTCAGTAATAAAATATGACTTTAAGAGTAAGAAATGCACATCTTAAGAATTTGGCATTTAATGGCTAAGTATAAATGGTTTTTGAAAATGTAAAAAGTGAATGATTTGAAAATGGAAAAATGATTTTCATAAAGTTAATTTATGTATACACACCTCTCTAAATAACTATCATAAGGGAAGTTGCGCGCGTGTGGTGAAGCCCCCTGGCTAGTGAATGCAGGTTGGATATATCCCTAGGCCACATGAGTGCTTATTGTTTGTTTTCTGTGATGGTGTGCTAATTATAGGTGTGGTTATGAATCTCCTGCAGGCATATGGACGCTTCCCAACGTTTCGTTAGGATCCCAGGTTCTCTTGGTGATAGGCCCTAGAAGATGATAGCCATTTAGGGGCGCGCACAGTGGGGAAACCCGAACGGGTGATCTTAGAGAACGTTATATGATATGATATATATAACTACTCTTAATAATGTGGGACATTATTGATGTTAAAGCATTTTCTGATAATAAAATGGCTTTAAATACATTTTCTGGATGGCAGAAGGGAAATGGCAATTTAAGTACATTTTTCGGATAGAAGAAGGAAAATGGGAAGATATAAAATGAAAGAAAAAGGCATTTTTATGTTAATAAAACTTTCTTTAAATGTGTATTTTTCTTGGATAGAAGAAAGGAAATAAAATTGGTAAAGAAAGTTTGCAATGATATTGTTTTGGTAAACATTTGATAAAATGTATTTCCTAAAGAGAATAGGAATTATGCCTTTAGATGGTGAATGGATTTATTTATGTCTCCTTGAGTAATTGTAGATGAGTTCTCCCATGTATATATAATCATTGAGCATTTCATTGATATTGCGCTAGGTAGTATTTTAGATGTGAGAGGTGAGAAATAATATGTTAATTGCGAGAGAATTACGCACTTAACTGTCATGCATTTTAGTCACATGGTAATCATATCAAATCGGGCCCTGACCCGTATATATTTCTTTGTTTTGCATGCAACTCTTTGTCCGTTCAGGTTCTCTACAGCGAGGACACCCGTATTGACTTTCCATTCCAGTTGTCATGGAGCTATAGCATATCGCGGATGTTGTAGGATATTTGTTGTAGACGCTTCTATCCTTTGTACTCTAGTTACATTCAGTATTTATTCGAGCGTGTTGCCCATGATTTGTATTCATTTATTACATTGTGGTATTCAGATTGTAATACTCGGTGTAACTAATTGTATTGGTCTGTTTACCGACAGCTTATTCAGTTATTATTTATTATATTGTCTTGCATTTATCCGTTGATATTTGGTATCCACCCTTTTTGCAAATTGGATTGTCTAAGTGTTTTTCTTTTTCTTACAAAATTTTAAATTTGACATTTCGTTTTCTAAAATGATTGGTGGTTATCTCGTACTATTATTTTAATTGACAGTGATGCTAAGAATGGACCATCTATGATTGCTATGATTATTAGAGTATTGGGCTGGCCACCTATTATTTAGTAGGCGTGTTGTCACAAAGATGTTTTCATTTGGGAATTCGGAGATCCAGTTATCAGCTTCTTCCATGGGGTAATCAGCGAGGTAGTCAGAGATTTCTCTTCCTTTCATGGCTTTCTGTGTGACGTATACGATATCAAAATTGGCTAAGGGAGTCAACCTTCGAGCCATTCGGCTGGATAAGGCAGTTTTCTCAAGCAGGTACGTGACGGGGTCCATTCGGGATACAAGCTTAATGGGGAAGGCGAGCGTGTAGTGTCATAAATTTTGGGTGACCCGAACAAGCGCGACGCATGCTTTTTCCAAAGCAGTGTCGTTGATAGATGGCTCTTTCTTTGCAGAAATCTTCAAGGTACTAAGCTAGCAAAGCCCTAGCTGCAGTGTCGGTTATGGTTAGGTGTAGGAGGAAGGGGAGACCAGGCTACGGTGGCATGAGTACCGGAGGTTGAGTCAGGTATTGTTTGATTCGATCGAAGGATTTTTGGAAGGCCTCGTTCCAAACTATGTTGAATCCTTTCGGAGGAATTTAAAAATTAGTTCACAAATGGGGGTGACCTAGCTTATGAACCGTCTGATGTATTGCAAATTCCCAAGGAAACCTCGAACCTCTTTCCCCATTTCGGGGAGGTGGCATCTCAAGTATGGCTTTTAGCTTGGCAGGATTTGCTTCTATCATTTTTCCCTGACCATGAATCCCAAGGGTTTTCCCTTTGTAACGCCGAGGACACAATTCTATGGATTAAATCTCATCGGACACTGCCGCAGTCGTTTGAAGAACTTTCGAAGAGCGGGAACATGACCTTATCTAGTTTTAGATTTGATAATCATATCACATAGACCTTGACTTCTTTGTGAATCAGATCGTGCAGGATGGTCGTGGCAGCCCTCTAGTAGGTATCCCAACATGCTTGAGACCAAATGGCCTAATAGTATAGCAAAAGGTTCCCTATGGAGTGATGAACACGGTTTTTTCTTGATGATCTGGGTGCCTTTTGATTTGTTTGTATTTGGTAAACCCATCGACGAATGACTTGAGAGCATGACTAGCCGTGTTGTCCACGATCATGTCGATATTGGGTAGCGGGTAATCATCCTTTAGAGAGGCTTTGTTTAAGTCCCAGTAGTCTACACACATCCAAACATTCCCTCCTGATTTTGGCATAGGCACTATGTTGTCTAGCCACGTGGGATATTCGATCACACGAATGAATCCCACGTTCAACTGTTCGACCACATCTCCTTTGACTTTGAGTGACCATTTGGTGCCGAGGTTTCTCAGCTTTTGTTTAACCGACTTGTAATCTGGAAGAGTGGGGATCTCATGATGAGCAATTTCAGGATTAATGCCGAGAATATCATCATAGGACCATGCGAAGACATCTACGAATTCCCTTAATAATTCTTCGAGTTGTGTGTGCTCATGCTCGTCAAGGTTATGTTGTTTGTTATTAACCTTATTTAGATCAGTTAAGAATTGATCATTTGCAAAATCATCATCGTCAAAAGTTTGATTGGAATCTAAATAATTAATGTAAGGCACAACAACATACTCAAAATCTTCATTTATTTCATTGATAGGAAAAACAACATTGAGAACCTCATCAAAGGAGGTCTCGATTACATTTTAGCAAGGATAGACAACAGAAGAAGAAATGGGGTAAACATTGGGGTTAGGTGGGATTTTAACTGGTAGAACCAGCACAACATGCCAGTTGAGGAGAGTGTATCAGCTACTTTAATCAAATGGGATGGATCCAGTGATGTAGTGCTTGAATGAACCATACAGAGTGTCAGCCCCAGTGTGTGTAAGTTGAACAAGTCCTCGGAGTCACTTTCCTCAGTCTCTTTGGTATCTTTGATGAGCGGTTGTTCATGGAGTTTGGAACTCTCAGCCTATAGGTAGCTATTTTGGAAAAAAATCTACATCATGGGTTTCATCCTTTTGTCTGTATGGTCATACCATAGTTACAAAAGGCCACAAAATAGGAAGTCCTCACCCTCTTTGATGAATCATCAATTCAAGGAGTCACCTGAGATGATTTAGAGGCAGTCTAATCTTCTCTTTGATTGAGACTGGTAGATCATTCTGAGCTCTTGTTCTGATGGTTGATACCCTAAACCACAAGGAGGGAAATATTTCTTCAGTTCAATGGGATCAAGTATCCCTTGATGTCTTTGTCCTAGCCTCAGTCCAGGCATGAAGTGCATGTTTCTGAACACCTGAATCACATTGACATTGCCATGAGGGTCATATTCTGGACAAAACCTTTCTTTGAAATCGTCCCCTGACGGGAGTGGGAGTGGCTCAACTCGGAATCCTGATAGGAGCATGTCATTTGACCCGTGTTGTATATCAAGGATTGGATTGCTGGTACTTAAACCCTTGACATTATCATTGTCGACCAAAATGGTGATGACTCGTCCGTCGGCAAAGAACTTCAATTTCTGATGGAGTGAGGAAGACACACCCTTGATACTGTGGAGCCATGATCGTCCGAGCAACGGGTTAAAACAATATGAAATGTTAATAACTTGGAATTCAACGATGGGGTTTATAGGGAAAGCCCCTTTTACAAGTTTTATGGATCCCATCACCTACCGACGGGTATTATCATAGGCACGTACAACAACGAAAGTTGGAGTGAGGTCACTTTCTTTCAGTCCTAAGCATTTGAAGGTTCTTAATGGGCAGACATTCAAGGCGGATCCATTATCGACAAGAGAGAGTGGTACGATTTTCCCCATAACATCGACGGAGATATTGAGTTCATGATTATGGTTTGCACCAATTCTGGAGATTTCTTCTTCAGAAAAGGATAGCATTCGGGTAAAGGTCAAGGATCCGACCAAAATTTTCACTTCTTCTGGTGTGGTAGAAGGAGGAACTATAGGTCTAGTGATAAACTTGATCAAAGCATTTCTATGTAGCTATGAAGACATGAAAAGCCCCTATAGGGTGATGTTAGCTTGAGTTTTCTTCAGTTGATTGAGGATCTTGCATTCCTCGAGGGTCATTTCTGGCATAGGAAGGTTTTCAATGCCCTTCCCTTTGTCATTGGTTAGTACTGAGCTTGGGATCTGGTAATGCCTCCCTGATCTGGTCATGTGATTTAATGAAGAAGGGAAGAACATGAACCCTGTTTCTTTGTCAATCTCAGGTCATTTTGCCACTTTGTTTATTTCTCCGAGGAGCTCCTCAAATGATATCATCCCACACATGTCAGCTACCGGGCCAGTTTTGTCGAAAGCTTGTTCTTCATTCGAATCTCCAAATTATTCCCCCCATCTGGTGGCAATAATTTTATCTTTCCATGTAAAGTCAATGCATTCCACAACTTCAATGGCTTCTTCATACAGGACTTCCCATTCTGTGGGGATATATAAGGGTAAGGCGACCATGTACCCTTAGAATATTAAAGTATTAAGTAACTCGGTCATAGTGCGGAAATCGTTGGTTTACCTGAATAATTATGCCATGATCTAGATGACGTCATCTAGGCTGACTTCATCGGTGGGTACCACCCAACTGTCTGACTCTTGGGCCCATTTTTGTGCTTCCAAGAATAGTGTGCTGAACCTTTGGCAATCAATGATCATCTGTGAGGGAAATTTTATCCCGAACTCTAGGAGTTGGTTTACCACTTCTGATAATTCCATACCTCCATTTTCAAAATGGGTACAGACAGCGATGCATGTTATGGTAAGGAGTGACAGTGCCTGATCATTGAGGCTAGTAGGGTGTAGGAGGAAATATGGGCATGTTTGGAGAGGTTTGGGAGAGTTTATGGGTTTGATTTGAGTTGAGGGATCAAATTATGGGTTCATTTCTAAGAAGATAGCATTGGTATGATTTGGTAGTGGGTTGTGAGTAGTGTTTGTCTTAGGATTGGCTGGTGGGACAATGGTACCCTTGTCAATTAGACATTCGATTACGTTTTGAAGGTGAAAGCATTGGTCGGTGGTATGACCGGTGGTTTGGTGAAAGGCGCAATTGGCATCTACATTGAAGTTTCTCGAAAGTGAATTTGGCAATGGACGGGGATCCAAGGGTTTGATAAGGTTTCGTATTAACAGGGCCTGATAAACTTTAGAGAGGGGTGAATGGAGCTCGGTGTATTCCTTTCGGGCTGGGATGTGACAGCTTTCTGGTACCCACGAAGTAGTTGGTTGAGAGATGATGCTGATGGTTGAGTCTGTAGCACAGGCAAGTTTGTCATATTTTCTGGGGGTGAACTGTCTGGACACTTTCTTTGGTTCAACCTCTGTTTTAGCAAGACCTTCCTCGATTTCTACTCCTGCTTTTTTGAGAACTCATAAGTGGGGATAGTATTGTCCTCCCATGGTTGCTCAGACATGGGGCAATAAGTTCTTCTTCACTATGCTGACTTATTCTTCCTTGGAAGGCTGATTGGTCATGGTAGCTGCTTTTTCCAACCATCGGGATACGAAGTTAGTGACTGATTCCCCAAAGTTCTATTTGAGAAGCTCTAAATCATAACAGGTGACCTCAAGCTCTTTGTTATATTTTTACCGTGACATGAATTCACGGGCTACATCCTCCCAGCTATGGATTCTGGACTCCTCGAGAGACAAAAACCATCGGAGGGTGCTATCCTCAAAGTTTGCTGAAAATATTGGGCCATCACTTCTTCTAAAGCCTCTAGTAGAGTCATGGAACAGTGCTAACTGCGAAGATGAACAATCGGTGGTCCACTTCCTCCGAATTTCTCGATATTCGACATCTTGAACTTTTCGGGTTACCTTGCCTTAGGATAAAGAGACATGTGGGTGTAGTTCATGTAATTTCCAGAGATTCTGACTTGGTCAAACTTATTAGTTAGAATCTTGAGATCTTCTTTGACCTTGTTCAACTCTTCCTCTTTCGGATCAACTATAATAGGCAAGTTAGCCCCAGACTGGGCAATGTTTGGCATAGGAAGCTGGGCAGGCGACGACCCATTAAAAGGAGGGACATGGGGAGCGTGTTGATATTCTTCGAGAACCCAGATAGGCTCGGGTGGACCCATAACATGAGGGAATAGGACCTCGGGATATTGAGGAATAGGAACCTAGTTTCGTTGCATCTCCCAGACCTCAGTCTGAAGGTTGTCAATCTTGGACACGAGTTGAGCTAAAACTTCCATCAGATCTGGCTGCGCAACTGGTGCTTGATCTATGTTCTCCATGGAAAGTGGATGGATACCGGACTAGGAAGAGGTAGTAGGGGAATGGACGGAACTCCGGGGTGACTTGAATGAATACCGAATCCAATAAAGAGCCAGGCCAAGGGCGTGTGATTGACCTGAGAGGGCGTAAAATTGGATTTATTTTTGACAAAAAAAGGATGAAAACGTTTTTGACATTTTTTCTTTTTGAGATTGAAAGACAAAATATTTTTGGATTTTTTGTAAAGAAAGGAGAAATATTTTTGGATTTTTAATAAGGAAAGGAGAAGTGTTTTTGGAAGACGGGTCTCGGCATGATTATTATTATTATTATTATTATTATTATTATTATTATTATTATTATTATTATTATTATTATTATTATTATTATTATTATTATTATTATTATTATTATTATTATTATTATTATTATTATTATTATTATTATTATTATTATTATTATTATTATGTTCTCACTTGTATTAAATTCTCTCAAATGCAAAATGAAATGCTGGACGGGACCTGAGCCTGGAAAAGTTGGGTTTATAACAAGTGTAAGTCTATGGCTGGACTTGTAACCAGGCTCACGGGCAGGGTCCAGTTTTAAAAATGCGCAAAAATTTGGGCTGCAAGCCGACCCGAAATTTTGGCAGAGTTTCGGGTTGAAATTGGTAATCTAATATGTATGTCCTAGGCTTGACACCTATATGCGGGTATGCAGCTTGGTTGGGTGAATTGGAAAGGGTTTCCACCTTTGGCATGGCTTCCACGATATACGTCTTTCTTTTGAGGGCAATCAGTACGTGTGGACAAGCCATTCGATATAACTGAGTGTACATGAATTTCCTCACTATATACCTCGTAGGGACGGTACATGTGAGAGAGAATTCGATATACTCGACGTACGTGAATGAGTTCCCTGTAATGTACCTCCCGTCTTGACTTCGATCAAGCAGTACAATGCGGGGGAACCGTTCTATATATGTCGAAGGTACTTGGTCAATGGAAGGTGAGTGTCATATCGCTTAGGATAACTGCGCCCTGCCGGACCAGCGCCCATCACGAAGTGACCCTCCAGTTACTGGACAAACTTTGGTCAATCACAATGTTCTTTCGTGATATTGTGTGAATAATGCATGATTCTCTTATTACTATCTTATGATGAGTGTATCTTTCTTGATCATTCCCAACAGGGAGCAAAGTATGAGTACCAATGGTATGCCAAGCATGGGTGATGCGTGCAACATGGGTATATATGTGATCCTAGGTGCACGTGGGGTCAAGTGTACATGGAGAATTTTCTACAAGCGTATGAATAGAAGCATAAGCATGAGGTACATATGAATAGTAAAGGGGAAAATAGGGTGATATATAAGAAATTAAAATAACCATGTAAATAGAGTCTATCACTCAAAATAGAAAAAATATCCCCAGCACAGTCTCTATTATGGCTATTCCCGGATATATCCCCTCGCGGCGGGAGAGGATCCCCCTATGTCTCGCGCGTCCCTCTCGGGAGCGCTTCGGCCGGTGTCGGTGAATGAGGTGAAAAATGTAGAGAGATAGAGTCGCCAATCTATTTTAATCAAAATAAATAAAAGAGAAGGGAGCCATCCCGAAGGACAAAATCCAAAGACATGGTGATACATACGAAACCAAAATGATTCGAAAGGGGTCCAGAGGTTAAGTTACGAAATGGGAAGGTGTTAGGCACCCATTCCGCCCTTACGGTTTCTCATGGGTTGTTGCCATTTTCCTTTATTTCCCCGTGATATGTGTGCATGTGTGTACGTAGTGGAGATAGGAATCATCGACTTGTATCATGGAAGAGATAAAGCGATTCATCCATAGGAATGTTCCTAAAAGTAATATTAGAAAATAGGATTTATGCGATTATCCTAGCGTCGATCATTATAAGGGAATGATAACGCACGTGGAATAATACTCCATTAAGAACAAATATATATATATATATATATATATATATATATATATATATATATATATATATATATATATATATATGTATATACATAGGATTTAAGAGAGTTAAGTTTAAAGAATATAAAAAAATAGGAAAAAAGTAAAAAAAGGACTCGAGTCTCGGGTTTTACCCCGAGACGCCTACGTAGCCTATAGAGGCATCAAAGTCCACGTAGTTCGTATGCAAAACGAGGGGTTGGATTTATCCCATAAATCCAATGGGGGACTTATCTTATACGTGTGTGTGTGTAAAAAAGTGTTTTAGTTGTGAGAAAAGTGTGAGAATTCCTGTTTGGAATTTATGAGCAAATCCTCTTTTTCTTATTTTTTTAAGGTTTTATTTATATGAAAATAAGAGATACGATATAATACTAGATAAAACGTATATTAAGATATGTGAAATAAGAGAATAAAAGTACTAAGTAATAAAACAAACTAATGAGAATTTAGGGGAATTTAAAGAGAGAGTTGAGAAAATTGGACCTTCTTGAAGATCTTGAGCTTGATCATGGATGTTGGAGATCTGCCCTTTCACTTGGATGATGATGGAGGGTACTTAATTCAATAAGTTTGATGAATAAAGTGATGAAAGGTTAAGGTTGGAAAGGGATTTTGATGTGGAAATCACACTGACTTCGAGAGGGATTTTTTAAACTTGTTGAGTTTATGTATCTCTGATTTTCCTCTTTTTTGGAATGAGGTTAGGCCCTCCTTTTTATAGACCCAGGGAATTGCCGATTGGAAAATCCCTATTCCTACCAATCGACAGGTTTGTTTAGGAACACTGCCGATAGGTAGGGATTGGAACCTGCCGTTTGGCAGTGTCTTTTAGGTTCCTTCGGCAAATTGATCGTACATTGCGAACCGTTGATCCGAATCGCACACGGGGTGAACCGTTGGAAAGGTATTTCAGATACCTTCAAAATTCCTTAGACTTGTCCTGGGTTTGGGAGTTGACATTGCATCAAATGTGTCTCAGAAGTGCTCGTTGGTCCTTTGGACGAGGAAACTTCGAACGCAATGGATCATTCGTCGGCATGGTATGTTAGAATCTGCATGGGGCAGACTGTTAGAAATTTTAGTAGATGTACTTCGACATTCCAAAGAGTTTGACCTGGTTCGGGGAGTTGACTTTGGTCAATCGAGGACTGGAAGGGTTATGTGACCTTTCAGATTAAAACGGATGGTTCGTCCGTACCGTAAGTCAGAGTCACGCACGGGGAGGATCGTTGGAAAGGGTTTTCAGTGCCCTTTGAAGATTCATTCAGTCTCGAGCTAAAGAGTTGAATTTAGTCAAACGGAGCCTGAGAGCGTCCGGTGACCTCATAATACAGTTTTGGGGAAAAATGGGTCATTCGTATGCATGGTAAGTAATAATCGCGCAAGGGATGAACTGTTGGAAATGGGTTTTAGTGCCCTTCGAATATTCATTCAGTCTCGGTGGAGCTGAAGAGTTTGACTTTTGGTAAAACGGAGCTTGGGAGTGCCCAATTGCCTTTAGGTCAGTACCTGGGGTATGACTTTGGGTTTGATCTAGAATTTATTTCTTTGGGGTTTGATCTAGAATTTATTTCTAGGGACCTTAGGAGAAGTTGGGGGGGGGGGGGGGGTATTAGAATGAGGTGTCTACACGAATCTTTTCTTGAGAGACTTTATATTTTATTATATCTCAAAAATAATTTTGAGTTTATTTTTATTAGGCAAACATTTTTAAAACTTCCATCAAACTTTAGGAGTCTCACATCCTAGGAAGTAAGAAACCCATTAGTATTTTCTCACTTATACCATCGGAACATGAATTTTTCTTCAACTATAAAGAAGATTTGAATATTGATTCAAATGCAACATTATCAGTGGATGTTGACAGTGGTGATGTGAAGAGTTTACAGTGAGAGACTAGTTCTTGTAAAAATATTGTAGAGGTTGTGCATTATTGAGTTTAGGAGAGGGTAAAGTTTGTAATTAATTTCTCCCCTTGCGTAAATATTTACCATATAGTGGAAGGTGTCGATTTGGCCCAAGATTTTTTCTGAAGGGGCTTTCCCTCGTATAAATTATCACCTCAAGGGAATGATTTACTTTAATCCATTAACTGTAGATTCATGTATTACACAACGAATTCTTGCAGTTACAGGTACATAATCAATAACTTCACTCGCAACATTAATTAGATATTGTTAAATTAATGATTTATTAAGATGAGATATAGGCTATCAAATATAAGTTATAAATGGTGAAAAAAGGTTTGGATAATCACGCTACGAAGCATTTACAAATTATGCAAAAAAACGACGAGTTAATATAAAATTTAACAAAACTCCCAGCTGGTGTCACCCATCATCACACTGAAACGAATCTTGCTAACAAAGATATTAAACTAAAAGTGGATGAAAACAAAAAATAACTACTTTTATTAGAACAACAACTACATGACTCGTATTCAGATATAATAATTATGTACCAACTAATAGATTGATCTAACGATAATACCAATGCAATTAGATGACAATAGTAAATCTTGATTTTATTATTAAGGGGGGGAAATGCATCTAGAATCAAATGTTAGTAGTCACAAAAAATAATAAATGAACTATAAATCTGTACAGAAAATTTAAAAATTGTCACAGACAAGACAACCAACAAGTATAAACTGTAAAGAAAAAAATTGTAAAGCACATACCAAATGGAGATTATAGGAATGAAAAAAAAGGAAAGGTTAAAGAAAGAGTGGGGCTATAACTTTGAGGGAGAATGAAAATTGGGAGAGAAAAAAGAAGCGGGAACAAAAAGGTAAAGAGTGACACACATGTGAAAATAGAGTGCATTGCTATTGTGCTACGCGTTTCAAACAAAACGTAAAGCTTTTTTATCCCACTATTTTGGATTACTCAAAGTATTGACCTTTAACTTTCTATTTTTCACATAACTACCTTGCACTTTTCTCTCTACTATTTTTCTCAAAATTTTTGAAGGGGATCGTCCTTACACAGATCCGCCCCTGGCCGCCACCCTTCATTACTATCGCAAATATATAGCACTTTTGTTCCTACAAAGAAGCATATGAAAAGAAGTTTTTGTACATACATGGCTCTTGGGGGTGCCAGGATTAGTTGGTTGTGACGATAGAGAGATAGTTGCGGATTGTAACTCCTCTTCCTATTTGGTTGCGGATGACTCCTTCATGCTACCTAACCTAAGATGACTTGAACTTCCCGATGACATGCCAAATAAAGAACATCAAAATCACACATTAAAGAAAAATTATCTTGTTATAATGGTTCACTTAATGAATTGTTATTGACTTCACATTCGACCGAACAATAGCATTCCATTCTTACTTCTTAAAACATATTGTTAAATGATAATAAAAATTCAAAAACTAAAACTAGTGAAGGAAAAAAACATATATGTCAAACAAAAAATTGTATTAAAAGTCAAAATTGTATATTGTGTAGAGAATAAATAAAATTCAAAAAAATAAATTGAAAAAATAACAATACTACATCAATTCCATTGTCACTTTATCTCACTTAAGGGATAATTTTTTGAGTTTCCATTAACATAACCAAACTATATCATTATCATCATCATATGTAAGTAAAAGATATTCCATATTGCCACAGTATTCAATATGTGTTTCGTCTTTATCATCAACATCGTCATGGAAAACTTATCTCCTTCTGATATTACTCCTTTATCTATATCTACAACTAAAACATCAAGAGTGTTCGCATCTAAATTATTTTTATGCAACTGGTCGACATCATATTGGATAACATCAACAATCTCTGATGAAGTATTTTCCTGGTACACAAAATTGTCTTCTTATAAAGCACTTACGGCCATTTCTTCCACGCGTAGATCATACAAATTTTTATGTTGGAATTACTGAACGACTTGATAATTTTTGCCCAACTTTGTGTCATTGAAATAGAACACTTGCTTTGCTTGAATTGCTAGAACATAATGATCATTCTTGTAGAACCTACCATTAATATTGATTCTTGTAAAGTGATCATCAATTTTTGTTCCTAATTTCTTCTTTCTGTCGACTTTAAACCAGTCACACTCGAAATGGAGGGCTCTATTTCTGTTGATATACAACTCAATAACATTTTTCAAAACACCATAAAATTTAATTTCTTCATCACTATGGTCCCCTTTATAACTAAATCGTTGTATCTACTTCTCTTACGATTATCACGACCCCTAGTGGGAAATCTAACTCCATTAACTATGCAACTTTTATACTTCTTCGCACGTATGTCATAACCACATGCTAATGTATACAGTTGCTCAATAACTTCTAGAGAGTTTTGGTTGTACAAAATTTTCATCTATTAAAGAGAAAATTGGAATGATATAAGTTAACACAATTTAAAGTATTCAAAAAATAATTAATATTATATAGCCATGTCATGTTTATGTAATTATGCTTAAACTTATGCGTGCTTCAACAAGCTAGGGAAATTCCTTTAGTTTCTCTCTTCAAAATCCAGTGGGATTTCTTTCTTCAACTCCTCTATATGCTCAATTAATATAGGCTAAAATTATGAGAATAAGCTCACTATGAGTTGTAAGATTACTACTTAGCAATATAATTAAAAAAATAACTTACTCTATATATGGAGCCACTTTCGAAAAAATTATTAAACGTGTACAACCACATTATTTCCATCTCAGTCTTTATGAGAAAGTAATACTTACATGCTCGTAAAGGCATGCCTCTTGAGAGAACACATCTAATCCATCCTCTTGCACCTATCCATTATAATTTCTTTCAACACAATTGAATTTATTTTGAATCCCATTAAGGTACAATGAGAAAAATCTCAAACATTCATTAACAATGTAAGCCTCTGCTATGGAACTTTTCAACTAGGCTTTATTACGTAAATATACCTTAAGCATGCCCGAGTACCTATTAACACTGTAAATGATGCAAAACATATCATGTAAAACCATAGACGATACGTAAAACATATGACAATGATTATGTTAGCACACCTTTCAATAGGATACATCCACCTTTATTGCATCGGTCCTCTAAGCATAGCCTGCCATGGTAAGTGAATAACTAAGTGGGCCATTCAATCAAAAAAAAGTTTATGGATAAATTATTTCAAGTTTTTCACAAAATCAAGACAACGTCATTTTCCAGTCTCTTCAGTTATTCCCATATAATGTTTTATAACATGTCTTTGAAAAATTCCCAACTCAACTAATGTTGTATATACATCCTTGCATAAATATCCACAAGTCCCAACGAGCAACAATCGTTGTAATAGAACATGACTATCATGGATTTTCGACCCCGATTCCCTACCATCACTAACATTAACACATCGTGAGATATTTGAAGCATATATTTTTCTTAAAATGCATTAAATCAAGGTTATGTCAAAGCTTTAATGTTTTCCAATACACTAATGCAAAGAAAATGTTTTTTCTTGTCCGGTTTAGTTCTTAAGGTTTACGTTTTCTCTTCTTATTACCCAATGATTACCTGGTATATAATCCTTGACATGATTCAATTGTTGTAACACATCATCCCCATCTATGTCCATGGGCTTTTACCAGAGCTCTTGCTTACCAATAAATGTTTTACTCTTCATACATATGATTGCGCTCTAGCTATCGATGATGGTCCATGTATCATATCTGAATTCTAATCCTTTTCAAAAAAAGTAAGTTCGTTACATATAGGCCAAGCATTATATCCTTTAGTGTTCTAACTCGACAAATTACCATATGCTGAAGACTCATTTATAGTCCATAAAATTACCGCTTGCATCTAAAACATTCATCGTATGTCTTTGTATCAACTTCTCATAGCTCATTCAACTCATCTATTAATGGTCATAGATACACATCCATATCCTTATCGGGTGCCATGGGTCCAGGAATAAGCAAATACATCATAAAAATGACCTTTTCACGCATTTCTAAGGCAGAAGTGTAAGGATAAAATTTCCAGTTGAGTCTTAATGTAGTTTTAACTTATTTTTGGAACAAAACACGTTTGAGTCATAGGTAGATTTTTATTGTCTGATCCACTACGAGACTATGACTTGTCAAAGAATAATTGAAGAGGTTTCCACAAAGCTCCAAGGAATTAATCATGCCGATGTTTAATTGGTGCAATTTTATTCGTCTTCAAGGTTTAATTGCGTTCCGAGATCACACAAGTATGAATGCATAAGGTTAATGAAACTCGAAATTTTAGTTTATAAAAATAAGGATGTTATTTTTAAAAGAATTTTTTTTAAAAATGTTTTAAAAGTGTTTTATTTATTTACTCTTCGTTTAAGAGATGATAAGGAGGGATTAGAGATTAGTTTTGTTTGTACTCTGATCTAGGCGATGTCATTCAAATGACAAACGATGTCGTTTGAACGAGAGGTACTGTCGCTCAAATGACGTAGTATATGTCTTGAACGAGATATTCCATCGCCTTAAAATAATTATAAATAAAGGCGTGCTCTAGTTTTCTCGAAGTGTGTGCAGAATTAAAACAATTTCAAATAATACATTTTTCTGCAATAGTTTTCTATGGTTTTAAGGCTTAAGCACATCCTTAGAGTTTACAAAGATCTAAGTTATCATTGCCATATGTCTATGTGATCTTTGATGCACTAAGTTGGGTTTGTTCAACACTTGAACATTGCTAGTTTTGCGATGGAGAAGCGAAGAAGTTACTTTTGTGTTCAACATCGTATACGACACAAGGCCGTATCGGTAAACACCGAGGCATTCGTGGGGGCGACTGTTGTGGACGAGCATCGTGGAAGAAGGTTACTTTCCTCTTGTGCTATGGAAAAGCACTAAAGTGGTCCTCTTGCCACAAGTAGTTGGGTGGAGTAGGACTTAGAGAAAGTGATTTAAGGCTGATATTCGGGCCTTAATAAGAAGGAAAATTTGGAAAATCTGTGATCGGGGTGATGTATATAGTGTTCCTACAAAGAGTAGGCACTTTCATTAGTTAGGTTTCCTTCTGTATGGGCAGAAGGATTAGATAGTAGAAATTCATTTGTAGGATTAGCACGGTAGGATTTAGGACGTCCCGCTTGTGTGCCTTAGGTTGCTATATCTCGATGACCGACTACGCGAGGGAGTAGTGTAACGGGAGGGTTCCTTGTTTGGATTTCGCCTTGGTGAGACATCCCACGCATGAAGCCAAGCAATTGTCGGAAGTTGAGAGAGGCCTTGGGCACTAGGGATATAATTAGGATACTCATTTCGCTTAGGTAGGGTAACACATAGATAGTAGCATTGTAGGATGTAGGCTCGATAGTGTTAGCGATGCTGAGGTTAGGAGTGGGAATTTCGCGGGTTGGAAGGACCCATAGGTGAGTATTACACCGAGGAAAAGAGACCCTTATTGGGAGAGAGTGTTACGTGTTAGACGTTCGCAATGTTTGTGCAGATATGCACAAGTTAGAAAGGTGTATGGGCACCTTGTTAAGAGGGTTTATATACCGCGTAGTATATAAGGATGAAATGCATGCCGATAGTCATTATAGATGATGGGTATTAAGTGACGTCTTAGATTCACTTTATGATTGCGATAATCGCATAGTGTATGGTTAAGAACCATTAGGTTAGTACCTTTCCCTTGAGGTTTTAGGATTTTAGTAATCCTAGTTTGATGGTGTAACTTGTATCTGAATTTCGAGGACGAAATTCCATTGTAAGGGGGGGAGTATGTAATAACCCGCCCTTTTGGAGATGATTAAATTCCATAATTTAGTATAATTTGGAATTTGGAGAATTTCTCAAAATAGTAACTTTTGGGATTTTTGAGGATTTAATGATTTTTAAGGGGGTTATAAATTATTTTGGGACTATATAGGTCAAAATATTTTATTTATATGTCGTCGTGGAGTATAACGACAAAAGAGGTAAGATTTTGAGTAGAAAACCGCATTTAATTATTATGGGTTAGAATAGTAATTTGCGGTCAAGTACCTTGGATGGAAATTTCGACTGCGCCATGAGTCTCGGAATGTCCGAGATAGTCGAAAAAGAGTGTCCGATTGTCGAAATTATGTTCCGGGTAATTTTGGAGTTAAATAGGCTCGTAATTGGGTAAACGAGTCGTTTTTGGTTTTAAGGGGGTTTAACCCTTTTCTCCTTATAAAAGGAGGGAGAGGGGGAGAAGAGAGAGAGAGGGAAGAAAAGAAGAAAAAGGGGGAGATTCCGGCCGGCCTCCGCGGGATTCGGCTCGAGGACGTCGGATTTTATCCACGAGGCAAGTGTTTACTTGCTTTATTTATTTTTGAGCATAAATATCTCATATCACTGTTGGTATAACGAACCCTAATGATTTTGGGTTGGGTATTCGTGGATAAAATGGGTTTTCGGGAGATAAAATGAATAAAACCCTAAAATTGGTAAATTGGAGATTTTTAGAAATTAACCAAAAATATTAGGTGATTCCAGGTTCTAGGATGTTTAGGACCCGTATTATAGGTGTATTTGTTGTTGGTAGAAGTTGTAGGCCGTTGGGTGTGGAGATGGAAGCTTGGAGGAAGCTTCGATGTACGAAACAGCTTCTCGGAGAAGAAGATGCCCGACTTGATCGATCGATCGAGCCTGGGGGATCGATCGATCGAAGACTTCGATCGATCGACGACAAGGGGTCGATCGATCGACCTCTGCTGAAAGTTGAAAATTTTTCTAGGATGATTTGGATGGGATAGATTCCATTTCATCTTGCTTTGAGGTTAATTAGGTGATAACCTAGGGGACCTTTTTGGACTTTATGGTCCATAAATTAAGGCAAATTAGGAGGGTACAATAAGGGTTGTAAGTATATAACCCTTAATCTATATTTTCGAGGAAAATATAATAGTTGTATAAATTGATGGATTAGGGTTCCTAAATTATATTGGGGACTTCTAAATGACAAATTGGACTATGAATAGTCTTGGGGTTCAAGGAAATGAAATCCTTAACCCAATGAATTTAAGGTTGATCGGGTGAGATACATCCCGAATATTTCTAGTAGGCATATGGGCCTGTATAATTATGCTTATAGAAAGCATAATTATATCAATTATCGTTAAGTACATCCTAAGAGATAATTAGGATAATTTGGGAATATAGGTATTTGTCAATTTCACTTAGAGTGAAGGGTATCATTGGAGATATCCAGTAAATCCTTAGATAGGATTGAGAGATATAGTGATAATTAAAGTATGAAATACTTTGGATTTAGAATCATGCTAATATGAATGCATGATTATGATTCCTGGAGGGAATCTTTGGGATTATGGTCATCGCTAGATGTTATAGGCCACTATGGCCGTTTATATATATATTCTAGGAAGAATATATAGGATATGTATATACTGTGTGATTTAGGTATATATATATGTTATGATGGAAATGAATTTTGAAAATATGAAAATGAATATTTTCAAAACGGTAAATAAATGATTTTCATAATTGATAAAATTGAGGATACACACCTCTCTAAATCGCTATCATAAGGGAAGTTTGCGTACGTATACAGGGTGGATATAGTCCTATAGGCCATGTGAGCATTTGTTGATATATATTTTCTGCGCTGGTTAGGAGAATCCGAGTGTGGTCTTGACTATCCCGCAGGCACATGGCCGCTTCCCGACGTCTTGCGATGTAGGATCCCAGGTTGTCTTATGATAGGCCCTGGAAGATGATAGCCATTTAGGGGCGCGCACAGTGGAGAAATCCGGACGGACGGTCTTAGAACGCGTTATATTAAAGCAATTCATGATAATGGATTGGCTTTAATTACATTTCCTGGATATAGGAAGGGAAATGGGTTATATAAATTGGCTTCGGTAACACTTCCCAGATGGAAGAAGGGATGTGGAAGCATATGATATGATAAAAGTATTTTTATGCTAATAAAAATGGCTTTAAATTACATTTCCTGAGTATAAAAAGGGAAATGGGATATTTTGAAAATGGAAAAGCATTTTTATGAATATAAAATTGGCTTTTAAAAAGGTATATGATTTGTTAAAGCAATTCATGATAATGAATTGGCTTTTAAATACATTTCCTGGATATGAGAAGGGAAATGGAAGGTTTTGAGATAAAAATGATAAGTATTGATAATTACTTTGTATATGAATCCTCAGTCCGGGAGAGAGATCCGGATGGTTATGGTAAAAATATGAATATATATATATGAATGAATCGAGTACCAAGGGTCTAATGGATCCCGACGATCGACCTTGCCGCATAGTAGTGTATCCGGGGGGGTTCCTTGTTTGGATTTCGCTTTGCGAGACACCCCACGCACGAATATGGCAGTGTGTTGAGTCTGGGGAGAAGTTTAATCCTTAGTGCTCTTATATTATAAATTCTTATGGTGTATATATTTATATATATCTTTCTGTACTGAGGGACTGGCGGATCTCGACGATCGACCGTACCGCATAGTAGTGTATCGGGGGGGTTCCTTGTTTGGATTTCGCTTTGCGAGACACCCCACACACGAATATGGCATATCGTTGAGATTGGGGTGAAGTTTAGCCCTTAGTACGTTACTTGGACTATCTAGGGTAGATAGTAGATGGGTAAATTAGACTAGTTAGGCAGGGATAACTTGGCTAGGGTATGTGTTAGGGTGCGCTAGGTGTGCACTACTAGAGGAGAGGTGAGGGGTATCTCATGGGAGTGCGATACCAATTTAAATATGAGATAAACCTATTTTTCTAAAAATAAAGCATTTATGCACTTGCAAAATATTTTCAAAATTCGGGCTCTGACCCGTATATCTACTCTCCTTTCTTTCTATATATTATATATATATATATAGGTGTCCAGACACAGGAACGCCTGGATGGAAATTCTTTTGAGTCAGACGTCTGCTGCAGCAGCTGTGGATGCTTGCGGGTTATCGGTAGACGCTTCTTTCCTTGCACTCTAGATAGGAGATATTGTAAAAACATTCGGGCCAATGGTCCAACTGATTTTATTTATTATTCGCACGTTATTCGATATGGTTGTATAATTTGGACCGAGTGTTCGGTTATTTTAATTTATTTCATTTTCATTTCAGTTCAATTACGCATATAATTGTGGATGTTTTAATTTGATCACTAAAAAGAGTAGTTAGATAAAAGTTTTCAACGCTCACCTAATAGGATATTAGTAATTAAATGGATTTTCATCAGTGATGCTAAGAATGATCCATATGAGACTCCTGTTTTTAATTTAATATTGGAGTGATCGCCCGATATCTTATTAGGCGGGGTGTTACATTCTAAGCCGACCAATCCAACTAATTTTATACCCCTATTTTCAACCATCGGTGAAAAACTTATCTCTAAGTTGTACCACCATTCTTATGTGGATTTTAATGATGGAATGTAATTTTGAATGAATAATCATAAAGAGATTATATTTATTAACACAAATCATCCTATTTAATTTTAAATGTTTCTAAAAAGTAGCGATCAAACATCCTGAGGTTCACGGCACTCCATGACATAGGAACTTTTATGTCGTTTACATATTCTATGTGGTGTGATCTAACGCCTCCCGTTGACACCACTTTATACAGTCCCGCTAATATGGATTCGATTTTCATTAGAAGGATTCTTGGTGGCCCATAGGATCTTTCTAAGAAATAAGTCACTGACCTTGAAATATTTAACTTTGACCTTTTTGTCTCATTGCTTAGCGTGTTTTTATTGGTATGCTTCAAGGTGGATAAGAGAATTCTCTATTTGCTATTATGTTTTGTCAATACCGTGGGCTAGACTGTTATCATTGTGATGTTCCTCAAAGGAACTACGACCTCCATAATTTTTGCTAAGGAGTAAGGGGATTCTCCCAATGATCTCCTAGGCATTTTTCAGTATACCCAAAGGGCGAATGGGAGTTCGTCCACCCACCTTTCTTTTTAACTCTCCAATCATCATTTGATCTCGACGAGAAGAGACTTGTTGTTAATTTTATCATGTCCATTGCATTGCATGAACATTACTGTGGCATGATGAATCTGGATCCCATATTACTCACATAAGTCTCTGAATACTTCATTGTCTAATTGGGTCACATTATTGTCTACCAAGTCTCTAGTAATTCCAAATCTGGTGATGTTGTTCCTCCATTCGAATTTCCTTACATCAACTTCTTTAGTATGAGCCAATGATTTTGCTGCCACCTATTTAGTTAAATAGTCGGTGGAAGTTATCAACTATTTCATGTTCTCTAGAGATAAAGGTAAAGGTCACACGATGTTCTTTCTCTCGTAAGAAGAAGCCTAAAGAATTGTGAAACGATTGAGATCGTCAGTCACCTTCTTGACGATGGGGGATAACTCTAGACATTTAGCACAATTGGGAACGAACTAGATGTCTTATTTTTGCATGAAAGACAACTAATAGTCTTAGGAGATCGCTCAATATGAGAGTGATTTTCCACTAGTGTGATCACCATAACTCCCATAATGCATCTCGATGAGGATTCCTACTAATTAATTCGGGTGAACACATTTGAGTTGGGGACCTCTGAATGATCATATGTAAATTATTCCTTCAAAACTAAGGTCAAACCTTGCCTACTAGATTTTCATCTTGTGTGAAGCATATTTGTCCTTTCGGGGAAATATTTAATTTTTATATGTGTGATGATAGGATCCACCTAGGATGGGGCTGACCAAATCATCAGACTTCTGGACCAATTTCTGCATCATCAATGCTTAGTTGATCAACATAATCCACAATAATTTTCCTTTTTAGATTGGTGTAAATGGATGATGACAATGTGTCTAGTTGTTATCATGAATGTTCCATTTCCTTTGCAACTGCTCCATTGTGACAAATTTTATGGCCTTCAGTATTCTTCTTATATTATCATGATAGTCGAGCATCATGTATTCCACATCTTCATGCCCCACTTTGGTGCCATTTGCGATCATATGGGAATCGCAGTAGATTGTTATATCTCGCGCTCCCATAATAATCGCCCTCCGCAGGCAAGTAACCATAGTCTCATTTTCTCCTTTATTGTTAGATCTTTTGAATTCAATCTGAACTACCTACATAATGAGGCATGCCTTTGGGATGACGAAGAAGATCCCCACTTCAATCCCACGCTCGTTAGAAGCTCCATTGATGAAAAATTTTACTTCTGTAAAATCACAAGTTTGCTGAAAGTCTTCATAGGATTAGGTTATCTCATCCCATGTAAGACCCCGTGTTTTATTAATTAATTTAATTACTTAATTAGAATATTTGAGAAAATAAAATTTTGGATTTAATGGTCTTTATAAATTGAACATGTTGATTTTTATATTCGAGTAGTAAATTTTCAACTGAAATTAAATCGGAGTTATAATAAAATGTTAGAATGATTTTTCAAAATATTTTAACAAGCAAGTATGTCTTTTCTAACTTAAAGAATATTTTCCTAATTCTTAAGGCGACGTTTTAAAGATTTGGGTTTTTGATGCTGCGGTCGTTCAAATGAAAGTGTATGTCGTTCGAATGAGGTAGCATCTCGTTCGAACGACAGCGTACGTCGTTCGAACGACTGGGGCAGTGGATGGATGGGAGAGTCCTAATCAGATTTTAACTCTTAAACCCTTCAAATACCAAAATGATACGGGGATGGGACTTTGAAAAACACTTTTTTCTCAAACATTCTCGAGTTAGGTTCTTAAAACATATTTCCTCTCACCTTCAACCCCTAGCCCTAACTTTTAACAAGTATTGAAGATTCAATTGGAGTTTTCTCAAGAGGAGTTCAACCTTCTACTTGGATTTTTATTCAACTAATATCAGACATGAATACTCTATTCCTTTACTTTAGTATTATGCATTTTAAGTGTCGCCTAAATACTTAATTACATATTTTCTTAGAATCAATTAGTAACTTAATTAGAGAAAGTGGACATTAAATCTTTGGGATATTTTTATAAATTCTTTTAATATGAATAATATTCATAACCCTTGGGTACGTAGGATTCATAAGTGAATTTTGGATTTTATTGGTGTAGATTGCATGTAGAAAAACCTTGGTTTTTGAAACAAATGAATTTGGGGGAGTATAATAACTCTTGTAAATCCTGTAGAGATAATGAAATTGGAAATATAATGTATAAATGATGAAATATCAGTGTATTTAATTTAAAATAATTAAATGGAATTAATTGGGTGTTTATGACGCGGTGATAATTAAATTTTGATTTAATTGAATTGGAATATTATGCATAGTTTATACGTTGATTAAGTATGCTTGTTTATGTGACTTATTGGTATTATTAAATTCTCATTGTGACGACGGGTTGTTGGGTATTTTTGCTATCCCTATATTTTAGGATTCCTTCTAGGTATCTGACTAGTGGGTAGTCCTTTTGATGATTTACACCTTTTAGGTACGCGACTAGTGAGGGTAGATTATTACCACTTTATTATGTCGGGGGTGGGCTCATTTTTGTACTTTATTGTCGTTGCGCTACCCTAGGCATGAGACTAGGGTAGGACGTATTGATAACTTGCGGACCCTTAGGTATGGGACTAAGGGGTAGTTTGAGGATCTCACATCGATTGAAAAGGTGGGGTAATTTATAAATTGTGAAATTGAGAATTAATGCCTAAGATAAAAATGGGTATTAAAATTTGTGGCGACGTAATGTGTAAAGAACCAACAGTTTAAATGGGTCAGCGGATGATTTATTCCGTGTTGTGTGTGGAACCTTGTCATGGGGTGGGGTCGACAGTTTAAACGAATCAGAGGCCATTTGACAAGGGGAAGTGTGACACGTTAGTGTATTACCACCCGAGGCAAGAGGACTGCCATAATAAAAAGTGAGAACAAAAATAAAAATTGGGTTAATTTAATTAAACTAACATCACGGGACTTGGGAATTTAAAATCATATTGGTGTGCTTTTTGAAATGGGAATTCCTGAGGGTAGTTAGTGATTTATAATTATCTCGCTTAATTATTTCGTTTAATTTAAAATATTCTATTTTGATATTTATTGCGTATAATGCTACAGTCTGGATTCAAGGATCCTAATTGAGAGGATTAGTGTGTATTCATGCTCGGGGCTCTGACCTCGTGCGTTGACTAACTTTTTCAGGTATTAGTATCGGAGTATCTGCATAGGATTTTCGATGTTATCTTTTGGAGGTGCAGCTGAAGACTATTTTCATTTATTGATTTACTTTACTTTAGACTTTCTTTTCAGTCGTATTCCCATTATGAGACATCTTTTGAGTTTTATTGGGCCATTCGGTTCCAAAGTCGTTAGAAGATTTCAGTTGGTTTAATTCGTATTTTTTTTTACAAAATTTATTATTGGAAATTGGATTTAAGTTATGGTTTTAGCTTGTGATGGATCTTTTATCGTTCAGTTATTACTATCATTTGGGATGGATTAAAATATTTATCTGATGGACTTATTTATTTATGTCTTATATCTGTCTAATGCTAATAATGATATTTATTTAGTCCACGACCGGCGTAGTTCGGCGGTGGTGGCTGGCCACCTCGTCTATCGGATTGTCCGGGGTGTGACGTTCCATTGACCAAAAAACTTTAAGTTATTGTCTAAGTTGATCCTAAAAGATTATTTATTAAGATTTCAAGAGTGTAGTTCTTCATATTCATCATGGAGTTACCTCATGCCACTACAACTAGAATTACACTTTTAGAATAAAGGTAAAGGACCTAAATGACTTATTACACCCTTGGTTAAACATAATTAAAATTATTTTTTCTTATATTGTAAAATGTGCTAGAGTTGTGTGTCTATTTTTTGATAAATAGTCAAATACACTTTGCAATATACTCTTTATATAGAACATATATTTTCTTAGGAATTTCATATTTACATGTGTATCTTTATGTGCATATTTCAAGTACGAGTGTTGTAGGTTAAGAACAAGCATACTTAGAGTTTTTGCTAAAATTATTTTCAAACTTTGTTAGCCAAGAACATGAAAACTTCCTCGGACAACAACATGAATTACATCGTCCTAGATTAAGTGTTCCTCGTTAAAGCAAACATCTTTTCACTACTATTGTCCTTTATGTATATCTTCGCTAGAAACTCCCTCAACCTAGCTTCACCACAAGTTTGCTTATGCGATGAGTATCTTTGTTGTAATCAAGCTTCAACAAATGCACCAGATCTTACATAAAAAAGATCTTTTCAAAGGACTGATTTGAAAAACATGTTGATTCTTTTTTGTTTCCATATATTTTGGTGTGTTGGGGAAACACATATTTTTTTATGGACAAGAATATCTTTCATTATTTGAGATATTATGGCTATAAGTTTGAAAGGCCTATTTATTTAACGTTCTACTCCAAATAAAGTAGTGGTTGATTTTTAGTTTTTCACGTTATTTTATCAGACTAAAGAAATCATATTTTCTTAAGAGAAGAAGACATCTTTATATTTTTTTAGATATATATCGTTTTTGTTTCTATTTTAAAGTCGTTTTAAGTTTGATTACTTGTTATCAACACTTGAACAAATAATTGCTAATTATTTTCTTAAGAGACTTTATAATTTTTTATATCTCAAAAATACTTGTGAGTTTATTTTTATTTGGAAAATACTTTTAAAACCTCCATCAACCGTTAGGAGCCTCACGTCCTAGGTATTTATAAATCCACACTTAGTTCATCGGAACACATATTTCTTCAACTATAAAGAAGATTTGAAGATTTGTCCAAATGCAACATTATCAATGAAATTTGACACCTGTGATGTGACGAGTTGGAAGAGAGACACTAGTTATTGTAAAAATATTGTGTAGGTTGTTCATTAATGAATCAAGTAGAGGGTCAACTTTTTTATTAATTTCTCACTTTAGGTAAATCTTTACCTACATAGTGGAAGGTGTCACTTTGGCCCAAGATTTTTTCCAGAAGGGTTTTTGCCTCATATAAATCCTCATGTCAAGGGCATGATTTACTTTTTCACTCTTTATTACCTTAATATTTTTCATGAACATATATTGATAAATTGAATCAATTTGTTATTAACGTTTGTCACTTAAACGTTATTTATTTCTTGAATTTGTATTAAAAGAAAAATATTACCTCCACTTGGTAATTTTTTTTAATTTAGATATTTCCTCTAAGCCTCTCTATTCTCTGGATATTTTTCATATATGTACACATGTTATTTTAATTTATTTTGTTGATTAAATCATATAAAATTCTACCCCACGGTTGACATAGTCTACTTTGACCAATAGTTTGATTTTCCCTACTGGAGCCTCTACATCTCCATGAAGTCTATAAGTGCCCCACCTTGATGTCCAGATCCTCGATGGAATAATCAATATTAAGCACCAATTTGAGATACATGATATCTGAAGAGCTTCCATGGTCAATCAGTATCTTCTTTACATCAAAATTTGTAACTCAATGGGTAAGAACCAAAGCATGTTTGTGAGGTAGATTAACAATGACCAGTTAGGTCATCATTGGTGGACATTATCACTCGATTAAAGTCAATATATCTTCAATATCATTTGGAAAGAATGGGATTAAGAACTTCCACCTTGAATGCCTCATTGGTGGATATTGGTAGACCGCTCAACATGCAAATGTTTTTGGTAGTTATTAATGAGCCTTGAGATTTGGTTAGATACCTCAATCTCATCACTCTCAATTTCCCTCTCCTCCTGAGGTCGATAGCATGCTTTTGGATATTGGTAATAGTTGTCAATCTGTAACCTAACCTTATGTTAAGGAGGAGATGGTTGGTTGTCCTCTTGTTCATCATGATTCTCGTAGTCCATATACTCACCCTCCTAGTCCCCAAGGCTATACTGGTGATGACCTTCCCAGTTATCGAGATTTTCGATACCTAGGTTGGGTGAGTAAGATATCAAATTAAATTGTCTAGTGGAAAATATCTCCAATCGTTCCCACAAATGATGCCAACTATAGTTGGTAATTCCATACAAGTAATTTTGTTCTATGCATCAAAGCAAAGGAAGAATGACTATAATAGAGAATAATATAATCACAAACATAACACAAGATGTAACTGAAAATGCTTTAAGTCCATATTATATGAATAATACTTAGAGTAGGCCACACACACTAACAGGTCCTTGTAGACAAAATTTTATCTCGATTAAGTTATGTAAGCATGAAAAATAATTCAATCTAATGTGAAGATAAAACAGGATCCAACACCAAAATAAAAATGGGAAGAAAATGAGGAAAAATACCTTTTAGGCAAAACTTATATCCAGTAATGTGTTTGAAGATAAAAAACAAATACAGACTTACAAAACACTAAGAGAATCACTAAGCTTATGTATTAAAGTCTTCAAGCATTCCAAACAAAATAATGTAACAACATCGTCCCATCATAAGAAGCTCTTGCCTCGATATCTATCGACCAGGATCAAGAATCGATATTCTTTTCTTATTCAGTTATAGAGAATAATCTCCACAAAGGTCAATAGTAGAGAATTAACTCCATAAGGTTCAGGACTCAAAATTTATTCTTTGTGTTTCGATAAAGTGATTTTAAATGATCCAAGGGTTTTGGATAGAAAATTTTGGAGAGTTTTATCATAAAAAAGAACTCTAAAAGTCTTGAAAATAAATGCATCCCCGCGCCGCTATTTATGGAGAAAAATTATGTCCAAAAGATAGATATGAAACATTCCATTTGAAGTCTATTGAAAAATAAAATCTCGCCTATTCGTTCGAATGAAGTAACCTATCTTGTTTGAACGCACTTCAAAAGAATGATTGAACGACATTTTAGAGCCTACCAAAAGATGTGAGGATAGATATCATTCGAATGAAGGTGTGAAGTGTTCTAACGAGCTATAAGTACTCATTCAAACAACATCCAAGGTCATTGTAATAAACCAACAAATTTTTCAAAAAAACATTTTGAAAAATATTTGAAGATTCAAAATTTTAAAAATATCCCTCAATAAAGAGAGTTCACATAAATAGCATCATCAACCTTATCCGGTTAAGTATCGATGATCCAACTCCAAATATTTCATACAGTCAGTAGATATTCTTCACTAGAAGTCTTGAGAACATTCATGATGGTGCAATAGGGTGTAAAGGAATAAGCCAAGCTAAAACTAATAACGAGAAATTATAAATCTTACTCTTACAAATCTCCCCCTAGACAATATACCATTAATGCTCTCCCAAACCAATTAAGCCTACACAATATACCATTAATGCTCTCCTAAACCAGAAAATGAAAACGCATAAGTGATATTGTCTTCAACTGAAAGTATTCATGTATAATTTATGAAATCTTTAAGGAATAAATGACCTACTGACATGAAGAAAAATAAATACCCGTAACGCATTAGAGTTAAAAAAAATGTGAAAACTCCCCCTCAATATGCTCTCCCCTTTTCGTCCGTGATAGATAAATGGATAGAAAATAATTTTAAAGTGTTAGCATCACACAACTCTAAATGTGAAATAAAATCCCAAAGAATAAATAAATGAGCACATGCAATGAAACTCCAAAGAATCAAACGAACTGTTTTTTATAAAATTCAAAATTTTGAGTGTGTGTATATATATATATACACACACAAGTACAAACAATCACACCATGGAGTAGCACAAAAACATCTTAATTATGGAAATGGAATGTAATTATGTGAACTTAAACCATGGTAAAACCAATATAGACATTCAAAACAAAATTGCACGAAGTTAAAGACATACTTCTAAAGAAAGAACTCAGTTTCATCCATAGGTATAAGAATGTTAAACAAAGTGAAATTGACTTGACTTATGCAAAATTATAGGAATTTTAATTTTTCTCAAATCGATAGTGCCAAAACTATTTAACATTTGCAAAGGAAGGTCATTATGAAAACTCGTTGATCTTTAACTTACGATGCCCTTAAAATCTCACATTTTAATTATTCACTCTCAAAATTTTAAATAAGTAATGCTCATGATAGTGAAGCATCAAGGAAATAAAATATTGGCCTTGAAATTTATATGCCAAGGCCTTTAAGGGAAGGATGATTTCTTATTTCATAGCCCCCTTCCATTGCTTTAAATAAAATCAAATTTTCGTGGGGAAATCCGGGAGCAGAATTTTTTCTTAGTATATTTGGTTCTTTATTAATAACTCCTTAGATGAGAACACCGAATTCGATATACAACTATTAAGTACAATTGTTGATACCAAAATTAATATGCTGATATAGATGAATAATAAGAAGACACGTGTCAATCTACGTGGCACAATACCAACGAGGAAGTCTATTTCCTTGAACCAAATCCTACACACTCTGAGCAACAAGTGTATACCGAGGAACTCCAACGCTCCGAGGAACACCAAAGCTCCGAAGAACTCTTGAACGACGAGCAACTAAGGCGGTCCGAACTGCATCTCGGCCACAGCATTAATTTCCAAAAACTCAACAGTTCAACTATTCATTGAATGCTTATCATATAGACGTATACTCTTAAAGGGCATTAATTGTTTACCCTTTCACATGTACAGCCTAAAAGCTATAAATACCTTGTATCACCCTCATTCAGGGGGGCCAGGTTTTCTGGATAGAATTACATATCGAGAATCCTAAAAACACTTGGCAATAACAGAAACAGTGGACGTAGGCCATTCTTATAAGGCTGAACCACTTTGAAATTCTTTGTCTCATTTATATTTATCTGTGATTTAATAATTAGAAGCAATCTAATTTTTTACATCAACAGATTGGCGTCGTCTGTGGGAAACGACTGTTGTCATCGTTTTTCACCGAAAATCATTCATCATCAATGGTAGATAAACCAGAATCCAGCAATCGAAATGCTGGAAATGTTGGAAATCCTCAAAATTCCTGTGCACATCCAGATCTAGCTGGAATTATGATGAATCTGGCTCAAGGACAAACCGCCATGCAAGAGACAATGCGGAAACTCATACAGACCCTTCATGGCGGTGCACCAGCACATTTAGGACAACGAAGTGGTCAGAGACAAACCTATTTGCTGTCTTCACGATCCAGGCCTACAGATACGTATCGTAATGAGGAATCTGATGATTTCTCTTCTCAACCTGGGCGAACTTCATCAATACGGGATACAGATACTGAGTAACGTATCACTCTCTCTCTAGAGAGACCCAATGCTTTGGAAAGACTGAGTAGGGTGTCTCCTTTCAGTCGATTAGGCCCTAGGAGGAATAGGAGTCCACCTAAAACCATGTCGAGGAGTTTCCGACAACCATCAGATCTAAGAGAAGGATCAGCACAATCACGACCAGTTGCTCGTCAGGATAGATCACAGGAGGCCACTTTAGAACAATCAATTGCTCGAACTAATAAGACCGAGGAAGGAAATGATGCATGGAAAGGTTCCATTCAGCGGTTGGAGGATAGATTGGGAGAAATGGCTAAGGCAAAGAACCCCCTACAACGAACTTTCGTTCAAGGGACACCTTTTGTACAGGGCATTGTGGATTTTCCTACACCGTCGAAATTCAAAGCACCTGTGGTGACCCCCAAATATGATGGAAAGACATATCTTGTTCTTCACATAGAGAAATATCAAGCTGCTGCCGACATCTATGCCGTCCCCGACGAGATGAGATACAGAGCATTCTCAGGAACTCTTACTGGATCTGCCCAGATATGGTACAATAATCTTCCTTGGGGTAAGATTTCAACTTTCTTTCAGTTAGCCGAGTTGTTCATTGATAATTTCTGTTTGGAGCAAAGCCAGTAAAAAGAGTGTCACACTTGTTAAGTGTTAGACAAAAATCTAGTGAGAGTACTAGAGATTACATAACTAGTTTCAATAACGAGAAGCTGGAGGTCATAGATTATGAAGAAAATACAGCAATCACTGCCCTGATGACTGGGTTGTTGCCTAACAAGTTGTATTACACTTTGGCCAAAGATCCACCTATAACTATGTTAGAGTTGATGGCAAAAGCGGCCAAAATCATGAATGCCGAGGAGGCTATGGATGCGAAGAAGAATATGGATAAAGAAACCAAGGTGGAAGAGGACAAATCCAAGAGGAAAGAGCATAAGGGCAATGGCGGTGACAAGCATTCCAATAATAATAAGTCATCGTGGGAAGTCCTGAAGAAATTTGATAATTATACTCCTTTGAAAATGGGTATTAATCATGTCTTGGAAGAAATCAAGAATAACGAGGAAGTAAAGTGGCCAAAGAAACTGAGGTCAGACCCTGACACGAGGAATAGGGAGAAATATTGCGAGTTCCATAAGGATCATGGCCATATGACCAAAAATTGCATAGCTCTTCAGAACGAGATTGAAACACTCATCCGAAGAGGGAAACTAGCAAAGTATGTTGATCGGGGAGGTGAAAGAAGAAATAATGACCGAACTAGAGAGAGGTCTAGATCTCCTCATCGAGCAGAGGAGAAGAAGAAGAGGGATCATGAAGATGATACAGAGGATGACCCCGATCTTCCCAAAAGGCCAAGGCAACTAGAACGTGAGGTATTTTCAATACGTTTCGGAACATTTGATTATAATGTTATTACAGGCGGAGATGCAGGAAGAGGAGATCTTACTACAGAAAGAAAAGCTTACCTCGGTGAGGCTCAGTCTTGCTCATACATTCAACGGATAAATTTGGCTGAGGAAGATCGCCCGAGGAAGATAAACAAAGAGAAGCTGGTCATTGGTTTTTCAAAAAATGACTTTGCAGGTGTTCTTTACCCTCACGACGACCCTTTGGTGATCAAAATAAGTATGAAAGAAGTAATGATTTCAAGGGTTCTGGTAGATAATGGTAGTTCGGCAGACATCATGTTCTACTCATGCTTTGACAGTTTAAATTTAAAATTATCTCAATCGGAACCTTATCACAGACCTCTCCTGGGTTTTGCTGGCGAGAATGTTTTTCCACTTGGGACGATCAAGTTGGATATATTCATTGGAACTTGGCCTGCTTGTCGAACAGAAAGAATACGCTTCTTTGTGATGGATAAGAATGTGCAATCACCTTACAACATCATCATGGGAAGAGTTGGTTTGAAGAAGTTCGAAGCAGTTCCATCTACAGTACATCAGTACTTAAAATTCCCAATAAATTTTGGAGTAGGAGTTGTGAAAGGTGATCAAAAAGTAGCTCGAGAATGCTATTATTCATCTGCCGAGCAAGAGGAGCTTGAAGAGTCAAGGAAAAAGACTACTACCTACCAGGTGGATGAAGGTACATAAATTGAAACACTGGATCCTAGAGATGAATCCCAACTTGTAAAAGGACAGGTGGTGGAATCTACAGAAAATGTTATTCGGGACGACGAGCACCCTGAACGAATAACCCAGATAGGTTCGACGTTGGATGCTTTAATAAAACAAGAGTTGATAACTTTATTGAGAAATAGGAAGAAAACTTTTGCATGGAGTCATGAAGACATGCCAGGAATAGATCCAAATTTCTTATGTCATGAGCTCAATGAAAATAAGGAGATCAAGCCTGTAAAGCAGAGAAGAAGAGTATTTAGTCCCGAGAAGAATCAAGCTATACAAGAGGAGGTCGAGAAGCTCCAAAAAGCCCAATTCATTGAAGATGTGAAATATCCAGACTGGTTAGCAAATCTGGTGATGGTAAAGAAGAAAAACAATAAATGGAGAATGTGTGTTGATTTCACCGATCTCAACAAGGTATGCCCAAAGGATCACTTTCCATTTCCTAGAATTGATCAACTAGTGGATGCTACCTTGGGACACGAGCTGCTCAGCTTTATGGATGCTTACTCAGGCTATAACCAGATCAAAATGAAACCTAAAGATAGGGAAAGTACTTCTTTTATTACCCCTAGAGGAACTTATTGTTATAATGTTATGCCTTTTGGTTTGAAAAATTCAGGAGCGACATACCAGCAGCTGATGAATAAGGTTTTTGCCGAACAAATCAGTTGCAATATGGAAGTCTATGTCGATGATATGCTGACAAAGAGCAAAAGAGCTGCTAATCATCTAGTTGACTTAGGTCAGACCTTTGACCAACTGGATAAATACCAAATGAATCTCAACCCGACGAAGTGCACATTTGGAGTACGAGAAGGAATGTTCCTCGGGTACATTGTCAACCAACGAGGCATTGAGGCGAATCCAGAAAAGATCAAAGATCTTTTAAGGTTGCGATCTCCGACGACGAAGAAAGAAGTGCAGAGCCTTACAGGACGAGTAGCAGCCCTTAACAGATTTGTATCCCGAGCAACTGATAGATGCCTCCCATTCTTCAAAACACTTCGAAATACTTTCGAGTGGAATGATGAATGTGAAAAAGCCTTTCAAGACTTGAAGAAATATTTGGGAACACCTCCATTGTTGTCCAGGCCAGTAATGGGAGAAAAGTTATACTTATACCTGGCAGTATCAGAGAATGCAGTTAGCTCGGCATTGATCAGAATAGAGAATGGAGTCTAGAAGACAATTTATTACACAAGTAAGGCTTTCCGAGGTGCAGAGATCAGGTACCCAAAGCTGGAAAAATTGGCATTGGCATTGATAGAGGCAAGTAAAAGAATGAGGCCATATTTCCAGGCTCATACCATCGTCGTGTATACCGACATGCCTTTGAGACAAGCCCTTCAGAAGCCAGAAAAATCAGGGAGACTGATGTACTGGGCAATAGAGCTCGGTGAATATGATATTGTGTATGAACCCAGATCATCATTAAAAAGGCAAGCTGTAGCAGAGTTTACTTATCCTGATACTCCCGAGGAATAAAACTTGCTCGCTGATCAACCTGTGGATGTTACAGGATCAACAAACACAAGTTCAGACCAACTCCGGTTGGTAAAAGTACTTGTGGATATAGAAGGATCATCAAATTCGAGCTCATACCAACTCCGGTTGGTAAAAGGGAGAGAAGAGATGGTCGACGACGAGCGATAAATACCAGGGTAAGATGAAAGGAAATATCAAATATTTCACCGAGGAACTTTGTCAGATAAGAAATTTGAAGACGAGTTACCTACATGGAGATTATATGTAGATGGGTCATCTTGCACAACAGATTATGGAGCAGGGATTATTTTGAACACCCCAGACGAGATTGACATGGAATACGCCCTGCGATTCCAATTCAAAGATTCTAATAATGAGGCCGAGTATGAGGCCATGATAGCAGGTCTTACTTTAGCAAAGACAATGGAAGCGCAACAAATGATGGTATTCAGTGATTCTCAATTAATTCTGAATCAGATGATGGGAACATATGCAGTTAAAGGAGAATTAATGGTCAAGTATCATGCCAAGGTGATGGAGTTGTTGGCAGAATTTGATGCCATTCAGTTGATCAAAATACCAAGAATGGAGAATGCACAAGCAGATGCACTGGCCCGACTAGCATCAGCTACTCGGACCGATCTGCGAAGAACGATACCAATCGAAGTATTAGAAAGTCGGAGCATAAATGAAGACCTCATGATGAATATTATTTCCCTTGATTTAGGACCATCTTGGATGGATCCCATCAAGGCATATATTGAGGAGGGAGAATTACCGGAGGATAAGCTCGCTGCCAAGAAATTGAAGTTTAGAGTTGCTCGGTATGTACTAATTAATGGTGTTTTGTATAGACGAGGAATTATGGCAGGTTTACAAAGATGTGTACATCCCTCCGAGGTGAAAGAGTTGATTAAAGAGATCTATGAAGGGTCCTGTGGAGCCCATGTAGCAGTTCGAACACTTTTGTAAAGGGTGATGACGCAGGGATACTACTGGCCAACGATGAGGGCTGATTGTATAGCCTATGCTAAGAGATGTGATAAATTCCAACGTTTCTCTTCCATCCGACGAACTCCACAAGCATTGTTGACACCCATAACTTTGCCTTGGGCATTTGCCATGTGGGGAATTGATTTGGTTGGACCACTGCCAACGACCCGAGGAAGATTCAAGTACCTTATCGTCGCAGTGGATTATTTTACTAAGTGGGTAGAAGCTGAAGCTCTGATTGATATGACGTACGAGAAGGTGTACCAATTCGTTTGGAAGAACATCATCTGCCGATATGGTCTCCGTCATGCCTTCATCACAGACCATGGAACACAATTTGATAACGAGGAGTTTGCCGCCTATTGTCATCAGTCAAACATTTTGAAGGTTCATTTAGCACCAGGCCATCCTCAAAGTAATGGACAAACAGAAGTGACGAACATAACATTACTAAATGGTTTTAAGAAGAGGCTAAGTGAGGATAAAGATAATTGGATTAATGAGCTACAATCCGTATTATGGGCCTACCGAACAACACCCCGAGCAGCAACTGGAGAATCACCATATATGCTAGCATTTGGAAGTGAGGCCGTAATACCTACCGAGTTGGGTGTTCCAACACACAGAGTGATGAATTTCAATTCCCCAGTCAGTGACTTGATGAGGAGATTAGATTTGGACATGCTCGAGGAAGTTAGAGAAGAGGCAGCCATTAGGAATGCTGCTTACCAACAACGAACAACCCTGTTCTACAACAAGAGAGTGAAGAAATGCGACTTAAAAGAAGGAGATTATGTGCTAAATAAGGTCATTCAGAAGCATAATAAGTTGGAAGCAAACTGGCATGGATCTTACCGAGTTACAGAAGTTTTTCGACCAGGAACTTACCGAATAGCAACTCTATAAGGAGAGGAATTTAAGAATGCATGGAATGCTGAACACTTATGCAAGTATTATCAGTGATGTAAAATGTAAAGCAGTTCCATCAATATGAATAAAACGATGATATTTCTCCATCTTCTCTCCTTTTATTGAATGTTTTTCGGGGAATACTAGTGTGTAACACTACGCTGCTCGGCAGTAAAAACAACGCGATAGTTCAAGCTCAGACCAACTCCGGTTGTTAAAAGGGAGAGAACACGATAGTTCAAACTCATACCAACTCCGGTTGGTAAAAGAGTAAGAACAAACCATACTCCTTTGGTTAGGGGGCGTACAATAGCTCAGACCAACTCCGGTTGGTAAAAGGGCGAGTGGACATGATAGTTCTAACTCAGACAAACTCCGGTTGGTAAAAGGGCGAGAACACGATAGTTCGAACTCAGACCAACTCCGGTTGGTAAAAGAGCAAGAACAAACCATACTCCTTTGGTTAGGAGGCTGACACTGGCTCAGACCAATTTTGGTAAAAGGGCAAGTGGACATGATAGTTCGAACTCAGACCAACTGCGGTTGGTAAAAGGGCGAGAACAATATCAACATTCCTAAAAATGCCAACGTGTTTGGTTAGGAAACAAGATATGCTCTCAAATGCCAACTTATGTTGGTCGAGAGGCAAGTTTATTACAGAAAATACAAAAGTTCCTCGAAGAACAAAATATTCCAATCTGAACCAAGTATGGTTGGTCGGGGATCAAAACCCACTGACTGTAGTTGGTCGACGAGGATAAAATATTCCAAACAATACCAAATATAGCTGGTCGAGGATAAAAATCCACTAACTATAATTGGTCGACGAGCATAATTTAACAACCTTGGTTGGTTGGAAGAGTTTAAACATTTTTATACTCATTACTTTATTATTAGGTGATCGAGCAATATTACTAATACTTGTAATTTTTATTACTAAGTTGGTCGATGAACCACACAATATTGTTATGCAAGCACAAATATAAAGTGTTTGACAAATACAAGAGCAATACAAATTTGCAAAAAAAATGAAACTCTTTCATTAAGTTCAAAATGAATTACACAAATTTATTACATTGATATTAAATTGTGTACTAATTATTACATCAGAATTTCCTATTCTATTGGCTTTTTTCCTTCAGCATTCGATATAGGCTCCTCGCCAGCAGGAGGATCTTCCAGGCAAAGGGGAGAATTAATGAAGTTAATATCTCGAAGCATTCTGACGTTCATTATTGAAGGTGTGTCCAGTAGATGCTCGGGACGAGATACCTCAATCTGAGAATGAAGACTGCAGTCACCGAGGTATTTTGCAATTAAGCTCCGAGGAATGGCACGAGCTGGGATCCATTCCATGTCCAATTTATAAGGTGGCACAGGCAAGTCTAGTACCCCAGGATCATAATAATCCCATAGGTAGTGTCCTTGTTCGAGCTTCAGCATGCCCAAGGCATTCAGCCAACCTTGCTTGTAGCCCTCATTATTGGCATTCTGGATACGATCATCTAAATGGAATAGAGCTTCATTATATCCACCCATCCAGAACTCCCTGGGTTGTTTGTGAAATTGAAATGTCAACCTTTCAAGCTTCTCATGAAGACTTTGGATGAAAAGTTCATTAGTCGCCAACGCTGATGTCTTTGAAGAGAGTTATTGTTCCAATTCTCTAATTTTCTTTGACATGTCAGACAAGGCTTGGTTCTTAGACATTAATTGGAATGCTTGATTTTCCAACGTCGATCGAGTACGAGCTTCTTCAACAGTACGACGAAGAACTCTTGATCCTCCTCGAGCAGGTCGAGAACTTGGTTCCTCGACAACATTCTGAGAGGCTCTTCCTCATCCACGAGAACCTCTTCCTCGTCCCCGAGTAACAGTAGAAGGCCGAGTTCTCCTCAAAGCCTCTAGCCCTTCTCGCAACTTGGCATTTTCCACTTCTAAAAATGAGAATCCTTCATCGGTGACCGGTACCAAGGCAGTGGAAGACGAAGCAACAGACTTCAGCTGAGCTAGTTCTTTTTGCAGATTGTTATTTTCCTGCTCCAATAGCTCAGCGATTTGCCTATGCCCTTCGGCATCTGCTTTCAATGTTCTCTCTCTCACTTCATAGCCAGCAAGCATCTTGTCGTAGCCTTTTTCACCAAGTTGTTTGAGTTTCTTTTCATACCCTTCATGCAAAAGAGCTGAAGACTCTTTATACTGCTGCTGAAGATCATCGAGAGTACCTTGCAAGTCTTCAATCATTTCATAATAAGCCACATTATTGGCCATAACTCGGTCAAGTAATCATTTCAGATACTGATAAGCTTCGATTGCCTGCTCTGAAGCACCATGACCAAGGATGTCGGCAACTTCTTATGCACTCAGGTATGTGTGACCAGCCTTATAATATTCATGACATTGCTTCATCAACTTTGTATCGTTAGCAGATAGAAGATCCATCCTGGCCAGAAACTAGCAGAGAAAGAAAAAGTAATCATAAAAAAGAAGATCAAGATAGAGTACAGAAGAGAAAAGAGATAATCATCTGGAAGAAAAGAACTCAAATTTTATTAGATCATAGTGCAAAGTTACAAAGATCTTGGTTACACTTGAAAAAGAAGAAAAATAGAAAGAGAATACCGAACAACTTCACACCTTTTCCTTGTCTCCCAAGACTTTCTTGGGAGGCTGGGATGAGGAGCTCGGTTGCTCGGTGGTAACAACGAGTTGGTCGGCTGAAGCTGGAACTTGTTCAGGAGGAGCAGGCAGAGATGAAAGCTCCTCGTCAGAAGGCTGGGTAAGGATGGGATCACCCACTACCATTGAAGATTCTTCGGAGGCAGCTTTGTCCTCTTCTTCATCTTCAATAGCTGGGGGAGGACCAGGGAGATGCCGTTGAAACAATTCTGAGTCCTCATTAACCTTCAACTCTTGCAGGGCAGCCACCTAACCATCTTGGAAGTATTTTAAACTGCCATACTTCACCTGAGTCATCATGGCTGCTACCCCCTTGTTCCACCCTTTGTCCCAACCTATGTTGAAGGACTTCTATTGCCATTTTTCTTTTTATTTTCTCTAAGGAGAGCTTCTCGGATAGAAGATCCTCGGTGGCCTTCAACTTAGTATCTATCTCCTCCTTCTGGAGATTTACTTCTCGCAGAAGGGTTAGCTCTTCCTCAGCCAATTTTAACTTATTTTCAAGCTCCCCAAAGTTCGTGAGCTTCTCGGAGAACTTCTTTTTCTCCTCCTCCAAGTCTTTCACTTTATTTTCCAACTGCACCTTTTCTGCTTCAACTGCAGTCAATTTCTTCTCCCATTCAGCCCTATCCTCGTCATACTTTTGACCGGAATCCTTCAAATATTTGGTTAAATCCAACAAACCATCCTCCACTCCAGACGAGGATCTAGAAGCCTTGATCACTTCATCTTTCTTCACAATGGTGTTGAAGAAACTCACCAGCTGAAAAAAAGAGATAATAATAAGTCAGCACAGAGATACATGTATTGATGGAAAGAAAGAAAATTCAGAATATGAGAAACTTACTGAACCAATGTGACGAGTAGCCAGGGATGTAAGCATATCCCTAGACATACTCTCCTAGATTCTTTGGACTTCAGGAATAGTCCAAGTCTTTACCGAGATCATTGCAGAGCTCGGGGGAATGATAGTTGGAACACCAACTCCACTAACTTGGAGCTGGGAAATGTTTTCATCCAAATTGACCGAGGAGGATTTCTTCAGTCTCCTCGGTGGCATTTCAGCAGTTTCAACCAAAGAACTTTTGGTGGGAGAGATGGTGACCACTTCCACATAAGCACTTTTCTTGCTCGGAGCCACTGGGGGCTTCTCGGCAGCCTTCTGAGGAACAACAGAAGGGGCGGCATCTACTTTCTTTGTCCCCTTTAGGACGTCAGCCTTGTTCCTTTTTCCATCTCCAGCAGAGGTAGTCTCCTCAAAGAGAGCAGGAACTCTTCTTTTGCCCATTTTCTGACTTAAAGGAATGTGAGATTCTGGAGAAAAGTCCTCAGGAATTGATACTGGTTCACTGGTGTTGACCATAGGACGAGCAGTAAAGGATGTTGTATAACTCCTATACTGCAACAAATATGAAGAAGACCTGATGTGCTCGTCTGCAACATTTCGATGCAAATTCCAGATATGTTTCAAATGCTTAATATTTACTTATGATTATTTTGGAGTTTTTCTCTTAGTGTCAACTGCAAACAAATACATAGTGAAATATCAGTCACACATTTATTCAAACATAATGAAATCATAATTTTAGAAATAAAATAAAATGAAAATAACCTATCCCATTGCCATATAGAGGGCATCTGGGACCTTGATATACTTCATCTCTAGTCAAAGGGGCATGTTGCCAATTTTTTATAATTACCCCATGTTCAAAATTGGCATCAGGGAGGTTGACTACTAAGGACCTATTCAAAAATCTAGTTTTTAAATAAAAAATATTATCTAGAAAAACCCATCTATAACAATACATAATCTTAGGAATTCCTATACGGGTTCCATGAGTTTGATTTGACCTATACACCCCATTAACTATCCTCCATGTGTTGGGGGCTATTTTTGCAGGGACAACATCGAAATACTGACAGAACTCTAAGCACAAAGGGTTTGGTGGAAAAGAAAATCCACATTCAGCAATAAAGAGACTGGGGAACCAGTGTCCCTCAGCCAAACGAAAATAATCTAAAGGCTCAGAAAGATCCTCCAGAGTTACCCAAGATGGAATAGAAAAGTCAGAACGGAATTTCTCAAGAGATTCGATAACATAAACCATGGTGAATAAAAAGAAATGAAGAAGAAAGAAGAAAATCTTACAGTAAAAAGGAGATCTGCTGGCAAACAACAGAAGAAAGTGATGAACGCACAAGAGAGAGAAAGGCTATGGAAAACTCGAAAGCAGAAATTGGAAAAGGTAGAAGATGATGGGATTGACAATGAAGACTAAATACTTTGCCTTGGGAAATGGCTAAAGAAATGATTACAAAAAAGAAACTATTACGCTACCGACGGCTAAAAGGACAAAAGTGCGCGAAGATCGAAGCGCTTATAAAAATTCAAAAAGGCGGATTCATCGAATTTGGAAGACATTCAAACACGAAGAAAATGCTCCTAAAAACCAGGAAGGTCATTTAATATTGCCATATACCGAGAAAGAATGTTCCATATTCCTCAAAGTTCGAAATATGAAACATTGGGGGCTTCTGTTGATACCAAAATTAATGTACTGATATGGACGAATAATAAGAAGACACGTGTCAATCTACGTGGCACAATAGCAACGAGGAAGTATATTTCCTCGACCAAGTCCTACACACTCCGAGCAACAAGTGTATACCGAGGAACTCCAACGCTCCGAGGAACACCAACGCTCCGATGAACTCTTGAACGACGAGCAACTAAGGCGGTCCGAACTGCATCTCGACCACAGCATTAATTGCCAGAAACTCAACAGTTCAACTATTCATTGAATGCTTATCATACAGACGTATACTCTTAAAGGGCATTAATTGTTTACCCTTTCACATATACAACCTAAAGGCTATAAATACCTTGTATCACCCTCATTGAGGGGGACCAGGTTTTCTGGATAGAATTACATATCGAAAATCCTAAAAACACTTGGCAATAACAGAAACAGTGGACGTAGGCCATTCTTATAAGGCTGAACCACTTTAAAATTCTTTGTCTCATTTATATTTATCTGTGATTAAATAATTAGAAGCAATCTATTTTTTTACATCAACAACAATGTTAAAAAATATATGTGCATGTGTACAATAAAAGTAATAAAGAGTAGTATAAAAAAAGTAATCATAAAAATCAATGAAATGATAACCATGCATTATTTAGCAGACTAAAGAAATGAAGTCATGTATTATAACATCATGAATAAGTCACATGTATGGATGAAATATAGTTGTGAATATAACATCTTAAATTCACATCCATATATGGTGAAAAACACAATAAAAAAATCTTTTTGCAGTTTTCAATTTTTTTATCAAAGATAAAATATTTCTAAAAAATTTCAAAATTTTTCTAAGAGAAAAGAAAATATTTTCAGATTTGTTAAAGAATATAAACATAGAAATGCAATCTAATAATGGGAAAAAGGATAACGACCTGATAATCATCCTGTACTAGATGCAATGCCCAAACTCAATGGCATATATACCAAAAGACTTTGTAAGATCTTAAAATCTAAGTGCATCTAAAGATATTGTGAAAATATCGAACAAATGATGTTTGGTTCTCACAAAGCTCAATAAAACTGTCTTTTCCTCACCAAGATCATGAATGAAGTCCTCGCGAACCCTAATGTATTTCATACGAGAACATTAGACCAGATTAAGCGGGAATATGGATTCACTTGCATTATCACAAGAAATACTCATTGTGCCTTAGGCAATCCCAAAATCTTCCAACATTTGATTCATCCACAAGATTTGTGTACAACAACTCCCAACATAGATGTACTCGTCTTTTGACGGGGATAAAAAAATGGAGTTCTTCTCTTTTCTTAACCAAGAGACAAGATAACTAAAAAGATAAAAGCATCCACCCCCGACCCAGGTGATAATCGAATGAGCAGACAATCGGTCATTATCATCAAAGGAATATCAAATACAATAATAAAGAGTGACATTGGCATATTTTATGATGCATTTAAGAGGAATAAAATGAGATGCTTTTAGGGATGCTTGGTAACATGCATAAACTCCAATGCTAAAGTCAGCGTCGGGATGACTAGGAGTGGAGTAGAGAAGACTACCTACCATAGTCTTATAAAGGGTTTTCTCTACGTCCTTTCCTAAAGTGACTTTGCTAATCTTAGTCGAGGAACCCGTGGGTGTACATAAGTACTTAACGAAGTCTAAATTAAACTTCTTCACTAGGTCCCTTATATATTTAGTTTGAGATATAAAAATTCCATTCTCAAGTGTATTCACTTAAAGACCTAAGAAGAACGTGAGTTCACCAACCATGATCACCTCAAACTCACTCTACATTTCCTCTTTATATAAGTGAGCATATTAGGAACACGTGGATCCAAAAACTATGTTGTCCACATAGACATGGGAAACCAAGATAGTGCCCACCTCTTTCCTAACAAACAATGTCTTATCATCTCCTCCTATTGAAACCTAGTTCTTTCTTCAAACCCTAAAAGGAAGTTTTTAGATAAAAAGATGTATCTATGGTGCTTTGGGTCTTTAAATCCATTTAGTTTTTCCATATAAACTTCCTACTGAAGAATTCCATTAAGGAAGGCACTCTTGACATCCATTTGATATAAATTGAACCGTAGATGACATAGTATGGAAAATAGTAAGTGGATAATCTCAAGCCTATCAACATGAAAAATCTTGTTAAAGTCTACATAATTAATCTATGAGTAGACTTGAGCGACCAAATAGCCTAATTAAGAACTATGGTCCCATTATAATCTATCTTGTTGTTATACACCCACTTAGTACTAATTACGTTAGTCTATAGGTTAGGGGACCAACTCCCATACATCATTATTCCAAACTTGAAGCAAAATCTTTCATAGCACATATCCAACGCTCATCGTTGAGTTATGTTTTCACATTCTTGGTATCTAATAGGAGCTTTAGTAAAAGTAGCTAACCTTATTATATAGTTCACAGCGAGTATTAATACCTAGTGTGGGATCTTCAAGTATGTAGGAAGGTTCATGACTCTTTTGAACCCAAAAGGGCGTATCCTCTACATCAACAGCAGGTTTGTTGAGGTGGTGTGAGGAATAATGAGATCATCACTGAGGGTGCATCATTTTCACACTCAAGGTTAGGATAAAAAATGTAGCCGACTCATTATCTCTAATTGTAACATTTATTGCTTCCATAACCTTTGATATTTTAAGTTTAAACACTCTATAGGCTCTAGTCGATGACGAATACCCTACAAAAATTCCATCATCTCTTTTGGAGACAAACTTTCCTAAGTGTTCTATATCTCTAAGGATGTGAAAAGGACTCCCAATAACTCAAAAGTATGATAGATTATATTTCTTCCCTATCCAGAACTCATATCAAGTGTGTAGTGTACATAGACAAAAATGTAGCCTATTTACCATGTAGCATACAATATTAACAAAATTTTAGGAACATTTCTCTTAAGAATAAGGGATCTATCCATCTTTTCAATTATTTTGTTCTTCCTTTCAACAATCCCATTTTGTGGAGGAGTATAAATGGCCGAAAACTCATGTTTAGTTTTGACTTCATCCCAAAATCTATCCATTATATCTTCTTTAATTTCAGTGCATTATCACCACACAATTGATTAATTGTGACACCATGTTGATTCTGTAGGACAAGACACTTGGTTGTTCAGAACTCAATCGCATCAAACTTTTCTCTAAGAAATCCAATGATGGGATATCTCACATGGTCATTAACCATCATAAGGCTATACATCTCACCACTAATACTCTCCATACGTGTGGAACCCATAAGATCCATGTGTATTAACTCCAAAACATGTGAGGTGGTGTGGGTATTTAACTTCCAATGGGGACTCTTGACATGTTTTTATTATTGATAAGGACAAAAAATTAAGGAAGTTAGTTTCCCAAGTGATATTAAGGCAAAGACTATGTCTTGCTTCAGTAATCTCTCAACATCTCTACAATTCATATGACCTAGTCGTTGATGCCAAAGGACCATAGAAGATAACATAGAAATATTTCATAATAGAGAGGACTTGAGAATGATCCCGTAGCAATTATCACCATTCATCACACATTGTCAAAAAAGTTCACCAGGTTAACTATAAATATTACATTATGACGGATCAAACTTTATTGCAAAGTTAGCATTGCATATTTATCTTATGAAAATTAAGTTCTCTTTTAACCCTTTAACATAAAACACATTGTCTAGCTTTGGAAAACTAGGTATCTCAATGCAACCACATATCCTAACATGCTAGACCTACTACCATATCTAAAGGTGATTATACCTTATTTGTCATCTGCAAGTTATGTAAAATGAGATATGTCACCAGTCATGTGCGTAGAGCACCCACTATCAAAATACCATTAGGAAGTATCTTGAACTATAAAATCAATGTGAACGATAATGGATTTGTCTTCATTCTTAGATGCCCAAGAGGAGGTACACTTTTGCATGCCCTTATCATTTTTTTCTTTAGTCATAGCAATAGGACTATTATCAAAAGTCATATACATCCTTTGAATTTCTTTCATTAATCTTTTAAAATTCGCGACTAGGAAGTCAACTTTCTCTCCAAGATTAGCAAAGTCACATTTCGATTGAGTCCTCTTTGGTGGGTTAGGTCGAGGCATATATGGATCCAATACAAACTTGGGAACCAATTTGGGTGCATTTTAGAGGTGGTGGCACCATTATAATATACCTATTGGCTTTCCTTAGAACCTAGTGCGGGACGATGTAACATCTTTCCTACCTTCTAAGATATTTCCTATAAAGTAACCTTGACCTCCGGGGCACATTCAAATTCTATCTCGAGTTTAGAAACAAGGGTATCGAATTTTTCATGAGTCTCTCACAAAGCTTGGAGATCTCTCATAAGACTAACCACTTTGTTGGTTAAGTCAATGTTTTCCCTCTCTATTAAAACTAACCTATCGTTAAAAGAAATCCCCACTGAGGTCACAAACTTTCTTGATGCCTTCAACTCATTTTCTAATGATTTATTTTACCTTTTGGATTTAAATGACTCGACTAAATCTTGACATAGGCGTATAGGAAGCCACATTCTCCTCACTCAAACCATCATATTCCTCACTTTGTCCAGAATGGTTCGAATCATTGTGGAAGCTATCATGTTTAGAAATACCCTCATCGTGTAAGATGTACTTGAAGTTATAAAATGAGTAGCCATGAATGTGGTGAAGTTAAGTCCATGTTCTGATTTATCCTCGAAATCCACCGAGTTGACATCATTGTCTCTAAGAGTGACATTCTATGTAACTTTGACTTTGCCTCGTCTCTTAATCCTAGTGGGAAATTATTGGGATTTATGACTCTTAGCCTCAAACTCATAGCATCTCTACGAATCATCTTTCTAAAGATACTCTCCTCTTGCCTTTCTTTGATCGTTCTAATGAGATAAGGACCGTTATTTTCGAATTAAAATGGAATGGAAAAGATCTCAAAATTTTCTTAACTACCCTCGTCTTATGAATTCTCTCACCCAAATTAAAATTGGATTTAACAATATCAGACAAGAGCGCATAAAATTAATCCAACATTTTATTCTCAATCATGCTAATGGTATCAAATTTTTGTGATGAGATTTTGAAGCTTAAAATATTTCATAACTTAAGTAACCTCGTGAATGAGTGTGGGGATATCCCATGCTTTCTTAGGCATGGTACAAGTCATAATACGACAAAACTCATCGGGTCTGATTGCACTAAAAATTGCACATAAGGCTCGAGAGTTCAAATTGATTCATTTAAAATCATCCTTAGTCCAAAAAGTGAATGTTTTAAGGACAATGACATCGTCATTAGTCACACTAGGTGGTTTCTGCACTCTTTCACAATTAATACAAGCTTTCTCGCCAATTAAATTGAGTACCGACCTCATTCAAGCATTCCAATAGGAATAATATGATGCATCAAAAATAGGTTCCCTATTGTATGAGTTATATGTATAAGTAGAAGGATTCGTCTACGTAACTTGTAGAAATAGTTTTTGACACCAATTTGAAAATGTTGCAGTTCAGATTATATAAATAATTCGTGGAGTGGGTCATACACACATAAAATTACTTTTAGATCAATTTTTTTCTTGATTAAGTCACATGAAGATGAAAAATAACTTCAATCTAATATGAAGCCAAAACACAAATCAAAAGAAAAAGAAAAATGGGAAGAATATGAGGAAAAATCCTTTTTGGGTAAAACCTATATTCAAGACTTTGTTTGAACAAGATAGGTAAATATAAACTCACAAAACACTCAGAGATCCATTAATCTTATGCATAAATTCTTGAAGTCTTCCACAACAAACGATACATCTTCATAACTATCCCATGGCAAGCACCTATGGTCTTGGTATCCATCGATAAAAATTCGATATTCCTTTCTTTTTTAATCGTAGAAAATAATCTCGAGAAAGGTTAACACAAAGATAGAGACTATCGATATACATTTCTTTTTTACTAGTCTATTTTTTCTATAACATTTGTGCTTTCACAATTCATGGCAACCTTATCAAATGACAACATAACATTTGTGTCACAATCCATCGACCCCTCTTAAGTATGAGCAAACTTTAATTGTTGAAGTGAAAATAGAGAAGTATTGCTCAAGGATGTTATTAAGATTGTAGTTAAATAATTTTAGCCATGTTGACAAAATGACACTTAGTTAGGAGTCGAGTTTTCATATTAATCATTATTTATCAATGTCATAAACCATGACGAAATAAAAAAATGTCACAACCCTAAACTATGATATCACGGTCTTTGACAATGAATATTTCATAAGTACATAGTTTCGATTTTCGATAATATGTGTTGTACTACATGTGAATATTATACAAAATCCATATTTTTTAATATTACTTGTCAAAATCTAGTGGCCATAGTTAATACTATAAATATATATTAAAATATTTCAACGTTATAATATATTCTACTTGTTTATATTACTGTTTGAAATGAATAGAGATATCCGTGCGTTGTTAAGGATAATCTAAATCCATGAGTTAACGTATAAATGTGGACCAGTAACTAGAGGTCTCGGGTTTATCAGACATTGGATAAACGATGTTTCAAGTTATGTGGATTGGGAATAGTACTCCTTAGCGCGAGATGTATAGTGAGTTACTTGAATTGTTGATTGGAAAATAACCTTGTGTGATTTGGTAGAGTTTGATTGGTTAGAATCGCAAGCATTGTGGTATCTGCTAAGTGGAAGTGGTTTAATCAAGTAAGCTTCATCTAAACTTTCCTCCTCCATCGTCACCCAAAAAACTTCAACACCTGAATGCCCTATAAATGTTACTCATTAGAGTGATTTCTCCAACAGAAACTCCAACTCCACTATTCCTTATAAATATAACCATCGATCACAAATTTTACATAACTTGAGCCATTTATTCCTTCCCAACCCTCTCATTATTTCATTATTTTTCTCCTACATTGATAGAACCTCAAGAAATACGACGAACATGAACAAATATATTAAAAAATATGTGGGTGGGGTGTAGGGTGTGGGTTTGGCTTTCAATCCTCCATCAGGGTTTCAGTTTCACCCCCGTGATGAAGAAATATATGATATGCTTTCCCAAAAGATGGACAAATAATAGTCTCTAATGTGACTTACAGATATATAAAGATAGACAAATGACAGTCTCCAATACAAAAATATGTATAAAGATTGAGCATTATGCATGCATGAGAAGAAGCAAAAAATGGAGCCCTAAGTTTGAGAATGATCCAATTATACCTGAATCGAAACAAAAATAAACATATAACCATAAATTATATTAGAAAATAGGTTTATTAAAAAAATATATGACCATCAAGTGTATTAAAACAAATACATATCATGATCCTTAGGTTGTAATTGAGCATTATACCTTCAAAAAATAGCAATTCGGCCCTAGGTATATGAAACGAGAGAATTGAGCCCTGATTTCAATTTTGCGGTTGATAAAAAAAAATGAAAACAAATTGTCAACATTAAACATATAACCATCGACTTCACTACGAAGATTGTAAAAGAGAGACCTATTGATTTTGCGATTGAAAAAAATGAAAAAACTTACATGAGATTACAGTATGAAGATTGGTGAAATATATTTCACCACGTTATAATAAATATCACCTAGGTAGATGCTATAGATTTCATCTACATAATTATTTATTAGAGTCATAGACTATGACAATATAACAAAATATCGTGACTCTGAATTGTGACAATTGCAGAGGAACATCTTTTTTTTTTCTTTTCAACGTAGAATCCGTAATCATGATAAACATATATTTGAACAGACATCTTTAAAAAAATGTTGCAGTCCGGGTCCATGATGAAGACTATTTTTCATGGTATTGGATCATTAATATTAAACAGTAAAACCCAGTTCTTAATTTTGCTCCTCTTTATTTATTTATTTGTATTTTAAATGGTTTTTTTTATTTTAAATGTTAAATTCCTATATATTTTTGAATTTTAATTGCCACAATCAATTGAACATAATCATATTAATAGAAGTTTATGTAAGAGAAAATATTTTGAGTTGCACATAGCTTAGGCTTTTATTTTCATTTTAGCATATCCCACTACAAACCAACACGTCGAACAAAAGTCCAACATCTCCAAGATTGAAGACACCTCTACATATCATGAAGGTATAAGACTTTGGGTGTTCATAATTATTCTGAATCATATTTGTGATGCTATTTTTATAAAACTAAGGCTGCTATTTAGAAAGGTTTTAAAAATAAAAAAATTATTTTTGAGCCTTGTTCCAACAAAAACGTGATTTCATGAGATCACTCTTCTAACGAACATCTAATGAGATTGGGTATGCTTTACAGAAACTTCATGTTAGAATCTCGTTTGTTCTAGGCTTTGAACGAAATGACATTTTCGTTAGAGCGAGATGCTTACTCGTTCGAATGAAAACCTGTTCTTATTCGAACAAGCTTGATTTTCATTCGAATGAGGTGCCGCCTCGAAATTTATTTCAGACCTATAAATATCTGTTTTGAACTCCTTTCTCAAGGGACTTTGAAAAAAAAAACCAACATATATGTTCCAAAGTTTTTCATATTTTGTTCCACAAAACACTTTTCAATTCACAATTTTTATATGCGCCATATGATTTGTGAATCTTTGTGAAACCCTAAAATTTCAATATCTTTTACATACAATGTGGACAACATTATCTACTACTGACTTGTGAACTGAGGGTTCGTTGTTGAAGAAGGAATAAGGTTGATCGATGAACACCGAGGGTAGACTACTACCTATGGTCGACTCTAGGCTGCATCGTATTTTATTGGATATTTTGAAGATTCTGCATGTCCCACTTAGTTTAGCTATGTTTTATAAATTGTGTGTCTGTCAAAATTTACGACAATGTTAACTAAAGATTTTTCCTTTTTTGGGATTTCTCCTCAATTACTGTGTCGATTGCCAGTTAGTTTAATTATTGTGATTGGAACAATTATTATATGCAAACCTAATTTAATCCAAGACTAAAATTTGGTAAAAAAAAATTAGATTTCTGTGTTGAGATTTAATTATATAAATCAATCCATTAGTTCGTGTGCACTCTCAAATTGGTATTAGAGCGGGTTACACTAAACTATTGTGTAATCCTTTTCTTCAAAGAAAATTTTGATATCAATTTTTAAAAAAAAAATTACTGATCTTTAAACGGCCGGAATTTAATAGGCAATTTGTATAATCGAATGCCCATCTTCTATGGTTCCAATTATGCTCACGAGAAATATAGAAGGTGGTCGGAAAGTCTAGTTTCTTTGTGAAATAGGGTAGACACCACCCAATGTAACAACGGATAATCTTGTCAACCCTAAACCTATCTGTTCATCAACAGATAACGACTTTAAATGGAACAATTTTAACTCGCATACTTTGAGTGCCATTTCAGGAGACATCACCCCTAATGAGATTTTCTGCATTAGGACGTGCACCACATCTAAAGAGGCTTGAGATACACTCAAGCCCACTCACGATGGAACCAACATTGTTAAAACTATTACCAAGCTAGATCCTAAGTCATTTGATGTCTTTTTTGCACGATTGTCGGATATGGTTAATTCTAGTTTTAATTTAGGTGAGAGAATACCTGAGAAGCGAGTGGTGAAGAAAATTTTAGATCGCACTCTGCCCGTTTTATTCCTAAGGTCACTGTGCCTAATTGCTTAAGGATCCTAAATACTCTTAGCTTAAAAGAACTTGTAGGAGATCTTCAAACATATGAGATAGATATATTCCCTAAAATGGTTAAACCTAAGGAAAAGGGAATTGCTCTTAAAGCGCTATCTAAAATTAGAGAGGAAGTGTCATCAGATTTTGAGTACTACTTTGATTTAAATGACTTGGCACTTTTTGCTAAAAATTTCAAAAAGTTTCTTAAACGTAAAAAGAAAAATACTTCAAAAGAAAAGAAAAGTTTTGACAAAGATAAAAAATATAAAATCAGGCAAGAATTTTTTTGAAAAAGATAAGAAAATTTCCAAAATAAAGACGAGGAAAGATGTTACGAGTGTGAGGGAAATGGTCACAAATCTCATGAGTGTCCGACTAGGTTAAAACATAGAGACAAAGGAAAAGTTGCCTTAAATGTTACGCTTAATGATAGAAAGGTCGAGTCCATGAGTTCGAGGCATGAATCAACTCATGGATGTAACTTCACCGCATCCATGAATAGTCATGTTAGTACATGGACACCTAGATAGTGAGTTTAGTCATTCCGAAAAGAGTGAGGGAGAGGATGCTTTAAGTGAGAGTGATAGTGACCTTCAGCACACCCATGTCGATCTTTATGCTGAGTCCTTTAAAACTAAGAAACAAAGGAAAGGGTTAGCTACGAGAGTGTTTATGTTAAAGAAATAGTTTAGAGAGGCGAGAGAGAGTGAGTCCTGGGTGAGAGAAGCTTTGGGAGAGAGAGTTTTCTTAGTTGAGAAAGAGAACGAGGACTTAACCAACAAGGTAGATAGTCTTATGAGAGTTTTCTTAAGGATTGATGATGAATTCATGGACTGAACTGGATGAAGACAATATGGCCCAAGGGAAGAAAAAGTTGAGATTGAAGACAATTTTTCTCTTATGTCATTCCATTTCTAGTGTTTGGGAGGGAATTAGGAATATTTATAAGAGAAAATATTCCGAGTTGCTCATAGTTTATGCTTTTATTTTCATTTTGGCATATCCCTCTACAAACCGACACGTTGAACTGAACCCCTACATCTCCAGGATCAAAAACACCTCTACATGCCATGAAGGTATAAGACTTTGGGTGTTCATAATTATTATGAATCGTATTTTGGATGTTATTTTTATAAAACTGAGGTTACCATTTAAAAAGGTTTTAAAAAAATAAATTTTTAGCCTCGTTCAAACAATAATATAATCTCGTTCAAATGAAGAAGTGATTTCATTAGATCACTCTTGTAACGAACATCTAACGAGGTTGGGTATGCTTTAGGGAGACTTCTTATTAGAAGCTCGTTTAATGTATGCTTCAAACGAAATGACCTTTTCATTAGATTGAGATTCTTACTCGTTCGAACGAAAGTCTGTTCTCATCGAACGATTTTGATTTTTTTTCTAACAAGTTGTCGCCTCAAAATTTGTGTCAGGTCTATAAATACCTATTTTGGACTCCTTTCTTAAGGGACTTTGGAAAAATGAAAATAACATATTTGTGCTAAAGGTTTTCATATTTCTTTTCACAAAACACTTTTCAATTCATAATATTTACATCCCCCATATGATTTGTGAATCATTGTGAAACCCTATAGTTTCAATATCTTTTTTATACCTTGCGGAGAGAATTCTCTATTGCTGACTTGTGAACCGAGGATCACTGTTGAAGAAGGAAGAAGGTTGATTGATTGAAATTGAGGGTAGACTGCTACTTGTGGACGACTCTGGACTGAATCGTATTTTATTGGAGGTTTTGAAGACTCTACACTTAGTTTATCTAACTTTTTTAAGTCTAGTGTCTGCTAAACTTACGGTAGTGCTGAATAAAGGTTTTTCCCTTTTTAGGGATTTTTCCTCAATTATTGTGTCCATTGCATGCGTAGTTTAATTATTTCCATTGGAATAATTATCGTATGGAAACCTAATTTACTCAAAGCTTATAATTTGGTAAAAAAACATGGATTTTTGTTTTGGGGTTCAATTATATAAATCAATCCATTATTTTGTGTGCACTCTCAGTTTGTTTTAAAACCATTTTACCTAATAATATTTACTACTACTTCATTTTATTTTAAATTAATAAAAGAGTCATGAGTTTTTAACTATAATTTATATCGTAAATTGATAAGAATAATCTAAATCCATGAGTTGTCAAAATTTAGTCTAAAACACTATACTAACACTGTTTTCTAGTAATTATTTAAAAATAAAACCATATGTGGATACAAGTCATTGTAACTTGGAGCGAAAGTCCTAAGTTAGAACTGGGAGTGGGAGCGGGAGTGGACTCCTTTGCGCTGAGATATGTGAATCATCTAAATTTTTTATGTCAATAACCTTTTCTCACGTGGTAGATTTTGATTTAATAAGAGTCCCAAAGCTTGTGGCATCTGCTAAGTCGTTAATCAGGTGAGATTCTGGCAACCTTCCCTCCTCCCTTGTAACCCAAACAACTTTAACGTCCTTTATGACCTATAACTTTAACTCAATAAAGTCACAAACTCCAACTCCTATAATCCCTATAAATATACATAATCATCAACCATTGATCACAAACTCTAACTAGTGCTCGCCACTTTAGCCTCTCAATCCCTTTCTTACTTCCCATCACCCATCTCTTTCTTTGTTTATTTTTATCCTATAATTGTTGAGAAAACTCATGAACACCTTTCAGCCATGTTGATCCTCTTTATTTGTGGGTTTGGCTTCCAATCCTCCACTAGGTTTTGTTTTCGCCCCAATGATGAAGAAATATATAAGTTTCTTTCCTAAGATATCTCTCGAGGCCACCTATCAAATCCTGTCCTCCAACATCTCGTGAGAGAAAAGAAGCTATACGATGAGAATGAACTACGTTCCATATTTAAGGGGTGAAACAACACCAATAAAAGCCTCTATTTCTTCACTCGCTTGCAGATGCTTTCTCAAAAAGTAACTAAATTATAAGAACTGTTGGCAAGGGCAATGGCATCTGGAAAGGTCAACAAACCCACAAGATGAAAAATGGTCGAGAAAAATGAAAACTCAAATATCATAACGAAGGCTCTAAACACGAAAAAATGTGGCGAATGACTGAGTTTGTTTCGCCAACTGAGAAGGAGTACATTCTTTGTCGTATCGAAGTGAAATTGATCCGGAAGAGGATGAGCAACCACTAGAGACACTAACACATAATAATGATGAAGAAGATTATGGTAACCCACTTGTATCATCACCAATAAGGGTGGAAGTTTATGCCCAGCCATCCCACTCATTTTTAACAACAACAATAAGATTTCATGGTTATATCCATCCATTCGTTCAACCCCTACCAGATAATTATATTTAGAGTATTGGGGAAAACAACATTGCTCACACCATGGATGCTTTTCTGAGTGACTTTACCCATTGGGAAAATAAGCAAAAAATAAAGAACATGGAGAATGCCCAACCACCAGAGCCAGACCACTAACTACCAGATAATGATACTCAAGAAATTTAGTGGGAAAGTAATGAGAAACAAATAAACAACATGGGAGACAATGCCTTTAGGGAAAGTGATCAATCAATATAGAATGCGCCTCATCAACCATCATTGAACCTCGAAGACTATGGGGTTAGAAATTTAGAATCGTTCACTCAATAATTTCGACAATATTCTCTCCCTGATCTATACCATTTTTGTTGGGATACAAACATTGATGTTATTTATATGTTTTTTAATTATAATTATCACTTCTTTTTATTTCAAGTTGATGATGCAGTAGTAGTAGTTGTATTTTTGTTGTTGTACACTAGGTTGCTTTATATACGGATATTGTATTTCATTTTTTGTATTCTTGTAATATTCTCTTTTAATTAATGATTATTTATATAAAGGTGGTATTGTGTATAAGCAACTATGAATTTCACATAGTACACTCCTCTGAGGATCAATCACATATCTAACTCAGCATAACATTATTTATAATGTCAAGTGGTGTGAACATTCTCTATCATCAAGCCAAATATTGGAACTTTTTGAATTGATAGATGAATTTTTAGTAGTTCTAGTTTTTGTGAGACTAGTTTTTTTTAAATGGTATTAGATTTTTCTTTTATAAGTATCACATGTTGAAATATTGACAACAACCATCTTCTCCCCTGTCAAGTGCTCATATACTCAAATCTTATCAGAGTAGTAAGAATGATCAGTAATTATATTTGCTTATAGCCAGGTTTGGGCTTTTGATGTTTATATAATGCACTGACAATGACACTGTTGGGGGAAAATACCCTCCTTACTGATTTTTACAACCTGGGAAAAGGAAATTTTTTGAAATCATCTTACAAGTTTTGTAGTTTATGTTTTAGTATAAGTTTAACAGCCTTCTAACTTAAAATTATTAGTTCAGATATGTTTAATGAACTGTTGAAAGGTGATGATGTAGATGTTGGTCTTAATTTTTTTAATGGGACATTATATAGTTAGGGTTGCCTTGTATATGGATGGATGTGTGTTGAATTTTTAGATTCTTATAATATTATTCATCAATTTATGATTAGTTACTTTTCTGATGGATCTTTTCATGTTTGGTGAAAAAATATTTTTTTCGGACCAAAGCTGAATCCACAAGTATTTAAAGTATGATCAATGTCCAATAGTGTCAGAACATAATCTGTCTATTGGAGTTTAAATGAGAACTATATGGTTGTGTTAGAACAAGTTATGAAGTGAAGAAAAAACAAGAGATAAGTTGGGTAAGACAAACTTGTTCTTAGAGAAAGAAGTGTTTTTTTTTTCAGTAGAGTACTACATAAAACATGGGCGTGGGATACATTTATGGGCTCAGATTTTTCTACTGACACATTAATCGCCCTACAAAGTAGGTATAATAACTAGACTTTGGGACCACTTAGGCACACATTAAAGACACATTAATTATCCCTACATCATCGCCTACAGCTACCACATTAATTGCCCTACAAAAGTAGGTACAAAAAAATAAAGGCAGCAGCTATGCATTAATTTTAACACTTCGCCTTAATGCATTTGTTGAACACCGATCATTTCTCTAAGAAATTGAACCTTGTCCTTGGGTAGAGATTTGGTGAAGATATCTGCAACTTGCTCTTCGGTCTTAATATAATTGAGTTGAATCTTTTTATCCTCCATGACCTCTCTAATGAAATGATGCTTGACTGTAATGTGCTTGGTGCGACTATGGTAGACGGGATTCTTTTTCATGGCAATCGCGGATTGGTTGTCACAAAGTATTGGAGTTTCATCTCCTTGATTTTCACCAACATCCTCCAAAATTGTTCTTAGCCACATCGCTTGTGAAGTTGTCAATTATGCCGACACATATTCGACCTCGACGGATGATTGCGCTACCGTTTGTTGCTTCTTTGATGCCCATGAAACTGCTCTGGAGCAAAGAGAAGATATATACCTGAAATTACTTCTCATGTCATCAATAGAACTCGCCTAATCACTATCACAAAACCCAAGTAACTTTATCTCAATATTCTTCTTATACATGATGCTAAAACCAAAAGTTCCTTGGATGTAACTCAACACTCTTTTTGCAGCCCTAAAATGATTTTGACTTGGCTTGTGATGCACCGAGACAATAAACTAGTAGCATACATGATATACGGCCTCGTAGCCATCAATTACAACAAAATTCCAACCAAACTTCTATAAATATATGCATCAAGCTCTTTGCCTCCATCTTCTTTCAATAATTTTTCATTCACCACCAAAGGTCTAGCCATTGATTTGCAATTCATCATTTTGAATTTTTTAAGAAGGGTTTTAGCATACTTCTTTTGGAAAATAAAAATATCATCTTCTTGTTGATAAATTTCAATGCCCAAAAAGTAATTTAGAAGACCCAAATCACTCATTAGATATTTTTTCATCATGTCACTTTTGAATTCTTCAATCAGTTTTGTATCACTATCGGTAAACAACAAGTCATCAATATAAAGAGAGACAATAATAATACCTGCTGCCCCGCTTCTTTTGATGTACAATGTTGGCTCGCTTTTACTTCTTTGAAAGCCTCTTTCATTGAAGTATGAATCAATCTCACTATACCATGCTCAGGGAGCTTACTTCAAGCCATACAAGGCCTTTTTTAGCTTTTATACCTTCTCTTCCTCACCTTTCATCCCAAATCCTTGAGGTTGGTCAACGTACACCGCTTCATTCAACATAGCATTTAAGAATGCGGATTTTACATCAAGTTGATACAAAAACCAACCTTTATGAGTGGCCATGGCAACAAGTGCTCTAATTGTGTCAAGCCTTGCCACGGGTGCAAATGTCTCTTAAAAATCAATTCCAGGTTGTTGAGAATACCCCTTTGCTACAAGTCTTGCCCTGTTCTTTTGGATTGAGCCATTCGGATTAATCTTCATTTTGTAAATCCACTTCACACAAATGACCTATTTATTTTTAGGCCTCTCCACCAATTCTCAAGTCTTGTTTTTCTCAATAACCTGAATTTCTTCTTCCATTGCAAGCTGCTAGACTTTTTTATTTTTAGCATCTTCAAAGGTCTCTGATTCAGCTACACAAAAATTACATCTAGCATAAACATCATTTAGACTTCTTATTCTTCTTGGAGTTGAGCTTTGATATGAGGAGTTTGATCTTGATGGAGAACTTGAGGATGATTGTAGACTTGCATTTGGATACATTTGAGGAGCTTCTATAGCTCCCTCCTCATCTTCTTCAATGCTTTGTGATTCTTCATTAAGGGTGATAACTTGTTTTTGAGATTTTTTTTCTTTCCAATCCCAAAAAGCTTTCTCATCAAAAATCACATCTCTAAAAATAATCATTTTGTTCCTCTTCAAGCTAAAGAGTCTATATCCCTTTGATTTTGAGATATACACCACTAAAATGCATTTTTCACTACTTTCATCAAGCTTGTATCTCACTTCTTTAGGGACATGAGCAAAGAAAATACAACCAAACACCATCAAGTGGTTCACATGTGGTTTTCTTCCACTCCATGCCTCATATGGAGTTTGGTTTTCTACGGCCTTTATAGGGCATCTATTCATCAAATAAACCGCCGTATACACTGCTTCGGTCCAAAAAGTATATGGCAGCCCTTTCTCATGTAACATGATTTTTGCCATTTCCTCAATGGTTTTATTCTTACTTTTTGCCACTCCATTTTGTTGTGGAGTATACACAACCGTTAGTTGTCTTTCCATGCCAATATCTTCACAAAATTTATCAAACTCCTTAGAGTTGTATTCTCCACCTCTATCACTTCTCAAAATTTTCACGTAGTGACCACATTGTTTTTCAACTAGTTTGTGAAATTTTCTAAAAATGGAAGAAACATCTGATTTTTGTCGCATAAAATACACCCAAGTCATTCTTGTAAAATCACAAATAAAGGTAATGAATTATTTTTTACCGATATGATAAGTGTTCTTCATTAGTCCACACCCATTGGTATGGACAAGCTCCAATGGTGCTTTAGCTCGCCATGCTTTCTCCTTTGGAAAAGGCTCCCGGTGGTTCTTTCCAAGAGCGCATCCTTCACAAACTCCATTTACTTCTTGGATGCTTGGAAACCCATAAACCATGCCCTTTAGATGCAAATTCTTCATGCTTTGAAAATTTCTGGCACCCCGCCTAATTAAATACCGGGTGATCAGTCCTTTATTAAATTATAACCAAGGTGAACGATTAGTTCCTTCTTAGCATCACTGTCGCAAAAATAACTTTTCATATTAAACACCCTAGATAATTAAGCTAAGCGAAAAAACCATTTTAAGACATAGATTTCCCAATTTAATTTAGAACCAATATTTAAAAACTTTCATAATCCAAGGTTTAAAAATCACACAACAACTAGACTGGAAAAGATATTCCAAGAGATTTAAGCATTCAACTAAATAATTCTAACTTTAAAACTTCAAAGGAAAAACATCCTGACAGTAACAATCCCAAAGTATAAATACTGGTAGTAAACGAATTACAATCTCTGATAAAACCAACCGAATAATGGAAAAAGGGAGACACATGCCCAACGGGATGAAATAGAACTAGAATTGGAATCAATAATGAGGTCGTCTAAGCAAAAGGCCTGCAACTCTCACCTAAGCTGCAGCACGTTCCTTCCAAAGGATCCTATGCAAGACGCCCTTATGGCTAGGAACCTGTAATATATACATATATATACAAGAGAGAAGAGAAAATAGGAGACGGGTCAGAGCCCGATTGTAAAACAGTTTAAATTTTAGTTTAGCAAGTATTTAAAATACTTACCGGCTAATGCAAAAAATCATATTAGTGTGCGGCACTCTCTTGAGAAATTCTCACCTCTCTTCTAATGTGCACACCTATCGTACCACTACTCCCAACAGTTTATCTTATCTTAAGTTACCCACAAGATTTCATGCCCACAATTTCTAGTGTTAAGAAAGTTAATTTTTAAAAGTAAAGTTCTCACACAAACCTCATTTGATTATAAAGTTTCTTAGTATTGCCTCAAATTTTTCAAACACTTATATCCAAGTTGAAATAATTATTCATTACTTACCTACCTTTAGTCATAGTATATAGTTCCCAAATTTCATGTTTATAAATATATATTAATCACTTATATAATATATATATACTATCGGCACCCCACATAAAATTTATGGTGCTGGCATACTCTACTATCAAGTCCCCATATCACTCGTACTAAGGGAAATACTAGTTCGGAATCACTCTCGAACTGTATTAACATAAAACACATACAAATTGAGGTGAAGCATAGTTCCAAGTCACTAAGAGGTCATCACATACCCTCACGTTTCTTAGTACCGTCTGACTATCGATCTGATAGCCTGTACCAAGGATTCCTATGTTCTAGGGTACAAGTCAATATCCCCCATAAAGGTCCCATCGAGATAAGACTGTCCCAGGGTGGTAACCTCAGTGATAGCAAGTAGCGCGGGCATGATTTTTACACGTATATAGTATATGCACAAACACAGTCATATATTTATTCTACCATTCCCATTTCAAATTTGGGAACACTCATGACCCATACTTATGATATTTATTCTTATTGCACATTACTACATTATCCCGTATAACGGTTCATCTCTTATTCTTATTTATGGGATTATTCCAAACCTTCTTTGTAACACTAGTGAAATCCAATCTCCCTAAGTGTAATTTAAGTAGGTACTCTTTTACTTCATGACGTAACTTCCTTACGAGCCTCACCCTTTAGACACACGTTCCCATTATTCCTTAAGTGTAAAACACCTTCGTTAAATGCTAATCTCGTCTTACATTCAGGTTTCAATTTTTATAAAGTCCTACTGGTCTTTTTTATATCCCAAAATATTCTAACAATAGTGTCCAAGAATTTCTATTAATTTAAGTTGGAACAACCTATTTAAAAAGGGGAATTTGAGTTTTCCAGAAGGGGTCGATCAATCGCTGGAAGGTGCTCGATCGATCGAAGCGTCGATCGATCGATGCTCTTGGGTCGATCGATCGATCAAGCACATATGGCGAAACTGCAGAATTTCCAGTTACGGGAATGTTATTCCAAAATCATTCAAATCATCATATTTTATTTCCAAACTTCCAACAAATTATACCACAAGTTTTATATCCCCAAATAATGAATATTCCACGTAAGACATCGAGTTTTCATCAATTATAACGAATTAAAAGGTTTAAAATTTAGAAAAATTACAAGAACCCTAATAATTCCTTTAACTTAGTTCTTCCCATTCTTTTCCCAAATTTTCTACTCCTAACTCAATGAATTTTGTGGTTCAACCTCTACATATGAATTAGATTTCCAGAACATGTCTTTTACCTATACATCATGCAAATTCGAGTCTCCAAAATATGTTTTCTTTCACAAAAACTAGTTCTAATCAAGGCTAATATTATTGAAGCATTAACTAATATAGAGCAAGATAGATACTGGGCTAGAAATATTTGGCTCAGATTTGTGGAAAAGATTGGTGTGGTTATGATCCTCGTTGCGCGATCTAAAGTTTGGCGGCGACGACGGTGAAAATGGTGGAGTTCTTGGCCTAGAATTCCTTGGAAAGCTTCTCCTCTTCCTCTCCAATGGTCGTATTTAGTTCTTGGTTATGCTAACCCTACAATACAACCCCTAACATCTGATAAAGCCTTAGAAATTCGTGGGTTTCCATGCCCAAAAATACGAAATGTCTAAAATGCCCTCCCCAAGATGTTAATTAGGCCTAGAAACGCCCCGAGACCCAAACTAAACCCCCGGGTACATTATTTTGACTATCTCGACCCTTTCGGACGCATTGACGTACTAAAAATGACCATACGGGTGACTTATAATTTATTCACTTTTAATAGTTCGAATTTAATCCCGACACGACACAAGCGCGTCCTGATAAATTTCCAAAATTATCAAATTAGATTCTCGTGATAATTTTACTAAACACAATTACACCTCTTACTTTAACCATAAAGTAACTTACAACAAAATTCTAATAATTACTAACTCTCATAACGCTAGTAAGTATTTAAATGATTTTTTGGATTAATATTAAATTAATATCTCTAATTAAATTTAATATATCCCCAAAATTAAAAGTCATAAAAATATGGGGTATTACATACTTCCCCCCTAATAACAGAATTTCATCTTGAAATTCAAAAAAATAAGGTGTACCTGGTAAGAATAACTTTGGGTAGTTCTCACACATGTTTGCCTCACACTACCAAGTTGATTCCTCCACATTATCATGCTCCCACTGGACCCGTACAAGTGGGACTAGTTTCAACCTCAATCTCCTTTAGCTATGGCCTAGAATAGCTACTAGTTTCTCCTCGTAAGAGCTATAAGGTTGTAAGTCAATCTCCTCAATCGCGATGTGGGTGTGGGCCATGTCATCCCGAAGGTATCGTCTCAACGACGAGATGCGGAATACATCATAAATGTGGTGTAAGTGCTCTGGCAGTCCCAATCTGTATGCTACCGGCCCATTCCTCTCGATAATGACAAATGGTCCCACGTACCTCGGGGATAGTTTCCCTTTCTTCCCAAACCTCATAACTCCTTTCATAGGAGATACACGTAGTAATACTTGGTCCCCTACATTAAATTCTCGGAAGAACCGTTTTGCATCGACGTAGCTTTTCTGCCTGTCCTGGGCTACCCGAGTGCGACTCCTGATAATCTCAATCTTAGCGGAGGTATCCTAAATCACCTCTGGTCCGAGCAACTTGTTGTCCCCCACCTCTAGCCATTAAGTTGGGGAATGACAAGGCCTGCCATACAAAGCCTCAAATGGAGCCATGCCAATCGTGAACTGATAAGAGTTATTATAAGAAAACTCCACCAGTGGAAGATGTGGCTCCCAACCTCCACTAAAATCAAGGACACACATGCGTAGCATATCTTCCAACATCTGGTTGGTACGCTCTGTTTGTCCATCTATCTGTGGGTGATAAGCTGAACTCAACCTCAACTCTGTACCCATGGCCTCCTGAAAACTCTCCTAGAAATGCGACACAAAAATCTTGTCTCTATTTGACACAATATCCAGGGGCACCCCATGTAGTCTAACAATCTCAACAATGAACAACTGAGCGTACTGGATTGTGGTATAGTCTGTCCGTACTAGCAAAAAATGAGCCACCTTGGTCAAACGGTCCATAATCACCCAGATGGAGTCGTGGCCCCGCTGTGATGTAGGCAACCCAGTAATAAAATCCATGGTAATACTCTCCTACTTCCACGTGGGTATTTTTAACGGCTGAAGCAACCCTGACGGTTTCTAGTGTTCCACCTTTACCATCTGGCAAGTAGAACACTTGGACACGAACTCAGTAATATCCTTCTTCATCTTACTCCACCAGTATTGTCATCTCATATCTTGGTATATCTTATTTCCCCCATGATGCACCGTAAATCAGGACCCGTGAGACTGGGTCATCACTGCATGACGTAAGTCTGCTCCTTCTGGTACCACCAATCTCCCATTAAACCTTAAACCTCCATCATAACTAATTGAATAGGACCCATCACCCTTGGCTAAAAGCCGTACAATTTTCTCCTGAAAAAATGAGTCTCCTGTCTGTGCCTATATTACCCTCGTAACAATCTCGGGTGTCACTACCATGATAGATATGAAGGAATGGGCTACCGCATCTTGGTGACCCAACTCTTTCAACTTTGTTTTTCAGACGTCCGCTACATCGTCTACCAGTCTACGGCTCAACGCATCAGCAACTACGTTGGCGTTCCCCAGATGGTACTGTATGTCGAACTGATACTCTTTCACAAACTCTAACCACCTGAGCTAACGCATATTCAGTTCTCGTTAAGTGAATAGGTACTGCAGTGACTTGTGGTCTGTGAATAAGTGGAATTTCTCCCCCAATAAATAGTGTCTTCATATCCTCAATGCAAAGACGACCGCTGCTAACTTTAGGTTATGAGTGGGTAATTCCTCTCGTGCAGATTAAGCTTGCAGGAGGCAAAAGATATAGCCTTCTCTTCCTACTAAAGTACTCCCCCGAGTCCCCGTAAGGAGGCGTCAGTGTAAACCACATACTCCATGCCCGGCTTGGGTAAAGCAAGGAAAGGTGCCGAAGTCAGCTTGTCTTTCAGCTCATCGAAAGCTAATTGACAAGAATCATCCCAAACATATGGTACCCCTTTGCGATTCAGGTTCATTAATGGACCCGCTATCTTGGAGAACCCTCGAACGAATCTCTTGTAGTACCCGACTAACCCCAAGAAACTACGCACTTACTTCGGTGTCGTGGGATGTCCCCACTCCCTCACTTTTGACACTTTACTCGGGTCAACCGCTATCCCTAGTTCAGAAACAACATGTCCCAAGAATTTCACTTCCCGTAACGAGAATCTGCACTTCTCGTACTTAGCATACAGATGATGCTCTCGTATAGTCTGAAGAACCCGCCTCAAGTTCTCAACATGATCTTCCTCAATGTGTGAATATATCAGGATGGCATTTATGAAGACGATAACATATTGATCCAAGAACTCTCTGAATACTCATTTCCTCAAGTCCATGAATACGGCTGGAGCATTTGTGAGTCCAAATGACATCATGCTGAACTCATAGGACCCATATCTCATCAAGAAAGCAGTCTTCGAAACATCCTGCTCCCTAATACGTAGCTGATGGTATCCTGACCTCAAATCTATCTTCGAAAAGAAAGTTTCTCCCCTCAGCTGGTCGAACATATCATCGATTCGAGGCAAGGGATATTTGTTCTGTATCGTGACCTTGTTCAGCTCCCGTAGTCCACACATAGCCTCAGTGGACCATCTCTCTTTTTCAAAAACAACACTAGAGCGCCCCAAGGTGAGGTACTTTTATGAATGAAGCCCTGACCTAATAACTACTCTATCTGATCTCGTAAATCTCGCATTTCCATCGGAGCCATACGGTATGGAGCACGTGCTATTGGTCGAGTATCTGGTAACAAATCTATGACAAAATCTATCTCTCGACTGGGGGTATGCCTGGTATTTCCTGAAATACGTCAGAATACTCACGAACGACTGGGATCGAGTCTAAGGGAGTCACGAACTCCTTAGAGGTATCCTCTATGTAATACAAATGAACGGTAGAGACCTATTCTGGGTGAGGCATCGCCACTACAAACATCTCCTGCGCCGAAATGGCAAAGACAATACTCCCACCGAAATAATCTGTCATGGCTCTGTATGCTACAAGCCAATCCGTGCCAATAATAATGTCATGCTCATGCATATCTAAGACTAACATGTATGTTGGTAAGATTAAGCTAACAATCTCTACTCCTACACCCCGATATATAAAGAAAATTAATGATCCATTTCCCTGTGGCCAGTCTACGCATGTCACAGTGCTATCTGCTATGGCTAATAACCCTAAAGCCTTCGTAAAATGAGTAGCTATAAAATACTATGTTACCCCAATATCAAATAAAACCCGACCCATAGTACCATGGATAGTAAATGTACCCTCAATAGCGGGTGGCGCCTGAGGAGCTGCTGCCTAGTGGACGTTATAGACACGTCTGTACTGAAACTGCCCCTGCTGTACTAGAGCTGCTGGAATGGATGGTAGGGCTGGTGCCTGAGCTAGTGCTAGGAGGGAGGCCAGAAAAAGTGGCCTTTGCGTCTCATTACGAGCACCCTGTTGCTGTGGGGCCCTATCTCCCTCTGGACAATCATGGCCCTTGTGGCCATTTTTACCACACCCAAATCATCGGCCCCTGAAATTTCCTCCCTCTGTCCCTACTGATTACGGCCCTTCTGGCCGTTACCACCCTGCCATTGGCCCTACTGAAAATGTTGTTGGCCCTGCTGCTGACCCTGCGGTTGACGATATTGGCCCTGCTGGCCCTGCTGATTAGACTAGCCCTGCTGGCCCGGGCTAAATCCCCCAACTCCCTACCTGCAGTCACCTGATCAGAACCGCTTGGTAGGGTCCCCCTAATGGGAACTCTTCTCATGCTGACGAGTTTGCCCATGGTATGTCGTTGCTCCACTAGTACCACTACCCCCTGTCCTGCCCTGCTGGCTAGATTCTCCTGCTCGCTTGCTTCCCTGCAGATGGAAGCGGTGATCCTGGCAGTTTAATAAAGAAGCATTGAGTACGTCTGTGTAGGTACTCAGTGACAGATTGCCTATGAGGTGTTAACGGATCCACCAAACCAACCCGTCCGCAAAAAATAATATCTTCTTCCCCTCAGTGGGTGACTCATCTGGCACTATAGTGAGAAGTCTTGTGAACTCATCTTCGTACCCAGCAACAGTCAAATTCTCCAATTTCAAATTCTGTAACTTCTACCTCATCTCAGTCTGCACGGCGGATGGAAAGTATTTTTTGTCAAACCGCGCCCAAAATGACTGAAGAATGATAATAGCCCTCTCCTCCAAGGTGTTGGTGGATTCCCACCAATGTAAAGAGGCCCCCACTAGCTTAAAGGAAGCCAACAACTGTTTATACACGCCCGTGCACTTGTACATGCACAGATGCCTCTGTATATCCTTCTTCCATTGGCTGGCTACAATAATATCCGAACTACCCGCAAACTCTGGGGATGCGCCTTCTAGAAAACATCCCTAACTAACTCCCATGCAGATGGAAGTTGTGCTGGTACTGGCGCCACTGCCTGAACCTGGGGTGGAGCCTGCTGCACTTCCGCTAGCGAGGCATTCACCGCCTGAGCAATGATAGCGGATACCTCGGCTACGTTCATCGTTCCCTGAGCCGGAGCTGTTGGCTGCTTGGCTTGGGCACGCCTAACCTTGGGTGCGCATCTCGGAGGCATCTGAAATGGAAAGAAATTTTATTAGTCTGCCATTATTATCAAATCTCAAATAGCTTAAGATGTAATCGTAAAAGCAAGAATACAACAATCCTAAAAATAGGGCTCTATAGCAAGAACGATCAGCTGAAAGCGAAATAAGCCATACAGATCCTAAAGGACACTCGAACCTGATGCTCTAATACCACCTGTGACACCCCGCCTAATTAAATACCGGGTGATCAGTTCTTTATTAAATTATAACCAAGGTGAACGGTTTGTTCATTCTTAGCATCACTATCGCAAAAATAACTTTTCAAATTAAACACCCTAAATAATTAAGCTAAGTGACAAAACCATATTAAGACATCGATTTCCTAATTTAATTTAAAACCAATATTTAAAACCTTTAATAATCCATGGTTTAAAAATCACACAACAACTAGACTGGAAAAGATAATCCAAGCGATTTAAGCATTCAACTAAATAATTCTAACTTTAAAACTTCAAAGGAAAAACATCCTGACAGTAACAATCCCAAAGTATAAATACTGGAAGTAAACGAATTACAATCTCTGATAAAACCAACTGAATAATGGAAAAAGGGCGACACATGCCCAACTGGATGAAATAGAACTAGAAGTGGAATCAATAATGAGGTCGTCTAAGCAAAAGGCCTGCAACTCCTACCTAAGCTGCAACACGTTCCTTCCAAAGGATCCTATGCAAGATGCCCATGTGGCTGGGCACCTGTAATATATACATATATATACAAGAGAGAAGAGAAAATAGGAGACGGGTCAGAGCCCGTTGTAAAACAGTTTAAAATTTAGTTTAGCAAGTATTTAAAATGCTTACCGGCAAATGCAACAATCATATTAGTGTGCGGCACTCTCTTGAGAACTTCTCACCTCTCTTCTAATGTGAACACCTACCGTACTACTACTCCCAATAGTTTAGCTTATCTTGAGTTACTCACAAGGAATCATGCCCACAATTTCTAGTGTTAAGAAAGTTAATTTTTAAAAGCAAAGTTTTCACATAAACCTCATTTGATTATAAAGTTTCTCAGTATTGCCTCAAAATTTCAAACACTTATATCCAAGTTGAAATAATTATTCATTACTTACCTACCTTTAGTCACAGTAGGTAGTTCCCAAATTTCAAGTTTATATATATATATATATATATATATATATGTATATATATATATATGTATATATATATATATATATGTATATATATATATATGTATATATATATATATATATATACATATATATATATATATATATATATATATATATATGTATGTACTATCGGCACCCCACATAAAATTTATGGTGATGGCATACTCTGCTATCAAGTCCCCGTATCACTCGTACTAAGGGAAATACTAGTTCGGAATCACTCTCGAACTGTATTAACACAAAACACATACAAATTGAGGCGAATCATAGTTCCAAGTCACTAACAGGTCATCACATACCCTCACGTTTCTTAGTACCGTCTGACTATCGATCCGATAGCCTGTACCAAGGATTCCTATGTTCTAGGGTACAAGTCAATATCCCCCATAAAGGTCCCATCAGGATAAGACTGTCCCAGCGCGGTAACTTCAGTGATAGCAAGTAGCGCGAGCATGATTTTTACACGTATATAGTATATGCACAAACACAGTCATATATGTATACTACCATTCCCATTTCAAATTTGGGTACACTCATGACCCATACTTATGATATTTATTCTTATTGCACGTTACTAGATTATCCCGTATAACGGTTCGTCTCTTATTCTTATTTTTGGGATTATTACAAACCTTCTTCGTAACACTAATGAAATCCTATCTCCCTAACTGTAATTTAAGTAGGTACTCTTTTACTTCACGACGTAACTTCCTTACGAGTCTCACCCTTTAGACACACGTTCCCATTGTTCCTTAAGTGTAAAACACCTCTGTTAAATGCTAATCTCGTCTTACATTAAGGTTTCCATTTTTATAAATTCCTACTCGTCTTCTTTATATCCCAAAATGTTCTAACAATAATGTCCAATAATTTCTATTAATTTAAGTTGGAACAAACCATTTAAAAGGGGGAATTTGAGTTTTCCAGGAGGGGTCGATCGATCGATGGCAGGTGCTCGATCGATTGATCAAGAAGGTATGGAAAAATTGCATAATTTCTAGTTACGAGAATGTTATTCCAAAATCATTCAAATCATCATATTTGATTTCCAAACTTCCAACAAATTATACCACAAGTGTTATATCTCCAAATAATGAATATTCGACGTAAGACATGCGAGTTTTCATCAATTATAACGAATTAAAAGGTTTAAAATCCAGAAAAATTACAAGAACCCTAATAATTCCTTTAACTCAGTTCTTCCCATTATTTTCCCAGATTTTCTACTCCTAACTCAATGAATTTTGTGGTTCAACCTCTACATATGAATTAGATTTCCAGAACATGTCTTTTACCTATACATCATTCAAATTCGAGTCTCTAAAATATGTTTTCTTTCACAAAAACTAGTTCTAATCAATCCTAGGCCAATATTATTGAAGCATTAACTAATATAGAGAAAGATAGATACTTTCCTGCAAATTTTTGGCTCAGATTTATGGAAGAGATTGGTGTGGTTGTGATCCTCTTTATGCGATCTAAAGTTTGGCGGCAGCGGCGGTGCAAACGGTGGAGTTCTTGGCCTAGAACTCCTTGGAAAGCTTCCCCTTTTCCTCTCCAATGGCCGTATTTAGTTCTTGGTTATGCTAACCCTAGAAGACAATCGTTAACATATGATAAAGCCTTAGAAATTTGTGGGTTTCCATGCCCAAAAATACAAAATGTCTAAAATGCCCTCCCCGAGATGTTAATTAGGCCTAAAAACGCCCTGAGACCCAAACCAAACCCCCAGGTACATTATTTTGACTATCTCGATCCTTCCAGACTCATTGACGTACTCAAAATGACCATACGGGTGACTTATAATTTATTCACTTTTAATAGTTTGAATTTAATCCCGACACGACACAAGCTCGTCTCGATAAATTTCTAAAATTATCAAATTAGATTCTCGTGATAATTTTACTAAATAAAATTACACCTCTTACTTTAACCATAAAGTAACTTACAACAAAATTCTAATAATTTCTAACTCTCATCACGCTAGTCAGTATTTAAATGATTTTCCTGATTAATATTAAATTAATATCTCTAGTTAAATTTAATATATACCCAAAATTAAAAGTCATAAAAATATGGGGTATTACAAAATTCAAGTGCCCATATCTTCTATGCCATATCCATATGTCATCAACCACATTCAACTTGAGGCCACTTTCTTTGAGTATCGAAAAGTGAGAGGAAAACTTCTATTCTTTTCCAATTTGATTTTCGCAACAACTTGGCTTCTCCCCCCTTTGTCAAAAATTCAACATGAGTCTTATTTAAAGAGAATAGTATACCCATGTTTCGCAAGTTTCCCAACACTTAACAAATTTTCTCTAAATCTGGGACTAGTAACACATATCGGATATACTTTGTTCCTTTCTTCATCTCAATGGCTATTGTACCCTTGCCATTTGTTTGGACTAAGGAACCATTACCCATCTTCACTTGAGAATTAAAAGAAGTATCCATAGAGGTAAAAAAAAATTTGATCTCCGGTCATGTGATTACTACACCCATTATCAAGAAACCATAAATTATTTCTTTGCTTCGATGCACTTTGACAAGAAAAAAACATATTCCGCTCACATTCTTGTTCTTCAGTGAAGTTAGCTTGTTGGTTGTTCTTGAGCCGACAATCTTTTTTAACATGCCCAAATTTCTTGCAATTGTGACATTGTAGCTTTCCCCGGAACCAAAAATCTTTATCAATATGGCTACTTCTCTTGAAAATACTACACTTTTATTGATTAAAACTTTCATTACTTTCTCTTCTTTCAAAATTATTTATACCTCTTCGTCGAGTATTTATTCCTCTTCCTCTTCCATGTCTTACACCTCTTGAAGATTCACCTTTGGGTTGATAAAATCATGGTTTGGTCCCAACATTGAGCTTAGATTGAAAGCCACTCTCAACAGATTTTTTAGAGTGTCTACACAAGCTTTCCTCATATATTTTAATCGAACCCATCAATTCTTCAACACTCAAAAAGTCTATTTCTTTAGTTTCTTCAACAATGGCAACAATGGGGTCATACTTTTCCGACAAACTAATAAAAAAAATTCAACAATCCTTTGATCAGAAAGTTGTTCCCCATATGTTTTCATTTGATTCACAATCTCCATTAATCTAGAGAAATAATCTTTCAATATTTCCACATCCTTCGTCTTCATATTCTCAAAATCTCTTCTTAAGGACTGAATTTTAATAGCCCTTACCTTCAAAGTACCTATGAATTATTTTTGTAAAATATCCCAAGCCTCATTTTCTTTGTTTGAATTGATGATTCTTGCAAATATTGTTTCAACTAACCCCTGTTGGATTTGGCTTAGAGCTTTTGCATATTTCTTCTTGTTCTCCTTCAACTTTTGCCTTTGAGCCTCCGGCAAAGCCGTGATATCCTCCGGTTCATCAAACACATCTTCAATATACTCCCATAAATCAAATGAAAGGAAAATTGTTTGCTTTTTTATAGACCAGAAATAATAGTTCTCTCCATCAAAAATTGTAATGAAGGGTTGATGGGTACCCATTTGGTTGCTAGAACTTGCCATAAATTTTCTGTCCCTTTTTGTCGATTTTTTTTTTCGGCTAGCAAAGAAAATACACCCAGATCTTGATCTAGACAAGGCTTTGATACCACTTTGTTGGAGTTTAAATGAGAACTATATAGTTGTATTAGAAGAAGTGAAGAAGTGAAGAAAAAATAGGAGATAAGTTTGAGAAGACAAACTTGTTCTTAGAGAGAGAAGTGCTGGGTTTTTTTCCAGTAGAGTACTACACAAAACATGGGTGATGGGATAAATTTATGTGCTTAGATTTTTCTACTAAACCAGACACATTAATTGCCCTATAAAGTAGGTATAACAACTAGACTTTAGGACCACTTAGGCACACATTAAAGGCACATTAATTATCCCTACAGTAGCCACATTAATTGCCCTACAAAAGTAGGTACAACAAAACAAAGGCAGCAGCTATGCATTAATTTTAACACCGTCATCAAGTCAAATTATGGAAATTGATCGGATGGATAAGGTTTCGTCAGACTAATTGTTAGTTTAAAATTATCGAAGAAGCTATATAAAAACGACATAGACAAAAGTGTTGGTTAATGTTGTAGTAGGGGAAGCCGTTGAAGGAAACTAGCAACCTGATACTCCATTGATAATCAATCATAACACTAATTTAGCATAATAATAATAATAATAATAATAATAATAATAATAATAATAATAATAATAATAATAACAATAATAATAATAATAATAATAATAATAATAATAATAACAAATAATAATAATAATAATAATAATAATAATAATAATAATAATAATAATAATAATAATAATAATAATAATAATAATAATAATAATGATGATGATGATCATGATGATGATGATGATAATGTTTGCTTATAATACTATCCGTTATGCACTTTTAAATAATGAATATTTAATTAATGGAAAATTCATCATATAATTTTGTACACTGTTTTACAAAGTATTGTTAACTAGTCGATCTGATATACATGGAGAACTTGATACAATTATAATGCTTTCAGTTTTGACCTATGAGGACCCTTAATTTTAGGAGGTGAAAATGTATTGCACTCCACATAACTCAACTTCTGAGCTAGTAACAAACCTCATGATCTACTGATGATAGTATCTTTTTTAACTTTAATGCCTTCAAACTTAATAGCATTTCGAGCTAACCCAAGGTGCTAGCATATGGCCATGAGGATTAAAATATATGGAAACTTATCTGCATCAGATATGAAATTTTTATATCAACAACTATTGAGTTTAAATGAATGAATTAATCACAACACACATATTACCAAAATACTCGAAAACGTTTGCAGAAATAAATCTACTCTTAGAAAATGCATTCGAGAGTTGTTCAATGCCGCCAACAGAAAAGTATAGACTTTTGGAACCAAATCCTATTGAGAAATTGGGTTTTGGTATCTTTTGTAATTTAATTATTGTTGTTTGTAATAATTAGGTGTTTATGAGTTAGCGTTATATATATATATATATATATATATATATATATATATATATATATATATATATATATATATATATATATATTTTGCACATAATACTACACAACATGCGTAATCACTAACCAAATCCATTTTGGTTGATTATTTGGAGCGAATTCTCACTCCAATCGACTTAAGGATTCTAGGATTACAAATCTAAAAGGATTTCATTTCAAGATAACTAGAGTATAGTTTTCTCATTTAGGTATATTTCTTGAACTTTCTATCATTCTTATTTGTTCTATGATTGTAACATATTACATATTTAATGATTATTTTGTGATGATTATTTTGTGTTACCACCTAAAGGAGGTCACAGATGTTTTCCCTCCCTGTTTGGGATTTTAAAATGTTAAATCTCGTGTTCCAATTTGAATGCTTTCATATAATTGTTATAATTTCTTATAGCCATTCATAATTAGTAGATTTAGGTTTTAGAATTTAAAACTTAAAAATCAACGATTTCAAAACTAAAGCATAGATTAGAATATTAGTAAATTTTGTTAACACATCTTGTGTTATTCAAACTTATGAGTTTTAAACCAAAATAGGTTTTCTCAAAAATATTTTCGGATTAAACTTTAGCCTTTAACTTTGTTAAAAACTTTGTAAGGTACTTTCAATTTGTTTCCAAGCCTAGGCAACCAACTTATCTTTTAGTTGTACCACCCATTCATAGGTGGATTTATGAATGTTATAGGTTGAACAATACAACTTGGATTATACCACCATTTTTAGGTGGGTTTGTTGCCAATCATAGGATACTTATCTCTATGTTGTACAATATATTCATACGTTGGTTTTATGGCTATTCCAAGCTACCAACTCAACTTGGGTTGTACCATCAATTTTACGTAGATTTGTTGCCAAATGTAAGTGACCAACTTATCTATAAGTTTTAGAGTTCATTCTTAGGTATGTTTTATGCATATTCTAAGTCGAACAACCCAACTTGGGTTTTACCACCATTTTAGGTGGGCTTGTTTCCAAACTAAGCAACCAACGCATCTCTAACTTTTATTAGGAACGTTTTATGACTATTCTAGGCCAAACAAACAAACTTAGGTAGTACCACCATTTTAGGTGGTTTTGTTTCCAAACATATGTGACCAACTTATCTCTAAGTTGTATCATCTATTCTTAATTGGGTTTTATGAATATTTTATATCAACCCACCCAACCTGGATTGTACCACCATTTTCAGCTGGATTTGTTACCAAACATAAGCAACCAACTTATCTCTAAGTTTTGTATTACCATTTTCAAGTGGGTTTATTGCCAAAGAGAGAATATTCATTTACACAATTTTTTTTATTGAATCTTAAATGTTTGTAAAAAGTAATCTATCTACTTAATGATAAAACATCATGAGGTTCACGACATTCATGGCATATGTATTGTTGTGTCTTCCAAACATTTTAAGTGGTATGATCCATCGCCTCCTTTTGATAGCATTTTATACAGGTCCATCTAATACGGATCTGATTTTCATCAGAGGGATTCTTATTCTCCCACATGAGCTTTCTAAGAAATATTTCACTCACCTAGAATTCTTTAACTTTGACATTTTTATCTTGTTGCTTAGCATGCTCTTATTGGTATATCATAAGGTGGGTAAGATAATCCTTTCTTTGTTATTCTGTTAGGTCAATATCTTGCTATAGATCATTATCATTGGGATCATCCTCAAAGGAATGATAACTTCCATGCCTTACTCTAAGGAGTATGGGGTTTCTCCCATCGATCCCTTGGGCATTTTTCGGTATTCCCTAAGGACGGACGGGAGTTCGTCCACCCACCTTCCTTTTGCATTATCCAATTATCGTTTGGTCTAGACGAGTTAAGTCTTGTTGGTAATTTTATCATACCCATTGCATTGCAGGAACACTACTGAGGCATGGTGAATCCTGCTCCCATATTCCGCATAGAAGTCTCTTAAGACGTCGTTCTTAAATTGGGTCCCATTATTGGTTACCAAGTTTCTCGTAATTCCAAAGCTGGTTATGATGTTCCACCCCACTTATTTCCTTAAATCAACTTCTTTAGTATGAGTGAATTATTTTACCACCACCTATTTGATGAAATATTCATTGGAAGTAATCAAATATTCCATGTTCTCTGGCATTGAGGGTAAAGGTCACACATTGTTTATGATCCACTAAGAAAGATTTCATAGACTTGTGACATGATTAAGATCGTCGATTGGTTTCTTAATAAAGGGGAGAAATCTGGATATTTACCACATTTGCAGACAAATTGGATGGCTTATTTTTTCATGAAAGACCACCAATAGCCTTAGGAGATCGCCCTATATGAGAATGATCTCCCACTTGCGTGATCAACGCAACTCCTTTAATGCATCTCTATAAGGATTCCTTCTAATTAATATAGGTGCACACATCTGAGTTGAGGACGTATGAATGATCACATCTAAATTTTTTCTTCAAAGTTAAGGTAAAACCTTATCGACTAGATTTTCATCTTGTGAGCCTCTTTGTCATCAGAGGGAAAATATATAATTTTCATATAGATGATGATAGGATCCATCTAGGATTGGGCTGATTGAATCTTCATGACTTCTGGACCAATTTATGGGTCATCAATGCTTGGTCGATCAACATACTCCACCATAATTGTCCTTTTCATATTGGTGTTAATGGACAATGAAAATTTGTCTAGTTGTTAGCATGAATGTTGAAGTTCCTCTACAACTGTAACATTGGGACTATTTTTCATATCCTTCGGGGATCTTCTCAATTTATCACAATAGGTGAGCATCCTGATGTCCCCAACTTTGTACCCCACTGAGATGATTGGCGATTATATGAGAATCACAGTACACTACTATATCACGTGCTCTTACGGTGATCGCTATATACAGGCTAGGAATCATAGTCTCATTTTCTTCCTTATTGTTGGATATTTTGAATTCGATCTGAGCTTCCTTCTCATTGAGGAATCCATGTGGGGTGATGAAGATGATCCCATGTTAATCCCATGCTTGTTAGAAGCACCATCGATGAATTATTTTCACTTCTATAAGAGCACGAGTTTTCTTAAAGTCTTCAAAGGAATAGGTTGCCTCATCCCATTGACCAAAAAGCTTTGAGTTATTGTCTAAGTTTATCCGAAAAGATTTATTATCGTCATGATTTCAAGACCAAACATCTTCATATTCATCTGAGAGTTACTTAATGTCAATACTAATGAGAATTCCACTTTTAGGATAAAGGTAAAGGAGTTAGATGATTTATTACATGTTTGGTAAAACATATCTAAAATTATATTTTCTTGTATTGGAAAATGTGTTCAACATGTATGTCTATTTTAAATAAATTTTCAAATTCACTTTGCAATATACTCTTTATAATAAACAACTATTTATGACACCCCGGCTATTCCAATCCTGGATAATCAGTCCATTATTAAATTAAACAGGAATCATCAATGGTTTCATTCTTAGCATCACTGTCAAAAACTTTTAAATTTACTAACCACCTATATTAACATAAGTGTGTGTGAAATTTTATCTTTCATTAATAACAACCATTGAAAATAGAATACAATCGCCAAACCCTCCGATAGTGACAAAAATATGAATACATTACAAGAGGAATAACAAAATAACTAATGCCGAATAAACCAACAGTTTTTAATACAAGAATTCAACCATATGTCTATAAAATAAAATTGAAACCACTAATATAAAGTCTGATACAATAAATTTAAATGAAATAGCTGAATGGCGACATGCCCAAATGAAATATTGGACCTGAATCCTACTATAGGAATTAAGCAACTAAAGCAGCTAGTCCAAATCCAGCAAGCATCCACAAGTGCTGCAGCTACGGATCCCTAGAACAAATATTAATCTTGGCATCCCTGTGGATGGACACCTAAAAGGTTTGGAAAATATTTTATAAGACGGGTCAGAGCCCAAAGCATTTGAAAATATTTAACAAGTATTTATCACAATTTAATAATCATTTATTGATTACACATGTTAGTTCAACGTACACTCCCTTAAGTTCCTCATTATGGGAACCTCGATTTGTCATCACAGGCCCACGCGAGTAGCCCAATAGAAACGGCCCGAAAGTCGGGCTCTTCGCATCTCAACTGAATCCGGTTATGACTTAGTCTACTCTTAAAATCTCGTAAAGAGACATTCTAGGAGTAGAATATGGACGTGGGGAAGTCCAACACCCCCACTCCCCAATAACGAACATGTATATAACAAACCCTAAGCCTGGGGTAAAAGCCACATATTGTATTCCCTGAAAAACACTCCCTCGAGTATAGAGAAATAATACTAAGAGAACCATCGTGGACGTAGGCATTTCTGGCTGAACCACGTACATGTTGTGTTGTGTGGTTGGAATTTTTTATTCTTTATTCCCATTGGTGATTACGTTTTCTTATTAATTTGTGTTGAATATAATAGTCACCAAAATTGGCACCATCTAAGGGAATAATTTATCTCCCTTGAGAAAGACCTCACCAACAAAAAAGCTAGAATGTCTGGTCACAGAAGCAATGCCCCTCAGGCAGGGGATATCTAAGAACATCTTGCCCCTCGCATGATCAGATCTGAAGTTCAGCATTCAGATAAGAGGGCTTTCCTGGAGAGGCTAGCCTTAGAGGAGAGCCAGGGAACAGCGAGGTCCACACAAATCTCCAGATTGATTGATGCCAATGAGGCAAGGCTCCAAGAGCAAAGGGAGTTCGCTTGTAAGAAAGAGGATGAGAATGCTCGCCTCAAAAGGAAATTAGAGAGGATGGAGAAATAACTTCATCGCATAACTAGGCGACGTTCATACCGCACTCCTAGCCCTTCGGTGAGCAAGTCTCACAACCGAGGAAGGATCCCTAGACGCGGATCCTAGTGAAGTGAGAAGCTCGAGTCTGATGATGACTTACCCAACCAATAATGACCAACTGGCCGTTACAGGAGCCCAGCTCGAGGTGATGAGGATATATGAAATTTGGTTCGAAGAGAAATGGACTAACACCTAACACATCGGGGTTCCTGATCAACCAGGGAGCTTGCTCGGCGAGCTCTCAAGACCCAGATGAAATCCCCATTTTCAAGGGAGATATAAGAAGAGGAAGCACCCAAGAAATTTTCTATTCCGAGATTCAAGATCTATGACGGAAAAACTGACCCTATCGATCACGTTAGGCAGTACAGTGAGGCCATGACTCTTTGGAACCACCGGGATGCACTAATGTGTCGGATTTTCCCCTCGAGCCTGCATGATGTGGCCCAGAAGTGGTTCGAGAGGCTCCCTAACAGGTCCATCAGGAGCTTTGAGTCCCTTGCTGAGCTGTTCACGACTTGCTTTATTACCAGCAACTCCCATCCTAAGAGGATGGATGATTTGATAAAAATGAAGAAGACGCCATAGGAGAGCCTCCGGGACTATGCAAAGAGGTACTGGGAGTTATTCAACGAGGTTGAGGACTGCTCGAAATAGGTAGCAGTGGCCTCTTTCAAGATCGACTCACCCAGCTCTTGCCTTCTGCACCAATCCCTAACAAAGAAGGAGGCCACAACCATAGATGACCTGATGGCTCGCATTGAGAAATACGCCAAAGTGGAGGATGTAACCCGCCTCAGTAGAGGGTAAAATGGTAGAACTAAGCTCGCTGCCAAGTGCAATGACAAGATTGAAAACTGGAAGAAAGGAGGCAGGAATAGGGGTAAGAATGGCTCCAAGAACGGAGGCAAGAACGATGCTTCGAAAGCATTTCAGGCAGTGAACAATGTCTTCAAAGAACCAATCTACAAGATCCTGGTGAAGATCAAAGATGAGCCATTTGTTAAGTGGTCCAGAAAGATGGGAGGATATTCCTTAAAGAGAAACAACGTGCTGAGATGCAATTTTCATAAGGAGGGAGGACATAAGACTGAGCATTGCAAGGCTCTTAAGTCTTACCTCGAAGAACTGACCCAGACTGGGCACCTAAACGAGTTTGTGGAGAAGAAGGTAGAGAAAGTCGATGCCAAGGGAGAAATAAGACCCGACAACGTACTCGAAGATGATGTTGGCCATGAATTTGCAGTTATTAATGGGGCATCTGATATAAAGAAGATTTAAGTGAATTCATCTCGGATGGAGGTCAAAAAGCTTACTGCAGTAATGTAAGCTTTTCAGATCGATCTATAGAAGACACAATTAGGAAAGCGTAGGCAAGTAGAGGACGTCGACTATAGTAAATATATCGTGTTCATGGATGAAGATCTGGTGGGGGTAAGAACCTCACATAATGACGCCTTGATCATTACGCTCAGGATATCCAATTATGACATCGACAAGCTGCTCGTCGACCAAGGAAGCTCATTCGAGGTAATGTATCTCGATCTATTTAGGAAATTAAAGTTTAGTGTTGCTGAATTGAAGGAGGACACTATTACTCTAGTTGGCTTCGCTAGAAAAATTACTATTCCATTCGAAAAGATTTTGCAGTTGGTAAGGGTAGGAAGTGTCTCCAAGATGATCGAGATTCTGGTAGTCGACATCCACTCGCCATATCAAGCTATCCTCAGCAGGGGCGGCTACATGAAATGAGGGCAGTCCCTTCGACCTACCATCCGAAGATCAAGTACGTGACTGAGCGAGGAGTAATGGAGATTCACAGAGATCAGGCAAATGGCAAGAAGATGCTTCATAGCAGTCATCCTCCTGAAACCAGAGAAGAAGGTCGAGAAGGCCAAAGAGAAAGTAAAGGAGCAAGAAGGTATGATGCCTTCAAAATAGCAGTTAAGATATGAAAGGCCCAAAATGGAGGAGACCAGGCTACTCCCCTCTGAGCGGGTCATTGAAAATATGGAGGAGATAACAGCCGATAGAAGCCATAAAGATAGGAGTTTCTTGATCCGGACTTCTCTTACAGATCAAGAGAAGTGAGAATTAATGGTACTACTGAGAAGCAACCTAGAAGTTTTTGCGTGGGAACCATACGAGCTTCCTGGCATTGATCCCAGCGTGGTTTGCCATCGGTTACATGTTGACCCCACTTTCAGGCCTATCGCACAGAAAGCGCGATGAATCACACCCAAGAAGGCAAAAGATGTAGAAAAAGAAGTTAAAAAGCTACTGGATGTAGGGTCCATACGGGAAGTTCATTTCCCTAAATGGATATCCAACCCAGTATTAGTTCCAAAGAGCAATGGGAAATAGAGGGTCTGCATTGACTTCATTGACCTTAACAGGGCGTGTGTTAAGGACAGTTTCCCCCTCCCAAGGATCGACCAAATGGTGGATGCCACAGCAACTCACGAAAGAATGAGTTTTCTAGACACATATTCGGGGTATCATCAGATCCCCCTGTATGCACCAGATGAAGACAAGATAGCGTTCATCACAATAGTCGAATTATACTACTACAAAGTTATGCCCTTTGGCCTCAAGAATGCAGGAGCAACTTACCAGCGGCTGGTGACCAAGATGTTCAAAGACCAAATGGGAGATACCATGGAAGTCTATATTGATGATATGCTCGTCAAGAGCAAGCGAAAAGAGTACCATCTCTCAGACCTATCAAATACCTCCGAGATCCTCAGGAAATACCGAATGAAACTCAACGCAAGCAAATGTTCTTTCAATGTCCAGTTAGGAAAATTTATCAGATATTTGGTTAGCAAGAGGGGTATCGAGGCCAACCCGGACCAGATCGATGCGATCAATAGGGTATAGCCCCCTCGGACGATACGAGACGTGCATAAGCTCACTGACATGCTCGTCACTTTGAACCGTTTCATCTCAAATTCTTCTGAGAAGTGCAAGCCATTCTTCCAACTCTTGAAAGGAAACAAGACAGTAGAGTGGACTCAATATTTCTCAAAGGCATTGGAAGAGCTAAAGGCTTATCTCATCACACCACCTTTTCTCGTCATACCTCAAGAAAATGGTCCCTTATACTTATACCTCGCCGTCTTTAGTAACGCCGTCAGTTCTGCACTAGTGTGCGAAAACGCAGGAATCCCGCACCCAGTCTACTACATGAGCAAGACCTTATTGGGCGCCGAAAAGCGATACCTACCACTGGAAAAACTCATCTTTGAACTAGTGATTGCTTCGAGGAAGATAAAGCACTACTTCCAAGCCCATATTATCATCGTCCTTACATCACACCCCCTTAAAGAAATCTTACGAAAAGTGGGCATGTCTGGCAGACTATCCAAGTGGTCAATTGAGCTCGGACAGTTTGACATCCAATTTCAACCCAGGAATGCAATCAATGGGAAAGTCCTAGCTGATTTCATCACGGAGTTCACGGGAGAGCAGCCTTGTGACCAGCCTTACCCCATGAAGGAAAGTGAAGATAACTCACTAGAAAGAGTTCGGTGACTGTTTGTTGATGGAGCCTCCAACTCAAAGGGGGTAGGAATAGGCATTTTACTTGTTACTCCAAAGGTAAAATCCTCGAGAAAGGAATTAAACTTGCATTTGAAGCCTCCAACAACGAGGCAAAATATGAGGGTCTCATAGCCGACTTGCAGAAGGCACAGGCGTTGGGGGCAAAGCAGCTGCAGGTGTTTGTCGACTCGTAATTAGTCTTCAATCAGATAATTTGGGACTTCAATGCAAGAGACGAAAGGATGGAAGCCTACCTCGCCCTGGTAAAAAAGTCAATGACCATTTTTGAGGAAGTCAGTGTCCAACAGTATCCCAGAGGATAAAATAGCTATGTGGATGCCCTAGCAGCCCTAAGTTCAGTAATCGATTCCGACTTAAAGAGGACGATCCCCATCAACTTCCTTGCCCATCCAAGCATCAATCGAGGCGACGAGCTGCCAAACATGGAATACATGCTCCAGATTGAGTCAGTACCCAGTTAGATGGACCCTTTGAGGGACTATTTGAAATATGGTGCACTTCCAAATGATAAGAAGGTCGCTCATCAGATAAGAGTCAAAGCTGCTCGCTTTCACTTATCTCATGAGGGAGAACTTTACAAGAGATCATTCACCGGCCTTTACCTTCAATGTATTCATCCGAAGGATGTCGAGAAAGTTCTACACGAGCTTCACGAAGGAATCTATGGAAGCCATATTGGAGGGAGGTCAATAGATTTTTGAGCAATGAATGAAGGCTACTGGTGGCCATGTATGCAAAAAGACTTGGCAGTGTATGCTCGCAAATGCGAGAAATGTCAACTACATGCTCTTATGGTCCACTAACCTGCTCGTGACCTAAGAACGCTTACCAGCCCATGGCCTTTCACTTAGTGGGAGATGGACATCGTAGGCCCTCTTCCTACTGTCGTCGGCAACCGAAAGTATCTATTGGTTGCAATAGATTACTTCACCAAATGGATCAAGGCAGAGCCACTAGCAAATATCCGCGATGCAGATATGATGAGGTTCATATGGAAGAATGTAATTACTTATTTTGGAATCCCCAGAACCATCATCACCGACAATGGAACACAGTTTGAGAGTGGCCCTTTCTAAAACTTTTATAGAGAACACGGGATCAGGCACTATTTCAGCTCGGTGGCCTATCCTCAGAGCAACGGTCAAGTCGAAGCTTCCAACAAAATAGTGATCGATGGGTTGAATAAACAATTAGAGTGAGCCAAAGGCGCATAGGTGAGTGAGCTGCCACATATTTTGTGGGCCTACCGCACTACCCTACGGCGAGCAACTGGGGAAACTCCATTCTCACTAACGTATGGAATGGAAGCAATCATACCCCTAGAAGTTGGCCTAACAACCATAAGAACCACCCTTGTCGATCAAGGCCAAAATGATGCAGCATTACTCGCTGAACTTGACCTAGTCGATGAACGCACAGAACTAGCCCTATAGTGAGGCTGGTGAGCTATCAACAATAGTTCGTGAAACACTATAATAGGAAGGTCAATCCAAGGGCATTCCAGGTTGGGGACTACGTCCTAAGGAAGGTCCTTGGCAGCGCAGTAAAACCATCGGATGGTAAGATGGGTCCAAATTGGGAGGGACCATTCAAGGTGACAAGGGACGACCTACAAGGAGCCTATTACTTATAAACGTTGGAGGGTAGAGTGATACCTCGAGCTTGGAACACAGTTAATCTGAAGAAATTCTGCTTCTAGTTTTTTCATTCATCTTTTATTTCATTTCTGGAATTGGCAACTCAGTTTTTATTGCTTATGATTAATAAAAGATTATTTGGAAGTGACATTCTGAAGTGTTAATTTTGTATTACGAACTTTATAACTTGAAAACCTTTTCCAAATGACAGGCATATTACTAAGTATGCAAAAACAAGGAATCACCCACCTCAGGTCTTCGTTATGAAACATGAACAACCTCTTAGCATTTACCTTGGCAATATATGAAGCCTTACAGGGGACCCTTAGGTAGTTCGGCCAAATCGAATTGGTTACCAAACAATGTTTGGCTCAAAAATCCTGATCGGATAGAACATCCATCACTAGGTGTGTCCTCGCCATTGCCATACTTAGGACTAAGGGAGTGTGATGACAAGACCTAAAAGGTAAAGTAGGGCAAAATGATATCTCATAAAGCATACTAGACTGGGAGGATACTCACACAACAAAACAAATTTACCTTCACCAAATCTAGTCGGTTACGAAGAGCCCAAGATAATCAAATGGGAAATAAATGATGTAAAAGATATACAATGCATGTTTAGTCGACAAAATAGCCCAAGACATAAATATTACAATACTTCGTTACATGTACCATAAGTTACATCCGAAAAAATCTTAATGAGACTGAGGCCTCTGAATAAGATAATCAGCTACTTGTGCTCTTCGGCCATCGTCCGGATGAGGAGCCAACTCCTCCTCGACCTCATTCACATTGGACTCTAACAACTGCCTAGGGATAGCATCTATAGGGATCCACTGGTCGTCCCTACTAAAAAGATTAGGCCTCAGATTTGAAGGAGAGATCTCATGATGATACTAGAGTACCGAGTTTCGGGGGACCTGCATCTCCTTGAGGGCATTCAACCATCCCCTAATAAAGGCGATCTCTTCAAACTCTGTCAGCCTCGTCGGAGAATCTGTCCAACCTTGGTTATAACCATCATCCCACACTCACCGAGGTCCTTTCTTAAACAAATGCCTCAACCGTGTGATATCCCTATGAAGCCCAGCAGCAATCACGTATGCTCGAGGGATGTCTTCTCGAATCTCATCCATCTCCCTAGCTGGACCCCATGCATCTGGACCAGCTCGCGGAGCAGACAATGAGGTAGAACCTCACAAGACTGGAGGGGCACCGCTCGGCCCTGTGTCATCTCACGAAATAGCCAATGAAGAGGAACCCTATAAAGCACGAGGTGGGATGCCTTGCGTATGCTCCTTGAGTCACAAAACTTCCCTCCTTAGAGTCTCGTTCTCCTGCTGAAGAACTTCCCCGACTTGATTGATTTCAGAGACATCCAAAAGCTTAGCTCTCAAAGTGTTCACTTCTTATTAGACAATGACACCAACTTCTTCCATCTCTTGAAGTCTATCCTTCAGTTTGGCGACGATCTTAGACTCATCCTTAAATATCTTATTCCTCGACCTGAAAAACTTGTAAATCGTAACAAAGGCCTCATTCACATTGTACTCTAATAGCTGCCTAGGGATCCCATCTATAGGGATCCACTGTTCCTCCCTCCTGAAAGGATTAGGTCTTAGAGTTGAAGGAGATATCTCATAATGATACCAGAGTACCGAGTTCTAGGGGACCTGAAGCTCCTTGAGTACACTCAACCATCCCCTAATAAAGGCGATCTCTTCAAACTCTGTCAGCCTCCTCGGAGCATCTATCCAACCTAAGTTGTAACCATCAGCCCACACTCATCGAGGTTCTTTCCTGAATAGATGCCTCAGTCGTGTGACATCCCTTTCAATCCCAATAGTAATCATGTATGCTTAACGGATATCTTCTCGGAGCTCATCCATATCCCTAGTTGGACCCCTGCATCTAGACCAGTTCGCGGAGAAATTAATGAGGTAGAACCTCACAAGACTAAAGAGGCACCTCTCGGACCTGTGTCAGCTCGCAGAACAACCAATGAAGAGGAACCCCGTAAAACATGAGGTGCGACACTTGGCGCATGCTCCCTGAGTCATGAAACTTCCCTCCTCAGAGTCTTATTCTCCTGCTAAAGAACTTCCCCGACTCGATTGATTTCAGAGGCATCCAGAAGCTTAGCTCTTAAAGTGTTCACTTCTTCTTGGATAGAGGTGCCAACTTCTTTCGTTTACTAAAGTCTATCCTTCAGTTTGGCGACGAACTTAGAATGGTCCTTGAAGCTCTTCTTCCTCGACTTGAGAGACTTGCAAATCCTAACGAAGGCCTGACGAACTTGGGTCCTCGCGTTAGGACCAAGGATCCTTCCTAGTTGAGAGGTGGAAGGTATATACTCATCTACATCAATCAACTACATGCCATACAAGTAGTAAAAAGAAGAAGAATCAGTGCGCAGAAAAGAAAATACTTTCATTTAATTTAAATAAAGGGGTCCAAGTACATCGGTAATTAGAGAAGAGCAGTACAAGTAAAGCAAAAAATACAGAGGAAATCCTAAAAATAGGCTAGCTAGCAACCTCAGTTTGTTTAGAGGTCGGTGGTTGCTTTCCCTTATCGACAGTAGTAGAGATAGATCCATCGAAAGGAACGAATGTTGTCCCCTGGGCAGGAGGAGCACCAATAGGAAGGTTCTGAGAGACAGGGACAACACCTTCAACGGTTGGGGCAGGCGCATCATCTACAACAAACTTTGGGCCTGGATCATGCTCGTCGAACAAGGGTGAGTCAATATCCACCCTAGAAGCCAAAAGAGCCATGTTTCATCCCTTCTTGAAGTTTAATTGGCTAATTAGCCTATCTGAGCATCAGTGTCCTCATATGCGGCAGCCCACCCAGAGTTATACGAACTCTCCTTAATGGTGGCAGACTCAAACTCCACCTTCTTCACCTGCTCTGACAACACCTTATTTTCCTCGACCACGGCCAGCTTGCTCGTACAGACCAAATCATTGGACTTCCTCAACTCATTCATCTCCTTGATCACCACTTTCTTTGCTTTGTTGGCTTCAGTAAGGGAAAGATCAGAGGACTTCTGGGCCTCGCTAACACCCTTCAGACTGGCCTCCATCTCAGCGCCTTCCCCTTCAGTTTAACGTTATGTCTCTCTAAATCTACATTCCTACTCACTAGCTCATTGCGAGTACGGTGGAGAATAGCAAATTCGATCACGAACTGCAAGTAAAAATGGAGCATTAGAAGAAATCATTGAGCAGAATATTACAAGTATTGAAAAACAAAAACAAACTTACCAAAGCTAGCCTTTGCCTCTCTTGCAGGGCTAACTGGTCAGTCCTCATTGCCCTTTGTCGATCAGCAGGGAAAACTGCTGTCTCGAGCACCGCAGGAGTCAGTTGGGGAGAGGTGGAGATCGAGACCCCTCGGGCAATATGGACACAGGCACTAAATCTTGCTCGGCCTTCGTCCTCGCTGCCACCCTCCTTCTTTCCTCTTCTCTTTCCTTCTCCCACTCAGCTATTTTCCTCTCTTCCACCTTCTTTTTCTCTTCAGCGTTCTTCCTCCCCTCTTTTTTCTCTTTCTCTCTCTCTCTCTCTCTCTCTCTCTCTCTCTCTCTCTCAACTGTTATTACTCTTTTCTCTTCTTATCCTACTCATTAGCAGTAGGATGAGAGCTACTGGCAATGTCTCCACTACCAGACTTTTGCTTCTTCGACCTCCTGGAAAGAAGCACATCATCCTCATCATCATCATCATCGTCCCTGATCAGATTTCTTCTGGGCGGAACCATTTCTAGCTCGATAGAACTGCTCGACTCGTTAGAAGACTCTTGAGCCTCTAAAACCTCTTCCGAGCTAGATGAATCTAAACTAGAGATATCTATGCTAGAACCACTTTCAACAGCGCTCCTAGTATCACCTTTACTGTCCTCGTCAGAGCTCCTCTCTTCCTCGTCCAACTGGATGGGGTCTGCACCAACTTCCTTAGTAATGTCCAACTCAGGTATGCTGCCTACAGGTTGAGCAATGAAACCAGACCCAATATTCTTATACTCCAGAAGAAAGTCAGTTGACCGATGATGATCGCCATTAGCCAAAGGTTTTTAATGTTCCAAGCTTTAATCAGCCCTGCAGCTCGAACCTCACTAAGAGAAGGTTCCAAATTCTTTATCCCCGCTGAAAAAAAGAGAGGGAAGGATATCAGAGAAATCATACATAAATAGGGAGATCAAAGAGAAGAGAAAAAATTAAGCCTACTTATGAAATCCTCCCCATAAAAGGGAACCATGAACCTGTCAGACCTCGGCCCCTCTGTATGGGGAGGAAATTGCCAATTTCTAGCAAGAAAGCCCTCTTGCCATTAATCCTTATAGGAATCAGGTAGATTTACTACCAATACCCTGTTAGGATTCCTGGCTCTGAGGTAAAGAAGACCAGAGCTTGTTCACGAGAAAGAATAGAAGAACCATATTTCAGCAAGCCCTAGATTTGTGTTATCGAGTTGGTTTGTTCTATGAACACCATTAACTATCTTCCAAATGTTTAGCGAGAACTATGCAGGAACGATGTTGAAGAAACTAAAGAAATGCAAAAAAAAAATTATTGGGAGGGAAAGTGAGGCCCCCTTGGGACAACAATACGACATGAATCCAATGGGCGTCCTCTATCTCTCTAATATTCTTAGGGATAGAGGGGCACTCAATTTGTACCTAGTCTGGGATATTATAGAACTTCCTAAACTCAGGCACTAATCTATTACCTATCTTCTCCATTCATAAACCCTAATTACAGATTCGAAGAAAACTTAATAGAAAAAACACAGAGAGAGAGCAAAGGGAACTTACAGGATGAAGGTTTGGCTTGGACAACGCAAGATCACAAGACTAGACAACAAAGAAGATTGAAAGCAAAGTAAATGAAGACCTGGAGAGGAGGGCACAACAACGAAAGCTTGAAGAAGACGGGAAAATATAAAGAAGTTGGAAACGACTTTATGGAAATACTGCTCTAAGTGACCTTTTAAACATTTTTAATGATATCGCACGAGACCCGAAGCAGGCTACCGCCAAAATCAAGTAGAGAACTCCAATCTTAGGAAGAGTTACACAATTTACAAGAAATCCATTATGATAAATCATTTAAATTTATTGAGCCCAAATTGTGGCCCAACAACTTTAGGGGCAATTGTGGGTACATCAATTTGTCATCACGGGCCTAGGCGAGTAGCCCAATAGAAACGACCAAAAGTACGGGCTCTTCGCATCTTAACTAAATCCAGTTATGACTTAGTCTACTCCTAAAATCTCGTAAGGAGATATTCAAAGAGTATAAGATGGACGTGGGGAAGTCCAACACCCCCACTCCCCAAGAACGAACATGTATATAACACACCCTAAGCCTGGGGAAAAAGGCATGTATTGTATTCCTTGAAAAACACTCCTCGGAGTATAGAGAAATAATACTAACAGAACCACCGTGGACGTAGACATTTCTTGCTGAACCACGTACATGCTGTGTTGTGTGATTGGCATTTTTTATTCTTTATTCCATTTGGTGATTGCGCTTTCCTATTAATTTGAGTTGAATATAATAGTAACCACACTCATCTCTAACGTCTCCTACCTAGCTATGCTTCCCAACCCAACTAGGTCTCCTCAATAACTATCTAGCCACTAACAGGTTTGGCTCCCCCTTACCGCCCATATAGTATGCTTCAATGTGCTAATCTTTACTCATTAAGTCCTTGGTTAAATATCTCTTTAACTCCCCTTGTACCGCCCATATAGTACACTATGGTAACACTAACAATTAACATATCTCGGATGCTATTATTAAATATAATTAACATCTCACTTATGTTATCATTACAACTTCATTAAGTTGTTCTACTTACATCAAGTTTTAGATATACTATACCTAACTTTACTGCCATCACACACACTAGGTAAAATGTCTCATATTTATGTCACGTTTAGATACACACCATCTGCAACCACTACATTCACACATAAGTAGAATAATACCCATGTAAATATAGATATATCACACAATCTATATATATAACCCTAGAATCCACGGGCTAAGAACCGCGGTGAGAGTCAGCATACTCTGCTATCAATTCCATGCACCTCTCGTACTCAATCAAGGACTATTGGTTTGTCATGTCTCCTCGAACCCAAAATAAATTAACACAAAATGGAGGTGAACATGGTTCTAAGCCTCTGGGCTACGTACATACCTAACGTACCCAAATGACCTTCCATCTGCACTAATACACACACATAGTGAGCCGCTCTAAGTTCCATGCTCTGGGGAACAAATCAATACCTCACATGAATCGCCAAGGTGGGATCGCCATCTGCACAGAAACCTCCAGTTAGCAGGCAATGTAGGTATGTTCACACACATAAGAAAGGATTTAATAGTGATACACACAACCTATCCATATGTCGCATATAGGTTTACACAACCTATAAATATAATCTATATAAGTATACACACAACCTACAAATATCATCCATGTAGGTATACACTCCACCTATGATATAGTGTGTAAGGATATTTACTCAACCTATATAATAATCCATATAGGTGTACAATCAACAAATTATTATCCCTCGTACGTAGTATATATCTCGAATACTTATCGTACATATAAATTTATGACTATAACCCTCTAATGTGAACTCCCAAGTACTATTCTCAATTCAAAGGGCCCTAGTTACTTCCTTTTGTTAATTCGGTAGTTAATTCACTGATACTCTACTGGTCTATGTAATACATCCATTTGAAATCCTCGTAACTCATCCTCGCACTCTCGAATATATTACCTTTCGATATAATCCCGATTATTCCTCTCCTTAATTCTCTCATTAAGACTATGTCCCAGCCCTATCATAGTCCTACTATTATCCAATTTGCCCCTCATTATATTATAAGGATGTCCCAAATGTTTCCCCATTTATAAATCACATTTTAAGGGCTTAATAATGGAAATAACACCAATCTGGGCAAATAGAATTGATTCGCCCTATGACCGAATCGATTCGAAAAATAGCAGTTCATCTCCTTCATCGAGTTCTTGTGGTTTTCACCATTTTCTTTATCATAACTCACAGGATCCTTCCCCAAATTTGACAAAAATTGTCCCAAACATTATCTACATGTATTAGGATTACTTCTAACAAAATTTCAACATCAAAACATCATAATTTCTCATCAAGAACGGATCATAATATTTATTCATCCAAACCCTAAATTTTCATATTATTCATCTATACTCAACCTATAATCCAAATTTTTCTCATCTAAATTACCCCTCATGATCAGATTTCATATCATCTACATGCATAAATTCAGTCTACATGAAATCCTATCCAGAACATGGATTTAAATCACTTAAACATCCAATTTCATCATTTTTATCAACATATTTTAACCCTATTCTCACATGGGTATTATAACTTCAAAGAAAATTGAAAATAAACACATACCTGGAATTGTAGATCTGAATCCATTATCTACATGTCGGGTACGAAGTTTGCTAAATAAGGAAACTTATCTTCTTACGAACATTTTCTATCTGGTCCACTAGTGATAAGTTCAACAACTCTCTTCACATCTGTCTAAATAGCATATGGAAGATCTTATAGTCAAATCGCACCCAAATTTCTCGTTTAATTCCCTATATACTGCTTCATGTGTGGAGTCTAACTCTCGTCACTCTATGTTGTTCGTATGAGCACAAATAATTTAATCCGAAGTTTAATCCACGGTGTTGCTGAAATCCAACCTACACCATTGCCTTTCGATTATCTCCTTCCATTGGCCCATCACACTTCCTTCCTTCCCCGAATTCTTACAGATGGCTCTTCTAAAGAGTTTCATCGACTCCCTCCCCTATCTACTATGCTGGTTGACTCTGAATTTGACCATCGTTATCTACGATAATCCTTGAGGAAATTATTATCCTCGAGTAATTATCCTATCGTCATCTGTCTGAATAATAATCATGGTGACTTCGATCGCGATCATCGTACTCAAAGTACTCTTTGGTTTCCAATATGCCTCTCCTCCTTTAGTCCCTCTAACGACCCTCGCTTGTCATCCAATATTGTTCGGTATACGAAGCCCAACCGAACTCGTACATGAATCACATCAACTATACTTAGTAGCAGGAGAATATAAGTTTCATATGTAGAGGAATACAACAATCTAAAATAAGGTTCTATAACAAAGAACGCTACGCTGAAACATAGAAAAACCGTACATATCGTAAGGCCACTAGAGCCTTATGCTCTGATACCATCTGTGACACCCCAACTATTCTAATCCTGGGTGATCGGTCCATTATTAAATTAAGCATGAATCATCAATGGTTTTATTCTTAGCATCAGCGTCGAAAACTTTTTAATTTACTACCCACCTATATTAACATAAGCATGTGTCAAGTTTTATCTTTCATTAATAACAATCATTGACAATAAAATACAATAACCAAGCCTTCCAAGATTAATCTCAATATGAATACATCACAAGAGAGATAACAATATAACTAATGCTAAAGAGACCATTAGTTTTAAATACAAGAATCCAAGCACAAATCTATACAATAAAATTGAAACCACTAATATAAAGTCTGATACAACAAATTTAAATGAAAAAGATGCAACTGCCATGCCCAAATGAAATATTAGACCTGAATCCTACTCTAGGAATGAAGCAACTGAAGCATATAGTCCAAATCATGTAATCATTCACAAGTGTTGCAGTTATGCATCCCTGGAACATATATTAATCACGGCCTCCCTGTGGCTGAACACCTAAAAGGTTTTTGAAAATATTTTCCAAGATAGGTCAGAGCCCAAAACATTTTAAAATATTTGTCAAGTGTTTATCACAATTTAAAAATGAGTTATTGATTACACATGTTAGTTCAACGCACTCCCTTGAATTCATCACCTCTCAACTAATGTCCAAGTCTAACGTATCCTACCTAGCTATGCTACCCAACCCAACTAGGTATCGTCAATAACTACCTAGCCACTAATAGGTTTGTCTTACCCTTACCGCCGATAGAGTACGCTCCAATGTCCCAATCTTTACTCATTAACTCCTTGGTTAAATATCTCTTTAACTCCCCTCGTAGCACCCATACATTACACTATGGTAACACTAATATATAACATATCTCATATGTTATTATTAAATATAATTAACATATCACTTATGTTATAATTACCACTTCATTAAGTTGTTCAACTTACATCAACTTTTAGATATACTCTATCTAACTTTACTACCATCACACACACTACGTAGAATATCCCATAATTATGTCACGTTTAAATATACACCATCTACAACCACTACTGTCACACATAAGTAGAGTAATATCCATATACATATAGATATACCACACATTCGATATACATAACCCCAGCATCCCCGAACTAAGAACCGCGATGCGAGTCTGCACAGTCTGCTATCAAGTTCATATAATTCTCGTACTCAATCAAGGAGTATTGGTTCGGCATGTCTCCTTGAACCCAAAATAAATCAACACAAAATGGAAGCAAAAATACTTCTAAGACTTTGGGCTAAGCACAAACCTAACGTACCTGAACGACCTTCCATCCACACTAATACACACACTTACACTGAGCCACTATATGTTCCATGCTCTGGGGCATAAATACAGACCTCACTGGAATCGTCAAGGTGGGATCGCCCTCTGCGCGAAAACCTCTGGATAGCAGGCAGCGTAGGTATGTTCATGCACATAAAAAATAATATAACTGGTATACACACAACCTACCCATATCTCGCATATAGGTATACACAAAACCTATAATTATAATCTGTATAAGAATATACATAACCTATAAATATCATCCATGTAGGTATACACTCCACCTATGATATAGGCTCCACGCATATTTACTCAACCTATATTATAATCCATATAGGTGTACAGTCAACCTACAATTATCACTCCTACATAATATGTATCTCGAATACTTACCCTACTTATCAATTTACGTCTATAACCCTCTATCGTGAATTCCCGAGTAGTATTCCCAGTTCGAAGGGCCCTAGTTACTGCCTTTCGTTAATTCAGTAGTTAATTCACTCATACTCTACTATTCTATGTAATACATCCATTTTAAATCCTCATAACTCATCCTCGTGCTCTCGAATAAATTACCTTTTGATTTAATCCCGATTATTCCTCATCTTAATTCTCTAATTAAGACTAAGTCCCAGCCCTATCATAGTCCTCTTCTTATTTAATATGCCCCTCATTATATTATAAGTATGTCCCAAAAGTTTCCCCATTTATAAATCACATTTTAATGGCTTAATAAGGGAAATAATACCAATCTGGAAAACCAAATCGATTCACCCTAGGACCGAATCGATTCTCCCTTGGGCCAAATGATTTGAAAAATAACAGTTCATCTTAATCGTTGAGTTCTTGCATTTTTCACAATTTTCTTTAATAACTCACATGATCCTTCACCAAACTAAAAACCAATTGTCCCAAATATTATATTCATGTATTAGGATGACTTCCAACAAAATTTCAACATCAAAACATCATAATTTCTCGTCAAGAACGGATCATAACATTTATTCGTCAAAACCCTACATTTTTATATTATTCATGTATACTCAACATAGAATCCAGATTTCTTTCATCTAAATTACCCCTCATGATCAGATTTCGTATCATCTTCATGCATAAATTCAGTCTACATGAAATCCTATCCAGAACATGGATTTAAATCACTTAAACTTCCAATTTGATCATTTTTATCAACATATTTTAACCCTATTATCACATGGTTATTATAAATTCAAAGAAAATTGCAAATAAAAACTTTCCTTCAATTGTAGATATGAATCCATTTGTTGATGATGGTATTGATCTCTCCTTGTTCTAATTCGGGCAATAATTATGGGTGAATCAAGGTGGTACACCTCTAAATTCTCTTCACCTTCTCTCTAATTCATTCTATAACTCTCCTAACCTTTGGTTTTGTGAAATTAACTCTTCACTAAGACCAAACCTTTCATTTTATAATTGTAATACCATTTTTGACTTTTCATATACCATTAAGGAGACCAAAAGTCACCTAAATAAGTCCCGATTAATCTAAAAACCCCCAGACATGAATATAACCCCCGGGTACTCCATTTTTACTATTTCAACCGTTCCGAACACATTGGAGCACTCAAAATGACCATTTGGATGACCCATAAAAATTCACATTTTGTTTCATACATTTTAAGTCCTAACATGACTCGCACGCGTGTCCTAACAAAATTATTATAACTGTCGTATTTCTCAATCACGACAATCATAATACTTCCCATCAATTTATTCCTCGTTCACTAAGTAATACTCATTATAATTCATATAAATAAATATCAATCCTTACCACGCTAATTAATATTTATTTTAATCCTAATTAATTTTCCCTTTTTAATTCAATTAATCCCCATATAAAAAATATTCAAATTTACAGGGTGTTACATACTTCCGCCTAACAAAGGAATTCTGTCCTCGAAAATAGGATAAACTCAGTACTAAGAGTCTCGGATACTTTCTCCCATAGTATCCATGTCTTTCCATAATTTAGAACATTACGCTATTCCCGATACCCCTTCACTAGTGGTACTCCTTATACTCTACCATTTAAACTAGTGATCAATCCACCCTAATCACTTTACTCTGAAGTATTTCTTTATTTCCTTATCGTTGTACCTTGGTTGCTGCTAAACAAGTTGCCCTTCTCCTAAGAATATTCCAACACGATTTTGGATGATATTCTAATAGCTATACCATTCACTATCCTGGGAAAGGTCCCATCTTCCCTAGATACCAACTTCTCTATTTGAAATAATATACTCCCTTCATGGGAGATATCTTCAATCATACCTGAATATTCCTGTGAGAAGTTTTCATCTACAGTTGGTTATGACGTAACTCTCATCATGTTACTCCTCTACTCTAGGTAGTTCCTGATTATCCTTCAAATTTTAAAATGTACCTTCCTTGTACTTTTCATCGCTAAAATCCCTCATTTCTATCTACCGTTCGATTTTTTATGACACAACTTGCTCACATTGGAACTATATTATCGTTGTCTCATTCTAGTTATGTCTCTAATTTACTCATGCCACCTTATTTAGTTAATACGTCTCCACCTCTTCTCCTCGTGAATGATACTGAAAACCCCAACTATCCAGGGAGCCCATACACCCTATACCCTGTTCATTTCCTCAGCAATAAACTTAACGTAATATAGTGGTTTTAAATTATGTCTGGTATACTAGGCATGACTATGGAATAGAGTTACACTTAACCACTCTACCAACCACAACTTAATTATTTTCACATCCACATTATATGGCTCTACTGACCTTTAATCATAATATAACTATCATATCTCAGTTAGAACTTCATACATGTATAATAATTAAGATACATAACCTCTATTCTAAAGGACAAAAATTTCCTATCTCCCGACGTTCGCTAAGATTCATGTGTGGGATGTGTCATAAAATGAAATCCAAATAGGGAACCATCCCCGATACAGTACTAACTATCACTCTCAATCATGAAGATCCGTAAGGCCCTCAGCACATAACATGTACCCCAAATCCCTTTCTCCTCGCATAAAAAGTCTACTCGTCCACTCTCATGTCACTAAAGATGATATACAACATGACGCTCTTACCATTATTGAGTCATCAACACTAGTTTAATAATGAGTTACATATCTCCGCTCAACAATAACCCAATATACATTGAATTACATCAGTAAACGTCCCTACTCACTGGGATCAAATATAACCAGATAACATACTCACCGTAGTCTATGATCCAATGGAATATATATAGTAGGCCTAACCCTCTTTCCCGTTATGCCTCTCAAAATAATATACCTCACCCTAGTATATTGAGGACGATTGTCTTATCACACAATCTACTACCGCTCAAACCCTCAGCATCCAGTCACTATAAACAATCATACTAAACTCTACTTTCATAAGTCTCAAAAATAGTAAAACTATTCACACAATACAAACATCCTCCTAGTGTACACACCCGCTCCCCCATAAGAAACATCAAAGAGTCGCACTACCCAACGATAAATATATACCTGATAAGGGTGACACTGCCAATGAACCCACTACATCTAACTCGATCTCGAATTTTACTGTTAACAGTCATACATTGTGACGCACATATGTCACCCGAACTAATCCAGTGCTCGTAAAGATGAAATAAAAATATTACCACTTTTTACCATCAGCCACGTCTGATTGTCGAGTCCCTAAATGTAGCTCTTACACCGAGATTAGCCCACGATCTTCTATAATGGTTGTACATCCAGGATCTCATCCCATTCCTTTATTTGGTTAATCCTTCTTCATGTGGTCCTTCTCTCCACAAGTGTAATAACTTCTAAATAACACTCCTGCTTCCGGCCCTGGTCCAACTGCTACTATTGAGGATCTTGCTGGTCCTTCCTGATCCCACCATTCTAAGGTTAATAACCTTCGAACTTAAATCTTTTTGTCCTATTACCCTATAAGAAGTCTCGTTCATGTAGTCGTTATTATTCCCCACTTGCATTGTTCCCATCTATCTTCCCAATCTGATTTGTCTGAATTTCTCATTGTGGACAAGTTCAATACAGGTGGACCTATTCTCACACATAATACACCTTTCTATTCTGTCTCCTATCTCTAGACCTACTGGCTCTGTCGAGACGTTCCTCTCACAAACCTGGTAATCTTGAGCACAATTGCTATGCCCGTTGTCCTTTCTTGTTCCGCTAGCCCTGCGAAACTTGATGTTGTCCTATTTGTCCTTGACTGAAGCCACCATCACTTGGTAGGACTTCCATTAATATTAATAATTTAATTGGGTCCCCTACTTGGTGCACCCTCCTATGGTTCTTCCCTACTACCATTTATTCCAATATTGCCCTTCAATTAGATTCTCCAATTGTCTTAAATCTCTTCTCATGGGAGTGTTAATATAAGACGTTGACGACACCAGCACTAGTGATCCTAGCCAAATTTCCTATCTTCGCTTGTATATTCTATCCACGAAAAAATTATCAACTTACGAACCCTTTTTATTCTCCGTATCCCCTTCGTCAGGTACAAAGTTTTCTAAATAAGGCAACCTATATTCTCATGATCGGCCTCTCTCTGGTGAACTTGTGATAAGTTCTACAGCTCTCTTTGCATATGTCTGAATGGATGATGGAAGATATTACGATCAGATCGCACCCAAATTTCTCATTTAATTCCCTATATACTGCTTCATATGTGGTGACTGACTCTCATCACTTTATGTTGTTCCTATGAGAACAAATAATTTCGTCTGAACTTTAATCCTGGGTGTCGCTGCACTCCACCCTACACCATTGCCTTTGGACTATCTCCTTTCATTGGCCCATCACATTTCTCTTCTTCCCCGAATTCTTATAGGTGGCTCTTGAAAAGAGTTCCTCTGACTCCTTTGCCTATCGATTACGCTCGATGAATCTGAATTTTGCACCATCTTTATCTACGACAGTGCTTAGGGAAATAATTGCTCTCGAGTGATTATCCTATCGTCATCTGTCTCAACAATAATCATGGTGACTTCTATCGCGATCACCATACTCAAAGTACTCTATGGCTTCAGACAAGCCTCTCCTCTTGCAGTCCCTCTAACTACCCTCATGGGTCATCCTTTAATGTTCAGTATACGAAGCCCAACCGAACTCGTACATAAATCACATTGAATATACTTAGTAGAAGGAATACAACAATCCTATAATAATTCTCTATAACAAAGAACACTATGCTGAAGCATAGAAAAGTCGCACAAATCCTAAGGACACTAGATCCTGATGCTCTGATACCATCTGTGACACCAAGCCTATTCTAATTCTGGGTGATCAGTCCATTATTAAATTAAACAGGAATCAGTAATGGTTTCATTCTTAGCATCACAGTCGAAAAGTTTTTGATTTACTAACCACCTATATTAACATAAGCGTGTGTCAAATTGTATCTTTCATTAATAACAACCATGGACAATAAAATACAATAACCAAACCCTCTGAGAGTAATAACAATATGAATATACCACAAGAGAAATAACAAAATAACTAATGGCGAATAAACCATCGATTTTCAATATAAGAATTCAACCATAAGTTTATAAAATAAAACTCAAACCACTAATATAAAATCTGATACAAAAAATTTAAATGAAATGGCTGCAGGGCGCCAGGCCCAAATGAAATACTGGACCTGAATCCTACTCTAGGAATGAAGCAACTGAAGCGTCTAGTCAAAATCCTACAAGCATCCACAAGTTCTTCATCTACGCGTACCTAGAAAAGATATTAATCTTGGCGTCCCTGTGGCTGGACACCAAAGGTTTTGAAAATATTTTACAAGACGGGTCAGTGACCAAAGCATTTGAAAATATTTAGTAAGTGTTTATCACAATTTAAAAATTAGTAATTGATTACACATGTTAGCTCAATGTAAACTCCCCTGAGTTCCTCACCTCTCAACTAATGTACACGTCTAACGTCTCCTACATAGATATGTTACCCAGTGCAACTAGGTCTTCTCAATAACTACCTAGCCACTAATAGGTTTGTCTCCACCGTACTGCCCATACAATACGCTCCAATGTCCCAATATTTACTCATTAAGTCCTTAGTTAAAAATCTCTTTAACTCCCCTTCTACCGCCCATACAGTAAGCTATGGTAACACTAATAATTAACATATCTCGTATGTTATTATTAAATATAATTAACATCTCATGTATGTTATCATTAGCACTTGATTAAGTTGTTCTACTTACATCAAGTTTTATATATACTCTATCTAACTTTACTACCATCACACACACTACGTAAAATGTCTCATAATTACGTCACATTTATATATACACCATCTATAACCACTACTTTCACACATAAGTGAAATAATACCCATGTACATATAGATATATCACACATTCTATATACATAACCCCAGTATCCCCGGGCTAAGAATCGCGGTGCGAGTCTGTAAACTCTACTATCAAGTCCATGTATCTCTCATACTTAATCAAGGACTATTAGTTCGGCATGTATCCCCGAACCCAAAATAAATCAACACAAAATGGAGGCGAACATGGTTCTAAGCCTTTGGGCTACGCACATACCTAACGTACCCAAATGACCTGCTAGCCACACTAATACACAAACATAGTAAGCAGCCCTAAGTTCCACGCTCTGGGCCATAAATCCAGACCTCACTAGAATTGTCAATGTGGGATTGCCCTCTACGCAGAAACTTCTGGATAGCAGGCAGCGTAGGTATGTTCACACGCACACGAAAGTACATAATACGCATACAGACAACCTATCCATATGTCACATATAGGTATACACACAACCAATAAATATAACCCATATAGGTATACACATAACTTATAAATATTATCCATATAGGTGTACACTCCACCTATGATATAGTCTGCAAAGATATTTACTCGACCAATAATATAATCCTTATAGGTGTACACTCAACCTATAATTATCACTCGTATGTATTATATATCTCGAATACTTATCGTATTTATAAATTTATGACTATATCCCTCTATCCTGAACTCCCGAGTACTATTCTCAATTCGAAGGGCCCTAGTTACTCCCTTTCGTTAATTCACTAGTTAATTCACTCATACTCTACTGGTCTCTGTAATACATCCATTTCAAATCCCCATAAATCATTCTTGTGCTCTCGAATAAATTACCTTTTGATTGATTTCCGATTATTCCTCGCCTTAATTCTCTCATTAAGACCAAGTCCTAGCCCTATCATAGTCCCGTTCTTATCCAATATGCCCCCCATTATAATATAAGGATGTCCCAAACGTTTCTCCATTTATAAATCACATTTTAATGGCTTAATAAGGGAAATAATGCCAATTTGGGCAAACCAAATCGATTCACCCTAGGACCGAATCGATTCGCCCTTGGGCCAAATCGATTCGAAAAATAGTAGTTCATCTCCTTCGTTGAGTTCTTGCATTTTTAACCATTTCCTTTAACATAACTCATATGATCCTTCACCAAACTGAAAACCAATTATCCCAAACATTATCCAAATGTATTACGATGACTTCTAACAAAATTTCAACATAAAAACATCATAATTTCTCATGAAGAACGAATCATAACATTTATTCATAAAACCCTAAATTTTCATATTATTCATGTATACCCAACATAGAATCTAGATGTTTCTCATATAAATTACCCCTCACGATCATATTTTGTATCCTTTGCATGCATAAATTTTGTTTACCTGAAATCCTACCCAGAACATGGATTTAAATCATTTAAACTTCTAATTCCATCATTTTTATCAACATGTTTAAGCCCTATTCACACATGGTTATTATAACTTCAAAGAAAATTGCGAATAAACACTTCCCTGGAATTGTAGATCTAAATCCATTTGTTGATGATGGTATTGATCTCTTATTGTTCCAATTTCGGTAACAATTGTAGGTGAATCAAGGTGCTACACCTCCAAATTCTCTTCACTTTGTCTCTAACTCTTTGTATAACAATACTAACCTTTGGTTTTGTGAAAATAACTCTTATCTAAGGACACAACTTTCATTTTATGATTGTAATCACGTTTTTGAGTTTTCATATATCATTAAGGAGCCCAAAAGTCACCTAAATAACTCCCAATTAATCTAAAAAGCCCCCGAGACCCGAACGCAACTCACTGGTACTCAATTTTGACTATTGCGACCCTTTCAGACACATTGGCACACTCAAAATGACCATTTGGATGATCCATAAAAATTCATATTTTATTTCATACGTTTTAATTCCTGACACGACTCATACGCGGGTCCCGACTAAATTACCGTAGCTGTCGTATTTCTCACTCATGATAATCATAATACTTACCATAAATTTATTACTCACAGACATTTCAGTATCAAACTCATCAGGTTGAGTTGATTTCATTTCTCTAACATAATAACATAGTTAATGGTTTTGGTTTAGGTAAACGAAATCAAGTCAACTTAATGTATCGGATCTGTTTCAAACTTAAGTTTGAACCATATATCCATTTTTGGCTTCGTAGTAACTTGGATTCGTTCCTATATAATCAAATGTCGTAAATGTGGAATTTGTAATAGATAAGCTCCTAAACTAATATGCATATACTATTTAACCATCCAAGGATATTACTCGAAACTTAAGCCACTAAAATGTATAGGGAAAGGATTGGAGAAATGAAATTAACCCACTAACATATAACCGTTGAAATTTATCAACTAACATTGAAATTTATCAGAACTAAGAAGAAACAAAAAGGTAATGATAGTGCTCAATTAAAACCTTATTCCAAAGTTAAAGGTTGCAATTTACAATAATAGGGCTAAAAAATGGATGTACGATAGTGCTCAAAATTGAAATTTACAACAGTATTATGGTTAATTGCAAAATAGCATTGCTAGGTACATTGGCAAGATTGGTAATAAATAAATTATTACATGTACCATTCCATCATGTTTATACACAACTTTAGAAAGATTTTTAGAAAAAAAATTCTTGAAGTCTTTTTGGTCTTTGGATGAACGCTCCATTGCTCAATAACAAAATGGCCAACCTGTGTATAAAAAAAATGCAAAGAATTATAAGGAGGAAATGTATTTGAAAATATCAATTATAAATGGATGAACTTCATAAAAGCATATGGATCCTAGAAACCAATTTCTATGTCAATTTTATGAAAACAAAGTTGCCCTAAGAAGTTTTTGATATACTAATATACTCAGTATAAACTTTTTCTAATAGAAAGATGTTCGCCTCCTCGAAAAGAATAAAATTGGGTATCTTATATCAACCACACAATAATGTATAGTTCTTATCTATTTTGATCCATGGAATATGTAAATATTTAATGACTTATTCCAATATTTATAATCTTGGTCTTTAATGACATAAATCACTAATATCTTTTCCAATTTTTTTTTATATAAATGAATTGTTTTTGTAATTCTCGAATCAAGCATGCCCCCATAGAGAATGTGAAAAACTATTATGAAGACAATAAAATAGTAAAAGTATATATCAAAGTAGTCTAATGATAGTTACCATTACATTGAGATTGATACAAATATTACCGCTTATTTTCCCTGCATCCCGATGGACGAAAATTTTGTGTGACTCTTGACCAACATTGCTAAAAAAGAGTTCAAATCAGTTAAGTAACTAATAGTTATCTCTTGTTTTGCAAATGATAACTTTGACTAGTCACTATAATGGAAATTATAGGAAGAACCATGACCCCCATCAGTTTGATCTAATAAAAATCATTTGATGCATTCGAAACTTTATTTTCAAAATAAAGTTTATGACCTTTATGGAATGGGAGGTTGAAGTACGACCACCAGTAGAAGAAATGGAAATCTTATAATTCCTTATCATAAATTGTGCATGCCTTTGAAGAAATTATGCTTACCATAAGCCCCCTAAATAAGAGACAATATATCAATTAGTTAGAAGTCTAAACACTTTTATATAATAAGAACATGTATAAAACACTTGTGTTGAATAGACACCCTAGGTTTGCGGTTGATCATTATACCTTATGCCCAAAAAGGTAACTAAACTCATTCCCTTCTTAGTAGCAAGATAACCAACTCATTTGCAACAAAAGAGGCACCTGAAACTTCATGTGCACTATTAGTAAATTATAAAATTTTATCATTTGGAATTCATGTAATGAATAACTTGCAGAGATTAAAAGAAAAAATATCCAAAATGGCAAGCAAAGGCAATAACGGACTTCCTATCCTTCCATAAGTCAGTAATTAAAATCACATTTCCATTCAGCACAACAACCTTAACTTCCAATGGAAAATATTAAAATATCTTTCCCTTCTCCATTATCTAGGATTCGGACCAACAATGCAAAATAATTATTTTCATTGTTAGAGTTAAAAAAAGGTTATTCCATGTAGCAAAAAGATACTCAAGTTTTCAAAAATTTCAAAACATAATGAACATGCCCCACTGGTACTGCCTAAAATTTCCTAATCGAAACTGCTTAGAAGAATCCTCTATTGGGAACTCATCTCACCCTGTCTCCTCTGAGTTTGAGTCAGATATGCCCCACTGGTACTGCCACCCCCTGTCCTACCCTACTATCTGAACTCTCTTGTGCGCTTGCTTCCTTTTACATGGAAATGCTGATCCTGAAAATGCAGTAAATCGACATTCACAACATTCATATGCATCTTCAGAGTGGGATTACCCAACAAATGTTGTCGAATTCTCCAACTAATACCATCAATAAAGAGCTATACCCATTCTCCTATGTGCTCACATCCTCTGGTACAAATTTACAACCTAGTCAATTCCTCCTCATATTCATCAAAACTTCTGCCTCATCTTTGTCTGAACAGCGAATGGAAAGTACTTACGGTCGAACCGCTCCTAGAACTACTGAATTGTCATGCTATCCCTCTCATGGGAAGTGGTAACAGACTCCCACCATTGCTAGGATGCCCCCACTAGCCTAAAAGTAGCTAGTTCGCTATTTGTACGTCAGTTCACTCCTACATTCGTAAATGCTGTTGGATGTCCTTCTTCCATTGGTAAGATGCAACGACATATGAACTTCCCTGAAACTTAGGAGGATGAGCCTTCTGAATGGCATCTCTAACTTTCTCCCAGACATAAGGAAATGAGTGCATCTGGTCTGGAGTCATAACCTGAGGCTGAGGTGGAATTTATGGTGCCTGTTGAGCAAATGTGGTCAAAACTACATTAACTGCCTGTAAAACAATGGCGGCGACCTTGATAGCGTTCATAGTCCCCTGTGCCTGAGCTGGCTATGGCTCAGGCTATGCATTTGTGGTTGCTCGTGGTGCACATCTGGGAGGTATATGAAATGAAAGAGTATTTATATAAGTCCATAGGTCAATATATCTCAAAAATAGTTGAAAATGTAAATGCATAATCATGAATGCAATAATCCTAATAGTAGGGATCCATATCAAAGAACGCTACACTGGAAACATGACAAGTCCGTAAAGATCACAAGGACACTAGAACATAATGCTCATATACCATCTGTGATACCCCACCTATTTTAATCATGGGTAATCAGTCCATTAGTAAATTAAACGGGATTCATTTATGGTTTCACTCTTAGCATCATTGTCGAAACAAAATTATATAACTAATACCCTACAGGTCGGGTGTCAAAATTTTAACCTCTTTTTTTATATCAAGCAATAATTTAAACTAATAAACCACATTCAGCATTCTAGTAAACAATATAATCAATAATAAAACAACTGAATAAATAAATGTGTTTGGAATTAACACTCAAGAATAAAGTGCACATGCAAAAGTACATAATATAAAACTAAATCCAACAGTGGAGATAAAATAGAAGCACATTATCTTTGAAATTAACACTAGCTAAAGATTGGAGACATGCCCAACTGATATAACAGAATGATGAAATGGAACGAATAAAGGTGGAAGTGTCTACTACCGAGGTCCTGCAATGTCCATAGCAGCTGCATCACGTCAAATATGAATGGACTCCTAAGCTTGGCATCCTTATGGTTTGGAACCTATAAGGTTTTTACAAAAATGGATTTAAAACAGGTCAGAGCGCAAGAAAACAGTTTGAAAATATTTTACAAGTATTTAAAATGCATTAAGAGCAAATATTGTATACATGTTAACTTCACGTTCCCTCACTTGAGATCCTCACCTCTCAACTAGTGTGCATGGCTAACATATTCTTATAAACCCACCTAGTTACGTTATCCCACCTAACTAGTTAAAGTAATTATCTCCCTATCTAATAATTCGTTGTGCCCACCCGTATTGCCCATACAATACGTTACCAAATTATCAAACCCCTTTAGCCAGTAAAAATCACCAGTTAAGTATTAAGTTCCGACATACTTTGATTACTTTAAATATCACTATTTATCTTATCTACTAATGCAGACGTAGTAGAATTAATCGCACGTGTATACATATACACCACTCTTGCAATATATACGTATATTATATCCCTAAGAGGAGACCTGCGATGCGTGCACACTCTGCTATCGATTCCTAGTACATCACGTACTAAGTAAAGGACTTCCAGTTCAGAATCAATCTTGAACCATAAATTCACAATTCACACAATTTAGAGGCGAACATAGTTCTAAGCCTTTGAGCTACGCACACACCTAACACACCCAAATGACTGGTCGCACTATCATACACACAAGTAGTACTCAACCCTAAGTTCTATGTTTTGAAGCAAAATTCTAAAATCCACCCAATGAGCTCATCAGCATAAGACTTTCCACGACGCGGAACCTCCCGTCATAGCACGTGGCCTCGGTATGATCACACATATAATAGTTCACATAATAGGTATTCACACAACCTATAAATATATCATCAATATATGTATACATTAAACCTATTATATATCCGGTTCATAGTATATAACTCTCAAATATCCTACGTAATATTAATTTCCCATTATACTTCTTATCTTATATTCCCGAGAGTTTCCTACTACTCGAAGGATCCTAATTATCCTTTGAAATTATTTCAGTAATTATAATATCTCTCTACTACTTTTCTAGTCTTGGGTTCACTAATTCTCTTCATGACCCGTTATAATTCGCGTGAATTCATTAAATATCCATAATACACCCAATAATCCCTAGCCTTAACTCGCCTCAATTGGGGTAACCTCAACCCTACTGTATGTTTACTGAAATTACAATCTCCCTCGTTAAGATTTAAAAAAAAATGTCCCAAAAGTCTCCCCAAAATTTATTCACAAGTTCTAGGCTTAAAAAAGGTATATTTTCCAAATTCGGTCAAACCAAATCGATTCGCCCAATCTCCGAATCGATTTTCCTTACCGAATTGATTCGAAATTGTACAATTCCTCTCCTTCATTCTACTGTTACGTCTTTCACCATTTTCCAATATTAAAACCTTCATGATACATTCCCAAACTCCCAGCCAATCCTATTATACCTTATAACAACATGTATAAATGATTTCTAACGTACTAAAAATATTAAATCATCAAGGGGAGTCATATAAATCGAATTAATCCTTCACTTTAATTCCAAAACCCTAGATTATTCTTTTCGTTAAAGAACATCAAAAAAACACAAATTTCTCTATTATTCTCATCACATATATTCTGATTTCAATTTCTATTCACATAGGGATTTAATCTACATGTGTCCTACCCAAGATTATGAATTTAATTTCTGATTTAAAGCCATAATCATTTATTCATGAAAATTATCCAATCCTACACTAACATGGATGGTATATACACCCAATTTTTGCAAGATGAACACTTGCTAGAGTTTGTAGGTTTCAATTGTGAAGAAGAGTGGTGGAGTTGTCTTCCCCACGTTTCGATCTAAACTCTGATGGTGGTGGTGGTGAAAAAATGGTTTGGGAAGCCTTGGAATCCCTCACCTTTGTCCTCTAATCTCCTCTCTTAGATTTTGTAACTACTAAACCTAACCCCATCAACACATATGCTGATATAAACATATTAAATTCGTAGGTCCCTTTTCTTTAAAAAGTCAAAAGACCAAAATACCCCTTCGGGGTGCCGATTTGGCCTAAAAATGCCCCAGGACCTAATCCAAACCCCCAGGTACACTTATCTGACTATTTTGACCATTCCGGATACACTGGCGCACTCAATATAACCATTTGTATTATCCATAAATAAATCACAATTTATCTCATAAATTTAAGCCCTAACACAACTGGCACGCGCGTTCCGACTATACTACCATAACAAAAGTATTTCACACTCACGACAATCATAATTCATTCTTACTAATTTATTACTTGTTCACTAAGTAATACTCAATATAATTCATAAAAATAAATATTAACCCTTATATCACTAATTAATATCTATTTTAATCGGGATTAACTTCCTATTAATTTAATTAATCCCAATATAAAAATTATTAAAAATACGGGGTGTTATATACTTCCCCCTAATAACGGAATTTTGTCCCAAAATTCGAAAATACATGGTATGAATAACTCTGGATATTTTTCACGCATCTCATCCTCGCGATCCCATGTAGACTCGTCGACATTATTGTGCCCCCACTGAACACGTACATGTGGAACTACCTTCGACCTCAGTCTCCTATCACTATAATCTAGCATAACAACTGGCCTCTTCGCGTATGAAATATTTGGCAGTAAATCAATCACCTCCAATGCAATATGAATGTGATCTAACTCATCCCGTAGATATTGCCTCAGTGAAAAAATGTGGCACACATCATGAATCCGATTCAAGTGCTCCGCAAATCCGAGTCTATATGCAACTGGACAGATCCACTTAATGATAGGGAATGACCCCATATACCTTTGTGTCAACTTCCCTTCTTTCCCAAAACTCATTATCCCCTTCATATGAGATACACATTATAACACCCGGTTCCCCACGTTAAACTCCAGGAAGAACCACTTGGCATCGACATAACTCTTTTGCCCATCCCGAGCTGTCTGTATATGGCTTCTATTCAGCTTAATATTGGATGAAGTATCTTGAATAAACTCTGGTCTAATAATTTTGTTGTCCCCTACCTCCAACCAATAAGAAGGCGAATGATAAGTCCTATCGTACAATGCCTCAAATAGTGCCACACCAATCGTAAACTGATAGGAGTTATTATACACAAACTCCACCAGTGGAAGAACTACTCCTAACCTCCACTAAAATCGAGGATACACATCCGCAACATATCTTCTAAAATTTTATTCGACCTATCTGTCTACCCATCCGTCTATGGGTGATAGACCATACTCAATCGCAACTCTATACCCATGGCTTCCTCAAAACTCTTCACAAAATGAGACAGGGAGATTTTGTCCCTGCCAGACACAATATCGAGTGGCACACCATGTAGTCTCACTATATCAGCAATGAAAATTTGGGCGTACTATCCCGTGGTATAATCCTTTCGAACTTTTAGAAAATAGGCCACCTTAGTCAATCGATCCATTGCCACCCAAATGGAATCGTGACCCCTATGAGATATAGGCGACTCAGTAATGAAATCCAAGGAAATGGTCTCCCATTTACACATTGGAATATCTAACGACTATAAACCCCTATTAGTTTATGATGGTTCACCTTCACCAGCTGACAAGTGGTACACCTTAAGACAAACTCTATAATGTCTCACTTCATCCCACTCCACCAATATTTCCATCGCATATCTTCGTACATCTTATCCCCTCCAGGATGTACCAAAACCCGTGACTCGTTCAACTCTTCCATCATTGCGTGTCGCAAGGCATTCACCTCTAAAAAAATCAATCTCCCATTTAAGCATAAGCCTCCCTCTGAACTCATGGAGTCAGACTCTACTTCCCCAGTTAAAAGTTGTTGAATGCGGTCCTGACAAAACAAATCCATCGCCTGGGCGCGTACCACCCTAATCATAATCTGGGAGGTGACTATCATACATGAATCATCTATCAACTGAATCCCGGTGTCCCAGCTCTTTCCATGTTGCCTTCCAATCTTCAGCCACATCCCTCACTTGTCAATGGCTCAACGCATCTTCCACCATGTTAGCCTTTCCTGAATGATAATAGATGTCGAATTGATAGTCCTTCAATAATTCAAGCCACCTATGTTGACGCGTATTCAGCTCTCTCTAATTAAAAAAGTACTGTAGTGACTTATGATCTGTGAATAGACGAAACCTCTCCCCCAGAATGTAATGCCTCCCATTTATAAATAGCATCGGGGTACCCTAAGGAGAAGTACTCCTATGGATAAAACCATGTGCCAAAAGATGCTCAGTATAATCCCGTAGCTCCCTCATCTCCATAGGAGCCATACGATTAGGCTCACAACTTATCGGTCGAGTGTTTGGTGCTTAATCAATGACAAAATGAATCTCTCGGCTAGGCGGTAATCCCGATATCTCTTGAAATACGTCGGCGAACTCACACACAACCGAAATTGAATCTAGGGAGATCGTTAATCCTTGAGATATCTCCTCCTCTATATAGTGTAAGTGGGTCGACGATCCTCATTTAGGATGGGCCATCGCCATTAAGAACATCTCCTGACCCAGAATTGTAAACACGATGCTCCTACTGTAATAATCAATCATGGATCTATTCTTTTCTAGCCAATCTATGCCAATAATGGTGTCATACTTTGATATATCTAACACAAGCATATCGGTGGGTAAAACAAGTTTCCCATATCTATACTCACACCCTGACCAATGAAGAAGACAAGTGTCTCGCTACCTAATGGTGAGTCTACACATGTGACTATACTATCGGCCGTGTCTAATAATCATGCGGCTCGTGAAAATCTAGTGGCTATAAACGAGTGTGAAGCCCTGGTGTTAAATAAGATATGCCCCTTAGTCCCATGTATAAGAAACATACCCTCAACTACGGTCTGGTGAACATTGTAAACACGCTCGTACTGTAGCTGCCCCTTCTGAGGTAGGGACGCTAGGATGACTAGTACGACAAGAAATGCTAGTGTTGATCCTGGTGCTGGGAGGGTGACAGGAAAAATAGGCCTCTGGGCTCCTGACGAGCGCCCAACTGATGTGGAACCCTACCCTTATCAGGGTAATCCTGACATTTGTGGAAATTCTTTCCACATATGAAAAATCTTTCAGTAAAATTTCCTCTTCTCTGGCCCTGCTGGCCACTACCACCTCTCCCTTGGCCATGCTAGCCCTGCTAAAAATGTTTTTGGCCCTAATGGCCATGCCTGAATCCACCCTGCCCCTACCTAAAATCTGCTTATCAAAAGTTCTTAGCAGAATACCCCTACTGGGAGCTTTGCTCACCCCATCTCGTCTGAGTCTGAGTCATTTGTGCATGACTAGAACTGCCACCCCTAACCAGCCAGACTCCCCTATGCAATTTCTTCCTTTAACGTGGAAGGGGTGATCCTGATAATGCAGTAAAGCGGCATTCATAACATCCGTATACGTCTTCAGAGTGGGATTACCCAACAAATGTTGTTGGATTCTCCAGCTAAGACCATCAATAAAGAGCTATACCCTATTGTCCTCTGTGCTCACCTTCTCTAGTACAAAATTTACCAACCTAGTAAATTCATCCTCATATTCATCCACTGTCATTCCTTCCTTAGAGATATCTAAGAACTTCCTCCTCATCTATGTCTGAACGGCGGATGGAAAGTACTTGTATTCGAACTGCTCCCAGAACTCCTGAACAGGCATGATATCCCTCTCTTGTGCGATGGTAATAGACTCCCACCACTGCAAGGCTACCCCCACTAGATTAAAAGTAACTAGTATCGGTATCTGCACATCAGTGCACTCATACATTCGTAAATAATGTCGAATGTCCTTCTTCCACTGGCAAGTAATAACGACATCTAATCTTCCCTGAAACTTTGGAGGATGATCCTTTTGAAAGGCATCTATGACTCGCTCCTAGACAGAAGGAAATGAGTGTGTCTGGTTTCGAGCCATAACCTAAGGCTGAGGTGCACCTGTGGTGCCTGCCGAGCAAATGTGGTCAAAACTGCATTAATCGCCTGTTCAATAATGGCAACAACCTGGGTAATGTTCATAGTCCCCTGTCATTTAGCTGACTGCAGCTTGGGCTGTGTATCTGGGTTTGCTCATGGTCCACGTCTGGGAGGTATCTAAAATAAAATATTACTTATATAAGTCCACAGCTCAATATATCTCAAAATAGCTGAAGACGTAAATGCGTAATCATGAATGCAATAATCTAATAGTAGGGCTCCATGTCCAAGACCGCTATGCTGGAATCCATGTCCGTAGAGATCCTAAGGACACTGAAACCTGATTCTCTGATACTATCTGTGACACCCCACCTATTCTAACCCTGGGTGATCAGTCCATTATTAAATTAAACAAGATTCATTAATGGTTTCATTCTTAGCATCACTCTCGAAGCACAATTATATAACTAATACCCTAATGGCCCGATGTCAATATTTTAACCTCTTTTTCTTACCATGCAATAATTTAAACCTAAATAAGTCACATTGTTTTCTCATAAATTTAAATCCCGGCACGATTGAGATGCGCATCCCGACTAAATTACCATAACTACCGTATTTCTCACTCACGATAATCATAATGTATTCTTACTAATTTATTACTCGTTCGCTAAGTAATACTCAATATAATTCATACAAATAAATATTAACCCTTGTCTCGCTAATTAATATTTATTTTAATCTGGATGAATTTCCTATTAATTTTCCCAATTTAAATTAATTAATCCCAATATAAAAAATAATTAAAGATACGGGGTGTTACAAAGTTGTTTCTATGGTAGCCCAGGTTGTGATTACTCAATCCAAACAGTAATTATGGCACGGTCGACTAAGGATGGAAGAAACTAGGATCCACGTAACTGATAGGGTCATCGAAGACCTCGAGGATATTATTTTTTATACGGCCAAGCCAGAGAGAGTTTGATCAGGACAAGCATGGCTGACCTAGAAAGGGAGGAGTTGATCACCTTTCTAAAATAAAACTTGGATTTATTCGCATCGGTACCATACAAAATGCGTGAATCGATCTTGTATTCGCCTATCATCGGCTCCATGGGGATCAAACATTTAAGACCATCACACAAAAATCTCACAAAATATCCCCAAAGAAGGCAAAGGAAGTGGATAAGGAACTAGGGAAACTTCTGGAGGCAAGGTCCATCAAAGAAGTTTAATTCCCAAAGTCGCTCTCAAATACGACCGTGGTCTATAAGTGCAATGGGGGATGGAGAGTCTGTATAGATTTGATCGACCTCATTTAGGCATGTTTTAAGGACAACTTCCCCTATCGAAGATAGACTATTTGGTCGACGCTAGAGCATCTCATGAGCGAATGAGTTTCCTAGACGCTTACTCGAGGTATCATCATATTCCTCTGTCTGGACCCAACCAAGATAAGACTTCATTTATAATGCCAATTGGTTTGTATTACTATAAGTCCATGATGTTTGGCCTCAAGAAAGTAGGAGGTAACTATCAAAGGTTAATTATGAATATGTTCTAGCACTAGATGGGGGAGACCATGGAAGTGTACATCGACAATATGCTCATCAAGATTAGGAACAAGAGAGACCATCTCCAAGACTTGAGCAAAACCTCTTAAATCTTTAAGCGCTGTCGAATGGAACTCAACGTAAGAAAGTGCTAATTCATGGTCCAATTAGGAAAATTTCGGGGTTATCTGGTTAGCAAGAGGGGAATTGAGGCTAATAAGATCAAATATATGCTATCAATAGGGTCCATCTTCCAAAAACATTGCGTGATTTTCGAAAGCTCACTAGAATGCTAATAGCACTCAACTGCTTCATTTCAAAGTCATCTGAGCACTACTGACCGTTTTTACAGCTGCTCAAGAAGGAGAAGGGCCTCACTCAGAACTATGCATGCTCCAAGGCCTTAGAGGAAATCAAATCCTACCTCAACAAATCTCCACTGTTGGCGATCCGTGATCAGGGGGTTCCCCTTTACCTTTACCTCACAGTATAAAGCCATGAACTTAGCTCAGCCTTAGTTTAGGCCAGAGAGACAAAGAAATTTCTTGTTTACTGTGGTGACAATTAAGTTTAGCACAAAATAACAAGAAAAGGCATTCACCAGAACAAATAAAGAACGTAAGGAACGACAGTCACACAACACAAAATTTACTTGGTTCAGCAAGAATGCCTACGTCCACAGTGGTGCTCTCAATATTATTTCTCTTTACTCCAGGGAGTGTTTTACAGGAATAATAATGCATACCCTTTTCCCCAGGCGGAGGGTTTTTTATATACATGTTATTTCGGAGAGTGGAGGAGTGAGGCTCCCCCACGTTAGCACACAATCCCTAAAATATCTCTGAAGAGAGATTTTAGGAACTGACAGGGTCAAAACTAAATTGGTTAAGGCTCGGGGCCTTTGGACTCTGGGCCGCATTTGATTGGGCTTCTCGTCTGGGCCTAAGTGACAAATCAAGGTACCCATAATTTCCCCTAAAAATTTTGGGTCACAATTTGGGCTCAATAATTTTAAATGATTAGTCTTAATGTCACTTTTGTGAATTGTGCAACATTCTTGGGGCTGAAGCGCCTTTCTGGAGTTGATTTAGGCGGCAGATCGCCTCGTTACCAGTGAATCATTATTAGGAAGGTTTAAATTACTTCGAAACGGAAATTCCCTGAACTTCGCTCCAAACTTCTCCATTTTCTTTCAATTTCTCCAAGCTTTTACTGTAGCTCTTCTTGCCCCCAGGTCTCATCTTCCATCTTCAATCTTTTTTCGCATCGTCCCTGCTTGTGACTTTGCCTCGTCCCAAGATGACTCTTACTTCGTAAATCTTTCTCACTTCTTTTCTCTGTTGGAATTTCCTCATATCAGTTACTAGGGTTTTTCTTTTTCAATGGATAAAATAGGCAATATGTCGATAGCTGAATTTGGGAGATACTATAATATTCCAAACTAGGTGGATATTGAATGTGACCCTATCCCTCATAATGTCAGAGAAGTTGAGGATGGTCACTGTATTCATGTCCTCTTGCTATCTCAGGGCATCTTACCTTTCCCCCAAATAATTTGTTTTTGAACCTTTTTGGTTACTTTTATATAGTTACCACACAGTTCTCACCTAATGTCTAGAAAATCATCAATGGTGTGCATAGAATAAATCACCTCTATGGCACCAATATAGGGCTTGATGAAATCTTCTTCTTCTATTCTTTTTCTCGAACAACCTCTGGTCTTATTTACCTCAAGGCCAGGGGTCCTGATAGGGTTTTGGTAATGAATTTACCTAATTCCCATAAGGACTACTGGCATGAGGGGTTTATTGCCAAAAATTGGAAACTTTCTCCCCATGATGAAGGGTCGAGGTCTGGTAGATTTTTGATTCCCTTTTATGGGGAGGAATTTTTAGGTAGGCATAGTTTTTATTTTTCCCATTGATCCTCTATTCATGTATGTTTTTCTCATATCTCTCTCTTTTTCTTTTTTACTGAAGACAAAGAACTCGGAGCCTACTCTCAGTGAGATCCGAGCTGCTGAGTTGGTCAAATCTTGGAAACTCAGGGAACTCTTAGTTAATGGTGAACACCCTCGATCAACGACACTCCTTTCGGAATACAAGAACATTGGATCATGTTTTATTGTGCGACCTAGGGATAGCATCCCTTAGCTAGACACCTCAGAAGATATTGTTGTCGACCCAATCCAATTGGATGAGGAGGAGATCAGCTCTAGTGAGGAGAGTGAGGGTGCCAATAGGGGCGGTGTTGAAGGTACTTACAGTGACAAGAGTTCTGACAGTGAAGAATCTTCTAGTTCAGACGAGGGTTCAGGAGTTCAAGAGTCTTCGGTTGAATCAAGTAGTTCTAGCGAGGAAGACATGGCTCCTCCTAGGAAGAATTTGATCTGATATAATGATGATGATGATGATGTGATTACATCTCACCAATCGAAGAAGAAGAAGTTTGGTATTGGGTATGCTTCCATTGGTTCTAAGTCTGCTGCTCAAGGGCAAGAGAAGAAGAAGAAACAGGAGGATCTACTAAGAGAGGGGGAGAGAAAGAAGGAGGAGGAGAAGAGTAAGGTGGAGGAGAGAAAGAGATCTGAGAAGGAGATGAAAGAGAGGGAAGAGGAGAAGAGGATATAGGAGGTAAGGACAAAGGAGGGTCAAGCTATTATGCCCGTATCTACTTTGCCCGATGGGTTGCCCTATCTCCTCAGCTGGCCCCTGCATTGCTCGAAAGAGTTATTTTACCGACTGATCGTCAGAAGGTGATGGGGAGTGATAAGTTAGCTCTGAAGGTGAGTCAGAGGCTAGCCTTGGCAAGTCTATTTTTTCTTCCCTTCTATCGTAATAATTTATTTAATACTTCTCTTACTAACGTTTTTCTTCTCTGTAGTTTGTGATCGATTTTGCTGTCCTCTACCGCAGAGCTGATGAGGTGGCGAGGAAGAATGCCGAGCTAGAGGCCAACTTGAAGACCACTTATGCTACCCAAAAGTCTTTTGATCTTGCCCTTATTCAGGTCAATCGAGCAAAGGAGGCGGCGACCAAGGAGCTCGAGGAGTTTAGGTTGTCCTATGACTTGGTCTGCTCGAGCAAGCTGGCCGTGGTGGAGGAGAACAGGGTGCTCACGAAAAAGGTGAAGAAGGTGGAAGCCGTGGTTGCCACCCCTAAGAAAAGATCGTACAACACCGGATGGACCGCTGCGTATGAGGATGCTGATGCTTAGATTGGCTATATTAGCTGTCTGAACTTCAAGAAGGGTTAGAACATGGCTCTCTTGGCTACCGAGGTGGATATCGACTCCCCACTTTTTGATGAGCACAATCATGGCCCTAAGCCCATTGTGGATGAGGAACCTGGTCCTGCTGTTAGTGTAGGTGTTCCTATTGCCCAGGCTACTGCTGCCGAAGTGCCCCTCAACCAGGGAATGGAAATTTCTCCATCTGAGGGAGGTACGCCTGGGCCTGCTGCAGACAAGGGGAAGCAATCAGTGACCTCACAAAAGACTGAGGTTGCCAGCTAGATTTTCTTAGGGAATTTCTTGTATTGTTTACTTTTGTTATTCTTTCCTTTGTTTCACTGATGTACTTGGAACCTTTTCTTTAATGAAATGAAATCTTTTTCCTTCCTACATATTGATTCCATTTCTCTTTAATGCTTGTATGGCTTGCAGCTGATTAATTTTAATGAATATATACCTACTACTCATCAACTAGGAAAGATTCGTGTTCCTGATGCAAGCAATCAAGTTCGCAAGGCTTTCGTAAAGATTTGTAAATCCCTTCGGTCAAGGAATAAGGATTATAAGGACCAGTCAGAGCTCGTTGCCAAGCTGAAGGATAGGCTCCAAGAGATGTTGGAAATAGGTACTTCTGTACAAGAAGAGGTGGATGCTCTGAAGGCAAGTCTCCTGGATGCCTCAGAGGTTAATCACGTTAGAGAGCTGCTTCATCAAGAGAACAAAACTTTGAGGAGAGAAGTCTTGCGACTCTGGGAGAAGGCACCTAGCATTTCTCCTCGGGTTCTACATGGTTCCTCTTCATCGAATGGATGAAGAGCTGGTACAGATGTTTATGGTTCAACTGGGGAGATCGATGAGCTTCGAGGAGATGTTCATCGGGCATATGTGATAGCTGCCGATCTCCAAAGAGATGTTATGCTGCTGAGGAATCTGTTCAAGAAAGGTCCTCGACGAGTATGGGCTGATGGTTATAATCAGGGTTAGACAGATGCTCCGATGAGGTTGGCTGAGGTTGAAGAGCTATCCTTTATTAGGGGATGGTTGAATGCTCTCAGGGAGTTGAATGTCCCTAGGAACTCAGTACTCTGGTATCGTCATGAGATCTCCCCTTAAACTCTTATGCCTAACCATTTCCGAAGGTACGACCAGTAGGTCCCAATAGATGCTATCCCCTGGCAGCTACTGGAGCCAGATGCAAATGAGGTCGAGGAAGAATTAGCTCCTCACCCGGATGATGGACGAAGAGCGCAAGTAGCTGATTATCTTGCTTAAAGGCCTAATCGTCATTAGAATTTCAATGTAACTCTTTGTAAATGTAATGAACTAATAAAATATTTATGTTTCGGGCTATTCGTCAACTAAACATGTGTATTTTGTTTTATACTTCATTGATTTTTTAACTATCTTGGGCTCTTCTTAATCGACTAGAGTTGTTTTATCGAGTGAATGTCCTCCCAGTCCAGTATGCTTATAAGACACCATTATGTCCCACTTTACCTTTTAGGTTGTGTCGTCACACCCCATTAGGCCTAAGTGTGGCAATGGCGAGGACACACCTAGCGCTGGATGTTCTATCCGAGCAGGTTCTTAAGCCAAACCTTGTTTGGCGAGCAACCTGAGTTGGTCGAGATGCCTAAGGGTCTCCTATAGGGCTTCATATATTACCAGGGGCAATTCTAGGAGGTAGTTCGTGTTTTAATAATGAAAACCTGAGGAAGGTAGCACCCTGCTTTTATATGTTGACCAGGACGCCTGTCGCTTGGAAAGGATGTGCACGTTATAAAGTTCATCATAAAAAAATAACACTTCATAGAATGCCACTACCAAATAATATTTTATTAACCAAAAAATAATGAAAAATGAATTGCCAATTTCAATAATGTAATAAAAGACCAATATAGAAAACTAAAAGTAGAATTTCTTTAGGTTGTCTGTGTTCCAAGCTCGGGGTATCTCCCTGTCCTCCAGCATTTCTAAGTGATAGGCTCCTTATAGGTTGTCTCTTATCACCTTGAATGGTCCCTCCCAGTTTGGACATATCTTGCCATCTGATGGTTTTAATGCACTGCCAAGAACTTTCCTTAGGATGTAGTCCCTAACCTGGAATGTTCTTGGATTGACTTTTTTATTATAGTGCTTTACTAGTTGTTGCTGATAGCTCGCTAGTTTCACTAGAGCTAGTTCTCTTCGTTCTTCAGCCAGGTCAAGTTCAACGAGTAATGCTGCATCGTTCTGGCCTTGGTCGATCAGGGTGGACCGCATGGTGGGGAGTCTAGCTTCCAAGGGAATGATTGCCTCCATATCATACGTTAGTGCGAATGGTGTTTCCCCAATTGCTCATCGTAAGGTAGTGCAGTAAGCCCATAGAATATGTGGCAGCTTGCTCACCCATGCCCCTTTGGTTCGCTCTAATAGCTTCTTCAGTCCATCAATCATTATTTTGTTGGAAGCTTCATCTTGTCCGTTGCTCTGAGGGTATGCTACCAAGCAAAAATGGTGCCTGATCCCGTGGTCACTGCAGAAACTCTAGAAGAGGACACTCTCGAACTGTGTTCCATTGTTAGTGATGATGGTCCTGGGGATCCCAAAGCGAGTAATTATGTTCTTCCATATGAATCTCCTCATATCTGCATCTCGGATGCTTGCTAGTTGCTCCACCTTAATCCATTTGGTGAAGTAGTCTGTCGCGACCAATAGATACTTGCAATTATCAGCAGCGGTAGGAAGAGGGACCACGATGTCCATTCCCTACTAGACGAAAGGCCAGGGGCTAGTAAGTGATTTTAGGTTGCTGGCAAGTTGGTGAACTATAGGAGCTTGTAGTTGACATTTCTCGCACCTGCGAGCATATACCCCATAATCTTTCTTCATGTATGGCCACTAGTAGCCTTCCTTCATTGCTCAGAAAGCTAGCGATCTGCCCCAAATATGACTCCCACAGACTCCTTCATGAAGCTCATGCAGAACTTGCTCGAAGTACTTTGGGTGAACACATTGGAGGTAAGGGCCGGTGAAAGATCTTTTATACAACTTGCCCTCGGGAGATAAGTGAAAGCGGGCAGCTTTGACTCTTATATGATGAGTGGCCTTCTTATCATCTAGTAGAGCACCATCTTTCGAATAGTCCCTCGGGGGGTCCATCCAACTGGGTGCTGGTTCAATCAGGAGAACATGGACTATGTATGGCAGCTCTTCGCTCTGGTTGATGCTAAGCTGGGTGAGGAAGTATATAGGAATTATTCTCTTTAAGTCAGAGTTGATCGCTAGGGAGTTATCATGACTTTTTATCCTCTAGGAAACTGCGGGACACTGACTTGCTCGAAGTTAGACATTAATTTCTTTGCTAAGGAGAGGTAGGCTACCATTCTCTCATCCCTCGCATTGAAGTCTCCGCTTATCTGATTGGATACCAGTTGTGAGTCGCCGAACACCTGGATTTGTTTTCCTCCCAACGCATGTGCCTTTTGTTGGCCTGCTATTAATGCTTCATATTCTTCTTCATTCTTAGATGCTTAAAATCCAAGCCTTATTCCTTTCTCGAGGATTGTATCTTCTGAGGTAACGAGCGTAATGCCTAAAACTACCCCCTTAGAGTTAGAGGATCCATCAACAAACAGTCGCCAAACAACTTGTGCCGAGTTATCTTCCCTTTCACCCACGAATTAAAGTTGGTCGCAGGGATGATCTCCTGTAAATTCCGAGATGAAGTCGGCGAGGACCTGCCCCTTGATTGCATTCCTTAGTTGAAACTGGATGTCAAATCACCCGAGCTCGACCGAGCACTTTGATAGTCTACCGAATAGATTCGCTTTCTGCAGGAATGCTTTAAGCAGGTGTGATGTAAGGATGATGATAGAGTGAGCTTCAAAGTAGTGCTTCAATTTACTGGAGGCTACCACTAGTGCAAAGGAGAGATTTTCCAGTTGTAGGTATCACTGCTCGGTGTCCAAGAGGGTCTTGCTCGCATAGTGGACTGGGTACTAGACTCCCGTTCTTTTGCATACTAGTGCAGAGCTGGAGGCATGGCTGGAAACTACAAGGTATAGGTATAAGGAATCGTTATCTTGAGTTATTACAAGCAATGGCAGTTTACTGAGATAAGCTTTGAGCTCCTCTAATGCTTTTGAGCAATCTTGGTTCCACTCCACTGCTTTGATTTCCTTTAATAGCTAGAAGAATGGCTGGCACTTTTCGGATGACTTCGAGATGAACTGATTCAAGGCGGCGAGCATGATTGTGAACTTATGTACGTATCTTATCGTAGGGGAAGCTTCATCTTATTGATTGCATCAATCTGGTCCGGGTTGGCTTCAATGCCACTCTTGCTAACCAAGTACCCGAGAAATTTTACTGACTGGACATTGAAGGAACACTTGCTCAAGTTGAGCTTCATTCGGTATTTCTTGAGGATTTTGACGGTCCTTAATAGGTCTGAGAGGTGGTCTTCTTTCTGCCTCCTCTTGACGAGCATATCGTCAATGTAGACTTCCATGGTATCTCCCATTTGGTCTTTAAACATCTTGCTGACCAGCCACTGGTAGGTTGTTCCTGCATTTTTGAGCCCAAAGGGCATAAATTTGTAATAATATAATTTGATAGTGGTGATGACTGATGTCTTGTCTTGGTCTGGTATGTACAGAGGAATCTGGTGGTACCCCGAATATGTGTCCAGGAAACTCATTATTTTATGAGTTGTTATGGCGTCCACCAACTGGTCCATCTTTAGGAGAGGGAAACTGTCCTTAGGGCACACCCTGTTAAGGTCAGTGAAGTCAATACAAACTCTCCATTTTCCATTACTCTTTGGAACCACTACTGGGTTGGACAACCATTTAGGGAATTGAACTTCCCATATGGATCCTGTATCCAACAGCTTCTCCACAGATTTCTCTATAGCCTTGGCCTTTTCGGGTTCAGTTCGTTGTGCCTTTTGCATGATAGGTCGAAATTCGGGTCAACATGCAACCGATGACAAATAATATTGGGGTCAATTCCTGGTATCTCGTAAGGTTCCCACGTGAAAACAACCATATTTTTCCTCAAAAGTACCGTCAATTCCTTCTTTTATCAATCTGTAAGAGAGGCTCCAATCAAGAATATCATGTCTTCTTCGCTGCCACCTCTTTTAGGTTTTCAATGACTCGATATGATGGGAGGATCCTGGTCTCCTCCACTTCGAGTCTTCCATACTTTAGCTGCTATTTTGAAGGTATCAAACCTTCTTATTCCTCAACCTTCTCTTTGGCCTTCTCGAACTTCCTCTCTTATTTTGGGTGGATGGCTACTATGAAGCACCTTCTTGCCATCGCTTGATCTCCGTGGATCTCTATTACTCCTCCCTCAGTCACATACTTGAGTTTCTAATGGTAGGTCGAGGGAACGTCCTTCATCGCTTGTAGCCACCCTTTGCCAAGGATAGCCTGGTAGGGCAAGTCAATGTCGACTACCAGAAACTCGATCATCTTAGAGAAACTTTCTGCCCTCACTGGCAATACGATCTTTACCAAAGGGATAGTCACTCTTCCAGCAAAGCCAACTAGAGGGACAGTGGTTAACTTCAATTTCCTGAACAGGTCGAGATACATTACTTCGGATGATCTTCCCTGGTCGACGAGCATCTTGTTGACATCATAGTTTTCTGTCCTGAGTGTAATGATCAAGGCGTCATGATGTGGGGTTCTCACTCCCATTAAGTCTTCATCCTTGAACACGATGTGTTTGTTGTAGTCGACATCATCTGCTCACCGATGCTTTCCTGCCTATGTTTTTGCTGGATCGATTTGAAAAGCTTGCATTATTTCCATATTCACTTCCATCTGGGATGAATTTCCTTGAATTTGCTTCAAATCCGATTCCCCATGAATCACTGCGAACTCATGGCCATCCTCCTCCTCAAGCACGCTGTCGGGCCTTGTGTCTCCATTAGCAGTAACCTTCTCTTCCTTCTTATCCACAAACTCGTTCTGGTGCCCAGTCTGGGCCAACCCTTCAAGGTGAGACTTAAGAGCTTTGCATTGCTTAGTTTTGTGCCCTCCTTCCTTGTGAAAAGCGCACCTCAGGGCGTTGTTTCTCTTTGAAGGATCTCCTCCCATCTTTCTGGGCCATTTAACGAATGGTTCATCCTTGATTTTTGCTAGGATCTTGTAGATTGGTTCTTTGAAGACAGTATTCACTGCTTGAAATGCTTTCCAAACATCGCTTTTGTTCCCGTTCTTGGAACCACCTTTGCCCCCATTCTTACTTCCTTTCTTCTAGTTCTCATCTTTACCGCCACTCTTGCCGACGAACATGGCGTGACCATTTTCCCCTGCACTAAGGCAGGTCACATCCTCAACTTTGGCATACTTTTCGATACGAGCCATCAGGTCGTCAATGGTTGTGACCTCCTTCTTAGTGAGCGATTGGTACAAGAGGCAAGAGCTGGGTAGGTCAATTTTAAAGGATGCCATGATGACCCGCACCGAGAAGTCCTCAACCTCGTTGAACAACTCTCAATATCTTTTCGCATAGTCCCTGAGGCTTTCTTGAGGATTTTTCTTCATTATCAACAAGGCATCCATCCTCTTTGGATGGGAGTTGCTAGTGATGAAGCGAGCTGTGAAGAGATCTAATAGGGACTTGAAGCTTCTGATGGACCTATAAGGGAGTCTCTTGAACCAATTCTGGGCCACATCGTGCAAGCTCGAAGGAAAGATCTGGCACATTAGTGCATCCCTGTGGTTCCAGAGAGTCATGGCCTGCCTGTACTGCCTAACATGATCGATAGGGTCAGTCTTTCCGTCATAGATCTTGAATCTAGGAATTACTAACTTCTTGGGGGATTCTTCTTCCTCTATCTTCCTTGAGAAAGGGGATTTCATCTTGGTTTTGAGAGCTTGCCTGGCTAGCTCTCTAGTCGATCTGGCACACAAATGTGTTGGGTGTTGGTCCATTTCCCTCCGGACCAAATTTTATATATCTTCGTTTCCTCAAGCTGGACTCCTGTAACAGCAAGCAAGTTATTGTTGCTCGAGTATATTATCATCCGAACTGTGTTCCTCGAATCTTTGAGATCCACGACTAGTTGTTCTTCCTCGACTGCGAGACTTGCTTGCCTGAGGGCTAGGAATGCGATATTGGTGTTTCCTGGTGCTACGATGGAGTTCTCTCTCCATCCTTTCCAATCTCCTTTTGAGGTGAGCATTCTTAGCTTCTTTCTTGCGAGGGTCCTCCCCTTACTCTTGGAGCCTGGCCTCATAGGCATCGATGAACCTAGAGATCTACATGGACCTGTATGGTCCTTGACTTTCTTTTGAGGCTTGCTGTTCTATTCAAGCCCTATGATCTGAACGTCGAATTTTAGATCTAATCCTGCGAAAGGCAGGATGCTCTAGGATATCCCCTACTTAAGGGGCATTGCTACTGTGACCAAACATTCCAAATTCTTTATTGGTTAGGGCTTTATTAAAGGAAGACAAACGTTTCCCACAGACGACGCCAATTGTGGTGAGAATTAAATTTAGCACAAAATAAAAAGAAAAGGCAATCACCAGAACAAATAAAGAATGTAAGGAATGACAATCACACAACATAAGATTTACGTGGTTCAACAAGAATGACTATGTCCACAGTGGTGCTCTCAATATTATTTCTCTTTACTATAGGGAGTGTTTTACAAGAATAATAATGCATGCCCTTTACGACGGGTGGAGGTTTTGTTATATACATGTTATTTCGAAGAGTGGAGGAGTGGGGCTCCCCCACGTTAACCCACAATCCCTAGAATATCTCTGAAGAGATATTTTAGGAACTGACAGGGTCAAAACTAAATTGGTTGAGGTACGGAGTCTTTGGACTCTAGGCCGCATTTGATTGGGCTTCTCATTTGGGCCCAAGTCACAAATCGAGGTATCAACATTTACTATACCAGGTTGGTACTCTTGGATGCCGAGAAATGCTACTTGCCTTTGAAGAAACTAATCTACGCATTTATCATCGCTTCACAAAACTTGAAGCATTATTTTGAAGCCCATTCCATCACTTTGATTACTTCCTCCCCCTTTAAAGTTATCCTTCAAAAGACTGACCTTTCTAGATGGATATCAAAGTGTTTGGTAGAGATTAGGATGTTTTATATTCACTTCTAACCAAGGACAAAAATTAAGGGTGAAGCCCTTATACTTTTGACTCACTTGAGTCTATATAGTATAAGTGCTCATCTAGTTTGGAAATTGTGACAAAATTGTGTCCAACCTAGAAACCAAAGAGCCTCAGAGATTGGTTTGCTTCTTCATCTCTCCATCTTGTAATGATCAAGAGACTATTGCCATCACTCACACACTTAGAATTCATTTCATGCATGACATATAGCATTATAATGTGTGTGCATGTGTTGAGTATGTTTAAATCCCCAAGTTTGATTTTTAATATTTTTTTTGGGATTTTTTAAACATTTTTTAAACAATGTTTTAATAATTAAAACTTGATTTAAAATTATTTGGGGCCATTCTCTAAATATTGTTTGTTGTATTTTACGGCCTAATGTTACTTTGGGTAGAATCCAAAAGCGACAGAGACTTCAGGGTTTACTCTGTAATTACTTTGGACACGCGTTTTACATCCCTTAACTTACCAACACTTGTTGCCCTCTGATTGGTTGCAAGTGTGTTTCTTTACTTAGATAATTGACGCGTGTGTTATCAGCCCTTGGATCATTTCTTATCAATGGTCTGCATGTCGCCTTGGAGAATCCCAGTGTAACCTTTTAAGCCAATCAGCGCTCGTTTAACCACCGCCTTGTGTGAGCCATTGGATTCAAGTTAAATTATATTGACTCGATCTCAGCCCTTGGTTTTGATCTGTTATCTCGAACCTTCTCCTCTCACTATAAAAAGAGGCCTTCCATCAGACTTCGAAGACTTTTTCCATTTTTTCATTCTTCTGAGATTAGAGAAAAGAGAGAAGAGAGAAACCAGAGAGAGAAGAAAGTTAGAAACCCTAACTTCGTCCAAAATCCTCTTCAAAAACCTAACCCAAACACTTCTTCAAAACACCATCCTGAGTGTTTCTTGAGTGTTTGAGAGTTTGAGTTGAGTTATCATGGTTGTTGTAACCTTGTGTTCGTGAGATCTTATTTCCAACTTAGACTTTTACCCAGATCTAGTTTTTGATTCCATAGAAATTTCAGATATGAGTTTTCATTTTACATTACACTTAGTTTCATTTTATTTCTCATCTTGAGAAATATATTGTTGATTATTTTACCTAAAACGTTTTCTTACTTTGAGATCAACAATAAATGCTTTCTGTTTCTTGTTCTTGTAAAACTAAACCTTTGACCTAGTTTGGAATCTCACTTGGAGGTTTTCAATCTCGAAAATCTTTTCAAAACTCAGATTGATTAAGATCTTGACTGATTTCGAAGAAAGATATCCGTGGATTCTGGGATAGATTAAAAGGTCAAAAAAGGTTCAAAGTTTTGTAAGAAAGAAAGAAAAGAAAAGATCACATCATATAGTGTAACTGTAATTTGTTAGGATTTTTTGTACTTAATAAGTGTGCTTGTGTGCATGCATGTGTTAGAGAGCACCTCCACAAACACTTTCACACTACAACACGAAAAGTGTTGGTAATAAGATCCTATGAACATAAGTCGACGTAAAGTGCTGGAACAAATAAGGAGTTGACAAACTTAGAGAACTACATCTACAATCAGAACTGCAGAAAAGTTATAAGGATGCCAGAGGGTACATTCCTAAACTTATATAGGTCTGAGTTGTTTGCATGTTAGTTAAATATATTGTAACTCATAAATTTGTTTTAGTGGATTTTTCTTTTTACTGCGTAGAGGGAGTCGTGGATGTTTCCTCAATTGGTGAGGTTTTACCACGTAAAAAATTGTTAATAGAATCTTTCTACATTTTCTCACCTCATTCTTGGTTGTGTTGTGTTTAAAAACTTGTTTAAATTTTCTTTTAAACTTGTTGCTTAAATCTTGAATAGATCTCATACATACTGTTTTATTAAACACATCTTGTGTTCAAATATTTTGATTTAAGAAAAGAGTTTCTTCAAAAAACAACTCGGAGTTACTTAAATAGTTTATTTTCAATAAACGACTTTAGTAACGCTTTTTCAATTGGTATCAGAGCTTGGTTAAACTGCTTTTAAAAGATCCTGTGTTTCTGAAATTTTTTTCTAAAAATCAAATATGGACAAGAAAAATGAAAGATTTGGTAACTTGACCAGACCTCCAATCTTTGATGGAACCAATTTTGCTTACTGGAAAGTAAGGATGATTGCTTTCATTCAAGGAACTCTTGGAGATGATGTCTGGGATATTGTTGAAAATGGTTATATTTTTCCTACTAAACCAGCCAACGAAGGAAGTAATGAGAGGGTTAAGAAAGCTTTAAGTGAGTTCACTCAAGACGAGAAACAAGTTTCTCGAAATAATAACAAAGGAAAGAATGCCATATTTATGTCCATAAATGAACATGAGTTCAAAAGAATCTCATTATGTACCACTTCTAAGGAAGCTTGGGACATCCTGGTCACTGCTCATGATGGAGACACTAGAGTTAAGGCTGCCAAAACCCAAATGCTTATTCAGCAGTATAACTCCTTAATTATGTCTGAGACTGAATCATTTGATGACTTCGATATGAACCTGACTGATATTGACACACCCCAACCCAGTTACTTATAATTAAGTTTGAAAGTCAAAGTGAGTCAAACCATAATTAATCTAACCAAACCATAATCACGAGTTTTGATTTCAGAATCATTATTGTAAATCCATATAACTGAAAACCTTTTTACAACATCAGAGTAATGATGCCCATAAAAACTTTCTTGAAGGATAAGTTAACTTAATTACATCATTTACATTTACACAAATCATAGTTTCTCCCATTCCTGGCTAACCCAACCTGACCTCCTAGATTTGGCAGTGACATCGCGTTTCCTGAAAAATGTGAACATAGGAATCATGAGCAAAATAGCCCAGTGAATGTATCACTACTAAACTACTGCATGAATTTAAATGCAATAAATCATGTCCATATACTTATGTATTAACTTATCCGGCTCATTCAAAATGAATGACCAACTTTTTCGAATCATGATTCACATATCCTGTCTAAATAGACAATTCTCCCCCATTCCTGGTCGAGGAGTAACCCCTTGTCATTAATAGACAAATCTCCCCCATTCCTGGTCGAGGAGTAACCCCTCATTTCGGTAAACCGAAATGAACAATTTTATATTCATAACATTATGATCACATTTGTAACAGTATACAAATACATCATTCCAGTGAGTACACTCACTTTGGTTGACAACTACGTATTCAGGTTTCTTTCTGGTGGAGCTGAACTGGGTTGATTAGGCCTTACACCTGTCAATCCAACTAAATCAGTACTTAACCTCAATCATAAATATTATCCAAACATAATTATGTAACTTTCCATGACCATACATCAACAATACAATTCCAATTAAGTCACATTCCATAAAACATAGGTAAAGGCAAACAATGATGTACATATTGATAAAGTTACGGACATTCAACCGTAGGATATACCTTATGGGGAATTTATAACCAAAGTCAAATAAACATGAAATTATACTCCTCAATGTATATAAACATGAAACATGTACTCAAAGTACCCTTTGTAAGGACGAAATACAAACATTCATTCAAAGGGTACCAAGTATGGCCTGAAATTATGGTCTTGCATACTTAACCATCCTATATTCCTAAATTGTACAAATACAGGGGTCCAACCTCATCAATATGAAAACATATATGAATATATTATCCATTACAAGTGACGGTGTAATTTTTAAAGCTTCCTAGGGCAAGTTATGACCATTTCTTTACAACACAAGAAATCTGCCCTACAAGCTCCTCTATTGTTCCTTCAACTTCCAAGAATTTTCATAATTTTTCTACAGCATAACTTTCCATGATTTTCAACACACTTTCAGTAGACATACTTAATAGTACAAAATTAAAGTTTCATAATATTTGGACTTCATTTGCTATCTCAAAATCTTGACTAAACTCAGGGCATACCGAAATCAAGTATACAAACAGCAACTATGTACCAACTTGAAATCATCATTACGGCCTAACCACAAGGAGATAAATTATAATTTTCAGATATGATATGAATATATGAGTCTACTTTCATATCCAATTGGAATTTCTCAATTCCAGTAATCACACAAAGAGATATGCAAGTTTGAATACAAGGGGTTTCAATACAAAGCAATTTTAAGGGTTTCTACATTCAACTTAACATAAACTTACATCTAACCATACATACATATAAAGGGCTGAAACTTTCGTAAACCTATGATGATTTATATCATATAAATCAGTAATATAAGATAAATAACAAGAATTTCTATTAGGATTACCTTCAGGGCTTTTTACGTAATTTCCACGAATTTTTCTACACTTTTTCTCCTCACTTTTCTTCCTAAACTTCTACCTTCTCTTTCCTTAAGCTCAAAACCCTTTCATGGCTGGTTTTTGCTGAAGAAATATGTTAGAGGGAGGGTTTTAAGTCGGCCAAGGCTGCCTCCCAAGCCAACCAATCAATTTAAAACATTTGGTTTAATAAAAGACAAAATACCACTTAAGGGAATTGACATATTTGCCCCTTCTCGTAATTTCGACCTAACTTCTTCCTCGAGCATCCATTTGATGCACCGTTTGTTGTGTTGCGATCCTAACTCACATGTCTACAACTATGTAGTTTTCACCTCAAGTCATTTATAATGTTATAAAGGTCAAAACTAGTCTTAAACATGAACATTTCTATCGAAAATAACCAAATCTTGTGTTCGTACATAACTCGACATTTCATGATTTATGACAGTAGGATTAGACTAAACATAAGCACTTAATATTAGACATACTAATATCACATTATTCATATCACATAAGATAAGCATGATTTAAATATAATTTATCATAATTATATTCGGGTTGTCACAACCTCCCCCCCTTAGAAAATTTCGTCCCCGAAATTTAATATAAAGGTCACTTACCAAACAAATGGGGATACTGTTTCCTCATGCTATCCTCCGTTTCCCAAGTTGCTTCTTTAACTCCATGGCTCATCCACATAACTTTAACTAAGTGAATAACTTTATTCCTCAACACCTTCTCCTTACGATCAATAATTTCCAATGGTTCCTCGATGTACGACAAGTCTTCCTTCAGTTCAATTGGTTGAGTTTTCAACTGATGAGATGGATCCGCCAAATACTTACGAAGCATCGATACATGAAACACATCATGTAAACGGGATAAATCTGGAGGTAATGCTAATCTATAAGCCAGGGGCCCAATTCTTTCCAACACTTCATATGGTCCAATGTATCTTGGACTTAGTTTCCCCTTTTTGCCAAATCTCATAACGCCTTTCCACGGTGAAATACGCAGGAATACAAAATCTCCCTTCTGAAATTCCAATGGATTCTTCCTCTTATCTGCATAAAATTTCTGCCTGCTTTGCGCTATCTTTATCCGTTCCCGAATCATTTTGATCTTTTCAGTTGTCATATCTATCAATTCCGGACCCAAAATTTTTCTTTCACCTACTTCATCCCAACACAAAGGCGTCCTACATCTCCTCCCATATAAAGCTTCATAAGGAGCCATACCAATGGTGGACTGATAACTATTATTATACGAAAATTCCATCAATGGCAAATGATCATCCCAACTACCTTTGAAGTCAAATACACAAGCCCGTAACATGTCTTCTAAGATTTGAATCGTCCTTTCAGATTGCCCATCAGTTTGTGGATGAAACGCAGTGCTGAACTTCAAACTTGTGCCCATGGCATTCTGGAGACGAGGCCAAAACTTAGAAGTGAACGTTGGATCTCTATCTGATATTATTGACACTGGTGCCCCATGTAAACGAATAATCTCATCAACGTACATACGTGCATACTTGTCAACATTGTAGGTGGTCTTAACTGGGAGAAAATGAGCTGACTTCGTCAGTCGGTCTACAATCACCCAAATAGAATCATGCCCCTATGGTGACCGGGGTAATCCTGTAACAAAGTCCATCGTTATATGCTCCCACTTCCATTCCGGAATAGGCAAAGACTGCAATAATCCTGCCGGCTTCTGATGCTCTGCTTTCACTTGCTGGCATACTAAACATTTAGCTACGAACTCTGCAATCTCACGTTTCATATTGTTCCACCAGTAATATTCTTTCAAATCTCTGTACATTTTGGTACCTCCCGGATGCATAGAGTAAATAGAACTATGTGCCTCTTCTAATATATCTTTCTTTAAGGGTGGATCATTAGGTACACAAATCCTATTTTTATAACACAACGATTCATCATTCTTAATTTCAAAGTCACTCTCTTTACCATCCAGGACATCTTGTTTCTTCTTCTCAAGGAATGGATCACTGGTCTGCAAATTTTGTATGCGTTCGGCCAATAAAGGTCTCACTGTGACATGTGCTAATAATCCTCCACTTTTTGAAAACTTCAATTCAATCCCCATCAATGCCAAGTCAAGAATATTTCCAACACGAGCACACCGTATGCAACCGAGAATCCCTGATGATTTTCGACTCAAAGCATCTGCTACTACATTGGCCTTCCCAGGATGGTGATGAATGGTACAGTCATAGTCTTTAATCAGCTCTATCCAACGCCTCTGTCTCAAATTCAGTTCCTTTTGTGTAAACAAGTATTTTAAACTTTGATGATCTGTAAATATCTCACAAGTTTCTCCATACAAGTAATGTCGCCATAACTTTAAAGCAAAAACAATGGCTGCTAGCTCCAGATCGTGTGTAGGGTAGTTTCGTTCATGCATCTTTAATTGTCTGGAAGCATATGCTATTACCTTCCCATTCTGCATAAGAACACATCCTAACCCCTGAAATGAAGCGTCTGTATAGATTACAAAAGACTCATTCCCACATGGAATAGTAAGTATAGGGGCTGAAACCAACCGATTCTTTAATTCTTTAAAACTCCTCTCACATTCTTCATCCCATACAAACTTCACTTCTTTACGAGTCAACTTTGTCAGTGGTAATGCTATTGCTGAAAATCCCTTAATGAATCTGCGATAGTAACCTGCCAATCCTAGGAAACTCCTAATTTCTGTCACATTCTTAGGACTCTCCCATTCAACAATTGCTTCCACCTTCTTTGGATCAACATATATCCCATTTCCCGAGACAACGTGCCCTAAAAACACAATTTCATTCAACCAAAACTCACACTTACTGAATTTAGCAAACAATTTCTTCTCTCTCAAAATCTGCAATACAAGTCTCAAATGCTTCTCATGTTCCTCCATGCTACGCGAGTAAATCAACACATCGTCTATGAATACAATCACAAAGGAATCAATGAAAGGGTGGAATACCCGGTTCATCAAATCCATAAAAACTGCCGGAGCATTAGTCAATCCAAAAGGCATCACCAAAAACTCATAGTGCCCATATCGAGTCCGAAAAGCTGTTTTGGAAATATCACTATCCTTCACTTTCAGTTGGTGGTAACCCGATCTCAAATCAATCTTCGAAAATACTATGGCCCCCTCTAATTGGTCAAATAAGTCATCGATACGAGGTAGAGGGTACTTATTTCTAATGGTCACCTTATTCAACTGCCGATAATCAATACATAATCGCATTGTCCCATCTTTCTTTTTCACAAATAACACTGGTGCTCCCCATGGCGAAACACTAGGCCGAATGAAACCTCTGCTTATCAGATCTTGTAATTGCACTTTTAATTCTTTCAACTCCGCTGGTGCCATTCTATATGGAGCAAGAGAAATTGGACCAGTACCTGGAATTAATTCAATAGAAAACTCTACTTCCCTATCGGGTGGCAATCCTGGCAATTCTTCTGGGAAGACATCAGAAAATTCTCTAACAACTGGTATATCTTCAACTTTAAGTGCTTCCTTACTAACATCAACCACATACGCTAAATACCCCGTACAACCCTTACTCAATAACTTTCTGCTCTTTATTGCTGAGATGAGACAATTAGGAATAACATTCCTTTCCCCTGTAAACTGGAAATCGGGTTCACCAGGAAGATGAAATGTAACTTCTTTTCGAAAACAATCAATGGAAGCATGGTATGATGATAACCAATCCATCCCCAATATAATATCAAAATCTCGAATGGCCAACGGTATCAAATCAACATAGAAATCTCGTTCCCCCATTCGTAAGATACAATCTTTATAAACATGCTCAACCATAATCACACTTTCCATTGGGGTAGAAATATATAAGGCACAATTGAGAAATGAACATGGTCTACCCAAACATGAAACAATATCTAATGCCACAAATGAATGCGTAGATCCAGGATCAATAAGTGCATATAAATCTTTGTTCGCTATAGAGAGTTTACCTGTAACCACTTCAGGTGTAGCATGAGCATCTTGCAACGTCATCGCAAACACTCTTCCTCCTGCCCTCGATCCAGTTGCTTGTTGTGTACCTCTCCCCCTGGTGGCACTGCCTGGAGAAGATCCTTTATGAGGCCCCACACTACTGACTGAAACTGTTCTCGCCAACATAGGACAATTCTTTCTCAAATGACCTTTTTGGTGACAGTTGAAACATTCTATATTCAGTAACTTTGGGCAATTTCTCTTTATATGACCCGATGACCCACAAAAGAAACAAACATTAGGATCTCCTTGTGCTGAAACTCCTGAACCTCTTCCACCACTAGCCTCACCCCTTGGCAAACTACTTCCACCTCTACCCTGTTGGAATTTCTGCCCTCCAAACCTCGAATATTCTGTACCACTACTCTTTTGATAATTTGGATCAAATCTGCTTCTCTTTACACCTCGTTCTCGATTCCCTCTAGCTTCATTCACGTCCCTTTCTACCAACATGGCTTTGTTCACCAAGGCTGAATAATTAACAGTCTCTAAAGCCGACAACCGTGATTTAATGACTAACTCAAGCCCATCGAGAAATCGACTGCACATATCTTCCTCATTCCGTATAAACCTCGAAGCAAACCGAGATAAAGCTGTAAGTTTAGCTTCGTATTCTCTAACTGTCATACTCCCCTGATTCAACAGAAAATATTCTTTCTCCTTTTGTTTTTGATACATCGGAGGAAAATACTTATCATACAAAGCTTTGACAAAAGCATTCCATGAGATCACATTCCCACCTTCTGGACTAATCAACAAATGTTTTGTGGCATCCCACCAATATTTAGCTTCTCCTTTCAGCATATACGTCGCCAAGGTCACTCGTTGATTTTCAGGCATCTTCATCACCCCAAAGATAAGTTCAATCTCTTTAACCCAGACTTCTGCCTCTGCGGGATCAACTGCTCCTTCGAACGATGGTGGGTTCATCTTAATAAATTTCTCATGTGAAGTACTTCTTTCTTCCCGGTGTATCACCTCCTCAGCCCTAGCCAAGGCTTGTGCCTCCAGTTGCCTGGTCTGTTGTTCTTCCACATGAGCCATAAACCTAGCTTGTTGCTCTGCCATTAGAGTCATAGCACGTGCCATTTTTTGCATATCTGTCAGTTGTTCTTGCTCGGGTTCCACATTTATCTGAACAGGTTGCTCAACCTCCGCTTCTGCTGGAATATTTGAAGCCTCATCTTCTGATCTCACATTTACATTCCCTCGTTCCATTCTCTTATATCTGAAATGAATCAAAGATATAACAACATGCATATATACATATCTTTCCTAACATAGTCGTTAGTATCAAATAAAATATATTTCTAACATTCACTGCCAAATCTAGACTCTTCTCACTCCAGAACCTCTAAAACCAAGGCTCTGATACCAAAAGCTGACACACCCCAACCCAGTTACTTATAATTAAGTTTGAAAGTCAAAGTGAGTCAAACCATAATTAATCTAACCAAACCATAATCACGAGTTTTGATTTCAGAATCATTATTGTAAATCCATATAACTGAAAACCTTTTTACAACATCAGAGTAATGATGCCCATAAAAACTTTCTTGAAGGATAAGTTAACTTAATTACATCATTTACATTTACACAAATCATAGTTTCTCCCATTCCTGGCTAACCCAACCTGACCTCCTAGATTTGGCAGTGACATCGCGTTTCCTGAAAAATGTGAACATAGGAATCATGAGCAAAATAGCCCAGTGAATGTATCACTACTAAACTACTGCATGAATTTAAATGCAATAAATCATGTCCATATACTTATGTATTAACTTATCCGGCTCATTCAAAATGAATGACCAACTTTTTCGAATCATGATTCACATATCCTGTCTAAATAGACAATTCTCCCCCATTCCTGGTCGAGGAGTAACCCCTTGTCATTAATAGACAAATCTCCCCCATTCCTGGTCGAGGAGTAACCCCTCATTTCGGTAAACCGAAATGAACAATTTTATATTCATAACATTATGATCACATTTGTAACAGTATACAAATACATCATTCCAGTGAGTACACTCACTTTGGTTGACAACTACGTATTCAGGTTTCTTTCTGGTGGAGCTGAACTGGGTTGATTAGGCCTTACACCTGTCAATCCAACTAAATCAGTACTTAACCTCAATCATAAATATTATCCAAACATAATTATGTAACTTTCCATGACCATACATCAACAATACAATTCCAATTAAGTCACATTCCATAAAACATAGGTAAAGGCAAACAATGATGTACATATTGATAAAGTTACGGACATTCAACCGTAGGATATACCTTATGGGGAATTTATAACCAAAGTCAAATAAACATGAAATTATACTCCTCAATGTATATAAACATGAAACATGTACTCAAAGTACCCTTTGTAAGGACGAAATACAAACATTCATTCAAAGGGTACCAAGTATGGCCTGAAATTATGGTCTTGCATACTTAACCATCCTATATTCCTAAATTGTACAAATACAGGGGTCCAACCTCATCAATATGAAAACATATATGAATATATTATCCATTACAAGTGACGGTGTAATTTTTAAAGCTTCCTAGGGCAAGTTATGACCATTTCTTTACAACACAAGAAATCTGCCCTACAAGCTCCTCTATTGTTCCTTCAACTTCCAAGAATTTTCATAATTTTTCTACAGCATAACTTTCCATGATTTTCAACACACTTTCAGTAGACATACTTAATAGTACAAAATTAAAGTTTCATAATATTTGGACTTCATTTGCTATCTCAAAATCTTGACTAAACTCAGGGCATACCGAAATCAAGTATACAAACAGCAACTATGTACCAACTTGAAATCATCATTACGGCCTAACCACAAGGAGATAAATTATAATTTTCAGATATGATATGAATATATGAGTCTACTTTCATATCCAATTGGAATTTCTCAATTCCAGTAATCACACAAAGAGATATGCAAGTTTGAATACAAGGGGTTTCAATACAAAGCAATTTTAAGGGTTTCTACATTCAACTTAACATAAACTTACATCTAACCATACATACATATAAAGGGCTGAAACTTTCGTAAACCTATGATGATTTATATCATATAAATCAGTAATATAAGATAAATAACAAGAATTTCTATTAGGATTACCTTCAGGGCTTTTTACGTAATTTCCACGGATTTTTCTACACTTTTTCTCCTCACTTTTCTTCCTAAACTTCTACCTTCTCTTTCCTTAAGCTCAAAACCCTTTCATGGCTGGTTTTTGCTGAAGAAATATGTTAGAGGGAGGGTTTTAAGTCGGCCAAGGCTGCCTCCCAAGCCAACCAATCAATTTAAAACATTTGGTTTAATAAAAGACAAAATACCACTTAAGGGAATTGACATATTTGCCCCTTCTCGTAATTTCGACCTAACTTCTTCCTCGAGCATCCATTTGATGCACCGTTTGTTGTGTTGCGATCCTAACTCACATGTCTACAACTATGTAGTTTTCACCTCAAGTCATTTATAATGTTATAAAGGTCAAAACTAGTCTTAAACAGGAACATTTCTATCGAAAATAACCAAATCTTGTGTTCGTACATAACTCGACATTTCATGATTTATGACAGTAGGATTAGACTAAACATAAGCACTTAATATTAGACATACTAATATCACATTATTCATATCACATAAGATAAGCATGATTTAAATATAATTTATCATAATTATATTCGGGTTGTCACAGATATTGTGACCAAACTGCATGCTAATGGGATAACCTATGATAGACAAGAAATTGTATCTAAAATTCTGAGATCATTACCACAGAAGTTTGATAACAAAAGATATGCTATTGAGGAAATGTGTGATATAAATCTCACTCCTGAACTACTCAGTAGTAAATTAAGAACTGTGGAAATGGAACTGGAATTTAAGAAATAATTAAATCAATCCCATAGGAAATAGACTAGTTCCAATCTAAGCTTCTCTTCTAAATTGATTAAGCCTGAGTTTAATACTTCCAATGCTGAATCTGATGAGGACTGCGATATAGAAAGTTTGGACAATCAGATTGCCTTAATGTCAAAACAATTAAAGAAAATCATTAAGTTTAGAAACAAAGTGGCAAATAAACAAGGCAAATCAAATTATCCAACTCCCTCTAGTCATAGACCTCATGAGAAAAACCATGACAAAAATCACAACGACTCTCATATCAGACCTAATAAAAACCTTAAGAAGACTGAATGCTATAGATGTGGTAAACTGGGACACATTGCTCAAGACTGTAGAGTTAACTTGAACACTCAAAATAAACATAATAGGGCTAATATTTGCAAAACCTGGGATGATTCAAGTGACTCTGAAAATGAGGAACCGGAGTCATCAGATGTTTTTAACCCATTCTTGTCTTTCTTTGCAAAGATTATTTATAATGATGACATGCCTATGTTTGTTAATGAGGATGAACCGAATAATTTTGTGACTGATACTTCGAATATGGTTATTACTGGTTTAGATGCTTTGATTACTGAGAATGTTGCAAGTTCTACCTCGGGGTGTGTGAGTTAAAGGGAATGCGATAATGACGATGTCAATGGGTGTGTGAGTTCTAAGAATGAAGCCTTAGGGGTCACTTCACACACCACACTTAGTGACTCGGACAATGAAGACCTGCCAGACATTCACACACTTTACACTAAGACTCTAAAGAAAAGCGCTAGACTAGAAAGAATTGTGAAAGATCTTACCAAAAAACTGGAAGATCTAAACCTGATGGTCAAACTGAATGCTGAAGAGTATACCACCCAATGCTTAACTCATGAAAGTGAAATTAAAGTTTTTGATGAAAAACTAAAACATTTGACTGAAACAAATGAAATTCTAGAGAAAAATTACAAAGGGACATTGTTAGAATTGGAATAAACCAAAGAAAAGACAGCAACTGTTTTCAAAAAATTTACAAAATTTGAAAATAATTCTAAATGTTTTGATGAATTTGTTACTGAATCTAAAACCAATTCTGATGATCGAACTGGTATAGGGTTTTGCCCCAATTTGAATACACAAACAAAATCTTTTGAACCTATCAAATTTGTGTCAGGAGACAAAAGACCTAGTGAAAAATGCCCAGATTTTCATTCCCTAAAAACTGAGTTTGATTCAAAACATCAAAACACTAACATTGGGGAATCAAGTTGCTCTAAGCTTGAAAGTTCACCTAAGGCTAAATACGTCTGCCCCTTTATCAGAAAGAGTGAACCTACATTCAAACCTCTGCTACCTAGGAATAATGTTCAGCCTCAAAACCTTTCAAAACCCTGGTTTAGAAACTTTCCTAAGGAGACCCCCATCCTGAGCAATCTTTATAGCTCTTACTGTGATATTCACGGACACTCTTTCGAAGGTTGCTATGCTAGGAAACTGATTAAACCTATCTATAATCCTCATACCTACCAGAACTTTAACTATTCTAGGAGGAGTCGAAACAATTATATACTTCCTAGACAGCCAGATAAAAACTCTAACTATAGAAAGAGAAAGACCAAACTTAAAAGAACATTTACTAGAAGGAATCCTAAGAACTTTCCTAAACCAAATGCTCAAGCATTTCAAGATATTCAAAATCATGCGCAACATATTTTTCAGCAAAAATCTGATGCTCGTAAATTTTATCAATTGAGAGCTAATAAGCGCAAGATGAAAACTAGAGCAATTTGGTTTAGAAAAGATGATCTATTACCTCAGATGAAATGTAATATTGATGATCTATTAAAAGCTGAACACAAGTCATCTGGTTGGTATTTAGACTCTGGATGTTCTAAGCACATGACTGGAGCTGAATCTAAACTTTTAAACAAAACCAGATTTACTGGTGGTAAAGTTATTTTTGGTGATGGAGTTTCATCTCAAATCATAGACAAAGGAACTCTCAAAGAAAAAGGACTTCCTGTTCTTGAAAATGTCCTCTTAGTTAAAGGTGTAAAGGCTAATTTACTTAGTATTTCGCAATTTTGTGACTCAGACCATACTGTTACCTTTTCAAAGAACAATTGCAAAATTTTAAATGAAAAAGGTGAATGCATAATTACTGGATTCAGAACTCCTGACAATTGTTACACTGTCAAGAACAATTCTGAAATTTGTAATGTTTCCAGAATGGATGACAACGAGATATGGCATAACAGAATGGATCACATAAATTACGATAATCTTAGTAAATTGTCTACTCATGACATAGTTAGAGGAATTCCAAAAATTAAACCCTTTCATAATACTGTCTGTGGTTCCTGTCAAGAAGGTAAAATTATTAAGGCACCTCATAAGAAAGTCAAAGATATCCTCACCTCTAATCCCTTAGAACTCATCCATATGGACCTAATGGGTCCCTCCCAAACTGTTAGCCTTTGTGGACACAATTATACCTTAGTTATGGTTGATAACTTCACCAGATTTACTTCGGTAGCCATATTAAAACAAAATTCTGACACTTTTCAAACCTTCCTAAAAATTCTTCTTATGATTGAAAATGAAAAGGACACTCAAGTAAATAGAATCCGTAGTGATAGAGGTGGTGAATTCAAAGATACTGGTATTATAGAATACCGTGACTATAATGGTTACAAACACGAGTTCAGTGCTCCTAAAACTCCTCAACAAAATGGAATCGCCGAGAGAAAGAATCGTACCCTACAAGAGATGGCACGTGTCATGCTACATGCCAAGAATTTACCTAAATACTTTTGGGAAGAATCTATTCGTACTGCGTGTCACATCATTAATAGGGTCTATCTTAGAATGAATTCCAAACAAACACCTTATGAACTTTGGTACAATAAAAAACCTAACCTCATGTATCTTAGAACCTTTGGTAGTACCCGCTATGTATGGAAAGATAGGGAACACTTATCCAAATTTGAGAGCAGGGGAGATAAAGCCATATTGTTAGGATACTCGCCTAACAGTAGAGCTTATCGAGTGTATAAACTTCGCACTAAAACCTTAATGGAATCCAAAAATGTAATTGTTAGTGACACTACTGTAGAAAGCAAGACTGGTGAATTAACTATCGAAGAAGAATCTTCAAATATTTTAGAAAATTACTCTTCTGAAGTAGATAATTCATTACCTATTGAGACACCTGAAGTACCTAACTGGGTTTCTAAAGATCATCCCATAAACAATGTAGTTGGCAACCCTAGTGAGCCAGTCCGTACAAGATTCCAACTTAGAAATTATGCACATTGTGCATGTTTTGTTTCCCTTGTGGAACTAAAGAATGTAAATGAGGCATTAAATGACTCCTACTGGATTTCTGCTATGCAGGAAGAACTTTTACAATTCGTCATTCATGATGTATGGTATCTTGTTCCACGTCCTGATCACAAAGATTGTTAGTACTCGTTGGATTTTCAAATATAAAACTGATGAGAATGGGATAATAATTAGAAATAAATCTAGATTAGTTGCTCAAGGATACTTTCAAATAAAAGGAATTGATTTTAATGAGGTCTTTGCTCATGTTACTCGTTTAGAATCAGTTCGTCTTCTTTTTGCTACAGCTTGCCACATGCATTTCACATTATACCAAATGGATGTCAAATCTGCGTTCCTTAATGGAATACTGGCTGAGGAAACCTATGTAGAACAACCTAAAGGGTTCATTGACCCTAAACATCCAAATCACGTATTTCTTGTGAAAAAGGCTTTATATGGCCTTAAACTAGCTCCTAGAGCTTGGTATAAGCGCCTTTTCAGTTTTCTTTTGGACAAAGGTTTCAAAAGAAGTGGAAATGACCAAACTTTATTTGTCAAACATTTTAACAAACACATTACTATCGCTCAAGTTTATGTAGACGATATTATATTTGGATCAACTTCTACCTCAGAAGTAAAATCCTTTTATGAAATTATGAGTAAGGAATTTCAGATGTCCCTTATGGGGGAGTTACCGTTCTTCCTAGGTCTCCAAGTCAAACAAAGTCCAGAAGGATTATTTGTTTCGCAATCTAAGTACACTTTAGAGATAGTTAAGAAATTTGGCCTCGAGAATGCTAAAGATGCTAAAACACCTATGAGTACTACGGTAAAATTGTCAAAAGATGAAAATGGAAAATCTGTAGATCCTACTCTATATCGTAGTATGATTGGCACTATACTATATCTTACTGCCTCGCGTACTGATATCATGTATGATGTGTGTGTTTGTGCTCGTTATCAAAACAACCCCAAAGAGAGCCATTTGAATTCTGTTAAACGTATAATTAAATATGTTAAAGGCACTCTGAATCTAGGACTTTGGTACACTAATGACACACCAAGCACTATTATTGGGTACACTGATGATGACTGGGTTGGGTGTACTGATGATAGTAAGAGCACTTCAGGCGCATGTTATTATATTGGAAATAACTTGGTAGGATGGAGTGGTAAGAAACAAAACTGCACACCTCTCTCGACTGCTGAATCTGAATACATAGCCGCTGGCAGATGTTGTGCCCAATTATTGTGGCATAAACAAATGATAAGTGATTATGGTATTCAAGAAAACCAATTTCATCTCTATTGTGATAACCAAAGTGCGATTAATATTTCTAAAAACCCTGTTCAACACTTGCGAACAAAGCATATAAAAATAAGACATCATTTTATTCGTGAATTGGTTGAAACCAAGGAATTAGAAATCAATTATCTTCCTACTGATCTACAACTCGCAGATATGTTTACCAAACCTCTAGATTATAATAGATTTATTTCATTACGTAAATCTATTGTTATGGTTTGTGCTGAGTAATGCCTTTGTTGTTTGTCCAAGTTTTTCCCTTTGTCCATTTGAGACAAAATGGGGGATAAATTTGAGTCTATTAATAAATTGCATATACTAAAATGATTAATCTTAGTAATTCATTGCAGGTATTTCTTTTGTACAGTCATTCTCAACTGTTGTTTTAATAGGATGTTCAATTATAAATAGTTGCGTTATGTACTTTTTGATCTCTAGGATTTGGGTAGTTAGAATTTTGATAGGACTAAGTTTTTCTTTATTTTTATTGCCCTACGAGTCCTAGTTGACTCAAAGGAGATTTTATCTCATATTTCTAAAGGGGGAGTTTGAAGCCCTTATACTTTTGACTCACTTGAGTCTATACTGTATAAGTGCTCATCTAGTTTGGAAATTGTGACAAAATTGTGTCCAACCTAGAAACCAAAGAGCCTCGGAAATTGGTTTGCTTCTTCATCTATCCATCTTGTAATGATCAAGAGACTATTTCCAACACTCACACACTTAAAATTTATTTCATGCATGACATATAGCATTATAATGTGTGTACATGTGTTGAGTATGTTTAAATCCCCAAGTTTGATTTTTAATATTTTTTTTGGGATTTTTAAACATTTTTAAACAATGTTTTAATAATTAAAACTTGATTTAAAAGTATTTGGTGTCATTCTCTAAATATTGTTTGTTGTATTTTATGGCCTAATGTTACTTTGGGTAGAATCCAAAAGTGACAGAGACTTCAGGGTTTACTCTGTAATTAATTTGGACGCGTGTTTTACATCCTTTAACTGACCAACACCTGTTGCCCTTTGACTCGTTGCAAGTGTGTTTCTTTACTGAGACAATTGACGCGTGTGTTATCAGCCCTTGGATCATTTCTTATCAATGGTCTACATGTCGCCTTGGAAAATCCCAGTGTAACCTTTTAAGCCAATCAGTGCTCGTTTAACCACCGCCTTGTGTGAGCCATTCGATTTAAGTCAAATTATATTGACTCGATCTCAGCCCTTGGTTTTGATCTGTTATCTCGAACCTTATCCTCTCACTATAAAAAGAGGCCTTCCCTCAGACTTCGAAGAATTTTGCCATTTTTGCATTCTTCTGAGATTAGAGAGAGAAGAGAGAAGAGAGAGAAGAGAGAAACCAGAGAGAGCAGAAAGTTAGAAACCCTAACTTCGTCCAAAATCCTCTTCAAAAACCTAACCCAAACACTTCTTCAAAACACCATAAACAAAAACACCATCCTGAGTGTTTCTTGAGTGTTTGAGAGTTTGAGTTGAGTTATCATGGTTGCTGTAACCTTGTGTTCGTGAGATCTTATTTCCAACTTAGACTTTTACCCAGATCTAGTTTCTGGTTCCATAGAAATTTCAGATATGAGTTTTCATGTTACATTACACTTACTTTCATTTTATTTCTCATCTTGAGAAATATATTGTTGATTATTTTACCTAAAACGTTTTCTTACTTTGAGATCAATAATAAATGCTTTTTATTTCTTGTTCTTGTAAAACTAAACCTTTAACCTAGTTTGGAATATCACTTGGAGGTTTTCAATCTCGAAAATCTTTTCAAAACTGAGATTGATTAAGATCTTGACTGATTTCGAAGCAAGATATCCGTGGATTCTGGGATAGATTAAAAGGTCAAAAAAGGTTCAAAGATTTGTAAGAAAGAAAGAAAAGAAAAGATCACAGCATATAGTGTAACTGTAATTTGTTAGGATTGTTTGTACTTAATAAGTGTGCGTGTGTGCATGCATATGTTAGAGAGCACCTCCACAAACACTTTCACACTACAACACGAAAAGTGTTGGTAATAAGATCCTGTGAACATAAGTCAACGTAAAGTGCTGGAACAAATAAGGAGTTGACAAACTGAGAGAACTACATCTACAATCAGAACTGCAGAAAAGTTATAAGGATGCCAGAGGGTACATTCCTAAACTTATATAGGTCTGAGTTGTTTGCATGTTAGTTGAATAGCTTGTAACTCATAAATTTGTTTTAGTGGATTTTTCTTTTTACTCCGTAGAGAGATTCATGGATGTTTCCCCAATTGGTGAGGTTTTACGACGTAAAAAATTGTTAACAGAATCTTTCTACATTTTCTCACCTCATTCTTGGTTGTGCTGTGTTTAAAAACTTGTTTAAATTTTCTTTTAAACTTTTTGCTTAAATCTTGAATAGATATCGTACATACTGTTTTTGTTAAACACATCTTGTGTTCAAATATTTTGATTTAAGAAAAGAGTTTCTTTAATAAACAACTCGGAGTTACTTAAATAGTTTATTTTCAATAAACGGCTTTAGTAACGCTTTTTCAAAGGTGTAGGTTTTGTCTAACTTCATTGCATAATTCACTAGAGAATGCCCCATCAACCAACAGTTAGGAGATAAAACAGAGTTGCACAGGAAAAATCTAGGAATTATTTGTTGGTGGAGGCTCGAATTAAAAGATGGAAGGCATCATCATTTTCTTGTAACTCTAGAGAATGCTATGATTAAGGAAGGGATCAAACTGGGATTTGATGCCTCCAATAATGAGGCTGAGTGTGAGGTGCTCGTCGTCAGACTTCACAAAGAACATTTTCTCAGGGAAAGAAGACTCAACATTTATTACGGCTCCAAATTGGATCCCAATCAAGTCAGTAAACATTTCAATGCCAAAGATAACAAGATGGCAGCCCACCTCACAGTCATACACGAGCTAATTATGGAATTCGAGGAAGTGCACGTTCAACAATCCTCCTAGGGGAACAATAGTCACACTAAAGCTCTAGCGGCATTTAGATCAGTAGTGGACTCAGATATCAGTAGAACCATCAAAGTGTAATTCCTCGCCAAGCCCAGTATTGACAAGATAATAAACCCCAAGCACATTCTCTTCATCAACCAGGATCCGAGGTGGATGTAAAAATCATTGCATACTTATAAAATGAGACATTACCGATTGATAAGAAATTATCCCATTATATGGAGTTAAAGTTTCATGTTTTTACTTTGACCCTGGGGGGAAACTTTATATGAGATCCTTCACAAGCCCCTACCTCCAGTGCATACATCCAAAAGATGTCGAGAAAGTTCTTTATGAATTTCATATTGGAATATGTGGAAGTCATGCTTGAGGAAGGTTCTTAGAATTATGAGCAATTGAATAAGGCTACTTTTGGCCATATATGCATAAAGATGTAAGTGTTTATGTTTGAAAATGTGATAATTTCCACAAATTCTCTCCCATGGTATATTAAACAACTAATGATCTGAGGCCTTCAATTAGCCCATGGAAATTTTCATAATGGGGTTTGGATATTATGGGACCACTACTTATCGTACTTGATAATCATAAGTACTTGTTGGTTGGCACAGACTATTTCACCAATTGGGTAGAGGAAGAACCACTAACCAACATTAGAGATGTCGACATGGTAAGGTCCATCTGGAGAAACATCATAACACGCTTTGGGGTGCCAAGAGACATCATAAGTAATAATGGGACACAATTTCAGAGAAGGTCCTTTTCAGGTTTTTTACAACGACCATAAAGTCAAGCATCACTTCAGTTCGATAGCATATCCCCAAAGTAATGGCCAAGTTGAAGCCTGCAACAAAATAATGCCCAATGGCCTTAAGAATAGGAAAGAAAGAGTAAAATGCATTTAGGTGGATGAGCTTCCCCACTTTCTCTGGGCATATCATACGTCGCCCAAAAGACTAACCGAGGAAAGGTCCTTCTCACTCACATATGGAATGGAAGTTGTCATACCACATCAAGCAGGACTCCCGACCATGCAAAAAAAAGCTGGCCGACCAGGGACTGAATGACGATGCTCTTCGAGCTAAACTTGACCTCATCGATTAATGAAGAGAAAAAGCCATAATCAATATGGCTTCATACCAGCAGCAGTTGGAAAAGTAGTACAACAAGTCAGAGGAAAGTTCAAGTGGGAGATTACACCCTAAGGAAAGTTATCGGTAACACCATAAGGTTGTCAGACAACAAGTTGGGGCCCAAATGGGAGGAACCATTCAAGGTAATCCGAGATGATCTACAAGGATCTTATCACTTAAAAAATTGAGGCAGAGAGATACTAAGAGCATGGAATGCGTCCAACCTCATAAATTCTACTTTTAGTCTTCTTACTTCTCAGCACATTAGTTTATGCAAATTTTCATTTCAAACTTATGTCGCTCATAGTTTATTATTTCTGTTATGAATAAATAAAGGCCCCTCTCTCCACATTTTGCTCATATTTCTTAAGTTATCCTGTTGATGTACATTATTTCCTATGTAAGAGGCCCACAGTTGGCAGTTAATCTCTAAAAGGTGTTGATCAGGATTTAACTTAATTACAATGGTAGTATTGCTTATTATAATTAAAATTAAAGTCCTCAGGACCTTGTCATAACCAGCACAGGCAACCTCACGACTTGCCCAAGCAAGATAAAAGACCTAAGGGGGATCCCTAGGAAATAAATTAACTTTTCTTGGTTGATTAAAATTCTTAATAGGTGGATTGCCCACATACGAGGTGTATTTTTTCCAATGTCTTCTCTAGCCCTACAGGTGGATTGCCCACATAACAGGTGGATTTCCCACATGTTAAAAGGCATAATGAATTGGAAAAATGCAAAACATTTTGTATTAATTTGATTCATTTGATAGTGTTAAATTATATGAGGTGTACCAATTACATAATAATTACCAAAAAAGTACAAAAAATCTATAACGGTTTATAGTCACCGTGCTAAAAACTATTCCATGTGATTTTCCCGACCATTATCCGGGTTAGGCATGTACTCATCGTCACTATAGTGATCTTTCATGTAATTCTCAACAAGCTGAAGGGGAATGCCATTCAATAGGATTCGGTTCTTATTATAACCAAAAGGAGGTCAGCTATATGCAGGACAATCGACTTGGTACATATACCAAAGTTGAGAATCTTGGGGTTCTTTGACAACCTTAAGGGCATTCAACCAGCCGTGATTATAGGAAGTGTCTTGAGCTTCCTGCAACCTCACAGGGGAATCCTACCACCCCTCATCATAATCAACCGACCTGGATGCTCGCGGATCATCCCTGAAAAAGTGTCGAAGCTTTTTCAAGTCACGACTTATCCCTATCACCATGATATTGCTGCTTGAATTTTTTCCTTGACCCCAACAAGGTTCCTCTTCAGGCCATCATTTTCTAACTGTACTAGGGTGCCAACCTCCAGTGCATCCTTGGTTTCAGCCAATTGGGCCTTCTGGTAATTTATTATTTTTTGCATGGAAGCACTCACGTCTTCTAAGTCTCTGATGTCTTCTTTTAGATTGGCGATCAAGATGGACTGGTTCTTATAGGCCCTAGTCCTTTTCTCCCAAATCCTGGCATGCAGTCATAAATTCTCGATGAGCCTGCTCGCTAGCACCTCATCAAAACACGTTATCAAAATTACTAGAAAAAAGAATCTCCTCGATAATAAAATACAATATCAAAACATAACATATAACAGTTCATGAAACAGGTAAAATGGGACACTTGAGAAAATGAAAAAACAATTTTCATTAACAAAAGAAATAGTAGGAAGAGACATTACAATCCACGGGAAAGAAAAGAGTACAATGAATGAGAAATAAAGGAAAAAACCCAAGATTTATGGGCTTCATTTCTTTACTTGCTCTTATGTCTTAGCCTCTTTCCCATTGGGTGCCACCTCCTTGTCCTGGATGGCAGGATGGATGGTAAGAGGCTCCTCGTCATTAGCAAGACGAGGAATTATCTCGTGACTTCCATATAGCTCGAACTCAGAAAGGAATTTGGTCTCTACCAAGGTTGTCCCGAACTTTCTTGAAGCTCACTTTCTAAATATAGGAAATATGGACTCTATCATCACCATATGCATTGTTCTAGGCTTGCTCGAAGCTGGCATCCTTGATGGTAGGGATCTTGTCAACTTTTGTTTCCAATCGATAATTCTCTACTGCTTGGTTTTCCTTATCCTCTTTTAGCAAGTCATTCTCAATCTTCATCAAGGTTATATCTTTGATGGTGGTATTATTTCCTCTATCATAGGCCTCTTAGTCATTGGCAACACGACCATCAAAAAGACTATTAAACTCTGCCACGAAGTAGAAAATAAATGATAAAGAAATTCACAAGTTATATTAGAGTAACTTAGATGCAGAAACAAAACAAGATAGAGGAAAAAACTCTTACCAAGGACAGAGTTTGGGAAGCTCAGAGGGACAACTGGTTAGTGAAAAATCAGGGTGTGTAATCCTAGTTTTTGGACAAAAAGTGATGAGAGCTTTTTCCAAGAACTCTCCAAAAACCTAGGATGACTTCTCCATATCCCTCGAGTATTATATGTCTATCTTAGATATCTTATCTTCCATGTCTTATATGTCCAACCCTCCTTTATCAACAATAATTCCTCCAAAACCTCCTGATCCCACAAACATTTGGGCAAAATCTTTTGCAAGTGTCCTAATGAATAATTCATCGAAAGAACCAGAACTAAAGACACCAACTACATTAAAGGGATAACACGTGGTTATCTTTTCTGAAAAGGACATTTCATCCCTTGTAGAACCATTCAAGCATTCCATCTTTAAAAAATTCTAACATGGAAGACCTCAAATTGAGCCCATTCGAAAAACATTCCAAACATTATCTTTGAAATTTGCCTTTTCAATAAGTCTTTTGGATTCAAAGCATATTCTTGTAAGTCCAATTCGTGAGGAAGATTATGTGAGGTTATGGCTCAAAGATCAATGGTATATTGGTAAGTATCCCATGAAAACTTTTAAAAGGACTTTAGATTCTAAACCAGATGAAGAAAGCCCAATTGTTCTAGTTTGGATAAAGTTACCAAAATTTCCTATTCATTTTTATGCCAAATCATAACTTTTTTCCATTGCCCAACTTGTTGGGAAACCTCTTAAAATGGATGCTTCCACAACATATGTTTCAAGACCATGTATAGCAAGAGTGTGTGTGGAATTAAACCATTTACATGAAAGAATCCATAGAATTTGGATTGGTTATGGTATTAAAGGATTTTGGCAAAAAGTATCTTACGAAAACATCCCTTCCTTTTATGATTTTTTTTAAGAAAAAAAGGACGTCATGAGTCAAAATGTATGTTCAAACATTTTAATCTCAATAGTCCTCCAAAGAAACTTGCAAAAAAGCCAAATCTAGTTTAATATAAAGATGAATATCAAACAGAGACCCTTAAGAATAATCAAGATCATGTTGGCCACTTGCATCAAGAAAATATAACAAAAGGAATCAATCAACGTAACAAGGAAAATCGATTAGAAATTCTGCAAAATTGTCGTTCAAGTTCAGATGAGAACAATCAAGAATGCAATCAATTTCACTGTCCATCAAATGGGATTACATCACTTTCTTTAAAAGAAAAGGTCAATATGATATAATTAAGACTATATTGACAAGGTACGTCATGGGGAATATTCTACCGAAGAAACAATAATTGTGGATAAATAAAGCTTATCCCCCAAAGGATTAGACCTTCCATCCAATGAAAAACATCCATCTAGTGACAAAGAATGCCATTCAGATAAGGAATAATCATATATTCCAGCTCTTATGGTAGAAGAACTTCAAAATTTTGCATCTTGGTTTGATGTGAAATGGAATAAAATTCAAGAAAAGAGGGTTGCACAGCTTAAACAAAGCAAAAAGCAGGTATCACACTAGCGACAACAAAATCTCAAAAACCAGGTAGGCCACCTAAACCTATTCTTTATGATCCATTTTTTGGAAGGTTTACTAGATCATCAGGTAAGTTATATTTTAATCATCCTTATAAATCATCTGTAACGCCCCGACCTAGATTTATGGGTTACTCATGAGTCAACTCGGTCAAACATAAGCATCAAGTGTAAAGTGCAATGAAACATCCTAAATAATTTTGCTAGTCCGGTTTTAATTTAGTTATCATTTCACTTGTTAACATGCGATTCCAGTTTTCAAGTAAACTACGTGACGGACCCATGGGGACCACCCAAAGTCCAAGAAAATAGAGCTACTAACGTGAAATAATTAAAGCATACTTATTTGTATAGTGATCTCAAATACAAAACCGCACCTAACATGTCGTAACAAAATGAGGGTGTGCGCCTATGCCTAGTGGGAATATACAAAACAGTATAGAAATGAACAGCAAAAAGGATAAAACCACATGCATGCAAAAAAATGTATGTATCTACATATATGTATGTATGCCTTTGAAAATACATGTTCCAATGCATTAACCGTTTTACTTTTGAAAACCTTACTCGTCTAGATTAATTTACCTTAATCTTTTAAAAACTTTCTTTACTCATACTTAGCATTTCTCACTTCATTCTAGAATTTCATAACACTTGGAAAATTACATTTTTAAGACGTAAAAGACATCTAATTTCTTCAAATCCGACAAATATCTATTTTTAATAAAATCATCATTTTTACAAGAACATCATTTCATCAATATTGACCAAAATATGTCATTATCTTCAAACATTTTATTTCATAAAATGTTTTCACCAATGTTTGTAGAAAATATACCATTTTTCATTAAACATCAACTTTGCTTAGTTCAAAACCTTGAAATATTTACTTCTTCTTTAATTTCAACCAAATAACATTTTTACAACTTTTTTATTCCATAAAAATGTTTATTATCTTCTACACATCAATTTCACAATTTAACTAAATACACCTTACTCAACTACTATAAAACTACAAATGCAAAATAATCCTCTAATGGCTCTAATGGTGGTAGAAATATTAGTGTTGGAGTAGCAACCCCTACCTACAAAGATGGCCTCAAGGGGTTATCAAAAGCATCCTCCAAAATGCTCCAAAATGTTCTCCAAGTTAAGAACTCCTTCAAAACCAACTTCATACTCCATAAGAGCTCCATCTGCATCTCCAAAAACTCCCAAAAACACCTTGAAAATTCGTAGCTCTCCTATTTGTATGGCAAAAATGGGTATATTTGGCTCAAATGTGGAGAAATACATCATAAAAATAATGGTTTATGGGTGGGCTATGGTGGAGGAGTGGTGTCTTGGTGGTGGGTGGTGATGGAAGACCACCCACCTCTCTCCTTCTGTCTCACTCTCTCTATGCTTCTTCAATTTTTCCTAATATAAAAATAACCCAACCAACCAAACAACACCTTATAAACTCTCCTAAAGAATCCCAATACCCATTTTGTCCAATCAGGGTTGTTCTAGGCTTGATAGCATACAAAATCAACGCTCCAAATTGTGACAGCGCATAAGAAAAATCATATTTACAAACTCCACTAATGTCATTCGAAAACTTCTTCTATGTCGTTCGAGTGACACTACCTATATCGTTCGATCTGTGGATCGCATAACCCCTGGCGCGATATATTACTTTAAACTAGTAGCACGTCGTTAGATGTCCTAATGCTCGCGACCTTTACGCTGTTGTTCGAACGACAGTGCCATGTCGTTTGAACGACCCTATTTATTTTTCTTTTCATTTTTCTACAATTTACATCCCATATTCTTCTATAAGTACAATCAAATCCTCCTCAATTGTAATATATAATTTAATTAATTTAGTGGGGCAGGATGTTATAAACTTCCCACCTTAGGAAATTTCGTCCCCAAATTCTCGATCCATCAATACTCAAACTCATGGGGTCCACCAACATTCATTCGAAGTTCTAAAAATCCTCGAATACAATTCACTGAAGTCCTTAACACTAAAGTCTCCAAATGTTTAATATGAAACATGCTTTAATGCTCACCATTTCATCAACCATGTCACTACATAATTTACTCTAAGTCTCCACCCGCCTTATGATTAAGTCCAAACCATTCCTAGCACTACCTATGCTAGTATTTAATGCATACCGGTGCCTTTACGGGAAAACCATTTCGAACGGATAATGCTCACCAAAAGCAAATCATAATACAATCAACCGTCATATACATTACCAAAAAATAGTTCTAGCTTAGGACCATACATCCCGTGTTCCACAACTTTCATATTATCCTAACTACTCAACTCGCATGAGCTTATCGAGAACCGCATTATCAACTCTCTCATTCTAAGGAGGAATAATCCCATCAAATCATTTTTTCATGTCCTTTTTACACCTTCCGTTACGTCACTCTGATGAACCTAACACTACGTTAGGCGTCTTATCCTTGAGTACTCATTAGAGTCTAACTCCAATCCACTCACCGTTGCAAATCAACATCGTGTGCTCAAGTTTTCTTTGATTTCCAACATTATACTATATCCTCAAACAATTATACCGCTCTTCTCAATCCGAGTCACTGACAACTAATTCGGCTAGTCAAAAGTCCACCAGTTTAAGGGAGATTGATACTACGAGAAACCTAGTGACTGAAAGTGTAGCCACCCATACGTAAAACTTTGTGCAATAGTAAGAATAACTCAGATAAGAGCAGCTAGTTATCGAGATGCATTGACCAAAATCAGTCCACCATGCTCTCCCGGGATCAACTGCGTCGTACCATGACATGGCACTAATATCAGTCAACACATAGGTCTGAATACTGATTTCCAATTACCAAAACCGAAAGGAATGTAGGAGAGTCATAAGGAACAAACAACTATCCTGAGAAATTTCACCCATAGGCATCCTATTTTGACTTATGGAAGTGAACCTACACCATATACTATTAGTCATACCACCCATTCACACAGCTCTCACCGAGTATGAGTCCTAGCTATATGCCCTTACCTGGGTCACTAGATGTAATGAATCGAATCATAACCATTCATTCTTATAATTTAAATGCAATTTATGAATAGGTAGTCCTTTAGGAAGTTAATGCCTAAATTCCCTCTTTGGTATCAAGGCCCTACCTTTCATATCCTTGGCATAAATGAATCGTTATGATAAGTCGACACCTCACGCTCTAGTCACTGATCTTGTCCAGTCGCTAGAGGCGATGTAACTAACCTAGTATACCTAGGTTATGTTCATTTTATCATATCGTGACCGAAGTCCCAAATTTCCATAGACGTTGTTTAGTTCAAGTGAGACACTCGCCTAACCATGTTCCCTTTTTACCATACGATATTGCCAACCAACTTACCTTAGGTTTCCACTTACATAGGGATTACGTGACGACCAGACCCGCTGTTAATGGCATTCTAAGGGTAGTAAGTACCACACCGAGTACTTCTTCTAAGTCGTACTAACTTCGAAAGACATGCCAAAAACTGGTCCTTCCTTTGTTAAGTCTACCCTAGCATATATAATCAATACCCTGACATATTAATCATGTTTCGATGCTATTCCACCTTAATTTCCATTTCAAAATTTTCACATAACATCATCACTCTGAGTCTCGAATACATATCTAATGTATCCTGAAACTGGTTATTACCACACTTAGTTAGTCATTCCATGACATCCGAGAATCACTCTTGACACTACTATCATCCTACCTTAGGGATTGTACCACCCCTTCGTGACTATTTGGAAGTCACACCCGACACGTACACTACACGACCCGCAACATGAGATCATCATTTAACCCTCAACTCAATCATTACAAGAATGATACTACCTCTTCTTAGTTGACTTAATTGGTCTCCCAAGAACACCGAGAAAATTTCATGTAAAAGTCCCAAAACTCGACAAGGTTTCATCATCTATACTTTTATCATCATAGATGCACTCTACAGACTTTTGATACCCATGATGATCCTACTTGGTCCTCATAAAGACACTAGTCTATGAGTTTCTAACTATAGTGCACCTTAATCCTCAAACATCTCAAGACATCACAACATTCAATATTTATCCTCAATGATGCCACACATAATTTGTCCTATGGGCACCTCAGCGTGCCTACGAACTACTCAGGTACTAGGATTACCTCACACCTAGCCATTACCTTGGCAGCCAAAATGATTTTCAACACTTAGATACCAATCTTACTTTTTTTCCAAATGGTTATGACTATAGGTCACGTACAAATGATAATTAGTGCAAATGCGGGTCATGGGAGGATACAGGACGTTGCTTGCAACCTTTAAACTTCAAGGTCAACCCCACCCCATCCTCAATGATTGTTCAAATATGGCAACAAAATTTCCTTAGTATGAAAACATCACGCCCTAGGTAAACCCACGAGTTACCATGATTATATAAATCTTGGTAGGAAACGGATGTTAGGTATTGCCTATAAATACCAAGGTCCTCACCATGGATGCTACACGAGATCATATTCCTCTATATCCCATTATAATCAAGACACACCCAACCTAAGTCCTCAAACAAAGGAACTAATATGTCCCCACCATAAAATTAATACTTATGAATGCTACTCAGTTACCTAGCCTCCACACATGAGACACATGAACCTTACCACTAGGTGAAAGAAAACACTACTCATTATTTCCATTAACAAGGATACTTTCATCATCAAGTCATTTCACACCATATTTCCTTCAACGGCTTACAGTATTGCTGCTATGACCCTACACGACCACATGTGTTCACCGAACTACGATCAATTGCGATATCAACCCAAGGATTTAATCTGCCTAATTACTTCACCGACACTAACTACCCATAAGCTCCATACTTAAGTATCATATATATTTTTTAATCACCAATAATTTATGTGACACCCTGCCTAATTTAAATACCAGGTTATCAAGCCTTTATTAAACAAAAATAAGGTTCTCATTTAGTTCATTCTTAGCATCACTGTCGAAAATATTTTTAAACTTTACTAACCACAGAGTATTCAAAAAGCTGGTGCCAAATTTTATCTTTTTATTTAAACAAAAGTCACATGTGGAAACATAATAAAACTAAAACATCCATGCAATAAAATAAGGATCCGAGTCAACACTGAAATAAACTAATACCAAATAAAACCTCGGTTCACCAATCCAATATAAAAGTCCAATATAAAATTTGAAATAAAGTCTAACTGACATAATAATTTAGGGAAATAAGCCCGAATGAAATACTGGACTGCACCCTAAACTAGGAATGAAGGAACTGAAGCATCTAGATCCAAATCCTGCAAGCATCAACAAGCGTTGTAGCTATGCATCCCCGAAATAGATCATCCTTCTTAGCGTCCCTATAGATGGACACTTAAAAGGTTTTGAAAAATATTTTTCAAGAACAGGTCAGACCCCGAGTAAAAAAATTTTGAAAACAAAGCAAGTATTTAAATTTTAATTTAAATGAACAGTTATTAGATACGCATGTTAGGTTGCGAACATTCCCTTGAGTTCCTCACCTCTCATCTATAGTGCGCACCTAATGTCCCACCAAGTCATACTACCCAAACTAACTAGGTCTCAACTATCTAACCAACCACCAACCAATCTGGCTCACCCATACCCCCTATACAGTAGGCTACAGTCTCTCTTTATTATTATCACATCTTTGGTTAGGTTTCTCTTTAACCTACCCTACCACCCATATAGCACGTTACTGAACAAATAATAATTAACACCACCATTACGTTATTATTAATTCAAGTTAACATTTCACACATATCATCGTTTCACACCATATCATTAAGTTCCTCCACTTAAATTTCCATTTAAACATGCGTTATCTATTCTTTCGACTATTTACACATTAGTAGATTCAGCATTGTTTAGATATACACTATTTAGTCTCATTACTATCACATATAAGTTGTTGATTATTACTTTAATTATATTCCATCTAGTCTCACTACTATCACCCATAAATAGAATAGAACAGCGTTTTAGGTATGCACTACCTGTTCTCACTATTATCACTAATAAGTAGATTAAACATATTTAGGTATACACCATCTAATCTCACTACCATCACACATAAGTATATTATTTATACGGTATATATTTCACACATAATATATACTATAAGTGCATACTTTTCATTCATGTCCCCGTATCACACATTAAGGACTATTAGTTCAGAATGTCCCCTCGAAGTTTGTTCGGAAATGTCTCTTCGAACTTGGTTCAGAATGTCTCATCAAATTTGGTTCAAAATTTCTCATCGAAATTGGTTCAGAATGCCTCATCGAACCTATCAATCAAGTTAGTTTGGAATGTCTCTTCGAACTTTGTTCAGAATGTCTCATCGAACTTGGTTTGGAATGTCTCATCGAACCTATTAATCAAGTTACTGAAGAATGTCTCCTCGAACTTGGTTTATAATGTCTCATCGAACCTATTAATCAAGTACATAATAGATATTACCTCCACCTATAATTGAATTAGTAGGTAAACACACATCCTAATTATCCTTACTCGTACGTAGTATATTCCTCTCAAATACTCATCGTACATATTACTTTATGATTTATTCCCACTATCATATTTATTTGAGTATTCACCTAACTCTAAGGGCCCTACATTCCCCTTTATTAATTTCAGTCGTTAAATCAATATTTCCCCTGCTGGTCTACTTATTAATTCATTCAACATATTCGTAATTCGTTACCTTTCTCTCTGATAAGTTACGACATAATTCATCCCAATTTTTTCTCGTCTTAATCCTCTCAATAAGACTAAGGCACAATCCCATCATAGGCCTACTATTATATAATAAATCCTTAATTATAGTCTAACAAAGTTCCAAGAGTTTTTCCATGATAACTATTTGAAAATTCTAGGCCAAAAAAAGAAATTTCCTATATTTTAGGAAATCAAAATCGATTCTCCTGGAGGTCGAATCAATTCATGACCAAATCGATTCTCCTCTGGGATGAATCGATTCGAAGTGGTACTTTTTGTCTTCTTCCTCAACGTTCATGCATTTTTCACTATTTTTAATTAACATATCTCTCATGTATCTTCACCAAATTCAAAATCAATTGTTCCTAACCTCTTATATAGGCATTAGGATGATTTCTAATGTGATTAACTTATCAAAACATCACGAATTCAATTCAAGATCAGATTATCTTTAGAAACCCCCATAAAACCCTTGTTTATGTGTTCTTCAAGTTTGTTCATCAAGAACCCAGATGTAATTCATTCCAATTACCTAAAGTTCCCTAATTTCTTGTCATAAACATAATGGAATATATCTACATGCATTCCTATATTAATTCATGAATTAAACCAACACAAAACAATATTAATTCTTCCAAAAAATGAAATCAAACGCTATTCTACATGGGTATTATAACATGCTTAAAATAAATTTCCATTTAAATACTTACCTCTCCAGAGCAGGTCTGAAATTCATTGGAAGTATGGTGTGTTGGTTCTCCCCTCACTCCGATCTCGATTCCGTTGCGTTCGGGGCGAAAAACAGTGTAGGAAGCTTGGTTCTCCCCTCCTCTTCGTCTCCTATGGCCTCTCTTAATTTAGATTTTTGTTAACCCTCGTTCCCTTTCTGTAACGGAAGATCTAAACTTGATATTTTTAGAGTTCTCTATCCCTCAAACTCTCGAATGATTAAAATGCCCTTAAAGGGTGCCAGGTTGGTCCAAAATCACCATGGGACCCAACCTATACACCTGGATACACTTTTTTGACTATTGCGACCTTTTTGGAACCATCCATGATCTCTAAAAACCATCCGAGTCACTTTTAAAAAATCATCTTATTTCCACCTCAAATACAGCATGCGTGAAATTAACTTAAACTGAATTAATTAAATATAAATCACCAAATTAAATAATTTCTCCAAACTAAATCCCCAATATATGTAATTTCAATATTCTCCAAAAGTACGGGGTGTTACATACTCCCCCTCCCCCCTTATAAAGGAATTTCGTCTTCGAAATTCGAATGAGGCTCGTACTCCAAGCTCTCGAATATATCCCTATTCACATAATCATAAGATCGCAACATATACTTCTAACCCTTATAATCGCGGATTATTATTACATGATTTAACTACCCCGGGCACCCATACACCCTATACCCGTGCATAACTGCACTGTTGTTATATGGCTCAACTAGTCTCAAATTTTAACATAGTTATTATCCCTCAGATATAACTTTATAAACAAAACATAACTAAGGTACTAACCCCATGTCCTAATGACCAAACATCTCCCAACATCCAACGTTGTGCTAAGTTTCATGCAAGGGATGTCTCGCAAAGCGAAATCCAAACAAGGAACTCCCCCGATACACTACTACCTAACATTGTCGGTAGTCGAGATCTATTAAGCCCTCAGTCCATGGCACGTCAAATACCCGTCTTTTGACATAAAAGAATACTCGTCCACTCTCATGCTACACAAGACAACATATATCACAATGCTCTTACTATCATTAGTTTCTCAGCGATAAAAAGTCACGATCTATATCTTTTCGGTCGACAATAAGTCAATCTACCCTGAATCACATCAGTAACTGTCCCTACGCACCGGGATCAATTATAACTAGACAACATACACATCGAAGTCTACTACATAATATATTATAACATATATACACACATATATATAGGCTCAACCCTCTTTCAGGTGATACCTAGCAAAAACAAATCATGCCTTAGGACAGCGAACACGAGATCTCACTATCACAATCTATGATCGCCCAACCCTTTGCTAACTAGTCAAATCTCAAAAAGTAGTCTACTCTATTCTCATAACTCTCAAAAGCAGTAAATTAACACGGAATTAAACCATCCTTTTAGTGTACACCGATCTCTCTCATGGGCAACACCAAAAACCCCGCTACCCCATAGTAATTATATATACATAATATGGCTATCAAGTCAATGCACCCACTAAATCTGACTCGCTTGTGAATTTCCAGTGATCCAAAATTTTACTTGTGACATACCCATTTCACTGGAACAAATCCCATACTCATAAGGATAATGAAAAAAATTATATCTCCACTTACCGTATAGTTTGCTTGCTTAATGGGTCCCTAAGCCTAACTCTCATATTGGGACTAACCCATGATCTACTGTATATCCATAATTTTATCCTGTAGTTTCCCCCTATCTCGCTTTAGGACAATCCTTCTTCATGTGGTTCATTTCCCCACAATCATAATAACTTTCCAGAGAATCTCTCCTTCTTCTAGTCCTGGCCCTACTGGCCTTTCCCCCGCCTTTCCCTTGGCCCTGGTGTCCCTGATGAATGAGATTCTACTATTGTTGAGGACCCTATTGGTCTTACATTAACTTACCCTCTCTTGGTTGGATACTTTTTGAACTAAATCTCTTAACTCGATTCTCCTATCGGAAATTTCACTCTTGCTACTGTCATGCCCCACTGGCTCTGTTCCATCTACCTCCCAAAGCTCACTGGTCTCACTTTATCACTATAGACAAATTTAATATAGGTGGTCCTAATCCACACATATAGGACACCTTTTTGTGACATCCCCTAACCCTGGCCCCACTGTCCATATCGGGTTGTCCTTCTCTCTAACCTAGTAGGCTTATCATGATTGCTACCTTCGTTGTCCCTTTGGCTCTGTTGGCCTTATTGAACTCGTTGTTGTCCTGAACGGCCCTGACTGAACCCATCATCACATTATAGGAATTCAATTAATCTAAATCATTTAAATGGGTCTCCTACTGGGTACATACTCCTGTGATGCTTCACGATGACTATTATATCCAGTCTTGTTCTTCAACTAGATTCTCCAACCCTCTTGATTCCCTTCTCATGGAAGCATTCATATAAACTTGCATGTGTATGGCTTTGATGACATCGGCATTAGTCATCCTAACCATATTTCTCATCCATGCTTGTGTATTCTCATCACGGGTCTATTATCAACTTATGGGTCCCTTTACCATTTTCCATTTCCCCTTCGTCGGGTACAAAGTTCACCAAGTTATCATCTCTCTCATGATCGGTCTCTATCCAGCCCACTTGTGATAAGTTTAAAAATCCAATTGCATTCTCTCTCATGATCATTCTATATCAACTTCCTTATATGGGGTGACTAACTAGTCTCATCACAACGTTGCTCCTACGAGCTAATAATTTTATCTTAAACTTAGTCCTGGGTGTCTCCGAACTCCAGCCTACACCATTGACTTTAGATTATCTCCATCCATTGGCCCATCATAATTCCTCTCTTTCAATAATTCTTAAAGATAACTCTTCGAAAGAGTCCCCCTCACTCTCCCCTACCTACTACACTGGATGAGTCTAAAATAATACCACCGTTATTTACGACGATGCTTGGGGAAACTATTATCCTCGAGTGGTTATCCTATCATCATATGCCCGAATAATAATCGTGGTTACTTTGCTCGTAATCACCGTTCTCATAATACTCTATGTCTTCTGCCTCTCCTCTCCTCCTGTAGTCCTTTTAACGACCCTCACTAGTCGTCCCATATGCTCGGTGTACGAATCTCAACCGAACTCGTATATGAACCACATTAACTATACATAATAGCACGAGAACATAATTCGTATACGTAGAGGAATACAACAATAATATCATAAGGCTCTATATCAAAGAACGCTACGCTGAAATGTGAAAAGCCGCACATATCCTAAGGACTCTTGAACCTGATGCTCTGATACCATCTGTAACACCCCACCTAATTTAAATACTGAGTGATCAAGCCTTTATTAAATTAAAACAAGGTTCCCATTTGGGTCATTCTTAGCATCACTTTCAAAAATCTTTTTAAACTTTACTAACCACCTAGTATTCAAAAAGACGGTGCCAAATTTTATCTTTTTATTTAAACAAAAGCCACATGCGAAAACATAATAAAACTAAACCCTCTATGCAATAAAATAAGTATCCGAGTCAACAGTGAAATAAACTAATACCAAATAAAACCTCGATTCACCAATCCAATATAAAAGTCCAATATATAAAAAAAAGTCTAATTGACATAATAATTGAGGAAAACATGCCTGAATGAAATACTGGACTGCACCCTCCACTAGGAATGAAGGAACTCAAGCGTTTAGGTCCAAATCCTGCAAGCATCCACAAGTGTTGTAGCTACGCATCCCCGTAATGGGTCAAAGACTGAGTAAAAACATTTTGAAAACATAACAAGTATTTAAATTTCAATTTAAATGAACAGTTATTAGATACACATGTTGGGTTGCGAACACTCCTTTGAGTTCCTCACTTCTCATCTATAGTGCGCACCTAACGTCCCACGTACTCATACTACCCAAATTAACTAGGTCCCAAGTATCTAACGAACCACAAACCAATCTGGCTCACCCGTACGCTACATTCTCTCTTGATTATCATTACGTCTTTAGTTAAGTTTATCTTTAACCTACCCATACCGCCCATACAGTACGTTACTGAACAACTAATAATTAACACCACACTTATGTTATTATTAATTCAAGTTAACATTTCACACAAGTCATCGTTCACACCATATAATTAAGTTCCTCCACTTAAATTTCATTTTAAACTTACTTTATCTATTCTTCCTACTATTTACACATTAGTAGATTCAGCATTGTTTATATATACACTATCTAGTCTCATTACTATCGCATATAATTAGCTGATCATTACGTTAGATATACGCCATCTAGTCTCACTACTATCACCCATAAATAGAATAGAACAGCGTTTTAGATATGCACTACATGTTCTCATGACTATCACGCATAATTCGATTAAACATATTTCAGGTACACACCATCTAATCTCACTACCATCACACATAAGTAGATTATTTATACGATATATATTTCACACAGAATATATACTATAAGTGCATACTTTGCATTCATGTCCCCGTATCACACATTAAGGACTATTAGTTACGGATGTCCCCTCGAACTTGGTTTGAAAATGTCTCATCAAATTTGGTTCGGAATGTCTCATCGAACTTGGTTTTGAATGTCTCATCGAACCTATCAATCAATTTAGTTTGGAATGTCTCCTTAAACTTGGTTCGGATTGTCTCATCGAACCTATCAATCAAGTACATAATAGGTATTCCCTCCACCTATAGTTAAATCAATAGGTATACACACAACCTAATTATCCGTACTCGTACATAGTATATTCCTCTCGAATACTCACCATAAATATTGCTTTACGATTTATTCCAACTATCGTATTTATTTAAGTATTCACCCAATTCTTAGGGCCTTAGTTTCCCCTTTATTAATTTTATTAGTCAAATCAATATTTACCCTACTGGTCTACTTGCTAATTCATTCAACATATTCGTAATCCGTTATCTTTCTCTCCCATAAGTTAAGACATAATTCATCCAAATTTATTCTCGTCTTAATCCTCTTAATAAGACTAAGGCACAACCCCATCATAGGCCTATTGTAATATAATAAATCCCTTATTATAGTCTAACAAAGTTCCAAGAGTTTTTTCATGATAACTATTTATAAAGTCTAGGCCAAAAAGGGAAATTTCCTATATTCAAGGAAACCGAATCGATTCGCCTCGAGGCCGAATCAATTCGTGACCGAATCGATTTGGCTCTGGGCAGAATCTATTCGAAATGGTACTATTTGTCTTCTTCCTCTACGTTCATGCATTTTTCACCATTTTTAATTAACATATCTCTCATGTATCTTCGCTAAATTCAAAACTGATTGTTTTTAACTTCTTCTATAGGCGTTAGGATGATTTCTAATGTGATTAACTCATCAAAACATCACGAATTCAATTTAAGATCAGATTATCTTTAGAAACCCCCATAAAAACCCTAGTTTATGTGTTCTCCAAGTCTGTTCATCAAGAACCCAGATGTAATTCATTCTAATTACCCAAAGTTCCCTGATTTCTTGTCATAAACATAAAGGAATATCTCTACATGCATTCCTATCTCAATTCATGAAATCAAACGCTATTCTACATGGGTATTATAACATGCTTATAATAAATTTCCATTTAAATACTTGCCTCTCCAGAGCAGGTCTGAAATTCATTGGCATGATGATGTGGTGGTTCTCCCCTCACTCCGATCTCGATTACGTTGCATTCGGGGCGAAAAACAGTGTAGGAAGCTTAGTTCTCCCCTCCTCTTCGTCTTCTATGGCCTCTATTTATTTAGATTTTTGTTAACCCTATTTCCCTTTCTCTAATGGCATATCTAAGCTTAATATTTTCGAAGTTCACTATACCTCAAACTCCCGAATGACCGAAATTCCCTTAAAAGGTGTAGGGTTGGTCCAAAATCACCCCGGGACCCAAACTATACACTCAGATACACTTTTTTGACAATTTTGAGCTTTTTAGAACCATCGGTGACCTCAAAATCATCATCTGAGTAACTTTTAAATAATCATCTTATTTTTACCTTAAAATATGGCATGCGTGAAATTAACTTAAACTGAATTAATTAAATCTAAATCACCGAATTAAATAATATCTCCAAACTAAATAAAAACTAAATCCCTAATTTAATTAATTTCAATATTCTGCAAAAGTGCGGGGTGTTACAATTTAAGCATAGTCGAGATACCCTAACAATCAACATCTACCGTAGATTATATGCAACTCGTGCCACTTGCCCATTGGGCATCATTCCATTCTATCAACATTTTAAGTCATTTTATGTCACCAGAATTTAACTTAAGCACCTCATACGAACAACTATGGTGTTACCACTATAGGCTTGCAAGGACACCCGTAAATTACTACAATTCTAATAAAAAATGCAAAAGCGATTAATAACTATGAACTTAATTGTGTGCCACTTAGCATTAATCTTACTTGTCGTGCTACCCTATTTTCCTTTACTATCGAGGACGTCATAGCACTAGCATGACCGGCCCTACCGAATACCGATGTCTGATACTGACCTCACCATGTCACACCCAAAATGAACCTTGAACCTAGAGCTATGATACCATCTGCAATGCCCCGACCTGAATTTATGGGTTACCCGTGATTTAACCTAGTCCGACCCGAGTGTTAGGTGTAAAGTGAAATGAAACAACCTAAGTAATGTTGCTAGTCCTGCTTAAATTTAGTTAACATTTCATTTGTTAGCATGTGATTCTAGTTTTAAAGTAAACAACTTGAGGGACCGATGGAGAGCACCCGAAATTCAAGTAAATAGAGCTACCAACGTAAAATAAATAAAGAATACTTACCTGTATAGCTCTCTTAAATACAAAACCACATTCAACATGTCATAACAAAGCGAGGGTGTGAGCCTATGCCCAGCGGGAATATACAAAGCAGTATGGAAACGAACAGTAAAAAGGATAATCACATGATACAACGACATGCATGCGAAAATATGTATGTATCCACATATATGTATGCATACCTTTGAAAATACATGTTCCAATGCATTAACTATTTTACTTCCAAAAACCTTACTTGTTCAAATTAATTTACCTTAATCTTGTAAAAACTTCCTTTACTCATACCTAATATTTATCACTTTATTTAACACACCCTGTTCAACACTTGAAACCACTGCACTTAATTTATCTAACCATATTCCTTGACCGGAATTACCCTTTTTATTCATTTAAATACACTTTAGCATTTTCTTTGAAAATCACCATTTAAACACAAGCGTTCATCGTCTTAGAAAACACTTATTGTCATTTGAAAGCCATTTTCAATACACTCTTATGTAAATTGTGGGTTTAACCACTTATGTTACTTAATCACCCATTTACCCACATTCTTTACCATTTTACCTTACTTTATGGACATTAATAGGTTTACGCATTTACTTGTTCATTTCACTTTTACCGAAATATGTATTACATTCATTTAAGTTAGGTTGTATTAACACATTTTACCACACAACCCATTTTTAACATGTTCCATATTTCCTTTATCTTTTCTTGAAATATTCCTATACCGCATACTTCCACGAGCTCCACACCGACGGCTATGCGCACCATATGCTCTAACCAGTGTTTTAGGGATTTTCACCCAAGGGATCCGGGCCCATCTCACTTTTATCCCAGTGTCATCCGAGTTCCCTTTTATTTATATTAATATTTTACAAATTTCCACATTATTCCACTTCCTTTTTACCGGATCGAAGCCAAAACCCGTGACTTTACGGTCCCAACATGTGTTACACTTTGAAATTTTATCATTTCATGTCCTTTACACTTTAATCTTGTTTTTATTCCTAAAATCATATTCGTTTAGGACCACTTTGTGTAACACCTATCCCAATATTTTTATTTCATAAAAATGTTCCATTTTAAGTTAAATTACCATTTTACCCATTTGTTTCCAAAATCACTTTTTACTCCATTTTCAAAAGTGTTAATTTTTCCAGAAACATTATTAAGTCATCCGCACTAAATTCTTAAGTGTTTTAACATATTAACACCCTTTTTAACCTTGGATTATCATTCTACTTAATTGAAAACACTTTTACCTCATTAGTTCTTTCAATTTCATAAGTGTTAATATTTTACAACATTACTAGGTTACACATATTAACTTTTCCATGTTTACCCATTAACACTTAATGACTACTTTTATCAATATTTTCCCAAAATAAATATTTCTTTACTTTCTTTATCCAAGAAATCCATTTGCCTTTAAGACTACTTTTACAAGAAATACCATTTCTTTTTACCAACACAAGTAGTCGTATATTCTCATGTTCATCATATCTTTAGTCCCAATTTCACACACTTTGAAGACAACTTTCTAACTTTTCTTATTTTATGTTTAAACCCAAAAAAATCTTATTCAAATTTGTTTATACACTTAATACCAAAATACTACAAGTTTATACGCATGAGAAGATGGATTTTAAACCCCCAAAAATCACACTACATGGTTTAAACATACATTTCATTCTAGAATTTCATAACACTTGCAAAATTACATTTTTAAGACATAAAAGACATTTAATTTCTTCAAATCCAAAAATTATTTATTTTTAATAAAATTGCCATTTTTGCAAGAACATCATTTCATCGATATTTACCAAAATATGTCATTATCTTCAAACATTTTGTTTCATAAAAATATTTTCATCAATGTATTTAGAAAATATACCATTTTTCATAAAACATCAACTATGCTTATTTCAAAACCTTATAATATTTCTTCTTTAATTTCAACAAAATAACATTTTTTCAACATTTATATTCCATAAAAATGGTCACATTTTCTATCAAACTTATATTATTGAAATCAAAATTAAAAACATGGAACAAGGATCACTTCAAAAACATTTTTCAATCAGTTAGTGATGGAGAGGATAAGGTAATAATTAAAGAGAATGCTTTTGAATTATCCCCTAATGAAATTCTAGGACTGAATTGTTTCAACCAAAAGAACAACTTAATATATCTTTGTAAAGGGAAGAAAGTTATTGGCCTCAAAACGGTCATCTTAAATAGCTAAAACAATGTTATCTCAACACAAAGTTTTTTCATGCTTCAGTAAAATCCAGGAACCGAAGGTTAACCATTAGTAGAATTAAGAAATGCAATGACCAATTGGAAGATTCAAATGAAGAAATAGATAAAATTTCTATCCCATTTTCAAAACCTTTTGAAAGCTTTTTGAGGCAAAGTTTGGAGGAACATATTGTGTATTCAAATTCAAGTCTTGGACCCGAAATTTTGTAAGTCGATAATTATTAATGAAAATTATTATTTCATCTGGAAATATTTGTGTGTCAAATATAATGTGTGGGTAGTTTAACTACTAGGACTTAGGTGATGTTTGTTATGACTAATTAAATTATGCATATTAATTTAATTTGGTACATATTCTGATGTGTTTTAATTTGAAATAAAAAAAATCGGTATTCACTTAAAATTACAGGGAAGTGTATTTTTAAACCTCAAGAATTAATTATAAATTAATGTTTTAAAAATTTAAAGTTGTCATTTTTGATGGTTTATGCTCGCACTTAGATGTTTTGATACCTCGTGCTTAAATACACATTAAAAATTTAGATTATGATATTTTCAAGGGAATAGGGATTTATGGTGTCTAATTTAAGGGACGTTAAAATATTTTGAACGCATGTAATATTTTATTCAAAATGTACGCGACAAGAGTCAGTATATTTTTTGTTTTTATTTCGAATTACGGAATTAAATTAATGTGTAAATTTAATTAGAATTTACAAATGGAACCAAAGTCCTAGTTTCTTGCACATTTGATATTAACTCTTACTTGTTCATTTATTACACTTTTATTTTTATTTTAGAAACTCATGCACATTTATAGACTCATATGTCTAGTTGGACAATCAATACTTTATAAAAATTGACGAAATCTCTGTGGGTTCGACACGTACTTACACCCGCTATATTTCAATAGCCCGTACACTTGCGGTAATTTTAATATTTAAAATTTGACAACAAGTTTTTTGGCACCATTGCCGGGGATTTTGGTCCATTTTTAGAATACTGATTTTAGGACTAGTTTAATAAAAACAAAAAATATATTCCAGCAAAATTTCTTAATTATTTCCAGATTAAAAAAAAGGTGTTTTAAAATCGAATTTAAGTCTTTTTTGTGAGAAAACTGTTGTTTTTTAAAATAGTTATCTCCCAAAAGTAATTAAAAAAATTGATAAAAAATCCAAAAAGAAAAAATATTCTGGAAACTCTAAGATTACTTGCCTTCTGAAAAAAAAAATATATTTAAAAAAAATGAAAAATCCAAATTAAAAAAAATAGAAAAAAATTCCCAAACATTCAAATTTCCAGCAGCTTATTTTTTTAATATTATTTTAATAAAAAAAATAAAATGAAAAAATATCATATTTAAGCCTTTTTGTGATTAAATAGTTATTTTTTACACCAGTTTTGTCATAAACTACCTAAAAATTTGAAAAATTGGATATTAATTTTTTTTCTTCTAGAAATCTTCAGAATTTAACGCTGCTGTAATTTATAAAAAAAAATCAGATTGAAAGTCTTTTATGAATAACTAGTGTAGCAACCCGTGACATTGGAGACTGAGAAATTAAATTTTTGGGAAAATAAAATTTAATTAAATTGAAGAATTCAAAATTTTGGGAATTTAGGCCCAAAAATAGAGAATATTTCAAAGTATTTTGGATGATGATTTTGAGGGTACCATCGATCTCAAAAGGGTCGAGATAGTCAAAATGATTGTCATTGGATTTTATTTCGGTTCCGGATTATTTTTAAGTCAGTTTGACTCGAATTGGAGTAAACGAGTCATTTAAAGTGTGTATTAACATTTAAAATTGGGTTTATTGTTTAAGGGATTTAAGAGGCTTACGGGACAAGCCTTCTCATTTAGAGAAGGAGAGAAAGAGAAAGAAAAGAGAAAGGAAGAAGGAGAGAAGAAGAAAGGAAGAGAGAGAGGAAGAAAAGCTTGGAGATTCCGGCCCAAATGCGTTTTCGAGGATGATCCAACCTCTACAAAACTGAGTCAAGTGTTTAATCTTGCTAAATAAGTCATTTTTGTATTTTATTTCATAATTTGTGGGTTAAAGAAATGGTTTTTAGGTATGAGCATCAAAACCTAATTTTTGGTTTAAATCTTGAAATTGATGTTTATAATTGGGTTTAAGGGATTTAAATTGAGGAGATTAGATATAGAATGGGTTCTGATGTTTGGAAACATGTTAGGGATGAAGATTTATGGTTGGGAAATAATATATGGGAGTTTTGGAAGTTTTGGGTATCTAGAAAAATAGCCATTTTTGTGGCTTTCTGAAATAATCGAATCGATTCGGCCCTAGCGAATCGATTCGCCACTCTCAGGTCCCTTGGACTGAATCGATTCGGATGGGCCGAATCGATTTGCTTCTGGGGCCGAATCGATTCGGAAGGGCCGAATAGATTCAGAAACAGGGCATTTTGAGGAATTTTCTTTATAGTGAATTCAAACCCTTTTTTGTTGGGTTTATTGGTTTGGGGCCTTCTCTTATGATGCAAGAGAAATGTTTTTGGAGACATATAAGGGGTTTCTCACATATTATGATTTTGGGGACCAATGAGAAAGAGTAGTCGCTTTATCCTTAGAAATGATAATTTAAGGAGTAAATCAGAAGTGTTGGGCTAGGGGAATCATGAGATTAAATGAACCGTAGTCCGAATTGAGAACGATTGGATCGTACTATCAACTAGAATAATTGGTAGCATAAATTCTAGTCAAGATAGTTATTACATAATCGGGTAGAAGTAATCATTGGGATTCCAATACTTGAGATAAATTTGGGCTAAGTTGAGGTTTATAGACTATTAGTTATGTATATACATCAATAGTCGAAACTAGTATTAGAGTCACGAATGTCCTTTTGGAGATATATGGAATGTGTAGTGATTGTTAACTACACTAAACTTTAGGTGATAACCCTAATGTTGGATATATATTTTTATTTTTGGGAGACTATTCATAATAGGAAAATGGATGAATATGCTTCAAGTGAGGGATTGTATTAACATATCGAGGTAAATTAAATGAATTTGTGGTGACGTCTTGTATATTGAGGATTATGTATACTTATAGTCGAGTATATATATCTTATACATATGAACGAGAATTAGTTGGTATATATAGATATATGGATATGTGAATATATGTATATATATATATCTGTATGGTTATGAATATATGGATATATATATTTATGTTGTGGATACACATGTTGTGAATACTTAAACCTTATATGATGGTTTAATGTTTGATCATATGATGGGATCATATGGATGTATGTATATTGTGCATGTGAACGATATACGTACTTATGTGGTTAAGCATACCTACTCATGCTATCATTGGGAAGTTTCAGCGTAGAGGGTGAGCATCCTGGCTCGAGGAGCCGGGTGTTGATATTCCCCAGGTCATAGTCGTCCCGGGTGTTATTATGTGATTTATATTTTTGGGATGAGACATGGTGGGTATGTTTCATCTCATTGCTGGTTTGGAGCTATGGCCGCTTCCCGGGACGCCGTGTGTGTGAGTTTACCACGAGATGGGTGTCGTTTAGTCCCACCATGGTGGTCCCCAGTATTGCTACGTGAGCCGGGCACTAGGAAGATGATAGCACGGTGCAGTTTTATCGGTGATATATAGAGCCGGGTATATTTATGTGCATGGCCATTGTACATCCGATATGATATGTACACTTGGTCATGGGTATGGATGATGGTATATATATATATATAAATATATATATGGTTAGAATAAAATGTCTATATATATATTTATATATCCTATAGATAAAAGGATATGGAATCTTTGTGGAGTACATCTTGGATGATTATGGTGTACTAGATTGATGGAGGTTGATGTATCACATTTAAGGAATATTTCGGTTACATCATCCCAAGGACATTATTGGAGAGTTTTAGTTTTTTTCATAATTTTAGTCTAAAATTTAGTTATAGTAGTAGTATAATATGGTATGTATGGCATTATGGATCTCTAGGATCGACGTTGTCAAGGAATAGTATAACGGGGTGGTTCTTTGTTTGGATTTCGCTTTGCGAGACACCCCACGCATGAAACGTAGTACAATATTGAAATTGGAGAGAAGTTTTGTCAATAAAAGTTTGTATGCATGTTCTTTATTAATTAAATCATATGATTCAACCCAAATATATATGGGTAACTTATTAAGAATTATAATTGTTTTAAATTATAAACCGGAATCCATTAAGCCTAGTATGTCATATATGTTTATAAAAACAATTAGGTGTAATTAGTAAGAGTGGGTTCTGGGGCTACGATAGGAAGGTAGATCTCGTGGGTATAGGTTATGCCTATGGTAAGTTTGGTTATCCTTATGGGTGGGGTAACTCAATTAAAATTTGAGGACGCGAATACGTGCGCGCCGTTAAATGAGGGGTGAGTTGGGGTTTCGAGAGTGCAATTCCACTTTAATTATGAAATAAGTGCACCGATATTTATTATGCACGGTTAATACACTTGCTAAATATTTTTCACAACTCGGGCTCTGACCCGTTTACTTTTATCTCATGCTTGTATATATATATATATATATATATATATATATATATATATATATATTATTACAGGTGTCCTACCGCATGGATGCCGGATGACCTTCTATGCAGTGTCTTGGGAGCCGTGACATGTGCGGACTGTTGCGGGATGTATCTTGTAGTCGCTTCCTACTTCTTTAAAAATATAGGTAGGATTCATGTTGTGTATCAGGTTTATACCTAAGGGATATTTATAGATGTGTATATTTATTCCATTTCAGTTATTGTATTGGCTATGACCCGACAGCTTATTCGGGTTTACTTCTTTGTGGTATATTGAGTTGTAGTTATTTATTTCATTTTATCATAGCATTTCATTTGTCATAGTTATTTCATGCATCTTTCTTTCCTTTATTAGTAGTGTTATAGTTTTGGTTTGTTGTTTGTTGCATATTTTATTTAATTTTTAACATCTCGCTTATATGATACCGAGTAGTTAGTCCTATATTATATAGTATGGACAGTTGATGTTGAGACTGGACCATCTGAAACTCCTGATTTAATGTAGTATAGGGCTGGCCACCCATTATTATTTTGAGCGGGTTGTTACAACTAGTTATTTTTAACACTGGTTTTCTCATAAAAGTACTCAAGAATACAAAACCCCAAAAAAAATATATCGAGAAAAAAAAATTACTTATTTCCAATATCATTTTTTTCCTAGTATATATATATATATTACCAATCTTATAGTGTGCTTTTATTATTCTTATTTCTCTTTAAAATAAAAAATACATTGTGAGTGCATATGTAATTATTTTTGTATTTAATAATTTTTGTTGCACTTTAAGCCTGGTATGGTTTTTGTGATCTTTTTCAGATAAAAAACAAAAAAGAAGAGACTAAAAAAAATAAGAAAAGAGAAACAACACGGAAAAGAAAGCAACCATGGGAAAATCATTAAAGTTACTTGTGCAATCTTGCCACGCGCACAAGGTACTCTCGGAGATGACTGAAATGGAGGCGATATTTTCCTCCGATCGACGTCAAATAAAACTTAGGCCCGGCGTAAATAAGTGACCGTAAAAGTTCCAAGTCGGAGGTAAGTCTTGTGTGCTCCTACGTGAAACTATTTTCGCAAATTTCAGTAAGCACGTTTCATACTTTTACTTAGGAAAAAATGCAATTTTAAGATAAGGTGTGGATTTAATCACCCTTCCTTGATCCATAAATCATGAAGCTACCCGAGCATCTGCATAACTCAAGCCATAATTTTAATTTAAAATTTATTTGACATTGGTCATAGGGTATCACATAGCTCATAAGAATATTCTTTTCAAGGCTAGGATTAAAAGCTAATCCAAACATAGAATTTTCAAATCGATGCCATTTTGACCTTGACTAGGATTGGTAGTTTTTAATGAGCCTTCGTATCGACCACCTACCTGGAGGAAAAATTTGGTAATTGAGGCGATGGTCTGGAGTTTGTCGTCTTTTAAATTCCCCCTCGTCAAGAATTAGGAGATCTTTAATTAGGGAGATTATTTCGGAGACCCATTGTCGTTGAATAATCTTGAAAAACTAGATCTTAAAAATTGAACTTCCCCTCACCTAATTCAGATAAACTCAAAATTGCTTTGTGTTAGCTTAGGAATTCTGTGGTCCTATGTTGGATTATTTTCTTTCCATATTACTACTACTACTACTACTACTACTACTACTACTACTACTACTACTACTACTACTACTACTACTAATAATAATAATAATAATAATAATAATAATAATAATAATAATAATAATAATAATAATAATAATAATAATAATAATAATAATAATAATAATAATAATAATAATAATAATAATAATAATAATAATAATAATAATAATAAAATATAAAATTTTCAAAAATCCAAAAATATTTTCAATATAAGTGAGTTCTGAAATGATTTCTTACTATAAAATTAATTCACAAATCTCTCAACTTATAAAAATTTTGACACTTAGCCATATAATATGATCGAAAATGGATATTGAGGCGAAAGTTAATATGCTTAACGAATAAAAGTGGATATTTTAACCGAGTGAGATTTTGTACCATTCATTATTTTTGAGAGATTTAAATCAATCCGAGTTAAAATAATTCAAACTTTCCTTCAGTGCCTAATTCGTCGATGATCTCAAAATCTTTATTTTGTTCGATTACTGAAAACTGAAAGTTAAAATGTGAATCGTATACAATAAATGCCTTAGTAAGTTGACTTGAGACACAAAATTGACTAAATGGAACTTGAGAAAAGATATTAGGCCATCGTTTTGAAAGCCCCAAAATAAAGCTTAAATCGACCTTTTTACATTATTCCGTTGCAAGACCATTTGTGCCAAAATGAAATGAGCCTTTTATTGAAAGCCAAAAAATCCATACCCATTTTTCTGAGAATATTAAGGTAAAAATATGGTAAAAGGACAAAAGAAGAATGTTTGATAGAATAATATGTGAAGAGAAAAGAAAGAAGAAAATGGGAGATCAAAAGAATGAAAAAAAAAAGAGAAAATGGAGTATGCGAGTCGAAAAAGAAAAGAAATGAAAATTGAGGTTGGAAAGTGCCTAAAAAGTCAAAATCCCGATAATCTCTATATTCTGAGAAAATTTTTGAAACTCCAAAATATGTTCTTTCTAACCAAAATCGAGCCTATAATACAACCGAAGTCCTAATTGATCTCAAGTAAAGTTAGTTATAGTGTGGACAGAATGAATGGGATATATGGTGTGATTTAATACTTTCAAAAAGTAATCGATTTTTCATTCACGAGATCATAATCATCCATTATAAAATGTCCGTCTTTCATGATATACATGTGAAGTTGCTCATTAAAATTACTCTTTTATTAACATATATCGAGAGAAACTACCAGTTTCCGAGTGCTCGATTGTGAGTGCATTCCGTGAGATTTTGAAATCAAAACAAACTTTCGAATAAGAAATGGAATGATCAAATGTTTTGAAATGGACGATTATATTGACTATGCACACACACGATAAGTTCATATTGGAAAGTTAAGTTCTACTATATTTATGAAGTTTGCATTCAAACTTAGTTATATTACATTTGTGTCTTTTGTAAATAGAGTCAAGTTTTCAATTTTGTGGGTATATTCACTGCAAACCCTCATAAGACAAAATTCGTGCACTAAGGTAACCAAGGGGTTTAATGGCTTGTTGCACATGCTAAGTGCAATCGTGATTCTTACAAAAGTGAGTTAAATTTTAATTTTTTTCTCTGGGACTAGCAAGGTTTAGGTCTGGGCATATTTCAAAAACATGTTGTCAAATTTTAAATGTTAAAATTGCCGCAAGTGCACAGGCTATTGAAATATAGCGGGTGTAAGTATGGGTCAAACCCACAGCTATTTCGTCAATTTTTGTAAAGTATTGATTGTCCAACTAGACATGAGTGTATCAATGTGATTGAGTTTCTAAAATAAAAATAAAAGCAGAATAAACGGAAAATTAAGAGTTAATATCAAATGTGGAAGAAACCAGGACGTTGGTTCCGTTTATCAATTCTAATTAAATTTACACTTTAATTTAATTCCGTAATTCCGAATAAAAACATAAAATATACAGACACTCGTCGCGTACATTTTGGAGCATAAAACATTACATGCGTTCAAAATATTTTAACGTCTCTTAAATTAGACACCATAAATCCCTATTGCCTTGAAAATATCACGTTCTAAATTTTTAATTTTTATTTAAGCATGATGTATCAAAACGTCTAAGTGGAAGCATAACCCATCAAAAATGACAACTTTAAATTTTTAAAACATGAATTTATAATTAATTCTTGAGGTTTAAAAATACACTTCTATGTAATTTTAAGCGAATACCGAATTTTTTTATTTCAAATTAAAACACGTCGGAATATGTACTAAATTAAATTAACATGCGTAATTTAATTAGTCATAAAAAACATCACCTAAGTCCTAGTAGTTAAACTACTCACACATCATATTTGACACACAAATATTGCAACATGAAATAATAATTTTCATTAATAATGATCCACTTATACAATTTTAGGTCCAAGACTTGAATTTCAATACACAATATGTTACTCCAAACTCTGCCTCAAAAATACTCTCTACACATATTTTTTTTTATCTCTTAAAGTGTGTCTATACTACACCGTGTGTAAAAATCCTCTAAAAAAATATGTCTCTAATTATGTCTCTCCCCCTCATTTATAGATGAAAAAAAAGAACTCCACACGGAAGGAAATGAGGAAGTGATGGAGAAACATAGTGGGAGGTGATGTTGGTTATTGTGGACTGGGAGAGAGAGTATGAGTAGTGGAAGATGTTGAATACTGGTGAGAGTGTGTTGGGATGTGTCGTGGGGGTAGTTTTAAGAGCAGCTGTGTTTTGGTGGAATTGAGGATGATGATGAATAGTGATGTGGGGTTAGATTGGGTGTGAGTGTGTGTAGGGGTTTAGGGGTGAGGGTGAGTGTAGGTTTGGGTGTGAGTTAGGTGTATGGGGATAAGGTGTGAGTGTGTAGGATAAAGTGTGTGTGAGTTGTTTAGGTGTATGTCAGTGTAAGGTAGTTAGTATGTGTGTGTGTCTATTTTGTACCTAATTAATAAAACTAAAAATAGCACTTACCTAATATTTATAACTACTAAAATAATTACAATCTATTGAACTAAAAATTAAATTCTAACCTAAAAATAAAAATAAAAAGTCATAAAATAAAATAATATTAATAAACCTAATCTAATAAGAAAATTACTAAACTGATAATAAAAATAAAAATAAAAGTCACGCCTATATTATTTACTGACACGGACTTAGTACTATATAAAATGACACACATACTCACACGCACTACTATATTTACATAAAATGGTAAAACACAAAAAAAAATAGTAAAATTGACTCGAAGAAAATATAAAATAACAAAAATAAACCTGTACACAAATGAATATAAAAATTACTAAAAATATGTACGTGACTCAAATAAAAATATATAACACAAACTAAACACACACACAAGGTGTCGGTATGGGTTGGGCTCGGTTTAAGGGTTGGATTGGGTTAGGGGAGTGATTTGTGACTTCTCTTCGGGATTTGACCTTTGACTTTCTTTCGGCTTCGAACTTTGCATGGTCATAATTTCTTCTTTTCAACTCTGATTGACACATCATTTGAACCCAGGCGTCCCTTGATTCAAGGCCTTCAATTTCCATGGTTGGTCCGAGTTCGAAATGAGTCATTTGAATTTATAATTTCTCCCCTGAAGGTGCGTAAGTGACATTTTCATGCTCAATTTGCGTTTGAACTTCACCTTTTTTTTTAAATCTGTCAATACTAAAAAACAAACTTGCACAAGAGATTAGCAATATAAGATGTGAGCCTGAAGTTCTCAAAATTGCATTATTAACCCCATTTATTCTTAAATTTGTTTTTTTCTCTAAAATAATAAAAATGGCTCTAAAAACATTTTATTGATGGTGCAACAGAACTAACAAGGCCAAGATTTGGGTATAAATAATTCAAAATAATGAACTCATCAATTTCAAAATAATAAATAATGAATTTTTAGAAGTAATTAACAGAGTCATTACTAAGAAATGAATCAAAATATCTTTTATTTTGCAACAGAGGAAGAAATATTGTCATGCATTAAAGGTCTTTATCCTTCAAGTGCACCTGGACCAGATGGATATGGTGGAGATTTCTATATCAAGTATTGGGACACTATTAAGCCAGACCTTATCAATGCAATACATGCCTTCTTTATAGGTGATGACATCCTAATAAGTTGGACTTCAACTAATATAGACTTTATCCCAATGCTATCTAATCTTTCATCTTAAGCTCAATTTATACTAATAAGTCTATGCAACTTTTCTAATAAAATTATATCTAAAATTTTAAGTGATAGAATTTCATCAATTCTTCCTTCAATTATCTCTCCAAACCAAAATGGTTTTGTTAAGGGAAGGAGCATTCAAGATAATATTCTCCTAGCCTTAGAAACGTTTCAAACCTTGGGAAAAAAGCTCATGGGAATAATTTCATAATCAAACTAGACATGGAAAAGCATATGACAAAGTATATTGGCCATTTTTATGTGAAGTGCTCAGAAAATTTGATTTTAATGAGCTCTTTATTAATTTGGTTTGGAGACTCATTTCTAATAATTGGTACTCTTTAATTATAAATGGTCAAAGAAAAGGTTTCTTTAATCCTACTATGGGTCTGAGACAAGGTGATCCCTTGTCTCCTAATTTTTTTATAATTGCTGCTAAAAGCCTAAGTAGAAACATAGACAAAATTTCCCATCAAAATAAAGCCATAATTTTTTCTCACCCTCAAAAGAGTCAACTGATTTCTAACTTAGGCTTTGCAGATGATATTATCATATTCATAAATGGGGGTTGCAAAATTCTTAAAGACATTATCCAACTTCTTAAAGCTTATGAAGAAACATCATGGCATTCAAAATTCATTATATATTGATGAAAAAAATAGCCCTGCAAGGAAGAAGGTTATAGCAGATTATATAAGGATTGAATTGCAAAAATTTAACTATGAAATATTTAGGTTGCTATATGAATAAAGGTATGAATGAAATCATTCAATTTTATGAATTAATCTCTAAAATTAGAGATAAACTTAATACCTAGTCATCTAAACTAATTTATCAAGTAGGTAGACCGACATTAATGAGTCATGTCCTTCAATCAATGCCAATGTACACATTATTAGTTCTTAATCCTCCTAAAATAGTCATTAAAAGATTGAATAAAATATATTCTATAAATTTTACTGGGGAGGTACTAACAAAGAACAACCTTATTAATGGACAAAGTGGTACAAAACTTGTTTCCCTTTTGAAGAAGGTAGCCTTAATTTCAGAATTCTTGAAGATATAGTTATTGCATCTAGTTTCAAACTATATTGGAAATACAAGATTGTAAAGGCCTACGGGTTTATTTTACAAGGAAAAAAATATCATAGAGGCTTGTCTATTAAAAATGGTTCCAAAGTAATGAAAAGGATTGCAAGTGTTATTGATAGAGAAGATGAATACATGGATGAGGAAAATCAAATCTGGAACCATAAAAAAGATGAGAATTTCCTTTAAATCAACCTATAATATTTGTAGGAAGTCCAGGCCAATTTCTTTAAGTTGGAAAATTAATTGGATATCTAGATGCCCAATGAAATTATCCAACTTCATTTGGAAACTTCTTAATTATTAATTTCCTTTTGAAATAGGTATTCAAAGAGTTGTGATAAGATTGGATTCTATACGTAGGGACTGCCACTCAAATGAAGATAGTAGCCAACATGTAGTAATTAATTGTAAAATGGATAAAGAGGTTTGGTTATATTTCTCTAAAATTTTTGGATTGAATATTAAGTTCTCAACTTGCGGGTCTGCTATGTTATTTTGGTGGATGTTTAATCCCAAAAGAGATCACCAAAAAACTTTATAATCTATTATGCATAAGATAATATTCTGGAATCTTTGGAAGGTAGGAAACAAAAAACTATTATATAATATCAGTTCAAATTCTTCAAATATTATTCAAAATGCAATATATCTTGGCTCTAACATTCTTAGAAACACTAACTTTTATGACAAAAGTAATCAAGAAGATATTCAAATAATATACTATTTAAACATCAAAATAAGGCTTAATCAAGTGCAGATAATCAAATCTGCATGAACCAATCCTCCCATGGGTCAATTCAAATTGAATATGGATGGATCATCCAAAGGAAACCCTATTTCTATTGGAATTGGAGGTGTAATTAGAAATCTTGAAGGATTATTTCTTGTTGGATTTGAAAAGTCAATAGGCATCCAAACTTCAATGAAAAAGCAATGGGTCTAGAAGAAAGTTTAAAACTTGTATCTTAACTAAACATTCATAATGTTATAGTTGAATCAAATTGCAAATATCTTATTGATTTTTTTTAAGACATCAAAACCTCCCTGGTCAAAAATTGGAATTTTAGATAACATTCAAATATCATGTTAATACCAAATCAATCAGATTTTGAGAGAAATGAATTCAGTATCAAACCTCCTTACTTCAAGGACAACTAATTGTAGTCTTGACTCAATATATTGGAGCTTCAATTCTCTTCCTAAATTGGTCACAGGACACCTCAACATGGATAGGCAACATCTTCCTCATATTAGAATAAGGTTAAAAAAATTGTAATGGGGTTATTTATGAAACTCCAAGTTTGTATTGATTTGAAGTTTTCTTTTATTATACTGGGGTTATAATAAACCCCCAAATTTAATTTTCATTCTAGGGTATTGGGACCAACCTTTAGATATAGGTATGTTTGGGTTTGCTAATCTACGAAGAAGATTTTTCTCTATTTTTAAATTTAATAAAACTTGTGGGGGGTACCATCCCTCTTTGATAAAAAAAATAAATGGGAGAATTTGTTAGGTCCCAGCATCCTCAATCTCTCGCGATCACCCGCGAGTACTACCCCCCCCCCCCCCCCCCCCCCACAGCAAACCTAGGGCAAGGGTTGGATTATGGGCCATGGACTGGGCCTCAAAGATATTGGTGAGGGAAGGGGGGCTATTTTTCTTCTTCAAAGGGGCCATAAGAGCCTTCTTCTTTTCCTCTTCCTTCTTCTTTTCCTCGTGACCAAGCTTGAGTCACCAGACTCAGAGGATTCACCCTCCGCCTTCTTTTTGGACATGTCCCTTACAGAGAGGAGGACATCATCATCATCTATAGGCCCCTTTTTCAAAGTGTGCTTTAAGGTGACAAAATAATTTTTGAAAAAGACTTTTTCCAAATTTATAGAATGCACCAAGTTTGTGAACTAATTTCAATTAAGTCCAAATTTTATATTGTTTAATCCTAAACATGCATCTAGGTGATTATAACAAGTAAAATAAAATAAAGTTCACAATGCCAGATGTACGAGTAAACCACAAAGGGAAAAAACCTCGGACGACCCAAGCCAGACAATTACTATGATACGGTTTTATAAAAGAGGATATACATACTTACACAACGAATCGATCCCCACAAGCCTTGACACTCTTCTTCTCTTTGAAATCTCCTCTACAGTGCCCACAGAAAAATCCTTCCACAATACTCGTCCACTGCACATGAGTCCACGAGTGCCTCGGTGTCCACCGATGGAGCTTTGGCAACCGTCTATGATTTGGAACATGACCTTCACTGTTTCTTCACCACAAAACCCCACGAAATAAATTTTTCAATATGGATGAACAAACTCTAGATGGTTCAAATAATATCTTTGTAGCAGATGAGTATGAAAGCTCAGATCTTGAAAATCAAGGATTGTTTTAGATTTTGAAAACCTTTGAACACTTTGTGCAGAAAAATGAAACTATTTTAAATTGTATTTTGGTTCTACACTCTTCGAAATTCTGAGAGAAAAATACCTTAAATAAAAAGGTTAAGTTGGGAACTCGTTGTAACGAGATATCCATGTGGTTCGAATGACATAGACATGTCATTTGAATGACTGCTCATGTCGTTTGAAGTCTCTAAACTCAAGGAAAGAATTCACATGACTCTAAACAAGACTTATATCTGAATAAACGAAGATAAAATCTTTTAAAATCATTTTTAACATTTTAAAATCATTTAAAAACAAAATATCATCCTTAATAAGTCAATTACAGAAATAAAAATCTATTTATGAGTCAAACAATTTTTGTTCCAGAAATAAGTCTGTTACATAGAAATAGACTCAACTGAAAATTTTTCCCTTATAAATATCCCCCTTTGACTATTCTGGGACATAACCTAAATAGTGAAATTCCTAAGATGGGCCTTCAAGCCGTATGACACCTTAATCCCATCCCATGAAACCCAAAATCAAAAAGTACAGGATAAGGACTAGTATATGTATGTCCGGCAAGCATGAGTTGTCTAAATCTAATGTAGTCTTGAAATCTCAAATCGATGAAGAATACCTACACACATGAAATAAACAAGATACCGAGTGAAGTATGGAGGAACAAATGATATAAAAATATCAATATGTAAAACACACCATTATTTAAACATGTGAGAAAATCATGATACCAATTTGTGCAAGACAACATGATACCAAAATATTAACATACATACGATAAAAAACATTATACCAATTTGCAATGCCAAAAGAACATATGTGCTCGTCAAACAAACTCTCCCCCTAGATCACATACATATCTCCCCTTTTTTTCTCGAATAGAGAATAAGTGACAAAGATAAACAGACATATCTAGATAAATAGAGGTAGTCAGGTAAAGATATTTAGAAGATACCAAATCATAGCTAGCAGTAAGTCACAAAAAATGAATCTTCAATCTATGAAAAGATATGACTAAGCAAATCAATGCAGTATAAGAATCAAAGCATGAATAACCACTATTAACTGCGTGCAAACTGTCCAAATGAACCCAGAAGTACCAAAACATAATGAAATCATCTCATATATGAAGCAAGTGCTCAAACAGAACAAGGGATCAAAAATCCGGACAGGGTCGTATGAATGACTAAGCCATGTCATTTGAACAACAGAGGCATGTCATTTGAATGAGGTAAAAAATGACCAAAAATAGTAAGCTATCGTTCAAACCATCTATCTAACGACCCTAATAATGACCATATCTGACACAATTATCGCCTCGAGACTCGTCCTATTTGAACAAGTCTTCGAATGACTTGGATATGTAGTTCTAACGATGTCCAAAAGTTGTTTCAACGACTACAAAAAATTATGTATTCTAGTAATGAAAAGGGCAAAGTTTGGCCGAGTGAAAAAATTTCAGGAAAATAATTACTGAAAATACAAAACAGTAACAAAACAGACTCAAAACTGAAAAATAAAACAAACGAAAATAATGTGAGTTTCATTCTAACATAGTATCAATGTGCTCAAACATGGATATTGAATCAATGGGCGTGAACTACAATAAATAATCACAATATGAACACATCAAAACGATCAAGAAGCTCTAATTGATAGCTAAATGCCATCAAACTTAGTTTTAGCCATATGTGACAATTAATATATTGAGCTTAATGAACTAAACAAACAACATGCATACAAATCCAGAATTTTGACGATTCTATAAATAATAGCGGCATGATACGATTTTCCAACATTAGGATTCGTGATGAAAATTCGTTTATTTTCCATCCAAACACCCTCGTTTATATATATTTTTCTTTTTCAAGCTCTTTTAAGGTTTCTACTTTTCTTAACTTAGATAAATCCTATTAGCCCTATTTTTGCATATGATTCTTTTTATTGCATTAATTTTTTCTTGTGCTCTTTTAATCGGTGGATTTCACGACGAGTTTTTTATACTCTCGTAGCCTTTCCCCGTGAACACTCATCATTTTTTCAATTTAAGCCACATCAATCCTCACGGAAAATGGTTCTTACATGCACACCTCCTCCTAAGTCTAATTATGCATAGATGACAAAATTGAGAGGATAATGTCTCACCAAACTCAAATATGCATGAGATGTCAAACATTCATATAAACTCTTTCATGTGTGCAAAGATGGCATATATACAAAGTCGAATCCAAATGCGGGTCAACATCGAAACAACCCCATTAGACAATGGTTAAGATCATTCAACGCATCATAAATTATGACCAAATGTCCTAGCCACATGGATAATGAAATGATGGGGCTCCAAATACACCAACATGCCACATCAAACATGAAAACTCATGACACAAAAATAAACCAAAAATATTTTTGTGTTTTTCAAAAAATATTTTTGCTCAAAAATTAAAATATTTTTGTATTTTCAAAAAAATATAAAACCAAAAAGCTTTTTGAATTTTGAAAAAAAAAATTATCAAAATAAAATCTTTTTGTATTTTTCTCATAAGACTCAAATGAAAGAAAAATATAATACAAAAAGATACGCATGTCATAACACTAGCAATATATATATATATATATATATATATATATCATGAAGCAAAGACTAGCTTATGATAAATAAGTCAACAAAATAATCCTTTAGGTTTATCATGGGAAGAATCAGTGCAACCAAACAAGAACCATGAAGTTTAATTCCTAAATCCTCTAAGTCCGATTTCCTAACCCAAGTAGGTCTTTAATGATGCATGGGGGTTTTGGGAACCGAAATTATTCCTAAACTTCCTAGGATCATTTTTAAGGTCATAACAAAAACGCCTAAGGTGACTCTTCCTACCGCAAGGAGTGCAAGTGTAAACATGGCGAGAATTGTGACCTAAATGTGAACCTCTCTTAATGTTCTTAGTCAGATCTCTCACACGATTGGTATTGGATTTGGGAATGGGAGCAACACGATCATCGAAGCTTATAGCACACCTATCATCCTTGATTTGGACGGTACCTAAAATCCTATCCAACTTTTTTGACCTTTCCTCCAAATCATGCTTCACCTTACTCGAGTCTTTCAATCTCTCCTCAATCTCACTAATCCTAGACTTAAAAAAATTCCTAGACTCCTCAAACTCTAGAATCTCCTTTTTTATAACCTCCATCAAACCACGAAGAATATCTCTTTCATCCTCAACATATTCTAGTTTCTCTAGAAGAGTCTTCTCCCATGCCCTAAAATCCACAATCAAAGTGTCATTTTTTTCTACGGCATGCTCATTCATTTTAACATCAAGTTTATCTTTTTACCTTTACCGCTTCCTTATACGAATCATTAAAGGGAACTTGCAACTCTCCCACATCAATCTATTCTTCCTCGCTAGCCTCACCCTCACTCACTTGGTATTCACACTCAATGGCCTCTGAAGTCTCATTCACATGAGAATCTTCATGGGAATATTTATCTTCGTCGCTCACATGACATGCCATGAGTGATACAAAGTTGAGCTCAATGGGGGAAATCTCTCCCTCTTCCGGTTCACTATCACTAAAGGTGGCATTATATGCTATCGGTTTCTTTCCCTCCTTCTTAAGTCTAGTGGGGGAACTCCGCTGCCTTATGACCATAACCCTCCCAACCAAAACACCTATCCGACTCATCCCTCTAACATTCTCACTTTTATTCTTAGGGGCGTGATTGAACTTGTTGTTCATGGATTTGTTAAGTCTTTTGGCATCTTTTGATTACTTTTGGAACTTAAGAAACTTTTTGAAATTCTTTGCCAACAAGGTTACATCCTCAAAACTTTACTCTCCGCCTTCCGAGCTTTGAAATCAATGTCCTTTTCTTTATTTGGCACTTGCTTAGAGGTAAACATGTCAAGCTCATAAATTTGTAAGTCGCCTACAAGCTCTTTTAGTTTCTTTGACCCAAGGAGTTTAAAACGGCCACTTTAGGAGTAAATCTACTAGGCAATGGCCTTAAGATTTTCTTTACGACTTGGTTGTCGGGTAATTTATCTCCCAAGTTAAACAACGAGTTGACAATGTTGAACAATCTAGCATAAAAATCATCAAACGAATCACTCTCGAACATATTAATCGTCTCAAACTGTGTAGTGAGGTTTTGAAGTTTAGACCCTTAACCATGCTAGTGCCCTCGTGAGTAAGTGCAAGAATATCCCAAGCCTCTTTTGATTTTCTTTACACGTCATGATTCGATTATACTCTTTTGGTGTGACATGTGAGGAAATAACATGAAGATCTTTAGAATTATAAAGTGCAAGTCTATGCTCGGCTTCAGTCCATGACCTAACAGGTTTTAAAGTAGTGGCCTCTTCCTCTCTCGTGACTGGTGGTGACCACCCTTTTTCGATCGCTAACCCCACATGTTCATCAATTGATTTTAAAGCACTTCTCATTAACAGTTTTCAATAAGCATAATTTTTTTCGTAAAAAATAGGAGTTCTAAAACTATCAAAACTTCTAAAGCTCATCTTTAAAAGAACAAGGGATCAACACAATAAAAAATGTTTCTAGCTATGATACCAATTTGTAGGCCCCCTTTTGAAAGTGTGCTTTAAGGGAGCAAAAAAAAATTCAAAAAACCTTTTTCCAAATTTAAAACGCACCATGTGATATGGAAAATATAGCACCCTGTCGCGGATGTTACTCAGGCATGCACAGAAGCTTATAGGCAGCGACCCTATTCATTACAAGGTGCGGCCTTACTCAGCATAGGGTGCAGCACCCATGGCTTCAGCCTCATACAGGATGCAGCCGTATGCTATTCAGGGTGAGGCCTTATACTACACAGGGTGCGGCACCCACAACTCTAGCCTCACTAATAGGGTGCGGTTTTCTCGTTCACAGCTCCAGTACAGGGTGCGGCACATACCACTTGGCCATATATACAGGCCGCAGCCTTATACTACAGGGTTCAACACCCACAACTTCAACCTCATACAGGATGCATCCTTATGCTATGAAGGGTGCGACACCCACGGCTTCAGCCTCATATACAGGATGTAGCCTTATGCTATGCAGGGTGCATCACCCATAACTCTAGCCTCACTAATGGGTGTGTCCTTCTCGTTCACAGCTCCAGTACACGATGCGGCACATACCACTTGACCTTACATACAGGCCGTAGCCTTATACTACAAGGTGCGACACCCATAGCTTTAGCCTCATGCCAGATGCAGCCTTATGCTATACAGGGTGCGGCACCCATGGCTTCAGCCTCATATATAGGATGCAGCCTTATGCTATGCACGGTGCAACCTTATACTACACAGGGTGTGGAAACCACAGCTACATGCCTGTGTTACAGGCTACATCCCCCTCATTGACAGCTACTCTAGACTTGATATATGTCACGTGATCAGGTCACATGACACAACTCACATACCTCATATAAATAAAGGTCCACACCTTGAGATAAAGGGATTCCCCTCACCCGGGCAGATTCCACAATACCTGGCGAAGCCTTGCCAAATTTTCTCTACATAACCTCAACATACATCTTGGGGTCTACTCACCTATAATATAGTAATATCTCCGGCACTCTCGGAACCGCTAGAGTCGTTTATTCTTCTCTCACATATACCTTGTACGCTCTAATGGCGTTGTAAACTTGTACTATAATATGAATATAATGAGAGTAGAGCACCAAAGTGGACGTAGGCTCATTTTTGTAGCCGAACCATTCTATATCTTGTTTTCATGTCTCCTTACTTGCTTTACTTGTTTATTATGCACTTTACTCATGATTTACTGATACGAGAACGAAAAGTGGATGATTTCTCGTATCAATAATTTGGCGCCGTCTGTGGGAACTAGATATTTAAATTTTGCTTCTCTATGTTTCGATTTGTTAAACACCTTATTTTATTCGTGGGGATCCTTTGGATCATCGTCTCACGAGTAAATTCGGGTTATTGAGCTCTATTTTATAGTTACACCCTTAAATGGGTATTTCGTTATATTCATATTTATTTTAGTCTCTCTTTGATGACTTTAGATCTATTTTACATACCCCTGTGATATCGCCTCACCTAGATAAGGCTGGAAATCTTGATGGGCTTTAGCCCCGTAAAGGTGGGTGATTAGGGAAGAGTTATATTTACTCCCTTTTTGTTATTCTTTACCTATGATCTAGGGTTTATCATTGTAACTGTTCTATTTTGTGCACTGAGAGGTTATTCTCTCATGGATAGACCCTAATAGGTATGCCTTCCACGAGTTTCGAGAGAAAACTTAGTTTTTGGGTTTCAATTTTGGTATTGTACCCTTCACTTCCTAGGTAAGGATACGGCCTAGTAGTTCAACTGCCTTTCTTAATGCATCCTATACCGGTGAAGTTGCATTACATAAGCTTCAAAACATTAAGGAACGAATTCAGGTGGTCTCCTGCTCAACCTTGGTGAATATCATTCAAAGGCCACGGTAGTGCACTTATGTGCCTTACTGGTTGCGGCCTCATCAGTAATGCATTCAAAGGCCACGGCAGTGCACTTATGTGCCTTAGTGACCGCGACCTCATCAGTAATATCATTCGATGGCCACGATGGTACACCTATGTACTTCACTAGCCGTGGCCTCGGCAGTAGTATCATGCACCAGTGCAAGAACTGCATCCCAACTGTATATTTGGTTTATACTATATTTTATGATTACTCACTTTTGCTAGTCTTATCTCAGATTATATATTTTTTAAAGACTTACAAAGTAGAAATGGAAGGTAACTCTAGCCAAAATGTAGAAATGAAGAATGAGATGGCTCAACTATATGACCACATCAACCATCTCTATGACCACCAGGCCTCACTACAGGGCCAAATCAGTTTCTTAGCACAAAGGGTCCTCCTTATAGAGTATGTAGCCTTTACCTTTATGCCAAAGGCCACGGCATTAGAAATTGGAGAAATATCCCAGCTAAAAGCGATGGCCGCGGAAAGCAAGGCCGTGGCCAGGTCCCTAAAGGAGATGAGAAAACAGGAGGAAAAGGAGCTATATAAGAATACACACTGCTGAACTACAGCCCGGAGGATATCCTTTGAAGCATTAAGGAAAAATTTCTCAAGTGGCCAGAGATGCTAAAGACTCCACCTCGTTAGAGGAACGAGGTTAAGTGGGGCAAATTTCATAAAGATCACGGTCATGATACCGAACAGTGTTTCGCACTGAAGGATGAAATCGAGAGGCTGGTTAGGCAAGGGATGCTGTAGCAATTCCTTAAGAATGCATAAAGGATGCAAACAAGCCTGACAGAGGCTGCATACCACATCTCGTCCTTAGTTTTTCCAATTTCAACTATTTCTGTTTATGTTTTATGAAGCTCATTATAGCCCTAATCTTCAAGACTTTATATTTTATTAACAAAGTCATTTGCTGGAGCATGCATATATAAATATGTAAATTAGCAATTTTTTCCATATCTGATTTCTCTCTTGTTTTCATAATCTGTTATCTCACAAAAAGACCTTTTGTCTTAAACAGATTTCAAAGGGAAGAATAACAAATTATATCGAAAGATTATTATTATGGAGAGATGCACATATGGAGGGATTGTGATCTTAATTAGCTCACAAGTTCCCCTCATGATGTACAACTATATCTTATCATATGATGATCATATTCAAAAAAGCATCTGAGGATTCAAGGAGATTTTATTAGCCATAGGGGCTTACAATGCCCGTTCTTAGCATTCGGGAAGTGTCATTAGCCACGGGGGCTTATAATGCCCATTCTTAGCTTTCGGGAAGCGTCATTAGCCACGAGGGCTTACAATTCCTGTTCTTAGCTTTCGGGATGCGTCATTAAGCTGGGAGGCTTATAATATCCAGCCAAGGTTGGCTTTATATATATCAGCAGCTGTGGGTGGCTTAATAACATAAACCAGTCTGGGGAGGCTTGATAGTATTTTGTATATTAGCTGTGAGTGGCTTGATAACATAACCCAGCCTGGGAAGGCTTGATAGTATCCCGTATATTAGTTGTGGGTTGCTTAATAACATAACCCAGCATGGGGAGGCTTGATAGTGTCCCGTATATTATCTGTGGGTGGATTGATAACATAACCCAGCTTGGGGAGTCTTGATAGTATCCCGTATATTAGTTGTGGGTGGCTTAATAACCCATCCCCAGAGGGCTTTAAAATATCATGTATGTCTACAGAGGTCCATTATTCAGATGTTAGGGCCAGAAAGGTGTCGTAGCCATCGTAGCCTTATCATTATGGCTATAGCCGCTAAGTTAATTCATTTAGAAGACATTGCAGAGAAAGACAGACATAATTGTTAATATGCCATAGCTGGATGGCAACCCGCCACAACTTAATGGCAACCTATTCAAGAAACCGGATTAAAAACGACTAAGAGTTGTTGTGGTGGTGACTAGCTGCAGCCCCAAAGCCATATTCCATTGGCACCACAGTTTGTAGGGTCATAGCCCTACAGAGTAGAAAATTTATGAAGTCTACAAGGCAAAAGACAAGCGAAAAGTGCAAGGGAAAAGCACAACAGGCCGCGGCCCTCTTTTAGAAACCACTCATATAGTTTTGCCACAACCTTTTGTCTATTGTAGTTAAAGTAATCTTCCAAGATCATCCAATCAAATAAGTAAGTATCAAAGCAAACAAAGGAATAGGCAAGATAGACAGATAGATTAAAGGCCAAAGCCTTGGCAAAGATTGAAGTTTTATAGACAAGTGGACGCAGCCTGAAATACTTCTACATCTCCTTTTTCTCCTTCTGCAGCAGTCTCAAATTCATCAATCTCAGCCGCAGCCCAGCGTAGAGCCCACAAGAATGTTACCTCAGATGCTATGGCAGGAGTGCAACCCAACCGCAACCCTAAAGTTATTACTGGTACCGTGACTTGGGGGTTCATTATGATGAAAATGATAGAAGCAAAGGAAAAAATGAATGGCCGCAGGCAGTCATCAAGGTGCAATTAATTTGGGCATAATTTTGCAAGAAGTTGAGCTACTAGTATGATTAAAGAAATTCAAGGCTGCGGCACATTCTTCAGTACTTGACTGTTGCCTGGGTTCATACAGGCCACGAAACATTCTTTAGTACTTATCCGCTGCCTGGGATTAAACAGGCAATGGCATATTATATATTACTTAGCCACCGCCTAGGATTAAACAGGCCGCGTCACATTATTTAGTACTTGGCCACCGCCTGGGTTCATACAGCCCGCAACACATTCTTCAGTACTTAACCGCCCCCTGGGATCAAGCAGGTTGTGGCACATTCTTCAGTACTTAGCCATCGCCTGGTTTCAAACAGGCCACGGAACATTCTTTAGTACTTAGCCACCACCTGGGTTCAAACAGGCCGCGACACATTCTTCAGTACTTAGCCGGCATCTGGGATCAAACAGGTCGTGGCACATTATTTAGTACTTAACCGCCACTTGAGTTCATATAGGTTGTGACACATTCTTCAGTACTTAGCCGCCGCCTGGGATCAAGCAGGCTGTGGCACATTATTTAGTACTTAGCCGTCGCCTAGGTTCAAACAGGTCACAAACATTCTTTAGTACTTAACCGCCGCTTGGGACCAAACAGGGTGCGGTACATTTTTCAGTACTTAACCGTCGCTTGGGATCAAACAGGTCGCGGCACATTATTTTACTACTTATCCGACGCCTGGGTTCATACAGGCCGCGACACATTCTTCAGTACTTAGTCACCGCCTACGATCAAACAGGCCACAACACGTTATTTAGTACTTAGCTGTCGCCTGGGTTCAAACAGGCTGCGACACATTCTTTAGTACTTAACCGCCGCCTGGGACCAAACAGGCTGCGGCACATTCTTCAGTACTTGGCCTCCGTCTGGTATCAAATAGGTCGCATCACCTTCTTTAGTACTTGTCCATCGCCTTGTATCAAATAGGTCGCGGTTCCTTCTTATGTTCTTGGCCGCAGCCTAGGCTCAATCAGGCCACGACTCAAATAGGCCGTGGCATCTTCTTCAGTACTTAGCCTCCGCCTGGGCTCAAACAGGCCGCGGCACCTTCTTTAATCCTTAGTCGACGCTTGGAATCAAACGGTCCATAACACGACTAGATCCCGTTTATGTAAGAGGGAACTGGAAGATGAGACTTCTCCTCAATCTCCATGGCAGTCACATAATTCAGCCGCAGCTTTAACCTCATGCCGGATGTAGCCTTATGTTATGCAGGGTACGACACCCATGGCTTTAGCCTCATATACAAGATACAGCCTTATGCTATGCAGGGTGTAGCCTTATACTATACAGGGTGCGGAAACCACAGCTATATAGCTGCCTTACAGGCTGCATCCCCCTCATTGACAGCCACTCTAGACTTAATATATGTCATGTGCTCAGGGCACGTGACACAACTCATATACCTCCTATAAATAAAGGTCCACACCTCGAGATAAATGGATTCCCCTCACCCAAACAGATTCCACAATACCTGGCAAAGCCTTGTCAAATTTTCTCTACACAACCTCAACATACAGCTTGGGGTCTAATTTCCTACATTGTAGTCATATCTCCGGCACTCCCGAAACCGCTACGGTCATGTATTCTTCTCTCACATATACCTTGTACGCCTCTAATGGCATTGTAAACTTGTACTACAATATGAATATAATGAGAGTAGATCACCAAAGTGGACGTAGGCTCATTTTTATAGCCGAACCACTCTATATCTTGTATTCATGTCTCCTTACTTGCTTTACTTATTTATTACGCACTTTACTCATGATTTGTTGATACGAGAATGACAAGTGACCGATTTCTCGTATCAACACCATGTTTTTTATATAATTTTAATTAAGTCCAATTTTATCTTGTTTAATCCTAAACATGCATCTAGGTGATTAAATCAAGTAAAATAAAGTAAACTTCACAATATCGGATGAACAAGGAAACTCCTCAGACGGCCCAAGCGAGACAATCACTATGATACGGTTTTACAAAGGAAGATAAACAGACTTACACAAAGACTCGATCCCCATAAGCCTTCATGCTCTTATTCTCTTTACTCTCTCTTCCACAGTGCCCACGCAGAAATCCTTCCATGACACTCGTCTACAGTACACAAGTCCATGAGTGCCTCGGTGTCCACCGATACAGCTTTGACAACCGTCAATGGTTCGAAACACGGACTTCACCATTTCTTCACCGCAAAACCCAATGAAACAACTTGTTTAATATTGATGAACAAACTCCAGATGGTGCAAACAAGATCTCTATAGCATATGAGTATGAAAGATCGAATCTTGAAAACAAAGGATGGATTTAGACTTTGAAAACCTTTCAACACTTGTTCAAAAAAATAAAACTATTCTAAACTGTATTTTGGTTCTGCACTCTTCGTAATTATGAGAAACAAACACCTTAAATAAAAAAAAAGTTAAGTCGGTAACTCGTTCTAACAAGATCTTCATGTTTTTCGAATGATATAGACATGTCGTTTGAACGACTGTTCATGTCATTTGAAGTCTTTAAACTCAAGGAAAGAATTCACATGACTCTAAATAATACTTATCTCAGAATAAATGAAGGTAAAATCATTTTTAACATTTTAAAATCATTTAAAAACAAAATATCATCCTTAAAACATTTTTTGTGTCCCATAAACATTGTACGTTCATACCTGAGAGTATCTCGGAATGCAATGTGATATGAAGACATGAAACTTGCACTAATAAACATGGCATGATATATATTTGTAGCTTGGCTGTTAGATCTTCAAAACAACACGTCATAAACTATGTGGGTATCGTGACAATATAAAAATCTATCTATGACTCAAACAAGTTTTGTTCCAGAAATAAGTCAACTACATACAAATAAACTCAATTGGAAATTTTGCCCTTACATCATCATCAGTAATAAAAAGGACTCTCTTTTTGGTAGGAGCCATTGAATCCTCCTTCTCTAACTGAATTGACCCAATGTCCAGTGGTTTAAAAGAATAAAAAGTCTGCTCATCCAAAAAAGGAAGATTAGGTATGATGTCCACCGAGAAAGTTGTAAGGTTGATGGTGCTGTTGGTATATTCTAGAAAAAAGGCTGATGACTTGGGGTGTTCACCGTCAGGAAAATATTTTCTTACAATCCAAGCCTTCAGGAGGTCAGAAACCTTGATATCTCGAAGAGAAGGCTCCTTGTTTTTCTTACGAGCTATACACAGGCAACAGAAAAATTAAATTATCAATAGTAGAGCAAATGATAAGGCAGAATATGAGAAATTACAAGACCAAGTGTTAACTTATGTGATCATCCCCTGGTCAGGGCACGGATACCCTATGTACCCTTCATCCTCGAGGAGTGATGGATGTTGCTAGTTCCAGGTAATGAACCAGAACCATATCGGCCTTCCTCGATTTCAAGTAGAAGAGGGCGTCAGTGGTTCAAGACCCGGTGTAGCAGCACCTGATCTCTAGGGTTACCAAGTTGGTCCTATCAATTTTATTGATAAGATTAGTCCCATTGACTATTCGCCAATTATTAGGGACACACTGGGTAGGGACTATCTCAAAGAAATCAAAAAATTCCAAAAATAGAGGATCTGGGGGGAAATGTCAACCCCACTTGGACCACAACCAATGTGTGAATCCAGTGCCCGCTGTTGAGTTTCCTAACATTTTTGGTTATAGGGGCACAGTCGATGTCCACCCAAAAAGGAATGGAATAGGTCTTCATAAACTCATCACCACTCTTTCCATGGACGACCATCCTTTTAAGAAGAATTAGTTACAACTATTGAAGACAAACCAAATGGAGAAGAATAAGAAAGCTACAAAAGTAAGATATGAGGATGAAGACTTACAAAAATAAAGAAATGCAAAGGATAAAGCTCTGGTATTTTTAATAAATAGAAAATTGGAAGAAAAGTGACGATTTGGTGTTAATGCAACCCTGTTTGAATCCTTGTGCGCAATCACGAGGTACAATGCCCAAGGAGATTTTGGTTCTTCACTTCTTACTCGGATGAGCATACCCCTGAAACTTCTATATAATCACAAGTTTTCCCTGTCGGTTCAACATGGTTCAAGACCATTGGGGACAAAGAAGGAATAAAATCTTCTGACCTAACAAACCTTAGCCCAGAGATTTTATGGGAAATTTTGGGGACCTAAATCATTAATTAGGCCCCACTTAAGACTAGCCAACCAAGCTCAGTATAATGTGGGGCATGCCTGACCCAACTTCTTCAGTAAATCAGCATAAGTATTTGTCACGTGAATAAATATGAACATTTATCACGTCAATATGGGTAGGCTCAATCAGTTACCAATAATCTCGGACGAGATATTCAGAAGTCACCACACGAGACAATAATAATAATCTAGGGGAGTTCCTTGTACAACTCAACCACTTTACACCATTATAAATGTAACCCTCACCCTAGGTTCAAAGGGGATGTAATTCCAATACTTAAGTGAACTTAATAGAAAAATAATGACCTCTTTATGGACGTAGAAAATTTATCGAACTATATATATTCTTGTGTTGTGTGATTGGCATCTCTTTATTTATTCTTTAATTTCTTTCTGAATTCCTTTATATTGTGATTAGTTTGTTCTCATAAGGGGTACTTTATCCTCCCCATTTATTCCCAACTTACACATAGGCAGGTTGCATATGGGAATTTTTTGCTTCATTGCACATTCTTTTCTATATAAAATATAATCATTTTTTCATTCATGAATTATATTATAATCTATACTAATTTTTTTGATTATATTCTTCATGTTTGGATTCTTGGATGGTGCTGTATGTCCTTTCGGCAAAAACTCTTTAAACACCCCCAAATTTTTCGCAACACTATTATCTGACAAATCATATCTTGTCTTTACATTATTCAACTGGACACGAAAATATAGCGGCTTATGTTTTTAAGGACTTAATGGTTACAATGATTCACTCGCCTTGCCACGTAACTTTTCATATTTCAGCTCCTTATTAGTCTCGTCATGATTGTTATTGCCCTTGTTATAGCACTTTCACTTGATAAATGATCTACTTGATGATTAAACATTTTGAATGTGTCGTAAACAAGCTCTTCTATTCTAGGATCTTTGGGGATAGGGTCATTGCATTCAACACGTTCAGTGGGTTCATTTTTTTTTCTTTGAAAGAGATATTTTTCTCCATGAAAATGCCAAAACGTGAAAGACTTGGATATACTATAATGAAGCAAACAGAAATGGATGTCTTCAAGGTCCAACAAATTTCAATTTTCACATTTAGTGTATGCCATGAAAATAAGGTTTTTCCACCACCGTTCTTCTTTACAAAATCAGAAAAGGTAGTAACCCAAATAATGTATTTTGAACTTCCTCCTTCACATTCTTTTATCCACTCTTTACTAACTCTCGATGACATTCTGTATATTGAGATACATCAGTAAAAGATTAATATATAGTATTTAATAACTATTTGCCCAAACTATTGAATATTTAATTATGAATATACCCAAGCTATTGAATGTATATGGTGTGTTACTTTTTGTATGCAGTGATTCTATAGAAATAATGAAGTCATAACCATGCTTGGATGTTTTTAGATTAAAATTTTATTTTGAAACCATTTTAATATAATCAATGTCCAAACAAACTAGTTCAGTATTGGGAAATACAATTAGAAAAAGGTTAAGACTCAGTGTGAAATCCAGGGAACAATAATGAAAGGTGGAGTAAATTAACAATACACGGCCTTTTCGGAAATTCAAAGTGTCATTTTGTATCATGTCGTGGACATATGCTGTAACACCCCGTAATTTTGAGGATTTAAAATTTAATTATTTTTGGGAGATATAAAAATATTTAAATTGGAGAAACTTAAATTATGATTTGGAGAATTTATTTGAGTGGGAAGAATTATTTATAATTGGCGACTTTAGGTATAATTATCCGAATTAATGTGTGTCGCATTTTGAGGTCGAAATTTACAAAAAGTATTTTGGATGACAATTTTGAGTGCGCAGTTGAGTCTGAATGCGTCGAGATAGTCAGAAAAGAGTGCCGCGGGGGTAGTAATTGGGTCTCGGGGTGTTTTGGGGCATAGCCGGGCCCCCACGGAGTAATTCAAGCCACTTTAATTAGGCCCATGTGGCCAAAAACGGGACTAAGTATTTTTAACCTAATTGAGGGACTAGGAACGACAGATAGAAAATTCTAAACCTAGGGTTTGGGAGAGGATTAGAGGAAGCTTATCAAGAAGTCAATTGGGAGTCTTTTGGAGCCAAATTAAGGGACTAATTGGTGTATTTTTCATCAACCATTATCTACACCAACGAATCAGACTCTACGAACAATTCCAGGCAAGTGGTTAACTTGTTGTAATGTTAAAATTTTGATATCCAATTCATATTTTAGTGGTGTGTAAATTAAAATTCGTTTTTGGGTATAAATGGATGAAAATGGGGTTTTGTTAATAAAATACTTGGCTGAGATTCAAAGTATGGTGTATTATATATCTCTGAGTATAGATATCTGATTTGAATGAGAAATCGAAATATAAAATGGTGGAATTTGAATCTGGAATTTGGGATTGTAAAACAAAGTTAATGGAGATTTATGGAAAAACCCATTTCGGAAATTGTGAGATAAGTTGAGAAATTCATATACTAGAAGGTGTATATGATGTATAGGATCAAATTTCAATATGTTTATCTGGTGGGATGACTTGACTAGAGGTTGAAATTAAGGTTTACAAACCTTGAATTTTCGTTGATGGTGGAATTCAGTGGGGGAAGAAGAGCTGCCACGACAGGATCGATCGATCGATCGGGGGCCATCGATTGATCAACGATGGGAAAACCTTGGCAGGTCGGGCAGTTTGACACCTTACCTTGTTTTCTTTTGGGATTTTTTGGGTATAATTTTAATTGGTGAAAAATTATAGAGAAATTAATAGCTAGGGGCTCAAAAGATAGCTATTAGGAATGTGCAATCTAAGTTAAGAGTTGAGACTTAAACTGAGAATTTTGGGTGAAACATACTCAATTTAATTATGGACCGAGTGGATGAGTCCGTGGGCGATAGTGAGTGAAGCTGGGGATGGAGAATTAACTATCGTGGGATGGAGAATTGAGACAAGGGAGGGAAAAGGTGAGCACCATTTTTCTTTATACATTTGGGGGATTATGTAACACTTCTAGATTTTGTTAGTAATAGAATCACAGATTTAGCAACGGTTTGAACACTTGTAACTTTTGTAAGTGTCCAAAATCGTTATAAATTTTTTAAGTATTATAAACACTTACCAATTTAATAATATATTAGTTGCGACATAGACATTATCGAGTAGTGTGGCTTTTGCACAGTAATGTAATACAATGTACACTATACCTATGCACGTAGCTGCCGTTTTGGGCCGAACCACGTAAATTTAGTTATATTTCTCTTTTTTCCATCTATATATTATTTACTCTAGTTTATATTTTAGTAGTTTAATATCTTATATGTTATTTGCTTATAGTTACTACATTTAAGCTAAATTGAATTCATACATAAGAGATTGAAATTCAATCTGGGGTTTGCATCTCTAATATGCGAATTCACCAATGGCAATAATTTTGTAAATTCATTTTTGAGTGCATTATTTTTGTAAATATGGAACAATTTTTCTATATTTTAACCAAAAACTCTATTTTTCGATTCATTTGTAATCCTATCAGACAAGGCCACAAATATGATAATTGGGGATAGAATATTCTAACAATATTATATTTATAATCCATAGAGGTAGTTGTCATAATACAATTATAATTGTCATGTATCATTCGCACCAAGCCTTCCATTTTTGCAAACTTTAGTATTGCCAATATTGTTATTATGTTCTTGGTGAAATATATTTCACTGCATTATAATAAATATCTCCTAAGTAGATGGTGTCATTTTTATCTACACCATTATTTATCACAATCATAAACTATGACAATAAAAGAAAATTTCACGACCTAGAATCGTGACAACTACAGAGGAACCTTTTTTTTTTCAACGCAGAACCCATAATCGTGACAAACATATATTTGAACAAATTTCTTTAAAAAATGTTGTTGTTCGTGGCCATGACGAAGCCTATGTGTCATGGTATTAGATCGTGAATATTAAATAAGAAAACACGGTTCTTGATTTTGCTCCGAAGTATTTATTTATTTATTTATTTATATTTTAATGTATTGCATAAAAATAAGGTTTGGTTGCCACCGTTCTTCTTCACAAAATAAATAAACGCAATAACCCTACTAATGTATTTTGCACTTCCTCCTTCACATTCTTTTATCCACTCTTTACTAACTCTGGATGACAATCCGTATGGTGAGATACATTAATAAAAGATTAATATATATGTACTATACCTCTAATACAATAGTATTAGAGGTTAATGACATCTAATAAAAACACCACTCCTCCATTCAATTCTATCGGTTAGTTTTTCAAGATATAAAAAGTTTTGAAAATGCAGCGCCAATATTAGTTAAAGCTTATCAAACCTTTGAAACCCAAAAAACATCACTTTTCAAATTCCCTAACCGTCCATCTTCTCTAGCCGTCCATATATTTTATTGGAACATGTAAAGGTTTTTTTGCAACCTCTATATATGGAAGATTTGAAGGACACTTATATGCATTCGTGTTGAGGTAATCCCATACCTTATCATGCTGTGTTAGAATCCTTTTTTTAATGACTTTCATAATTTTATTCGATTTATGCAATACTAAATGTATGAATGCATTCATACAGTGATTTTGTTTGGACTTTTGCACCACTTTGAATCGTCATTGAGAAGAAACTTGACATCAATGGAAAAAGATTTCTCCACGTGTTAGAGAAAAAGGAAGCTCAGAACGAAACGACGGACAGAAACATGTGAGAGCAGAGTGAGGAGAAACCACAAAAAGTAGTAAAGAGTAAAATAAAGAGCTTAAAGAAAAATAAAAAGAATGAGGATGATGATGATGTTAATAGAGTTACAGTAATAATGGTTAATATAATCTGTAGGCTTGAAATCTCACTATGGAGGAGATACCAAAAGCTTTATGGGTATCTATGTAGATCTATTTATTTTTTGGAAGATATGACCATACAAGTGAATAAGCGTATATCACTGTGGATATGTATAAATTGTAGTATCATCAGTCATATGAATTACAACAAGGGTGGCTTTCCTCTTTTGACGCTGCCAGTTTGGTCACTGTCACTAACGTTTACAAGTTGAGAGAGGGTTTAAGTAAGTTATTATTATTGGTTGTGATGAGGTTTCATATAAGTTTATTATTATTGGTTGTGATGAGGTTTGTGAGTGATGAAGACAACTTTAGTAAATAAACTTCTAATCTATTTGGTATGTTGTTTCAACTAAAGATACGAGATTCAATTAGTGCCAAATGTTTTTGAGATACCCTTCAGTCCCTTTCTTAAACAACGTTTGTATTGAGACTATATATATATATATCCTTGACACTGTTAAATGATTTTTTTCAAATTGAAGATAGTTATGGGTTGAGTAACTTTGATTTAGGGAGGAAGGCTCACCTACATCATGCACTAAACATCACACTGTACATCATATCTAATTTTAGGCCTTAGAATTTTTTTTTCTTCAAATTTTATAATTTTCCCTTGAAATTAACCTTCACCCATATGCAAAAAATTAGGTCAATATACATTTTGTAGCTATTTTTAAAAAGTTCTCAAAAAACTGCTGGCGCAGACCCTTATAAATAAGGTATTTTTAGCAGTTTTGTGTGGATTTTTTAAAAATAGCTACAAAATATATTCAGATCTAATTTTTTGCATATGTGTTTATTGGAAGGTTAATTTAAAGGGAAAAATATCAAATTTGGAAAAAAAATTTAGGATCTAGAATTAGGTGTGATGCACGGGTGATGTATAGAGCATGATGTACTATACCCTGACTCAACGTTTCTTAAACAACGTTTGTATTGAGACTATATATATATATATATATATATATATATATATATCCTTGACACTGTTAAATGATTTTTTTCAAATTGAATTTAGGATTGATATTTGTTCATTAACTTTTATGGTTGTGATGAGACTATTAATATCGTCTTGGTTTTAAATTGTGACTATAATAATTGTTTTTGTTCTATCGAGTATTTTTGTTTATGAGACTATAATGAGAATTAATGTTTAAAAGTGTCTTTGAGACTTAAAGTAATAAACAGTATTTGAGAATGTCTATTTTACACCTATAACGCCACCTCCACCATTATAGGGTTTTGAAATTGTACTATTTGCAAACTATGTTTTGAAATTCCTAAATTATGTTGAAATCAAACCTGGTCACTGAAATTATGTTGGAACATAAAATTTGCAGTGGGCATATTTGCTTCCCTTGCAAGCATTGGTTCATTTGGACATTAAAGAATTGTGGAAGTGCCATCTCTGCATTCACTTTTTATTTTCCAGCTTGGTGATAATTTTTGTTGCTACCTGTCTGTGAAATATCAACCGATTTCCTTTATTCCGCGGGTAACTAGGATCCCAATTAAATGACCTGAAATCCGATCCGAAATTCTTATAGGACAATGGTCCACGGATATTGGGAACATCTTGGTAAACCGATACACAGGGTGTGAGTCTCGAAGTAAATTTTTTTTTGGTGAGGTACTAAGTTGATTAAAATTCTCTTCATTTCCATTAATAACTTTATTGTAACTGACTTTGTGAAATAATTTTTTTAATGGGTCATTTGCATTTCGAGGCGCGTTCATTCTCATTTAATTGTAAAATTCATAATAAAAAATATTTATACTCTGGAAATAAAAAAGAAACGAAATATTTGGAATATAAAAAACATTATGTCAATAATAACGAAATGGTTTTATTATTATTGTTTGACAAAATATTTTTTTAACTTCATATTTAAAAAAGTGTTGTAAATAACGTCAATTACAAAGTATTACGTTTAAAGGAATGCTATACAAATATTTCTTACGTCTAGCTATTATGTTTATTTTTAAAATATTAAGTTTAAAAAAAATTTTAAATAAAAATTGTTTACCTAAAATGTTTTATGTAAAATTATGTCCAGAAATTTTAAAAATCGAAAAATAATATCCATTTTTTTAAACGGCATTTTTGGTTCTTAAATTTTGATTAATATTACGTTTTCTTTCTAGCTATTTTTTTGAAAGTTGTTTTCCTTCCTACTAATCTTTAAAAAAAAAATAGCCATTTAAAAAAGAAAAGATATACCCTTTTTTTTTATGAACATCCAACTATTTTTTTAATACTAAAAAAAAAGATAGTCTGTTTTTCCTTCCTGCTATTCATTAAAAAAAAATGAGCCATTTAAAAAAAAGATATACCCCTTTTTATGAACATCCAACTATTAAAAAAGAGGTTAACACTAAAGATTTAGCTCCAAAAGGTTTAAAATTCAGAATTTGTTCTTCTTGGAGAATTTGATCGTAAAAAACTCTAAAAGGCTTGAAAAAAAGCAACCCCACATCTTTATTTATTTGGAAAAATATCTCCAACAGATAGATATGAAATATTGCATTTGAAATCTGTTAAAAAAATAAAAATCACGCATACTTGTTCGAACGAAGAAACATCTCATTCGAACAAAGTATCCTATCTCATTTCAAACGAATTATTAAACGGACGTGAGGTCTTTTTAACGAACCAACGAAATTTTAATAAAAAACATCTTAAAAATATTTTGAAAAATATTTAAAGATTCAAACTTTTAAAAATGCCCTTGAATAAAGAGAGTTCATTGAAAGAAACTTATAAACCTTTTCTAATAAAGTAGCGACGATTAATCTTTGTATCTTATATACAATCACTAGCTCTTCTTCACTTGAAGTCTTGGGAACGTTTGTGATAGTGCAGTAGGGTATAAAGGGATAAGCCAAACTAAAAATAAATAATAAGCAATTATAAATATTGCTCTTACATGTAGGTATGTCTGCAATGTACATACATCCCCGGGGTATTTGGGTACGTTCTTTATTACTTCAAAATTCAAGTAGACAAAATTGTAGTACTTTTTGATGTTACAATGATACATGCCCCTCTCAAGTGGAGCGGGTTTACATTTATACGATCGCTTAGAAGAGTCCCAAGCCCAATTAGTAATTATCCCGAGTAAATAGTTTAATAAAACAGTTGAAAACAGTTTTAATTAATGTAGAGTTTAATAAAACAATGAAATATTTTTTTAATAAGAAATTTAAAAAAGAAAAATATTTTTATAAAACGGTTTTAACATGTACACAATCTTGAAAAAAAAACAAGTAAAATAGTTTTAAAAAAACACGCATAGTAAAAAAAAACTTGTATAGTTATTTATTAAAAAGAAAATAGTTAAATGAAATTTTAATTACTATACAGTTTAGAAAAAAAATATTTTAAGTGTTTTTATAATGGTGAGTAACATATGTAAGTTTTGAGAGGTTATGTTTAAATTTTAACTTTCAGGCAGTTATGTCAAAATATGCTATCAGAGGGGGTCATGTTCAAAAGCCCTGCGTTGTTAAGTACAATCTATATCCGTGAATGGTTAAGGATAATCTAAATTATGAGTTGTTAATATGTAATCCAAAACACTATACTAACACTGTTTTTCAGTAATTATTCAAAAACAAAACCATATGTGGCTACAACACTGTAACTGGGTGTCAAAGTCCCAAGTCTATGTAATGTCTATATAAAACCTATTTCGCCTCGTCTAGGACTAGAACAGGGAGTCAGAGTGGACTCCTCGGTGCTGAGATATGTCAGTTTAATTTGATAGAGTTATCTGAATTCTTGATGTCAAATAACATTGTGTTATATGATAGAGTTTGATTTAATAGGATATGTGAGTTATCTGAGTAATTGTTAAAAAAACAAGACCATACGTGGGTATAAAATTAGGATATGTGTTTTCCAGTAATTAAAACGGAGTGGGAGTGGACTCCTTGCCACTGGGATATGTGAGTTATCTAAATTCTTGATGTCAAATCATATGGTAGAGTTTGATTAAATAAGAGTCCCAAAGTTTGTGGTATCTGGTCAAGTGAGATTCTAGTAACCTTCCCTACTGTAACTCAGTAGAGTCCCACTCCAACTCCTTCCTCTAATCCCTATAAATATACCTAATCATTAACCACGGATCACAAACAAAACTCTAATTAGTGCACTCCACTTGAAGCCCATTCTTGCTTCCCATCACCCGTCTCTTGGTTTGTTTGTTTTTATCATACAATTATCGAGAAAACTAGTTAGTTTTAGGAGGTAGTATGGAATGTAGTTAAATGTTTAGTTTAGGAAATTAGGATTGCTAGATATGGGCAACCAAGAATTTGGAGGGAAATATTGAGGAGAATTTGGAAATATAGAAAAGAAGGAAAGTGTTTCTATTAGACTTGATGATACAATTCTTAGTTTGGATTGAGATGGTTTGGCCAAATGACCTCACCACCTATTTATAGGCATCACACCTCCTTAATGGATGGTGGAGATTAAAGTACATCAATGGTGTAGATTAATTCTCTAGACGGTTCTCACCTCCTTATGGGAACATTCTAGAAGCCTACATACTTCCCTAATATTCTAGAATATTCTATACTATTCTAGGATTTATCTAAAATATTCTACGAATTATCTAGAATATTCTAGACTATTCCAGGGATTATCTAGAATATTCTAGACTATTATAGGAATTAGTATCACATTTCAACACTCCTCCTTGATGCTAATTCCTGAAATCCCAAGCATGACTCGTAGTTGTTCGAATTTGGCTGTTGGTAGTGCTTTTGTGAAAATATCTACAACTTGTTCTTCAGTCTTGCAATAATTCAACTCGATCTCCTTGTTGGATGTTACCTCTCGCAGAAAATGATACTTGATTGCAATATGTTTTGTTCGTCTATGATAAACTGCATTCTTTGCCATCGCAATTGCGCATTTGTTGTTGCAGTAGATTTCTGTAGATTCATTCTGTATTACTCCCATATCCTCAATTATTTTCCTTAGCCAAATTGCTTGACACGCTGAGCTTGAGGCTGCTACGTACTCAGCTTCTGCTAAGGATTGAGCAACTGTCTCTTGCTTCTTTGATGCCCACGAGAAGAATTCAGAACCAAGTATGAATGAATAGCCTGAAGTGCTTCTCATGGCATCAACCGATCCGGCCCAATCACTGTCCGTGTACCCGATTAGTCTTGAGTAGGTAGTAGACTTGTACCTTATACCATATTCTTGCGTGCCTTCTAAGTACCTAAGTATTCTCTTAGCTGCTCCATAGTGAATCTGAGTTGGACTCTGCATGAACCTAGATAGAAAAATTGTAGCATACATTATGTCTGGCCGAGTCGCTGTGAAATATAGTAAGCTCCCAATAAGGCTCCTGTAGAGAGAGGCGTCTGCTTTAGGCGAACCGTCGTCCTTCCTAAGTTTTTCATTGGTCACGAGCGGTGTAGCAACGTATTTGCAGTCATACATCCGGAACTTCTTTAGGAGGTTCTTAGTGTATTTCTTTCGTGACAAGAAGATTCCACCATTTTCTTGGCTTATTTCAATGCCAAGAAAGTAGTGCATCAAGCCCATGTCGCTCATCTCGAATGTCTTCATCATATCTTCTTTAAACTCTTTGATCATTTTTCATCATTTCCTGTATTGATTAAATCATCCACATAGAAGGAAATGATAAGAATATGGTTCTGACCTTGGGACTTGATGTAGAGAGTTGGCTCGCTTTGGCTCCTCCTGAATCCTTGATTGGTGAAGTATCCGTCAATTCTGCTGTACCAGGCTCTAGGAGATTGCTTTAGACCATACAAGACTTTCTTCAGTCGAAGGAATTTAACTTCTTTTCCTTGGACCTCGAATCCTTGTGGCTGTTCAACGTAGATTTCTTCCTCGAGATATCCATTAAGGAATGCTGATTTGACATCTAGTTGATAAATCTTCCAATGATTTTGAGCTGCTAGTGCTACTAGTGCTCTAATGGTGTCTACACGTGCAACTGGTGCAAAAGTTTCATTGTATTCAACTCCAAATTATTGTGAGTAGCCTTTTACTACTAACCTTGCTTTCTGTTTCTGGATTGAGCCATCAAGTTGTAGTTTTGTTTTGTAGACCCACTTTACTCCGATGACATCTTTGTCCTTTGTTCGATCCACCAACTCCCAAGTCTTGTTCTTCTCGACCATCTTCATCTCTTCTTCCATAGCTTTGACCCAAACTTCTTATTTTGTAGAAGCTTCATAACTCTCTGGTTCAAGAATTGCAAAATTGTAGCTTTCATATATCTCAGCTAGTGGTCTGGTCCGTCTAGGAGTTGATTATGGAGATGAGTCTTCTTGTCTTGGTGATGCTGGAGGTATTGTTTCTGGTGTCGGGGTAGCTATAGTCTCTGTAGATTCACTCTGTTGTGGTGGTGTAGATGTGATGATGCTTTTTCTTTCAATCTTCTCTTCCTCCCAATTCCAAGTAGCACTCTCATCGAACTCCACATCGCGACTGATCATCAACTTCTTGGTTCTCAGGTTATAAACTCGATAGCCTTTTGATTGAGTACTATAGCCTAAGAAGATTCCTTTCTCTGACTTGTCGTCGAGTTTGCTTCTCTTTTGGCAAGGAACATGAGCATAACATATGCACCCGAATACTTTGAGATGTTTTGCTGATGGCTTTTAACCGCTCCAAGCTTAGATCGACGTCTTGTTTTGAACAGCTTTGGTGGGAAGCCTATTTAGGAGGTACACTGTAGTGTAAGCTGTCTCTGCCCAGAAAGTATTAGGATGGCCTTTCTCCTTAAGCATCGTTCTGGCCATCTCCATGACTGTCCTATTTTTTCTTTCAGAAACTCCATTCTGCTCTGGAGCATACCCAACAGTTTGTTGATGTTCTACCCCTTCATCTTTGCAGAACTTATCGAATTCATTAAAGTTATACTCCTTTCCTCTACCACTTCTCAAAACTTTGATGAAGTGACCACTTTGCTTCTCAATGAAGTTTTTAAATTTTTTGAAAACTCTAAAAACTTCTGATTTTTCACGGAGAAAATAGACCCACGTCATTATTGTATAGTCATCAACGAATAAGATGAAGTACCTGTTATTCTCATAAGAGGGTGTCCTCATAGGACCACACACGTCAGCGTGTACCAACTCCAGTAATGACTTCGTTCTCCATGATTTTCCTGATATTAATGGTTGTCTTTGTTTCTTCCCGAGCATACTGCCTTCACAAACATGATCTAGCGCTTTTATCAGCGTCATATCTCTCATCATGTTCTTCTGATGGAGTAACTTTAATGCATAGAAGTTGTAGTGGCCAAATCTTTGGTGCTATAAATAAGAGTCATCGATTTGTGCCTTCATAGCTATGTCTTTTGAATATATCCACTCGATAGGGAAATTTCTATTATTCTTCATTTTTACCACATTTATTTCTAGATTTTTATTCTTTTTATCATAGATGGTACACGAGTCTCCGGAAAAGTATAAGGATTACCCATTTTCCATCATTTGACCAACACTGAGTAGACTTTGGTGTAAACTAGGCACAAGTAAGACATCTTTGATCAGGCGTGTACCTTTCTTTGTCTGCACGGCTATTGTGCCTTTTCCCTTTGCTTCTACAACTGCACCATTTCCCAATCGAACTTCTGACTTGACTGACGTGTCGATATCTTGGAAAATGTCTTCTTTTGCAGTCATGTGATTGCTGTAGCCGCTGTTGATGTACCAAGTATCCTCCTTCTCCTTTGTTGCTGCTTGGCTGGCGTAAAAAAAAACTCTTTCTTCGTCTTTTTCTTCGGAGAAGTTGGCTTGGTGTTTTTCCTTTAGACGATAGTTTTTTTCTTCATGCCCGAACTTCTTGCAGTTTCAACATTTTGATCTGTCTCGAAACTAACAATATTTTTCGAAATGGTTTGTCTTTTTACAAATGCCACAAGGTGGGGATTTTCCTTTTTTTATCACCTTGATTTTTCAAATTTCCATTATTTCTAGATGTTTCCTCCCTTCTAGAATTTTCTTTGAATTTCCTCCAATCACCTTGTCTGGAATTCAGAGACCTTGAGTTGAACTTATACTGGAAGGCAGTTTCTGTTGAATCTTCACTATGCCTACTCAATCTTTGCTCATATGCTTCTAAAGATCTGATTCGTCACATTTATTGTATTTTATACCCCGCTAATTTGTACATTCTAGCGTTCCCGTGCATGTATTTCCCTATTCTTATACACATTTATTGACTAACCCCTGAATTCATCATATATACTTTGTATGTGTCTTTATTGAGCTTTTATAGGTATCGGAATGCATTTTGGGAAGTTTGGTTTTGATCCGGAAAAGTTCCGTTGACACTTGCACAGTCGGGGGCATTTTGGTAATTACAGTACTCGGGTTTTGATCCCGATTTCTTCACGGAAGTTGTAGACCTTCTTCTTATCTTCGCGTGGCCTCCGACGGTGCTTGAATCCGACCTCGAACAAAGAAGTTACGGAAGTTTCGGTGAAGCATGGGAGAAATAATGCCAATATAGGCAACTTTCCTTCTCCAGCAGGCCCGAATCGATTCGCGATTAATGCCGAATCGATTCGGTTTCATACAGGAGAAAAATCTCTACACTTCCGAATCGATTCGCCCCTGCATTTCCAGATTTCTTCTTATTACTAGTTTGCCATTTTGGTTGGATTTTTTGGGGATTTATCCCTTCTTTTTCCTCTTTGGTGGGAGGATTACTTTTGTTAGATTTTTGCTGATATAGAAAAACACTCTCTTCTCTCTCCTAGGTCAAGTTCATTTATGATTTTCACCAACTTGTAAAGCTTTGATTACTAGTTGAATTGTGGTTATTAATGCAAGAAAGGTTTATTTACTCCATCTCTACTTGTTCCACTAGCTTTAATTTGCATTTAATTCCATCTCTTGTATTGGTTTGTGTTTAAACTAGATAACTAACTTAATTATGTTCTTAACTAGCATGTGTAGTTTCGTTTCAATTATGAGTAGCTAGACTTATGATTGGGGATCATAACCCCACCTTGGATGCTTGAACTTACTATTTAGGTTTTGGTTTATAATTGTTCTAATGGAACTTCATGTTTTGGTTTTGGAGTATCATAGTTTCTTAACTTCTCTTGTCATGCAAGGGTTAGTGTTTGAAGCTTTACTACAAACCCAACCCATCTAGCAATAACTAACTAACCCCTAATCCTCCATTGTTGAGTTTAGTCTCTACATGGTTGATGTTCGGACTTGATTAGTTATGCTCGATTAGAATTAATTTCAACCAAGCCCTATAATCCCCTTCTTTGTGAATCCGAGGTGGGAGAATGATCCTCGATCCCTTTAATTTCTTGAACTCAAGCTTATCTTAGTTCTTTTCATAGTTCCGTAATTATTAATTAATTAACTGATCATCAATAGTATGTTAGTTTAGAGATTACTCTCAATCACTTTTCCAAACTATTAAATCATCTTTTACACTTTAACTTTTGTGACGTTTAGAGAATCGCTTTACCCCAATACTGTTCTCTTAGGAGTGTTTCAATCCCTATGGATCACGATTCCGTACTTACCGGATAATACTTGTTGCGATAGATTTTCACTTGAGTCACAAGCTTTATTTAGAATGCACCAAGTTTTTGGCGCCGTTGCCGGGGATTGGCAAATATCTTAGGGGTTTAGAAATTCCCTTTACACTATCGTTCCCTGTGGTCACCGTGACATCACGGTTTCTAAACATCAATCCAAAATCCCGTAAATGCAAGACTCGAGTAGTAGCAATTTGAATCCTATTCGTGAACCATCGTCTAGTGAACCCTCGAATTACTGGAGACCTTTACCAACAATTTCTCGTTCTAGTTCAGTCTCGTCTTCTTCGTATACCTGGGCTCACTCCGATCCCACAACCATGGCCGATAATGTTAGTGAGCACGATAGTCAGGGGGTTGTACCCGAACCCCCGTATAGGACCATGCGTGATTATTTGCAACCGGAGAGGACCACCTCTCCGTCTTGTATCATTTTTCCCTACAATGCCGCACAATTCCATTTTCGTAACGGAATGATCCAATTACTTCCTACTTTCCACGACATGGAAAGTGAACAACCGTACCTTCATGTTAGAGAGTTTGAGGAGGTGTACGCTACTTTTAGCGATCAAAACTGTCCTCCGGATGTCACACGTCTCAAACTCTTCCCATTTTCCTTGAACGACAAAGCCAAAACTTGGCTTTGGTCCTTGGCTCCTAATTCCATCGGGAGTTGGCACGAAATCCAAGCACAATTTTTGAAGAAATTCTTTCCTACTCATCGCACCAACTCTTTAAAGGGTCAAATCCAAACCTTCGCTCAAGCCGAAGGTGAATCATTCGAGAGATGTTGGGAGAGATTTAATGAGGTACTTCATAAGTGCCCACATCACGGGTTCGAAAAGTGGAGATTAATCTCATTTTTCCACAATGGGCTTACCCTCAATGCAAAACAAATGGTGGACACAATGTGCTCCGACGAGTTTTTTGGTTTAGATCCTGATGATGCGTGGGCACATTTCAAATATTGTGCCGAGACCACCCAAGCGTGGGACACTTCAGACCCTAGCAAAACCAATGCCCGGTCATCCAATCCACCTTCCTCTAGCCATGGGATATATCACCTTGCCGAAGGAGATGATATGTCATTAAGAGTAGCCCAACTTTCTAAGCGTATCGAGGCAATGGATGCCAAAGCTCGGGAACCATCCCATCCTTCTCCCTCACATGTAGAGGAGTCTTATGCCATTTGCGACGTTGAAGATCACTCAACGAGGGATTGTCCAACAATCCCGGCATATAAAATGATGCTTCACGATCAAGTCAACGCGATGGCCACTTACAAGAAACAGTACATGACTCCTTTAGGTGAGGGCTATAATCCTTCGTGGAGAAACCATCCGGGTTTCTCCTATGGGCAGCCCCAACATTCTCAAAATCCACCTCCCCCGAATTATCAAAATCTTCCCCCACCTCATAATTTTCAGCAACCATATAATCAAGTTCCTCCACCCCAAGCTCAAATGCAAGGTCCCTCTCAGGGACCACCTCCTCCGGTTATACCATTGTATGCTCACCCGAACAAGAGGAGCCTCGAAGAGATTCTTCAATCTTTCATAACCTCTCAAAAAGCCACGAATTCTAGGCTTGAAAAGGAAATCTCCAAGTTAACTTCGGCTTTGAGTATCCAAGAGAAGGATAAATTCCCTTCCCAACCTCAAAAGGCCATGGGGCAAAATAGTGTCACTGACACTTCGAATCCCCCTCCTGATAGTGCAAAGGCTGTGACCGTTCTAAGGAGCGGGAAAGTCATTGATAAGCCCACCCCTCCTAGTGTACCCACCGTCGTTAAGGAGGTTTTGCCCGACCCATTATAGGTCGAAGATGCCTCCTTAAGGCAGAGAGAGGAGAAAGCCCCGTTAGAGTCGGATGTGGTTTCGAAGCTTCCTAGCCCGTACCTTACCCTCAAAGGCTCCTGTCGAAAAAGGGGAATGTTAATAACGCTGACATACTAGAGATGTTCAAACAGGTCAAAATTAACATCCCTCTTTTGGATGCAATCAAGCAAGTCCCCGCTTATGCTAAGTTCTTAAAGGACTTAATTACTATTAAGCAGAAATTGTTCGTAAGGAAGAAAGCCTTCTTGGTCGAAAACATTAGCTCAATAATTCAATCTGAATTACCACCCAAATATAAAGATCCCGGATGTCCCACCATTTCGTGTGTGATAGGGGACTTTAAAATTGAGCAGGCTTTGCTAGACCTAGGAGCAAGTGTCAGTTTGTTACCTTACCATGTCTATGAACAACTCGGTCTAGGGGACCTCAAGCCCACAAAAATAACCCTCCAATTAGCGGATCGCTCCGTTAAGGTTCCGAGGGGTGTAGTGGAAGATGTCATAATACAAGTTGACAAATTCTACTTTCCTGTGGACTTTGTGGTGCTTGACACCCATCCTACTTCTCCTAACAGTAGAACTACCCCCATTGTCCTTGGTCGTCCTTTCCTGGCCACTTCCAATGCATTAATTAATACTATGAATGGCTAAATGAACCTGACATTTGGGAATATGACCTTGGAAATGAACATCTTCAATGTTTCGAACCAAGTGGGAGATTATGATGATGAGGTGGACTTTTTAGAGGAGGTGGTACAAGAGCATTTTGATGCTACATATTTTTCGGACCCCTTAGAGGGATGTTTTGTGAACCCGATTTACTTAGAGAATAGCTATTCTCCTTATGATGAAGAGGTCAAGTTTATGAGATTGTTGTTAGATGAGGACGAGAGTGTTGATGATGTTAATTGGTGTAGTGTTTTTGAGGACTTACCCCCTCGTGATTCGTATGAAGTTCCCTCGGATGTGCGATTCCCCAAACTTGAATTAAAGCAATTGCCTTTCGAGTTAAAATATGCTTATTTAGGCGAAAATGAGACATATCCCGTTGTTGTCTCATCAAGCCTCGAGGCGGGTGAAGAACAAAGGCTGATAGACTTGTTAAGGAGATACAAGGATGCGTTTGGGTGGACAATTGCAGATTTGAAGGGAATTAGTCCCTTGATTTGCACTCACAAAATTAATCTTGAAGAGGATGCAAAACCCTCTCATGAGATGCAAAGGAGATTGAATCCGGTGATAAAGGAAGTTGTGAGGGTGGAGGTAATTAAGATTTTGGATGCTGATATCATATATCCGATATCCGATAGCAAATGGGTCAGTCCAATTCACGTTGTTCCAAAGAAATCAGGTGTCACCGTTGTAGAAAACATGAAAGGGGAATTGATCACTAAACGCACCACCACTGGGTGGCGTGTGTGCATCGACTATAGAAAACTTAATGCAATGACATTAAAGGATCATTTTCCCCTTACATTCATTGACCAAATGTTGGAACGCGTGTCCGGCCATCATTACTATTGTTTTCTCGATGGGTACTCGGGTTACAACCAAATCAAACTTGATCTCAAGGATCAGGAGAAAACTACCTTCACATTCCCTTTTGGGACATTTGCTTACAAAAGGATGTCCTTCGGGTTATGTAATGCGCCTGCTACATTCCAAAGGTGCATGTTGAGCATGTTTAGTGATATGGTAGAACGTGGTATAGAGGTGTTCATGGACGATTTTAGTGTCTTTGGCAATTCCTATGACCATTGTCTTTCTATGCTAGAGAAGGTTTTGTCTAGATGTGTCGAGAAAAAGCTCGTGTTAAACTAGGAGAAGTGCCATTTTATGGTCACTAAGCGGATTGTTTTAGGTCACATCGTCTCCTCAGATGGTATTGAGGTAGATAAGGCAAAGGTTGAGGTCATTGCCAACTTACCCGCCCCTAAATCTCTAAAAGATGTAAGGTCTTTCCTTGGGCATGCAGGATTTTATCGTCGTTTCATCAAGGACTTTAGCTCGATTGCTAGACCCTTGTGTAGTCTCCTCTCCAAGGAAACCCCGTTCGAATGGAGCGATGAGTGTCAAGCAGCTTTTGAGAATTTGAAAAGTATTCTTACCACCGCTCCCATAATTCAAGCTCCTGATTGGACCCTACCCTTCGAATTGATGTGTGACGCTAGCGACTTCGCGGTTGGGGCTGTTTTAGGACAGAGAAGTGATAAGAAACCCCATGTCATTTACTATGCAAGTCGAACTCTTAACGGTGCTCAGTTGAACTATTCGACCACCGAGAAAGAGTTATTAGTGGTTGTCTACGCTTTGGATAAATTCCGGGCATACCTCGTGGGATCCCCCATAGTTTGTTTTACGGATCATGCGGCGCTCAAATACCTTCTGTCTAAGAAGGACGCCAAGACGCGCTTGATTAGGTGGGTTCTCTTACTCCAAGAGTTTAATTTAACTATTAAAGATAAAAAAGGAGTAGAAAATGTTGTCGAGGATCACTTGTCGCGTTTAACGTTTGAGGCACCCAAGGACTAACTCCCCATTGTTGAATTCTTTTCGGATGAACAACTGTTCTCCACTTCCTCTCTGCCGTGGTTCGCCGATATCGTGAACTACCTCGTGACGGGTTCATTTCCATCTCATTGGACCCTTCAAGAGAAGAGGAAATTCTTTAGTTGGGTGCGAAGGTTCTTTTTCGATGATCCGTATCTGTTCAAGTATTGCCCCGACCAGATCATCCGAAAATGTGTCCCGGATGATGAGTATGAGAGCGTAATTCATTTCTCCCACACAGAGGCATGTGGGGGCCACTTTTCTTCCAAGAAAACCGCCGTAAAAATCTTGCAATGCGGGCTTTATTGGCCCACACTTTTTAAGGATGCATACGAATTCTGTGTTTCGTGTGATCGTTGCCAGAAATTAAGTGCTATAACCCGTCGAAACATGATGCCAATGTCCCCCATTCTAGAAATTGAAGTCTTTGACTGTTGGGGAATTGATTTCATGGGCCCATTCCCGCCGTCTTTTGGTAACCTTTACATCCTTGTGGTCGTAGATTATGTATCAAAGTGGGTAGAGGCCATTGCGTCCAAAACCAATGATCATAGGGTGGTGTTGGAGTTCCTTAAGGAACACATGCTTTCGCATTTCGGAACTCCGAAGGCGATCATAAGCGATAACGGAACTCATTTTTGTAATTCTCCGTTTGCTAATCTTATGCGAAAGTATGGGGTAACTCATAAAGTTGCAACTACCTACCACCCGCAAACAAATGACCAAGCTGAATTGGCCAATCGAGAGATAAAGCACATCCTAGAGAAGACGGTCAATCCAGACCGCAAGGATTGGTCTCTTCGGCTTCCGGACGCTTTATGGGCATATCGTACGGCATATAAGACTTCCTTGGGTATGTCGCCCTTTAGACTTGTGTACGGCAAACCATGTCATTTACCAATTGAAATCGAGCACAAGGCCTATTGGGCGATAAAAAAATTGAATTTTGATCTAGACAAGGACGGAAAGAAGCGCATGCTCCAACTCAATGAGTTGGAGGAACTCCGTAATGATTCGTACGAGAGCGCGAGAATCTATAAGCAAAGGGTGAAAGAGAGGCGCGACAAGTACATACCCTGTAAAACATTTCACCCTCTTCAAAAAGTTCTCTTATACGACTCTAGGTTGCATTTGTTCCCGGGTAAGCTAAGGTCTAGGTGGACGGGTCCGTTTGTCGTTAAGACCGTCCATCATCACGGTGCAATTGAGATTGAGAACCCATCTGATGGGAAGTTGTTCAAGGTCAATGGTCAGCGTCTCAAGCCTTTCCTAGAACCATTTGACCCATGTTCGGACACGATTCCATTGTCTGACCCCGTTTACGGGGCTCTATAGGACATCGAAATTGTGATTTTTTGTGTCGAGCATCCCCTGGCATGTGTGGGGTGCAAAATTTTTGTCCCGGGCCCTTTGTACATATTAAACTCCATCTTTAGGGTCCAAGAATCCACCCATTAGAAGCCCATTCCAGCCACCCTCGAAAAAATGGTGTTTCAGCAAAGCAGAAACTTGAATCCCAGGAGCCGAATCGATTCGGTTAACCACCGAATCGATTCTCCCCCCTTCCAGTAGCCAATTAAGGGTTTGCGAATCGATTCGCAATTCTGGCGAATCGATTCGGTAAACCAAAAGTGTCAGGTCTCTAAATGCGAATCGATTCGGTTAACCACCGAATCGATTCGGCCCCCTTCCAGTGTTGAATTCGAGATTTGCGAATCGATTCGGTTAACCACCAAATCGATTCGGTACCCCTGTCACTTAAAATCCCTTAATTTATTTTGCATCATCTTCTCATTCTCTCTTCTCCCTTAGCCTGCGAAATCTCCCTCTCCCTTATCATTTCCATTCCTCCATTCTTATTCAACCTCATGGCTTCCTCATCCAAGGCATACTCATCCAAGGTAACTACTTCAATCCACTTAAATCAATTTCAATTCTTATTTAGTGTTCTTGGTATAGAAAGTAGGGTTAATTGGGGTATTTTAAAAATTCATATTTTATGCCAATTGCTCCATTTATTCTCATTGTTTGTGGTATGAATCCAACAAATACAACTAGTTTATGTTGCTTTGATGATTCAGTTATATTTGTTGGGGTTGTTTCACATTAAACATGTTATTTTCACCCTACTCTCTATACATTGCACACTAAGTGTTCGATAAATTGCCTCTGTGAAGATTTTGTCCGCTAATGCTCTATCTTCGCACCTTTTATCGCACATTCCTGTTGAATTGTCTTTGTTTGAGTGTGGTGTGCGTCGGTTACATCTACTCGACCATTTTTCCCAACGCGCACCCTCCGAACCTAGTTTCCCCAAATTTCACGATCACTTTGATTTTATGCATCGCACTTATCGTGTGTGTATTGAATTATTGTTTTGTAGGTTCCTTCGATCACCAAGCCAACCTCCTATGTGGTTACTGGATAGGGAGGGGCTGGTTTTGACTCCTTTAGTTCCAAGGAAGAGATGGAGTGGTATCGGGCCATGTTCAAAACCAGTCGCCCGATTGCTATTGATAAGGAGGTGATTGTAGAGGAGATGTCGGCTTCTGTGAGGCGATTCTTGGCCAAATTCAATTGGGAGGCCCATCTGTCCATGAGAGGTGAGGTCAATGAGGTCCACGTGCGTCGTTTCTACGCTTCTCTGGTATCTGTGCATGGCGGCGCGTATGAAGCGTATGTGAGAGGGAGGCGGATCACTATTTCGAAGACCATTTTGGCTACACACCTTAGCGGGGCGTCTAACCCTGAGCTATATCATTACCCGATCCTTGATGATGCGCCTCAGCTTCCACAAGACCAACTCGTTACGCGTCTTGCACCCGGCAAGATTTGGGCGGGGGAAACTTTCCCCACTTCGGGCATGCCCGATGTACATCGTATCCTCCATCTCATCGCAGTTAACTCCATCATTCCCACTCAGACCAAGGCAGTCCTCCGCTACAAGCAGGCCCTCTTCTTATATAGTCTCTTAACGGATGACATGGTCATCAGTCTTCCCGCCCTCATATTACATCAAATTGTGAACGCTGCCTACAACGAGAAGGGAACCACAACTCTTCCTTTCGCGCGTCTGATTTCCCGGATTTGTAGGGATGCCGGGTGTGAGATTTTGGGCAGCGACAAGATACCGAGGCTGCCCAAGGTGTTTAATGATAAGACTATCGCAAAAAGCTTGGGGCAAGACTATTGGGAGAGGAGGAACAAGCGTGCCTTTGATGCCCCTGAAGCTCCCGAAGCTCCCGATGCTCCTGATGCCCCTATGCCGGATATTCCGGATGTGCCTCATCCTATCCCACCACCAGCCCCATCTACTGTTGACCCCATCACGTATCTCGGGGTGTGGATGGATGAGTTACAGGCGGATTTTTTTGAGTTTAGGGGCACTTACATGTCGAGCTTCGCTTCGTTCCAAGCTGATTTTATCGCGTATCGGGGCGCTTACGAGCGCGATATCTCGATGATTACTCGGGCGCAGATGGACCTATTTTCACATTTACGCGGGGGTGAGGATCCTGTGCCTCCGTACCTTTATGACCCCTATGTCCCTCGTGACCCCACCGCGCCCGAGTCACCGCGCCGCCATCCGGACGATATGTAGGTCGCTGTGACCCCATTTTCTCTGCCGCTGTCATCCCGTTTTCGCTGCTGCTGTCTACCGTGGTTCTTATTTTCATTTTTAGCTTGTAACTTTTTAGGTTGTGTTTTGGTGTGGGGAAGAGAGAGTACATTGACTGTATTTTCTAATTTTGGTTTTTTGTGCCCCATGTACACAACTCGTGATTATTAATGAAGTTACTCATTTTCAGTTTAATATTTGTTCTTGTATATATCTCTTTTGTATATATTATTGTTTATGGTACTAACTTGTAACAGGCATGCCGTTGCGCGTTTCTCGAGTTAATCCTTACGGGGTGACTATTTTCTAACCCCTTTTCCCTTTTTATCCTACTAACATTGGGGACAATGTTTCATTCAAGTTAGGGGGTATGGTTTACAATTGTGATGCCGATTATCATGTTAGTATTTATTTATTTATTTAAAAAAAATAATAATTTTTTTTTCTTTTTCTCTCTCATATCTACTATGATTACTTATATGATCGACATATCCTATTGTATAGCTATGAATCATGCTTTTAGTCATTGATTTATTACCCTTTAGCCCGTTATTGCTTGCATTATGAATAGCATCATAAAATTAAACTATGAAGCTTTGAGCATATACACAAATAATTATTTATGATTTGGTTTAAAGTGTTTCAAATTCGTTATTCTAAGGCGCATGATATACCCTTACAAAAGTGAAAATTGAGACTTATCATCATTTGTGAACGTATACACCCACTCTATCTCTTTTTTGTCAATGAACTCGTTCTCGATCTCATTTTCTTTTCATTTGATTGCATACTAACTGATTTATCACTTGAGCATGATTTTCAATGGTGTTGAGTTCCACGAATCACATGAAACTCTAGGAAAGGATTATAGGCCCTTGTTGTTGTTTAACCCATATGACCATGTCCTTTCCCTTAAATGTTTCCCCTAGTCAACCCCCTTGAGCCTTATTATTCCTTTCGTTTCAACCCCAAATCCCTTGTCCAACTCCACATTGGAGTCCTAAACCCTTATTTACTCCTCCAGTACCTTGATTAGGGATTGTTCCCGGGATTGAATGATGTTGTTTATATGGATTGCAAGCAAAGAAGATCAAAGAAAATCAAAGAAAATCAAAGAAAAGCAAAGAAAAGCAAAGAAAAGAATAAGTTTCGAATAAAATGGGTCCTAGTTGTTTCCCATTTCACCATGTGCATGAATATCAAAGTCTCACTCTCATGAATACATTGCTTGTGGAATTTGACCATCGATTCCTAAATTGGCCATTAAATTCATTATCCCGCGCGTTATTCCTGAATCTCCTTTGATCCTACACACATCCCTTTCTTTTCCTAACCCTAACCTAGCCTAAATTCTATACCCCCAAAAGTTCTATTTGATCCTTGGGTGATGTGATTCAAGGATCGAACATTAGCGATAATATGTTTAAATGCTTTTCTCTTGGTTAGTATGCGGTATCCTTTCATGAGATGGTATTTTTCACTTTTATATTGTGTTGTTCATTGATGACATGTGTGTGGCCTAGTTTCCCTTTACAATTACTCTTTATGCCCGCATGTCCCGTGTGTGTTACATCCCATTTCTAAGTGTTTCATTTGTTGAGTGTAACAACCGGAGAGAACTTGAGTATGCATGCCTTAGCATTTATATGGATTTTGAAAGTTTTGCCAAATCTAAATTACCACATGTGTCCGCTTATTTCGCATTTCCATGGTTTCAATTTTTGTTGAAGTTATTTGTTTAATGCCGATAATTGCCGTCTTTTGTGTGATCTTCGTTCACTTTGTTGATAAATTGTGCTTCTTAGATATTTGTTGAGCTACGCATTGGATTTTGCCGTATCATAGTATGAGTTGATTTGATGTTTATGGGTGTCATCCCTGGAAACCCTCACGAGACCTCACTCGTCCCCTAAGGCCACCTGGGGGTTTAAAACGACTTATTGCATACGTTAAATGCAATCGTGAGCCCGCGAGAGTGGCATTTTCCTTCGTTGTACATATTTCTTCTATTTTGGTTGCATTGTTGGCCCTTGTTTCTTCATACTTCATTGCTCGGGACTAGCAATGTATAAGTTAGGGGGTGTGATTCGTCACATTTATTGTATTTTATACCTCGTTAATTTGTACATTCTAGCGTTCCCGTGCATGTATTTCCCAGTTATTATACTCATTTATTGACTAACCCCTGAATTCATCATATATACTTTGTATGTGTCTTTATTGATCTTTTATAGGTCTCGGGAATGCATTTTGGGAAGTTTGGTTTTGATTCGGAAAAGTTCCGTTGACACTTGCACAGTCGGGGGCATTTTGGTAATTTCAGCACTCGGGTTTTGATCCCAATTTCTTCACGAAAGTTGTAGACCTTCTTCTTATATTCGCGTGGCCTCCGACAGTGCTTGAATCCGACCTCGAACGAAGAAGTTACGAAAGTTTCGGTGAAGCATGGGAGAAATAATGCCAATATAGGCAACTTTCCTTCTCCAGCAGGCCCGAATCAATTCGCGATTAATGCCGAATCGATTCGGTTTCATACAGGGGCAAAATCTCTACACTTCCGAATCGATTCGGATTTGGCACCGAATCGATTCGGCCCTGCATTTCTAGCTTTCTTCTTATTACTAGTTTGCCATTTTGGTTGGATTTTTGGAGGATTTATCCCTTCTTTTTCCTCTTTGGTGGGAGGATTACTTTTGTTAGATTTTTGGTGATATATAAAAACACTCTCTTCTCTCTCCTAGGTCAAGTTCATTTATGATTTTCACCAACTTGTAAAGCTTTGATTACTAGTTGAATTGTGGTTATTAATGCAAGAAATGTTTATTTACTTCATCTCTACTTGTTCCACTAGCTTTAATTTGCATTTAATTCCATCTCTTGTATTGGTTTGTGTTTAAACTAGATAACTAACTTAATTATGTTGTTAACTAGCATGTGTAGTTTACTTTCAATTATGAGTAGCTAGACTTATGATTGGGGATCATAACCCAACCTTGGATGCTTGAACTTCATATTTAGGGTTTGGTTTATAATTGTTCTAATGGAACTTCATGTGTTGGTTTTTGAGTATCATAGTTTCTTAACTTCTCTTGTCATGCAAGGGTTAGTGTTTGAAGCTTTACTACAAACCCAACCCATCTAGCAATAACTAACTAACCCCTAATCCTCAATTGTTGAGTTTAGTCTTTACATGGTTGATGTTCGGACTTGATTAGTTATGCTCGATTATAATTAATTTCAACCAAGCCCTATAATCCCCTTCTTTGTGAATCCGAGGTGGGAGAATGATCCTCGATCCCTTTAATTTCTTGAACTCAAGCTTATCTTAGTTCTTTTCAGAGTTCCGTAATTATTAATTAATTAACTGATCATCAATAGTATGTTAGTTTAGAGATTACTCTCAATCACTTTTTCGAACTATTAAATCATATTTTACACTTTAACTTTTGTGACGTTTAGAGAATCGCTTTACCCCAATCCTGTTCTCTTAGGAGTGTTTCAATCCCTGTGGATCACGATTCCGTACTTACCGGATATTACTTGTTGCGATAGTTTGGCACTTGAATCACAAGCTTTATTTAGAATGCACCAAGATCCCATTAGTTCGGTCACTGAAAATGTTTTTAGATCCTTTGTACTGTCAATTGTGGTTACAATAGGATCAAACTTTGTAGTGACACTAATAAGGATTTTTTTGACAATCCTTTTATCAGGTATATCTTCCCTGTAGGATCTCATTTGATTTATTAATTCCTTTATTTTAGAATAGTATGCTTTGGAGGTATCAAATTCTTTCATTTTTAAATTCTCAAATTCCCTTCTTAAGGCTTGTAGTTTAATTGTTCATAACTTTTCGTTGCCCTTGAACTCTTCTTGTAAGATCTCCCATGTTTCTTTGGAATTTTTGGCTTCGGTTAGTCTTGGAAATATTGAGTCGCTGACTGCTTGTTGAAGAAAACTAAAAGCTTTTGCATCCTTCACTATATTCTCCTTTAGTTCATTCTTTTGCGCGTTTGTGAGGGTAGAGGTGTCTTCAGGATTGACAAAACCTTCATTAACGACATGCCATATATCATGGGCTTGGAGAAATTTCTTCATTTTGAAACTCCAAAAGTCGTAGTTATCCCCATCAATTGTAGGTATTGGAATCAACGAATTAGACATGTTAGACAAAAAATCAGAGTGAGTTTATGGTGAAGGAATGTAGGTAGGAAATATTGGTTACGCCCATTTGGTGACGAAACCGGGCTCTGATACCACTGTTAGTTTTAGGAGGTAGTATGGAATGTAGTTAAATGTTTAGTTTAGAAAATTAGGATTGCTAGATATGGGCAACCAAGAATTTGGAGGGAAATATTGAGGAGAATTTGGAAATATAGAAAAGAAGGAAAGTTTTTCTATTAGACTTGATATTACAATTATAACACCCCGTATTTTTATGACTTTTTGGGGATTTATTAAATTTAATTAGAGATATTAATTTAATATTAATCCAAAAAATCATTTAAATACTTACTAGCGTGATGAGAGTTAGTAATTATTGGAATTGTGTTGTAAATTACTTTATGGGTAAAGTACGTGGTGTAATTGAATTTAGTAAAAAAAATTATCACGAGAATCTAATTTGATAATTTTGGAAATTTATCGGGACGCACTTGTGTCGTGTCGGGATTAAATTCGAACTATTAAAAGTGAATAAATTATAAGTCACCCATATAGTCATTTTGAGTGCGTCAATGTGTCCGGAAGGGTCGAGATAGTCAAAATAATGTACCTGGGCGTTTAGTTTGGGTCTCGGGGCGTTTCTAGGCCTACTTAACATCCTGGTAGGGCATTTTAGACATTTTACATTTTTGGGCATGAAAACCCACGAAATTCCTAAGAGTATATCAGATAATAGGAGTTGTCTTCTAGGGTTAGAACAACCAAAAACCTAAGACGACCATTGGAAGGGAAGAGGATAAGCTCTCCAAGGAGTTCAAGGCCAAGAACTCCACTGTTTGCATCGCCATCGCTGCCAAACTTTAGATCGTGCAACGAGCATCGCAACCACACCAATCTTGTCAACAAATATGAGCCAAGAATTCCCAGGCAAGTATCTATCTTTCTCTATTTCAGTTAATGCTTCAAGAATATTTTTCTTGGGTTGATTAGGACCAGTTCTTGTGAAAGAAAGCTTGCATGGGAGACTCTAAATTGCATGTTGTAGAGATAAAAAGATGTATTCTGGAAATATAAATCACATGTAGAGGTTGAACCACGAAATTCATTGAATTAGGAGTAGAAAATCTGGAAAAAGAATGGTAAGAACTAAGTTAAAGGAATTATTAGGGTTCTTGAAATTTTCTTGATTTTAACCCGTTTAATTCGTTATAATTGATGAAAACTCGCATGCCTTACATAGAATAATCATTATTTGGGAACATAACACCTGTGGTGTAACTTGCTGGAAGTTTGGAAATCAAACATGACGATTTGAATGATTTTTGTATAGCATTCCCGTATCTGGAAATTCTGCAGATTCTCCATACCTGTTTGATCGATCGATCGATCGACCCAAGAGCATCGATCGATCGACCACCTGCCATCGATCGATCGACCCCTCATGGAAAACTAAATTCCCCTTTTTAAATAGGTTGTTCCAATTTAAATGAATAAAATCCTTGAACATTATGGTTAGAGTATTTTGGGATATAAGGAAGACCAGTAGGACTTTATAAATATGGAATCTTTAATGTAAAACGAGATTTAACATTTAACGGAGGGAGTACACTTAAGGAATAATGGAAACGTGTGTCTAAAGAGTGAGACTCGTAAGGAAGTTACATCGTAAAGTAAAAGAGTACCTACTGAAATTACACTTAGGGAATAGGATTTCATTAGTGTTGCGAAGAAGGTTTAAAATAATTCCGTTTAATAAGGATAAGAGACGAACCGTTATACGGAATAATCTAGTAATGTGTAATAAGAATAAATATCATATGTATGGGTAGTGAGTGTACCTAAATTTGAAATGGGAATAGTAGTATACATATATGACTGTGTTTGTGTATATACTATATCTGTGTAAAAATCATACCCGCGCTACTTGCTATCCTTGAGGTTACCGCACTGGGACAGTCTTATCTCTCGATGGGACCTTTATGGGGGATATTGACTCCTACCCTAGAACATAAGAGTCCTTGGTACAGGCTATCGAATCGATAGTCAGACGGTCCTAAGAGACATGAGGGTATGTGCTGACCTCTTAGTGACTTGGAACTATGCTTCGCCCCAATTTATATGTGTTTTGTGTTAATACGGTTCGAGAGTGATTCTAAACTAGTATTTCCCTTAGAACGAGTGATACGGGGGCTGGATAGCAGAGTATGCCAGCACCATAAATGTTATGTGGGGTGTCGTTGGTATATATATTATATGAGGAGATAATATATATTTAAACTTGAAATTTGGGAACTACCTACTGTGAGTAATGGTAAGTAAGTAATGAATAATTATTTCAACTTGGGAATAAGTGTTTGAAAAGTATGATGCGATACTGAGAAACTTTAAAATCAAATGAGGCTTATGACAGAACTTTACCTTTAAATAAAATTAACTTTCTTTACATTAGAGATTGGCGTCATGAAACCTTGTGAGTAACTTAAGATGAGATAAACTATTGGGAGTATTAGTGCGATAGGTGTGCACATTAGGAGAGAGGTGATAATTTCTCAAGAGAGTGCCGCACTAATATGCTTGTTGCATTAGCCGGTAAACATTTTAAATAGTTGCTAAACTAATTTTAAACTATTTTACAATCGGGCTCTGACCCATTTCCTATTATATCTTCTCTCTTGTATATATATGTATATATTACAGGTGCCCAGCCACAGGGGCGTCTTGCATAGGATCCTTTGGAAGGAATGTGCTGCAGCTTAAGTGGGAGTTGTAGGCCTCTTGCTTAGACGACCTCATTATTTATTCCACTTCTAGTTTTACTTTATCCAATTGGTCATGTGTCGCCCTATTTCATTTATTGAGTCGATTTATTAGAGATTATGATTCGTCTATTTCCAGTATTTATACTTTGGGATTGTTACTATCAGGATGTCTTTCCTTTAAAGTTTTAATGTTGGAATTATTTAGTTGAATGCTTAAGTTGCTTGGATTATTTTCCAGTCTAATTGTTGTGTGATTTTTAAACCATGAATTATGAAAGGTTTTAAATATTAGTTTTAAATTAAATTTTGAAATTTATGTTTAAAAAAAACGGTTTTGTCACTTAGCTTAATTATTTAAGGTGTTTAATTGGAAAAGTTATTTTTGCGACAGTGATGCTAAGAATGAACCTGTTCACCTTGGTTATAATTTAATAAAGGAATGATCACCCGGTATTTAATTAGGCGGGGTGTCACAGGTGGTATCTGAGCATCAGGTTCTAGTGTCCTTTAGGATCTGTACAGATTATTTTGCTTTCAGCTTAGCGTTCTTGCTATAGAGCCCTATTTCTAGGATTCTTGTATTCCTGCTTTTACGTTTATGTCTTCAGCTATTTGAGATTTGATAATAACTTTAGACTAATAAATTTCTTTACGTTTTAGATGCCTTCGAGACGCGCACCTAAGAATAGGCGTGCCCAAGCCGAGCAGCCTGTAGCTTCGACTCAGGGAACGATGAACGCCATAGAAGTAGCCGCTATCGTTGCTCATGCGGTGAATGCAGCGTTAGCGGTAGTGCAGCAGACTCCACCCCAGGTTCAGGCAGTGGTGCCGGTACCAGCACAGCTTCCATCTGCATGGGAGCGAGTTAGGGATGCCTTCCAGAAGGCGCATCCCCCAGAGTTTGCGGGTAGTTCAGATATTATTGTAGCCAGCCAATGGAAGAAAAATATCTAGAGGCATCTGCGCATGTACGAGTGCACGGACGTGAAGAAAGAGCTGTTGGATTCCTTTAAGCTAGTGGGGGATGCTTTGCATTGGTGGGAATCCACTACCACCTTGGAGGAGAGGGATGTTATCACTATTCAGTCATTTTGGACGCCGTTTGACAGCAAATACTTTCCATCCGTCGTGCAGACGGAGATGAGGCAGAAGTTACTGAGTCTGAAACAGGAGAATTCGATTGTTGCTGAGTACAAAGAGGAGTTCAGAAGACTTCTCACTATAGTGCTAGATGAGGCACCCACTGAGGGAAAGAAGATACTATTGTTTGTGGACGGGTTGGCTTGGAGGATCCGTCAGCACCTCATAGGCAATCTGTCACTTTGTACCTACACGGATGTACTCAATGCTGCTTTGTTACAATACCAGAATCATCGCTTCCACCTACAGGGGAGCAAGCGAGCAGGAGAGTCCAGCCAGCAGGGCAGGACATGGGGTAGTGGTGCTAGTGGAGCACCGACATCTCAGGGGTAGACTCGTCAGCATGAGCAGAGTTCCCATCAGGGGACCCTGCCAAGAGGTTCCGATCAGTTGATTCCAGGCAGGGATTTAGGGGATTTAGGCAGGGTCAGCAGGGCCAGCAGGGCCAACATCATCAGCCGCAGGGTCAGTAGTAGGGCCATCAGGTCCAACAGCATTTTCAGCAGGGACAACAGGGCCAATGACGGGGTGGTAACGTCCAGGAGGGCCGTAATCAGCAGGGACAGAGGGGAGGAAATTTCAGGGGCCGATGCTTCAGGTGTGGTAAAAATAGCCAGAGGCGCCAGGACTGTCGAGAGGGTGATAGGGCCCCATAGCAGCGGGGTGCCCGTAATGATCCACATAGGCCATTTTACCCAGCCGCCCTTCGAGCACCAGCTCAGGTACCAGCCCTACCAACCATTCCAGCCGCTCTAGTGCAGCAGGGATAGTTACAGTACGGATGTGTCTATAACGTCCACCAGGCAGCAGCTCCACAGGCGCCACCCACGATTGAGGGTACGTTTCATGTCCATGGTACTATGGGTCGAGTTTTATTTGATACTGGGGAGACACACTATTTTATAGCCACTCATTTTGTGAAGGCTTTAGGGTTATTCGCCATGACAGAGAGCACTATGACATGTGTAGACTCACCACTGGGAAATGGATCGTTAATTTTCTTTATATGTCGAGGCCTGGGAGTAGAGATTGGTCTCTTGATCATACAAGCACACATGTTAGTCTTAGATATGCATGAGCATGACGTTATCATTGGCATGGATTGGATCGTAGCATATATAGCCATGATAGATTATTTCGGTGGGAGTATTATCTTTTCCATTCCGGGGCAGGAGATGTTTGTAGTGGCGATGCCTCACCTAGAGGGAGGCTCTACCACTCATTTATATTACATATAGGAGAATACCTATGAGGAGGTTGTGATTCCTCTAGACCCGATCCCAGTTATTCGTGAGTATTCTGATGTATTTCAGGAGATACCAGGCCTACCCCCCAATCGAGAGATAGATTTTGTCATAGATTCATTATCAGATACTCGACCGATAGCACGCACTCCATACCGCATGGCTCCGACGAAAATGTGAGAGTTACGAGACCAGATAGAGCAGCTATTAGGTCAGGGCTTCATTCGTAGGAGTACCTCACCTTGGGGCGTTCCAGTTTTGTTTTTTAAAAAGAAAGATGGTTCACTGATGCTATGTGTGGAATACCGGGAGCTGAACAAGGTCACAATACGGAACAAATATCCGTTGCCTCGAATCGATGATCTGTTCGTCCATCTGAGGGGAGCAACTTTCTTTTCGAAGGTAGATTTGAGGTCAGGATACCATCAACTATGTATTAGGGAGCAGGATGGTTCGAAGACTGCTTTCTTGATGAGATATGGGTCCTATGAGTTTAGAGTGATGCCATTTGGACTCACAAATGCTCAAGTCGTATTCATGGACTTAATGAACCAGGTGTTCAGAGAGTTCTTGGATCAGTTTGTCATCGTCTTCATAGATGACATCCTGATATATTCAGACACTGAGGAAGAGTATGCTGAGCACTTGAGATAGGTTCTTCAGGCCTTACGAGAGCATCAACTCTATGCTAAGTACGAAAAGTGAAGATTCTGGTTATGGGAAGTGCAGTTCTTAGGACATGTTGTTTCTGAACAGTGGATAGCGATTGACCCAAGTAAAGTGTCAGCGATGAGGGAGTTGGGACAGCCCACAACACCGACGGAAGTGCGTAGTTTATTGGGATTAGCTGGGTACTACAGGAGATTCATTCGAAGGTTCTCCAAGATAGCGGGTCCATTGACGAACCTGACTCGCAAGGGGGTTCCATATGTTTGGGAAGATACTTATCAATTGGCTTTCGACGAGCTGAAAGACAAGCTTGCTTCGGCACCAGTCCTTGCTTTACCCAAGTCGGGCGTGGAGTATCTGGTTTACACCGATGCCTCCTTACGGGAACTCAAAGGAGTACTTCAGCAGGAGGAGAAGGCTATAGCTTTTGCCTCCCGCAAGCTTAAGCCGCACGAGAGGAACTACCCCACACACGACCTAGAGTTAGAAGCGGTCGTCTTTGCATTGAGAATATGGAGACACTATTTATTAGGGGAGAAATTTTTCTTCTTCACAGACCACAAGTCACTGCAGTACCTGTTCACTCAGCGAGAGGTGAATATGTGTCAGCGCAGGTGGTTAGAGTTTGTGAAGGACTATCAGTTCGACATACAGTACCATCCGGGGAAGGCCAACGTAGTCGTTGATGTGTTGAGCCGTAGACCGATAGATGACGTAGAGGACGCGTGGAAAGAAAAGTGGAAAGAGTTAGGTAACCAGGATGCGGTAGCCCATTGCTTCATATTTGTCATGACAATGACAATCGAGATTGTTACGAGGGTAATACAGGCGCAGACAGCAGACCCATTTTGCCAGGAGAAGATTGTACAACTTTTAGTTGAGGGTGATGAATCCTATTCTGTTAGTTCTGATGGAGGTTTGAGGTTTAATGGGAGATTGGTGGTCCCAGAAGGAGTAGACTTACGTCATGCAGTGATGACCCAGTCTCACGGGTCTCGATTTGCAGTGCATCCCGGGGGAGATAAGATGTACTAGGATATGAGACGGCAATATTGGTGGAGTGGGATGAAAAAGGACATTGCTAAGTTCGTGTCCAAGTGTTCTACTTGCCAGATGGTAAAGGTGGACCACCAGAAATCGTCGGGGTTGCTTCAGCCATTGGAAATACCCACGTGGAAGTGGGAGAGTATTTCCATGGATTGTGGACCGTTTGACCAAGGTGGCTCATTTTTTGCCGGTACAGACAGACTATACCATAGGCCAGTATGCTCAGTTGTTCATTGCAAAGATTGTTAGACTACATGGGGTGCCCCTGAATATTGTGTCAGATTGAGACAAAATTTTCATGTCGCGTTTCTGAGAGAGCTTTCAGGAGGCCATGGGTACAGAGTTGAGCTTGAGTTCAAATATCACCCACAGACAGATGGACAAATAGAGTGTACCAATCAGATGTTGGAAGATATGCTACGCATGTGTGTCCTTGATTTTGGAGGAGGATGGGAGCCACATCTTCCACTTGTGGAGTTTGCTTATAATAACTCTTATCAGTTCACGATTAGCATGGATCCATTTGAGGCATTGTACGACAAGCCTTGTCGTTCCCCAACTTGTTGACTAGAGGTGGGGAACAACAAGTTTCTCGGACTAGAGGTAATTCAAGAAACCTCCGCTAGGATTAAGATTATCAGGAGTCGCATTAGGGTAGCCCAGGACAGGCAGAAAAGCTACGCCAATGAAAAACGGTTCTTCCGTGAATTTAATGTGGGGGACCAAGTATTACTACGTGTATCTCCTATGAAAGGAGTGATGAGGTTTGGGAAGAAAGGGAAATTGTGTCACGACCACGACCCAAAATATTATTAGGGAACGAGTGTCTTGACATGCCACCAAGGCAACAAATATTCTGATTTAATTTTTTCCTTAAATAAATGCAACAAAAATATTATCACATGGTTATGAATCGTAAAATACTGAAAGTAAAGGAATTACATCATCAGAGCTTTCTAAAGGAAACTTCATATATATTAAAAGAAACAACGAATTACAACTTAAGAGAAAATTTAAACCTTATTACAAGAGAGCCAGACATGCTCTAAATAAACATTTTACCAAAAGAGCTCTAAAAGCTAAATCTTCAATATAGTCCATTTTCGTTCCGTCCGTGAGCCTAAACGTTTCCTAAAAAATGGTTATTTATACAACATCAGCTAAAAGACGAATGAGGTTCAATCTCCAAAAATTCTAGGGTTTTCAGAAAATAGATACCTATTCAAGTCAAAAGAGAAGGAATATACATATATGGAGAGGAACTTGCAGTAAATAGATATAATTTTGAAATTAAATTATATATATCACAATTGGATAGCTCAGAATAAGACGAATGCAACAAATCAAATGTGATATCTTTTTCTTTCAATCATATCATTTTGATGGTCAAGTACACTCTAATACCTTATTCTTCTACCTTATTATACCCCGATAGTTGAGGGTCAATCAAACATGTTCGTCACAACGCCTTATTTAGGGCACAGCAGCGATAACCCAGCTGGGAAGGTCAGTCAGTAAAGAGGTCCCTTAGGCTGAATCATATTTTCAATATTCAATATCCTTTTCAATAATCATTTTAATCAGTATGTATATATGGACAAATATAAACATATCGCAAATGAATCAATCATCGGTATCACATGAATTTTGAGAATAAAAGCAGTTCACAAAATATATATAGTTTTCATAATATCATATAATCAAAACGCACAAGGAATGTCAGAGTACTCACCCAAAATGGAGGTCAAATTTACTGGTATTGAGTCTTTGATCACACGTTAATCTGATAAAGATTTAAGTACACATTCTAAGGTCCAGTTTATACTATACTTAATAATAACTTCCTCTTTTAAAGGATTGAATCCCCATTTATTAAATTTTAAAACTCCTTGATCGTAATTGAAGAATTCAATTCATAGTCTTTCCTCATCATTCGGTTCCCAGTAGAGACGGAGGGTCACAGGGGCACCACTTAAATACCATCTCATCTAGACAGAACATTTCCGGATTCACTCCCAGTAGAGATGGAGGTTCACAGGGGCACCACTTAAATACCATCTCATCTAGACAGAACTTCACCGGGCCTGACTTTTGAATTACTTAAATGGGATTCTATAATAACGAGCAATTTCTTTAAAAAGAATCATTTTTAAAAGCGTATAATTTCAAACAAGTTTATAAAATCAACTTGGATTTGTTCTAAATATTAAGTTTTGATTAGTGAATTCTTTATTGTATTTTACCAGTATAACTACTAAGTAAATCCATAAAACAATAAATTAAAACTATAAAGATGCATTATAACATTAAGATTACCTTCAGATGAATATCCCTAAGAACTTCTTCTTAAACTTTCTCACACTTTCTCTCACTATTTCTTTCTATAATTCTCAAGGAATTGGTGTGAGTTTCAAATGATCCCCCAAAGGCCCTATTTATAGTTTTCCAAAGATATCCCGGGGTTGACACATGTCCATGGTGACCAAGCTTTTACAATGGGAGTCAGCGTTGACGTGACGAGTAACGGAGGCGTCTTGCAGTCTTATTTCACCGGACTGCGACACGTGTTTTAGCTTCTCCTCTAACGATAACATGTGTTTTGGCTTCTCCTCTAACGATGACATGTGTACGATGGAGGTGTCAAAACTGAGCACGAGGTGTCGAGGATAGGTATTAAGGGTATAAGGGTCATTTCAGACCTGAAGGGCATTTTGGTAATTTCACACCATATATTTTCAATATTTCTTTTAGGTCCCTAAATATATTTTATTTATGAAAAGGCCCCCTTTTATTTTTCAATTTGGTCCCTGAAACTTTCTTTATTAAAACCAAGTTCCTAAAGTTTCATAAAATTACATTTTCTACCCCAAAACTTATCACTTAGCTTAGGATGTGCGATAAAATCTCAATCTGACCCATTTTACCGTTGATTCTTCAAATTTAAAAATGGGATTTGTCATATTAAGAACTCAGAATATCATATATGTAATAATATATCATTATTAGATAGTAAGTATGACGAAATTGAAAGAAGACAATTATACATTGGCATAAGAAAATAGGGTCATTACAAATTGGCCCCGAGGTACGTGGGACCATTTCCCCATTATCAGGAGGATTGGGCCGGTAGCATACAGATTGGGACTGCCAGAGCATTTACACCGCATTCACGATGTATTCCACATCTCATCGTTTAGGCGATACCTTCGGGATGAAATGGCCCACACCCACATAGCGATTGAGGAGATTGATTTACAGCCTGATAGCTCTTACGAGGAGAGGCCAGTGACTATCCTAGACCATAGCGAAAGGAGATTGAGGTCGAAGGTATTCCCACTTGTCCGGGTCCAATGGGAGCATCATAATGTGGAGGAATCCACTTGGGAGCGTGAGGCGGACATGCGTGAGAAGTACCCAGAGTTATTATTTCCAGGTATACCTTATTTTTAGAATTTCGGGACGAAATTCCGTTATTAGGGGGGAAGTATGTAATACCTCATATTTTTATGACTTTTAATTGTTGGGGATTTATTAAATTTAATTAGAGATCTTAACTTAATATTAATCCGAAAAATCATTTAAATACTTACTAGAGTGATGAGAGTTAGTAATTATTGTAATTGTGTTGTAAATTACTTAATGGGTAAAGTAAGTGGTGTAATTGAATTCGGTAAAAAAAAATTATCACGAGAATCTAATTTGATAATTTTGGAAATTTATCAGGACGCGCTTGTGTCGTGTCGGGATTAAATTCGAACTATTAAAAATGAATAAATTATAAATCACCTGTATGGTTATTTTGAGTTTGTCGATGTGTCCGGAAGGGTCGAGATAGTCAAAATAATGTACCTGGGGGTTTAATTTGGGTCTCGGGTCATTTCTAGGCCTAATTAACATCCCGAGGGGGCGTTTTGGACATTTTACATTTTTGGGCATGAAAACTCACGAAATTCCTAAGAGTATATCAGATAATAGGAGTTTTCTTCTAAGGTTAGAACAACAAAAAACCTAAGACGACCATTGGAAGGAAAGAGGAGAAGCTCTCCAAGGAGTTCAAGGCGAAGAACTCCACCATTTGCATCGCCGTCACCGCCAAACTTTAGATCGCGTGACAAGGATCGCAACCACTCCAATATTGTCCACAAGTCTGAGCCAAGAATTCCCAGTCAAGTATCTATCTTGCTCTATTTCAGTTAATGCTTCAAGAATATTAGTCTAGGGTTGATTAGGACTAGTTCTTGTGAAAGAAAGCTTGCATGGGAGACTCTAAATTGCATGTTGTAGAGATAAAAAGATGTATTCTGGAAATATAAATCACATATAGAGGTTGCACCACGAAATTCATTGAATTAGGAGTAGAAAATCTGGAAAAAGAATGGTAAGAACTACGTTAAAGGAATTATTAGGGTTCTTGAAATTTTCTTGATTTGAACCCGTTTAATCCGTTATTATTGATGAAAACTCGCATGCCTTACATAGAATAATCATTATTTGGGAACATAACACTTGTGGTGTAATTTTCTGGAAGTTTGGAAATCAAACATGACAATTTGAATGGTTTTGGTATAGCATTCCCGAATCTGGAAATTCTGCAGATTCGCCATACTTGTTTGATCGATCGATCGACCCAAGAACATCGATCGATCGAGCACCTGCCATCGATCGATTGTGACACCCCTCCTAATAAAATACCGGGTGATCAGTCCTATACAAAATTAAAACAGGAATCCCAGTTGGATCATCATTAACATCACTGTCGAAAACTTTTTAAAACTTACTAACCACCTAGTATTCCAAAAGCTGGTGCCAATTTTAACTTGTTAATTAAAACAAAACAGTACATGCAGAATTAAATATAAACCATTCACACAACTGAATAAAACTCAACTAAAATCATTAATTACACAACTTGCCGAATAAAGCATCGACCACCAAAGTGAAATAATCCAATACAATATTCAACATCGGAATAAAACAAATTTGAAACTGAACTGAAAGTCTGGGCGACATGCCTTAAATAAAACTGAAACTAATGAGTGATTCCTACTCTATGAATATATGAATGATGCATCTAATCCAAAATCCTGCTAGCATCCACATATGCCGCAGCTCCGTGTCCCTGGAATAGAATGTCAATCCTGGCATCCTTGTGGCTGGACACCTAAAAAGTTTTGAAAATAGTTTTATAGCAAGGGTTAGAACCCAAAACATTTTGAAAATATTTAGAAAGTGAATTAACTGCAGTAATTTAAAATGCATGAATGCGCTTCATATAAAAGTTAGTGTCGCACTCTCTTGTGGATATTCTCGTCCCTCCACTAATGTGCACACCTAACGGTTACCTTAACCCCACCTAGTTGTACTACCCCGTCCAACTAGTCCTGGTGTAACCTCCCCTTGCCATATTACTCTAGCCCGAGTATAATTATTCATTAACTATAAGTTATCTCACCAATTAACTTAAATAAATTCCTCCTTAATGAATAGCATATAACCGTAACACAAGTTATATAAATTTAATACGTCACACTCTGTATTATTCCCACAATTGATTAACTTAATTAATCTCTCATTAATTAACAGCATATAACTGTAACCCGAGTTATATAAAGTAAATACATCGCACACTGTAATATCACTACAATTGATTATCTTAATTAAGTTCTCATTAATTAACAGCATATAACTGTAACCCGAGTTATATAAAGTAAATACATCACACACTGTATTATCACCTACATATAATATTTACTACCATATTATACGTACCTTTACTAACATCCACACATATATCACACGTGTATCCATCCTTCCGAGTATACCCTCACTGAATGATTTCCTCTAAAATGCCATCTCACTAGGTATGCTCACAAAACCTAGTCCTAGTTTCCCCAAGCTGAAATCGCTCACCAACTTGGACCAAAATATAAACGAAGTGGAGGCGGTCATATTCCTTTCCTGAAAGTGGGATTAATCCCTCGCCCATATATACCGGACGCTATGACCTGGGGATATACTCGCCCTACTCCTCAAGCTAGGGGATTCACCCACATCGCACAACCTCCATTGATAGCATTAGAGTATATAAATGGAATAAATATCTAGTCACTGATATTTAATATCACACACAATGTTTACACGTATATATATACTATCACTACACCATATATATATATATATATAAAATATAAACCCCGGCTTTACCGTGTACTCAAAATCCTCTATACTGCCTGAAATTTAATATCACACACAATATACACGTATATATATATATATATATATATATATATATATATATATATATTATATATATATATATATATATTATAACCCTGGATTTACCGTGTACTAAATATCCCGTATACTGCCTGAAATTTCCTGAGTCTGTGGCTCAATTCAACGTAATTAATTTTCTCAGTTAATAATTTATCGTCTTCCCGATACTATGGTTTGACTCTAATTAAATTAATTATCACTCTTATTAATTTAATCCTACCCGAGTCTACAATCAGACTCTAATTAAATTAATTATCACTATTATTAATTTAATACTTGGTGTCGCCCAACCATTATCCCCAAACTCTCTCACTTGGCCCGTACCTCAACATTTCCCGAGTCTATGTTCCGACTCCAAACTGATTACTTCTCTAAATAATTAATTTAATACTTTGATGTCACTTAACCAACATACCCAGACTCGCTCACTTGGTCCAATTTACATCTCATAATATCATACCCACATTTTCGCCTACAATGTGTCACACCTTTATTTCCATAATTTTCCCAATTATATTCGCCTATAATTATTAACATACCCGGACTCGATTCACTTTGCTTGAAATTTAATATTTCCCGAGTCTATATCCCGACTCTAACTTAAGTAGTTTATCTCTAAACTTAATTCACTACCTTGGCGTCGCATAGCCAATATACCCGGACTCACTCACTTGATCCGTATCTCCCTGTTTTGGAATAAAATTCCTCAAATTCATCCATTAAGTGCCCCACATAAATTCATCCTAGTCCCAATTACTTTCTCTCAAAATTCCTAGGAATATTTATTTCATAATTATTTATTCACTAATAAATGTATGGAAATTAATTTATAATTAGTTTCCCCCTTATATCACACACAAGCCGAACTGCCCAGAATTTCCCATCGTCGATCGATCGATGCCCCCCGATCGATCGATCGATCCCTTCGTGCCAGCTCTCCTTCCTTGCTGAATTCCACCATTAACGAAATTTCAAGGTTTCTTTCCTCAAAAACCAACCTCAAATCAGCCTATTAATCATCTTATAACATTTCTCATGATCTAGAATTATTATCTAAACTTTTTAACATCATTAACACTATTAATCTTGACCCACCCAAGAACACAAATTTCTAGGGTACAATCCCAATTTCAAATTCAAATTCCATCCCTTTATATTACGATTTTTTCTCATTCAATCCAGATAATCATACTCAGAATTATATAGCACAACCAATTCTTACCTTAAATCTCATTCAATGATTCAATTAACAAAACCCCCTTTTTGTACCCATTTATCCCCAAAACGAAATTTAGTTTACACATCACTAAAATATGAATTGGATATCACACTTTATGATTAAAAACAGTTAACCACTTTCCTGTAAGTGTTCGTAGTGTCCGATCCGTTGTCGATGTCCCTTAATTTGGTTCCAATAACCTCCAATTTGCTTTTGCTAAGCTTTCCCCCAATTTCCCTCTCAAGCCCTAGGATTAGAATTGTGATGGCTGTTGATTTTCTAATCCCTCCCTTAGGTTAAAACTCTAAATCCTGTTTTTCTCCTAATGGGCTTAATTAAAGTGGCCCAACTCACCCCATGTGGGCCCGACTATGCCCAAAAATACTCTGAGACCCAATTAATACCCTCGGGTACTCTTTTCTGACTATCTCGACCCATTCTGCCACAACCGCTCACTCAGAATTGGCATCCGAATTAATTTATAAAAATCCTTATCTCATACCCAATTTAGTCTATACTGACCCCCGGCTGGGATAAGTGCATACCCTATCATTAATACCCGAAATGACATAATTAAATTATTACTATTCACTTAGTAAATAAATTTCCCTAAACATTAACCATTCACTCCCCGATTAATATTTAAATATATATTGCCATAATTAATTCAATTAAAATTACAACACACTAGTAATTTAAAATTCCCGAATTACTTAAATATTAAATGCACAAAAATACGGGGTGTTACATCGATCGACCCCTCCTGGAAAACTCAAATTCCCCTTTTTAAATAGGTTGTTCCAATTTAAATGAATAAAATCCTTGGACATTATGGTTAGAGTATTTTGGGATATAAGGAAGACCATTAGGACTTTATAAATATGGAATCTTTAATGTAAAACGAGATTTAACATTTAACGGAGGCAGTAAACTTAAGGAACAATGGGAATGTGTGTCTACAGAGTGAGACTCGTAAGGAAGTTACGTTGTAAAGTAAAAGAGTACCTACTGAAATTACACTTAGAGGAATAGGATTTCATTAGTGTTGCGAAGAAGGTTTGGAATAATTCCATTTAATAAGGATAAGAGACGAACCATTATACGGAATAATCTAGTAATGTGTAATAAGAATAAATATCATATGTATGGGTAGTGAGTGTACCTAAATTTGAAATGGGAATAATAGTATACATATATGATTGTGTTTGTGTATATACTATATATGTGTAAAATTCATCCCCGCGCTACTTGCTATCCTTGAGGTTACCGCGCTAGTACAATCTTATCTCGACGGGACCTTTATGGGGGATATTGACTCGTACCCTAGAACATAAGAATCCTTGGTACAGGCTATCGGATCGATAGTCAGACGGTCCTAAGAGACGTGAGGGTATGTACTGACCTCTTAGTGACTTGGAACTATGCTTCGCCTCAATTTATATGTGTTTTGTGTTAACACGGTTCGAGAGTGATTCCGAATAAGTATTTCCCTTAGAAGGAGTGATACGGGGACTGGATAGCAGAGTATGCCAGCACCATAAATGTTATGTGGGGTGCCGTTGGTATATATATATTATTTGAGTAGATAATATATATTTAAACTTGAAATTTGGGAACTACATATTGTGAGTAATGGTAAGTAAGTAATGAATAATTATTTCAACTTAGGAATAAGTGTTTGAAAAGTAAGATGCGATACTGAGAAACTTTAAAATCAAATGAGGCTTATGAGAGAACTTTACCTTTAAATAAAATTAACTTTCTTAACATTATAGATTGGCGGTATGAAACCTTGTGAGTAACTTAAGATAAGCTAAACTATTGGGATTATTAGTGCGATAGGTTGCATTAGCCGATAAGCATTTTAAATACTTGCTAAACTAATTTTAAACTGTTTTACAATCAGGCTCTGACCCGTTTCCTATTTTCTCTTCTCTCTTGTATATATATGTATGTATTACAAGTACCCAGCCACAGGGGCATCTTGCATAGGATCCTTTGGAACGAACGTGCTGCAGCTTAGGTGGGAGTTGCGGGCCTCTTGCTTAGATGACCTCATTATTGATTCCACTTCTAGTTTTACTTTATCCAGTTGGGCATGTGTCGCCCTATTTCATTTATTCAGTCGGTTTATCAGAGATTGTGATTCGTTTATTTACAGTATTTATACTTTGGGATTGTTACTGTCAGGATGTGTTTCCTTTAAAGTTTTAATGTTGGAATTATTTAGTTGAATGCTTAAGTTGCTTGGATTATTTTACAGTCTAATTGTTGTGTGATTTTTAAACCATGAATTATGAAAGGTTTTAAATATTGGTTTTAAATTAAATTTTGAAATTTATGTTTAAAAAAAGAAATGGTTTTGTCACTTAGCTTAATTATTTAGGGTGTTTAATTGGAAAAGTTATTTTTTGCGATAGTGATGCTAAGAATGAACCAACTGTTCACCTTAGTTATAATTTAATAATGGACTGATCACCCGGTATTTAATTAGGCCGGGTGTCACAAAAATGGTTAGTTTGGATTGAGATGGCTTGGACAAATGTCCTCACCACCTATTTATAGGCATCACACCTCCTTAATGGATGGTGGAGATTAAAGTACATCAATGGTATAAATTAATTCTCTAGAAGGTTCCCACCTCCTTATGGGAACATTATAGAAGCCTACATACTCCCTAATATTCTAGAATGTTTTATAATATTCTAGGATTTATCTAGAATATTCTATGAATTATCTAGAATATTCTAGAATATTCTCGGAATTATCTAGAATATTCTAGGAATTATCTATAATATTCTAGACTATTCTCGGAATTAGTATCACATTTCAACAAAAGTCATGAACACCATTGAGCCTTGTTCATCATCTGTGGGGGGTTTGGCCTTCAATCCTCCACTGGGGTTTCGGTTTCAGTGATGAAGAAATCTATACGTTGCTTTCCCAAAAGAGCACTAGGGGCCACCTAAAAGATCCTGTCCTCCAAAATCTTGTGAGGGAAAGGAACCTGTACGATGAGGAGGATTCCATGCCATATTTGAGGGGTGCAATAACAACAATGAAATCCTCCATTTCTTTACTCGCTTGCAGATGCATTCTCAAAACGGAAGTAAAATTGAAAGAACCACTGGCAAGGGCAAGGGAACCTAGAAAGGCCAACAAACCCACAAGATGAATAATGGGCGAGAGAAACGAAAACTGCGATATCACAATGAAGGCTCCAGACACGACAAAAGGTGGTGAATGACTGAGTTCGTTTTTCCAGATGACAAGGAGTACATTCTTTGCCGGATCAAAGGGAAGATTGATCCACAAGAGGATGACCAACCAACGGATCCACTAACACAGAATAATGATGAACAAGATTATGCTCACCCACTTGGAAGTGTGGAAGCTCATGCCCAACAGCCATCGCATCCATTTCTAACAACAACAATAACCATTCAAGATTATGCTCACCCACTCCTAACATCAACCATAAGGGTGGAAGCATATACTCGGCCATCTGTTCCATTTCTAATATTGCTTCAACCCCTACCGGATAACTATATTCAGACTGTTGGGGAAGACAACAACAACATTGCTCACCCCATGGTTACCCACTGGGAAAATGCCCAACCACCTGAGCCACACCAACTACTACTAGAGGAGGATACTCAAGAACAAATTCAATGGGAAAGTAATGAGCAAGACTATGCCCTTTGGGATAATGAACAACCCATATCCCATGTGCCTCATCAATCATCATTCAACCTCAAAGACTATGGCCTCGGAAATTTCGAATCGTCCACTTAACAATATACGTAATACTCTCTCTCTCATCTATATCATATAATGATGAAATAGAAATACTGATGATATCTTACATGTTTTTTTCAATTAGAATTATCACTTTTTTTTCTAGTCGATGATGTGGTAGTAGTAGTAGCTTAGTAGTAGTAGTAGTTGTTGTAAAGAGCCTTATGTATGCATGGTTTTGTATTTCATTTTAGGATTCTTATAATATTATTCATCGGTTGATGATTACTTACTTTTTTAATGGAACATTTCTTGTTTATTGAAAAAATGTTGTTTTAGGATCAAAGGTGAATCCCCACGTATTTAAAGTAGCTTAGTTGTGGTTTATAATGTTAAAATGAAATAATAAACACTCTCGATTTTATCTAGAATATATCAAACTTCCCAAATTTCCCCCATTTTCTGATCGTGTATCCTCTCATTTCACCATCGCTAACTTTGGTTCCCTATATATACGCCACTAAGTCATTCTCCCATATATGGATTTCTTCTTCAATCTCTTGATAGTCAAGTTTAACACAGACACTTCCTTCCTCATTTGTTGGGGCTGGAATGTATTGCAATTGGTTACCTACTGATTTGTCTCGATTAGGGGATAAAATCTGAGCCAAATTATCTTCACCCCGATGATTATTTATGCCTTGTTTAACATATTAACATAATTCTGTCATCAAGCAAAATTATGGAAATTGAACTGACAGGTAAGGTTTTGTAGAACTAATTTTTTGCCTAAATTATCGAAGAAGTTATATAAATGCGACAAAGATGAAAAGGTTGTCTCACATGTCAAAGGATATCTAAAATGAAATAACAATTGCAGACTATTTGGAAAACTTTTGTAACACCCCGTATTTTTAATGGCCTTGTAATTGGATTAATTGTAAATTAAATTGGGATTAATTAAATTATATTGGAATAATTAATCTAGGATAATAAATAATAATTATCTAGATAAGGATTAATATTTATTTATATTGAATATCACTTAGTGAAAGAGTAATAATACTGATATGAAAAGATTAAAATTCTCGTGCGTTAAAAATGCGGCAGTTACGATAAATGTAGTCGGGACGCGCGTGTCAGTCGTGTCGAGACATAATTTGAGAAATAAAGCGTAACTTTATTTTAGGTATTTCAAATGGTCATTTCGAGTACACCAAAATGTCCGAAAGGGGTCAAAATAGTCAGAAAAGTGTACTCAATGGTTTAGTTTGGCTCCCCGGGCAATTTTAGGCCAAACCTATACCCCGGAGGGGTATCTTAGTCTTTTAAATTTTTGAAGAAAATAAACCCACGAATTTTATAGGTATAAATCATATTAGGAGTATGAGGAATTAGGGTTACGGGAATAAAAACCTGCAGAGGCCATTAGAGGAGAAATGAGAGGTGCTCCCCAAGGCTAGAACTACCTATGTGACACTTTTTGCACCACTGACACCACCATCGTGTAGATCTGAAGGAGAGGAAAACCACCATACCCATCATCTGCAACGGATCAGACCTACTATTAAAGGCAAGTGTTTAAACTTGCAAAGTTATGAGCATATATTATATCCATGTTAGACTAGATTGAATTTATTTATGGAATTTATGTGTTTTGGGGAATTTGGAAGACATATATCATAATTTTGGGTTGAAATTGATATAAGATAGGTTCCCTCATGCATGTCGTGTGAAATCCATGAATTTACACTTAATCTTGGTCAAGAAATCTATAATCTTTAATGAGGTTTTGAATAAATATGAAATTCCAGGGTTTTCACGATTGTATTGAATTAATTTGGTTTGGATGAATATTGTGAAGATTTATTTATTAGTTTACGTTAAAAATAATATACATATGTTAATATAATGCTTAGAATGCTTGGTTGGTAGTTTGGGTTTTAATTGATATGCCCCAAATGTACCATCTCGGCTCGAGACATCAACCTCGGCCATGGATATGGTCGATGTTGGAAGGGCCTGAGATCAATGACCAGCGGTCCCGTCCCAAGCAAGGTCAGCCATGGCCGACGTTACTACCAACCTCGTCAAGAGAGGTCTTCATGATCCATGGGAATAGTTATTCATCAGACCATCCAGAGGATGACAACCTCGACTGGGAGTAGGCCGAGGTTACAGAAGTTACACTTCCATCAAGGCCAGCTTCGGCAGGGTCTCAGCCGTTATTCCTGGCATGTTCCAGCTTAACCTCGGCCCATGCCGACCTTATGACTTCAATTATTCTACCTCGGACCCACATGAGCCGAGGACATCATGATTAATCTCGAATTGGACAGCAACCTGACTTTACCAACCTCGTATTCTTCCAGGCCGAGGTTGTGACCAGACAGAGGGCCGAGCTCTTATGCGCATATATGAGGCTAAGAACAAGTGTACACAAATCAGTTATAACAAATCATTCCCCTCACGTGGGGGGAATATTTTATCATCATTCTCTACATGTGACAGTGACATATGTCTTCACCATATTGGCTAGGTCAACACACACATGCTCATTGCATGCATGGGGGGTACACTACACCCCCCAGGTACTATATATACTTGTCTTCTCCATCTTGGAGGGGGGTTCGAAATTAGCAACCCTAGCTGAAACTTTGTTCAAATATACAGTAGAGAGAGAAATCTTGAGAGATTATATCTATGGCCATTAGAGCCCTCACACAGTGATAGTTATCACACATTTGCACAGTGGTCGTAGGCCTGATTGGCTAAACCACTTACATGACTGTGTCTATCTTCCTCTCCTCACCTCCTTCTACTGAATACTCTTACTCTTACACTGCCATTGTTAATGTTGAATTGAGTTTGTAAACACCTTGAAGGGTGGTGCTATTTCCAGCATCATCATTTTGGCGCCGTCTGTGGGAAGTGAGAAGCTATCTCTTCCCATTCATTCGCTTAACCTCACCGAAGACTCTCGTGGTGAACCAAGCATCACCCCTTATGTGGAGCTGTTTCACCATTGAAGGAGGTCCTTTAAGGTATTCAGCTCATTTACTAATCAAGATCTTTTGTGCTAACACATGGCACCAGAATTACCTCGACCTCTTTCGCCGCCTGGTCCGGGGGGACCTAGCTCCATCCAGGCACCGCCCCAATCCAAAATGGCGGAGGTGGCCGTAGCCTTGAGGTCTTTGGTTGCAACGCAACAAGAAATGCGGGAGCATTTTGCACAGGTCAGCCAAAATATGATGAGGCCACCTGGAGTCTCACCAGAAATGATCACTCCGGCTGCTGTTCAGCCTCATCCTGACGCTAGGGGACCACCCCAGGCACCGCGGAAAGACCAACCTACACCCCAGCGGAGGAGGGACGTTGTTGACCCTAGGCGCTTGTGCCTGGGGAGGCAAGGAAACCCTTACCCTGAGGACAGGTATGATGATCTCGAGGCGGAAGATGTCCCGTAAGATTATTGGGAGCCATATGAGGTTTCAAATAATACAGTTAATCCTATCCAATGAAGCCAAGGTTGTGGGGAAAGAAGAGGTCAAGAAGACAAACAACGAGGATCTTCCTTTGATCGACTAAGCAGAGGGTCAGACCTTGAAAGGCTCAGACCCGTAAATGACTTAAGACAAAGATTGTCAAGGTCGAGAAGTGCAGCTGGCTCACAAAGGGAAGAGAGGCAACGTCGGCCTCATCAGGGAAGAGGTAGAGATCAAGAAGAGGTCAACAACAAACGTTGTGCTGTGGCTGGGGAACCCTCAGTCCACCCCTTAGAGGTGGTTGGGGATAACCTCGTCCAAGACGACGTTGCAAGACCACGGAATGACTTCATCCAACATCTTGAGAATAAGATAGGAGACCTCATCAAAAGTCGGGATCCGCTGCAAAGGGGTTTCTCAGAGGGATCTCCGTTCATGGCCAAGATAGTAAGTTTACCTACCCTAACTAAGTTCAAGCCACCCACAGTGACTCCCAAGTATGACAGTAGCACCAATCCTGTACATCATATTGAGATGTACCAGTCAGCGGTGGACATTTACTCAATACCAGATGAGATGAAGTGCCGGACCTTCTCCGGGACTTTGACGAGAGATGCGCACATATGGTTCACTTCTCTTACGAAGAATTCAATTAAGAACTTTAAGGGCTTGGCTGAACGGCTCATTCATAATTTCTGCTTTGGGGTAAGACCTCAAAAGAATACCACCCATCTGTTGTATGTCAAGTAAGGCAAATAAGAGATCCTGAGAGACTACATCGCCAGGTTCAACAAAGAAAAACATGAGGTTGAAGATTACGAAGAGAATATTGCCGTGATCGCACTCATAGGAGGTATTCGGAAGGAAAAGTTTTTGTGGAAACTTGCGGAAGACCCTCCCAAGTCCATGGAAGAGCTATTGTCAACTGCGGGGAATGTCATGAACGCTGATGAAGCCATGTCCGCTAAGTATGAAGACGAGAATGGTGGTAGAAGTGGAAGGTTCCAAAGAAAGAAGGATGGAAATAAGAGGTCAGTTGATGATAAGTGTGCGCGTTATACCCCTCTTACGGTAGGCTGCGAACACATCCTCAATGAGATCAAGAATGACCGATCCCTGAGATGGCCAGAGAAGCTGAAGGCTCCTCCACAAAAGAGGAACCAGAACTTATGGTTTGAATTCCACCAAGACCATGTCCATATAATAGACAAGTTCTTCACCTTGAAGGATGATATCGAGAAGATGTTGAAGTCAGGAAAGTTGAGGAAATATATTGATGGCAAAGATCCAAAAAGGGGAAGAGATGACCCCAAAAAGAAGAGGAACGACATATGTCATGACGACACCTCAGCAAGAAGAGATGGTGACTCAGACGGAGATGACGAAGATGATCCAGCCCTCCCTCCAAAAGATGACAACACCCCAGTGAAGAGGGTTGGTATGATCTCCTTTGGCATTAACACCATATGCGGAGGACTTGCAGGGGTGGTTCTGAGGTTGCTAACAGGAAAGCTCATGTGGGAGAGGCAAAATCAGTGGCCAAACTTGAAGTGGTAAACTTGACGTCTTCTAAAACTACACAGAAGAGAAAGAAGGTAGACATGGACACTCTCGTAGTTAGGTTCTACCGACTCGACTTCAAAGGCATTCGAGCTCCGCATGATGACCCTTTAGTGATCACGATAAGAGTTCATGGATGTGAGGTGTAGAGAATTCTTGTAGACAGAGGAAGCTCCGCAGATGTGATGTTTTGGCCTTTCTTCAAGAGCCTAGGTCTTAGCAGAGCTAGGCTGGTACCCTATCATCATCCTTTAATGGGCTTCAGCGGTGAAAAGGTCCACCCATTGGGCATGTATGAGATGGATGTACGGATGGGTGATGAGTGGCCTAAGAGGTTAACCCGAAAGATCAATTTTTTCGTTATGGACAAAAACATCTTCTCGGCCTATAACCTAATCATAGGAAGAGTAGCCCTTAAGGAGTTCGAGTTCGTGCCATCAACGATCCACCAGATGCTAAAATTCCCGACCCCCTATGGGGTAGGGGAAGTGCAAGGTGACCAGACCATAGCACGAGAATGCTACTTCAACTCGGCGGAAGAGAGAGGCCCATAAGAGGGAAACCACCACTTACAACATTGATACACTTGACCCAAGAGATGAAACAAAGTTGAAGAAGGGAGAGGCTGCGGAAGAGGTAGAATCCATCGTCCTCAATAAGGATGAATAGGAAAAAACTGTCTAGATTGACAAAGCCTTAAAAGCAAAAATCAAGGAAGAACTGATAAACTTCTTGAAGAAGAGGTAGAGTGTCTTCTCTTGGAGTCACGTAGACATGCCTGGCATCAACCCTGAGGTTATGTGTCACAAACTCAACATAACTAAGGATGCTAAGCCAATCAAATAAAGATGAAGAGTTTACTCCATGGGGAAGTATGACATCATCCGGGAAGAGGTCAAGAAATTAGAAGAGGCCGAGTTTATTAGGGAGGTCATATATTCGGAGTGGTTATCAAATGCAGTCATTATACCCAAAGCCAACGAAAAGTGGAGAATGTGCGTAGATTTTATTGACCTGAACAAGTCTTGCCCAAAAGACAGTTATCCCTTACCACAGATAGATCAGAAGGTAGATGCTACTGCAGGGCATGAGCTTATGAGCTTCATGGACGCGTATTCATTCTACAATCAAATCTTCATGGATGCGGAGGACTAAAAAAAAATAGCCTTCATTACTGACAAAGGCATATATTACTACAAGGTGATACCCTTCAGTTTGAAAAATGCGAGGGCAATGTATCAGCGTCTTATGAATAAGATGTTCGAAGACCAAATAGGCAAGACTATGGAGGTGTATGTAGACGATATGTTAACAAAGAGCTTAAAGTCCGGCACTCATGTGGCAGACCTGGAAAAGACTTTCAATACCATGGACATGTACATGATGAAACTCAACCCGACAAAGTGTGTCTTCGGCGTAGGAGCTGGGAAGTTTCTTGGATTCATAGTCAATCAAAGAGGAATAGAAGCAAACCATGAGAAAATCAAGGCTTTGATTGACATAAAGACACCAAAGATTATCAAGGACGTTCAAAGTCTCACTGGAAGAGTGTCCGCACTCAACAGATTTATTTCCAGAGCAACAGACAAGTGTCTCCCATTCTTTAAGGTGCTCAGAAAGGCCTTCGAATGGGATGAAGAGTGTGATGAGGCTTTTAACCAACTCAAGTCCTACCTCGGGTCTCCCTTGCTCTTATCTCGACCCGTGGTGGGAGAGAAATTGTATGTTTACCTATCGGTCTCTGAATCAGCTATAAATGCAGCCATAGTACGAGAAGACGTTGGGATCCAAAGGCCAGTATACTTAAACAACAAAGCCCTTCAAGAGGCTAAACAGAATTATCCTCGGATGGAAAAATTAGCCTACACTTTGATACATGCTTCGAGGAAGATGAAACCCTACTTTCAAGCCCATTCCATGGTCATCCTCACCGAGTCCCTGCTAAGACAGGTCCTCTATAAACCAGAGAAGTCAGGTTGGTTGATGACCTTGGCCATTGAGTTGGGGGAGTATGACCTTACTTATCAACCCATGGTGGCCATCAAAGGGCAGGCGCTTGCAAACTTCGTTGCTGAGTTTACATGGGAAGAAATTGAGGTTGAGAATAACTTAGAGACTGCAGAGGGATAAAACATAAACGTCTTTCAAGATTCGAAAGAAGTTGTATCCAGGAGGACCAAAAGTGGATTAGCCGAGAATGAGGAAGATCGGTACCTCTTCAGGCAAGGAATCATGTCAGAAGGGGGCTTCTCATCAGATAAAGACATCTGGAACCTCTTTGTTGATGGGTCCTCTTGCGATAGTGGAAGCGGTGTAGGGCTAATACTTTTAGCTCCAGATGGTACTAACATTGAATACGCCTTGAGATTTAACTTCAAAGCATAAAACAATGAGTCAGAATATAAGGCCATGATAGTAGGTCTCTCACTGGCAAAAACCCTGGGAGTAAGACGACTTCTACTTCATAGTGACTCAAGGTTAGTCGTTAATCAAGTGTTAGGGGTTTATGAGGCCAAGGACGAAAGGATGGGCAAGTACCTAAAGAGGGTGATAGTGATATTGGAATGTTTCGAAGAGGCAAAAATGTAAAGGGTACCTCGACAAAACAACAGCCACGCAAATGCATTAGCAAGTTTGGCTTCGGCAACGAAGACAGACATCAGAAGGATAGTTCCAGTCGAGGTCTTACCAAACGCAACCATTGAAGAAGAAGAGGTTAGTAACCCTTGCCTCAATTTGAACCTAGGGGACTCATGGATGGACCCCCTCATCAGATATATCAAAGAGGGAGGGCTGCCGGAATCAAAGCTAGGCAGGAGGAAATTAAGATATAAGGCTGTGAAATTCTCCATAGTAGGAGATGTCCTGTATAAGAAGGGATTCCTATTGCCTCTCCTCAGATGTGTTCATCCCACATAAGTTCCCCACATCTTATAGGAGGTACATGAGGTTTCTTGCTCCAGTCACATAGAAGGAAGACCCTTGGCCAAGAGAATTATTACACAAGCGTACTGGTGGCCAACCTTGGCCAAAGATGCTGCAGCTTACGTAAAGAGGTGCGATAAATGTCAGAGATTCTCCACTATTACTCACCAACTCATCATCCTATGACGTTAATCAGTTCCCCTTGGACATTTACAGTATGGGGAATTGACTTAGTGGGACCACTGCCAAGAGCTGCCAATAATTACCGATTTCTGATAGTTGCCATTGATTACTTCTCAAAGTGGGTGGAGGCAGAGCCGATGATAACAATTATAGAATAGAATACCTTCCAATTTATTTGGATGAACATCATATGCAGACACGGCCTCCCAAATACTCTCATCTCAGACAATGGAACCCAGTTCAAGAACTCTTCCTTAAGAAAATATTACGAAAGGGTTGGGATAAAATAGCTTTTCTCTTCTCCTGGATGACCTCAGGAAAACGGTCAGACCGAAGTCACAAATAGAACAATCCTAGACGGAATCAAGAAGAGGTTGGAAGAATTTAAGGGAAGATGGACTCAAGAGGTTTATGTTGTGTTATGGGCCTATAGAACAACGGAAAGAACACCAATGGGAGAAACCCCGTTCATGCTAGCACATGGCTCAGAGGCCGTCATACCAACAGAAGTGGTTCTCCCTACTCATAGGGTTCAGACCTATGACCCTGATAGAAATGGGGAGGAGAGAAGGCTAGACCTAGATCTGATTGAAGAAAGAAGGGAAGACGCGGAAATCAGACAAGCAACTTACCAACAGAGAGCAGCAAAATACTACAATCAAAGGGTGAAATCAAGACCCATTGTTGTGGGAGACTTAGTACTGAAGAAGACATTACAGAAGGCAGACAAACTCCACCTAAATTAGCACGGTCCCTACAAAGTGATCGAAGAGGTTGTACCCAGGACCTACAGGCTAGAAAACCTAGAAGGGGAACCTTTTTCTAACCCCTGGAATGCTGATCATCAAAAGAAGTATCACATATGATGTTGTAAGAGTTTTTATGTACCATTTTATGAAGAGATTATTAATGAGAAGATCAGTTTCCAAGATAATTCTTAGTTCATTGTGCTCTAGTGGTAGAATTTATAACGATAACATCTTAGTTGATGACCTCAGACCTTATAACATCATAATGTGGTGACAAGGTCTGAGGTAAGACATCACACTTGGATGACCTCAGACCCTTAACATCATTAATTTGGTGAAATTACCTATGGGGATAACATCTTACTTGATGACCTCAAACCTTATAACATCATAATGTGGTGACAAGGTCTGAGGTAAGACATCACACTTGGATGACCTCAGACCCTTAACATCATTAATTTGATGAAATTATTTATGACGGTAACATCTTAGTTGATGACCTCAGACCTTATAACATCATAATGTGGTGACAAGGTCTCAGGTAAGACATCACACTTAGATGACCTCAGACCATTAACATCATTAATTTGGTGAAATTATTTATGAGCGTAACATCTTAGTTGATGACCTCAAACCTTATAACATCATAATGTGGTGACAAGGTCTGAGGTAAGACATCACACTTGGATGACCTCAGACCCTCAACATCATTAATTTGGTGAAATTATTTATGAGGGTAACATCTTAGTTGATGACCTCAGACCTTATAACATCATAATGCGGTGACAAGGTCTGAGGTAAAAAAATCACACTTAGATGACCTCAGACCTTATAACATCATAATTTGGTGAAATTACCTATGGGGATAACATCATAGTTGATGAACTCAAACCTTATAACATCATAATGTGGTGACAAGGTCTGAGGTATGACATCACATTTGGATGACCTCAGACCCTTAACATCATTAATTTGGTGAAATTATTTATGAGGGTAACATCTTAGTTGATGACCTTAGACCTTATAACATCATAATGTGGTGTCAAGGTCTGAGGTAAGACATCACACTTGGATGACCTCAGACCCTTAACATCATTAATTTGGTGAAATTATTTATGAGGGTAACATCTTGGTTGATGACCTCAGACCTTATAACATCATAATGTGGTGATAAGGTCTGAGGTAACACCACTTATTAAGTTTAACAAAAACATCATTGTACCAAGACTTCAGAACAAAATACATTGCTCGGCAAAGAAAAGCATTCAACAAACAAATCAGCAAGAGAAGAATTAAAAGCCCTCCTCAGAGGTTGACAGATTAAGTTACAAAATGCAAAGATATAAAGTAACAATGTTTAGTCAGAGGTTACAACTAATCAAAAGCTACAGAAGATTGCTTAAAGCTTTAAAGGAATTCAAATGTTCGCAGTCTTAGGGTTGATGGTCATTTCTGCATTTTCTTAGTCGAGGGTGGCCACTTCCACCCCATCGTCTTGAGCATCGACATCTTCAGTCATGGTGTCTCCTTGTGGTGCAGTATCGGTGGGTGCATCACCTCCCTCTTCTTCAACCTCCTATAAGGCCTGAGCAAACTTAGGGTCGGCATAACCCAGGTCGATGAAGTCAGCAGCTGCAAGGCTTCCTGATTCCTTCTCCTTCATGGCAGCCCATTTGCCAGTTGCCTTGACCCCTCTCCAGATACTCAAAGACGAAGCTGATAAACTCGTCAGAGACCTTGTACTCCTCCAAGATCTTCTCGGAGGCATCTTCCAAGTCAGCCTTGACAGCAACATCGACTTTACACTGAAGGGAGTCAGCCTGAGCCTTCATGGCAGTGTTATGATCTTCCCTTTATTTGTCCATGTCCTTCTGCATCCCCTTGACGCTGGTCTTGGCCTTCTTCAAAGAGGCCTTCAGATTTTCTACCTCAGCATTTACAGTGGCCTCAGTCTTCTTAACCTCTTGGCCCTTCTCTATCAGAGGGAGTTTCCCCAAGGTCCAGTTAACGTAGTGATACATGGTGACAAGACCCTGTAGAATATGTGCCAAGATGTCAGCTTAAGGTCTGATGTAGTTCAAATGCCGATGTTACACTTGTAAAACTCAGAAGCAAAAACTTAAAGGTCTTACCTGGATAGAACGGTGAAGAGAGAATTCAGCCAGCAGAGGCTTATCCATGAACCGGTAAAAGTGCTTGTCAGACTCGGTCATGACACCGCCGATAGCATCCAAGGCCTTCATACTTTGGCCAATGACACTTTCACCGATCTTTAATTACTCAAGACGAGCAATCAAGGCATCCTCATAAGAAATGGCCTCATCCCTCAGGGGCAGGGTCAGCAACCTCCCTCTTCTTAGTGGCCTCATCCCTCGAGGTTGAAGGAGGGGAAGGAGGAGCATTTAGACCTGCTTTTTTGACGATCTTTGTTAGACTTGGTGCTGCCATCTCCCACAACTCATCCGATATTCCTTTTAGGCGCTCTGAAAAATAAAAAGGTCTGAGTTAGACAATCAGATATACATATATTCAGAGGTATAACTTGTTGAAATAAAAATTACTTACCAAGCTCTGTAAGAGGACTTCCCCCTAGACCAGTCTCAGAGAGGTAATAGGGGGTCATCAGGTGCTCAAATTTGATAAGCAGACCATACTCCCCCTGATCCTGAAGGTCTTTGACCTTCTGAAGATTGAGTTGGCTTAGCCCAGGGTCGGCCTTAGTAGCCATCGTAACCTTTCCCCATCTCAGGGGTATTCTCATCCCTAATGAGGAAGAGGGGGCACATGGACCAAATTCCCATGGACCTGAGGTAAAGAAATAATGTGGCTTCCAGTTATGGTTTGAGGTTTGGGTAATCTGAACATCTTTTTTTTTTACTTCCGAGCTAAAAAATAGTAATAGCTCAGATGATTTCTGGCAGATAAAGGGACATAACATCCTGTAAAGACTTGGACATGAAGGTCTGAGTGATGAACAACCCTTCATAAGACAATGGCTCCAATTATCACCCTCCAAGCATTGGGTGAAAAGTGGGAAGGGGCTAAGTTAATATAGGCCAATATAGACCTGATGATGGGATGGATGGCCAGAAGAAATCCCAACTTGAACATCTCCTCGTATAGGCAGATCTCACCATCTCGGTCGCCATAAGCCCTCTCCTCCCTCAGAGGTCTCCTGAGTTTGATAGAGGGGCTTATGGAATATAGGTATCTGAAGGATAGGAGGTCGATCTAGCTGACTGAACTCTTAATCTTGGCAGTTTCAGAGACGTCAAAATCACTCTCAACATCATCATCATCATCTAGCTCAACGTCGGCCTGAGTAGACGATGGGGCATTACTTGGAAACCTCTGGGCGAACTCAGCCCCTGTGACAACCGACAGGGGAATGGCTTCAAGGATTGGTGGAACAGCCACACTTGGTCCAATAATTTCAACCTCTGAGGAAGAGGTTGATGTACTTGAACTTTTGTGAGACGAGGCACGACTAGAAACCTCTTCCTGATCAGGGACCTGATCTTGTTAAATAAAGAAATCCATGGCCTCTTGAAAATAGTCCACAGACATAGGGTCTAAGGTGGATGACTCAGACTCAGACATTGGTGAGGTTTCAACTGGGACCTCTTCTTGGTTAACTATCTCGGATGGTTCAGGGTATATGATCTTCAGAGGTTTTGGAAAAATAGGCCTGAGGGGGAATGCCTCTGCCCTACGAGCTTCCTTATGGGCTCTTTCTACTTGTCTAATTTTTTCCAAGGCCTTCTCCCTAAGAGAGGGGAATTCCTCTAAGAGTTGGTAAAGGGGTCTGAGCATATGAGGCAGACACTAGACTCTCTTATCCTAAATAACAAATAAGATTGGCAAATGGAATTAAAGATCAAGCTATTAAAATTTGAACAAAAAAAATGAAGAACAATCAAGAACAGTTCACCAGAAAACCAATAGTTTGATCGAAAAGCTCTTAAAGCTCACCAAAAAATGCAAGAATAATAACAAGGTAAAAAAATGAAGAAGAGGGGATGGCAAAGGATACCTGAAGAAAAGTGATGAGAAGCAAGGAAGGAATTGCAAAGAATGACCACCCAAAAGCACTTCAAATCAGGGCTCTTCTAGAGAGAGAGAGTTGCAGAAATGACCAAGTCCGGGGAAGGAGAGAAATGAGGAAGAAAGAGAAGAAAATGGGATTTAAACCCTTAAGTATGAGTGCACGCGTCCCAAGGCCCATCATTTCCTTGGGAGCCCAAAAGACAGCCAACATCATCAAACCTGTCAGGCACGCTATCTACTCCAGTAGTTGACACTTGTCAAGAGATTATTGACACCTAAAGAAATTCAACCTCGGATAAATATACCCCTTAGACACCTGATCACACAAATAGCTAAGGGCTAGGGGGTGATTGATATGCCTCAAATGTACCGCCTCGGCTCGAGACGTCAACCTCGTCCATGGATATGACCGATATTGGAAGGGCCTGAGATCAATGACCAACGGTCCCGTCCTAAGCAAGGTTGGCCATGGACGACGTTACTACCAACCTCGTCAAGAGAGGTCTTCATGATCTATGTGAATAGTTATTCATCAGACCATCCAGAGGACAACAACCTCGGCTGGGAGTAGGCTGACGTTACAGAAGTTACACTTCCATCAAGGCCAGCTTCGGCAGGGTCTCAGCCGTTGTTCCTGGCATGTTCCAGCTTAACCTTAACCCAAGCCGACCTTATGACTTCACTTATTTTACCCTTGCCTCACATGAGCCGAGGTCATCATGATTAATCTCGATTTGGACAGCAACCAGACTTTACCAACCTCGTATTCTTCCAGGCTGAGGTTGTGACTAAATAGAGGGCCGAGCTCTTATTCTGATATGTGAGGCTAAGAACATGTGTACAAAAATCAGTTATAATAAATCATTCCCCTCGTGTGGGGGGAATATTTCATCATCATTCTCTACATGTGACAGTGACCGATGTCTTCACCATATTGGCTAGGTGAACACACACATGCATGGGGGTACACTACACCCTCAGGTACTATATATACTTATCTTCTCCTTCTTGGAGGGGGATCTAAAATTATCAACCCTAGATGAAACTCTGTTCAAATATACAGTAGAGAGAGAAAGATTGAGAGATTGTATCTATGGCCATTAGAGCCCTCAAACAGTGATAGTTATCACACATTTGCAGAGTGGGCGTAGGCCTGATTGGCTGAACCACTTACATGACTGTGTTCATCTTCCTCTCGTTACCTCATTCTACTGAATACTCTTACTCTTACACTTCCATTGCTAACGTTGAATTGAGCTTGTAAACGCCTTGAAGGGTGGTGTTGTTTCCAGCATCATCGTTAATCATGGAGTTTCGAGGGTTAACAGTGGTTAAGAAATCATCACATCGAAGAAGATTAACCCAGGTACAGCGAACCGGTTCACATGTACCCCCGAACCGGTTCGGTTGCACTTTCGAACCGGTTCACGTGTCCCCTCAAACCGGTTCGGGGACCTGGCATTTCTTAAATTTGTTTTGGTCGAATTTGAATAGGTTTGAGTTAAGGATTTCCTCCCAAATGAAAAGGGTTTGGGTTAGCAATGCATGTAATGCATTTCATAAGGGATTTCACCGGCTAGCATGGATATAAGTAAACCATGGGGCATAGTTAATATTTCAATGCTCGTTATTAAAATTGAATGGGTCACGAAAAGCGTAAGTGAAGATACGATCGGTCTAATAATGAAAGAGTATGTATTTACTGAAATAACCCCATGCACTACACCAAAATAGGCGATTTGTAAGTGTTTTAAACACTTACAAATGCCATTTGCAAGTGTTTAAAACCCTTACAAATCAGCGTGTTGCAAAAAAATTGTAAGTGTTCAAAACTGTTGCAAATGTCATTTGTAAGTGTTTATCGGGAACACATATCCGTTTCGGATAACCGTTACAAAAAACTTTGTAAGTGTTCTGAACACTTACATATTAACCTTTGCAAGTGTTTTAAACACTTGCAAAATTTTCGTTTGCAAGTGTTTAGAACACTTGCAAAATTCAGCAACCTTTTTTAATTTACAACGGTTATAAACACTTGCAAAAGAAAATATATATATTTTTTTTAACGGTTCAAAACACTTAAAAATATTAATATGTAAGGAAAGCAATATTCATTTTGTAAGTGTTAAAACAAACAATTATATCCAAGCACTTTCGTACAATACTTGATGATATGTTCGACATAAACAAACACTCTCATCAAGAAGGGAAGCAAGAACACCAAAGGTATATATTGAGTATTCTCATTAACAAATGGCATACATCTAGTTATTGTATACAAATACACATGTGCCACAACCCTATTAGTATGGCAAGGAGATTGTGTCTATAAGATCATTGTCACTGCGAGTACTTACCACCTCGTCGCTAAATGACTCTCCAATTGCATAAACAATGAAATCGAAGATTCTACCACTTCAACATTCCTATCGGCAGAAGATGGAACGACACTACCAATGAAAGTCTATTAAAAACCCGAGTAACATCACAAAAGTAAAATTTAGCAATAGTTTTATGAAATTGTGGACAAACAAATAAGTGATTCTTAGAAGGCAAGCACACGTGTTCAAGAAAAAACATTAAAACTTAGGGGGTAACCCAATAAGGTTTGTAACATTTACACATACTTAATAGTTACAACTATTATATATTCGACTTCTACCATAAATTTTGTAGTTCACAAGTAATATAGTATATGGATGTAGACCATCACAAGTAATAAAATTTGTCATCTACTCAGAGTTGAGTTCTTACATCACTAACCAGCTAAAATCAGCTCACTGACTTCAAAGGACCCAACATAAATATTCATATCTTGTTAAAGTAAGGTCCTGCCATCGATCCCTATCCATAACACAACACAATAATATTTACTGTTATTTTAGTAGGCATGAGAATTAGCCCTTCCTGCCCACAGAAAGTTCTACCAACTTTATACCCGAGTGATGTTAGCGAAAGAAACTGCCACGTTTAAGTCTTCTAGGTAACTGTAGTCATTAGAATCAGCCTCGTGTAAGCCTCCATAGTTGTTGGAATGTGTTGGATTCTTTTTCAAGATATTGAAGGGACCATTTGATTCAGTTCCCTCTTTAAAGGGCCAAATGGTTCCTCCTTCCTCATGGCGGCTCAGGGATCTGATTTGTTCTTCAGAAGCCTTTACAATCAATCCTTCTCTCTGTTTTCCAAACACCCTTTGATCCTATCCCTCTTAATCTGATGTTTTAAACACCCTCATAAATCAGTACATTCAAAACACTACAAAGTTAAACACACACTATCCTTTATAGCAAAATGATAATGGAACATACATCGAAAGTGGCTTCAAGTTTCTCGGGACTAAATGCAATAAGACTCTGAGTCCTCTCCTCCCGCTCCATAAGATGACTGCAACACCAGAATTTAACAGTCGCAACATGTAGATTTTTTTTATAGAAGTATCAATCACCATAAAATTTACCTCGAAACGGCCAGGAGTTGAGATGGTTTGAAGTAGCTTGGTTAACATGAGTTTCTCGTTATTATCTCTGTTAGTGAAATAAATAATACTTCTAGCAGGGACCCTCATTATATCCCCACGTTGAATATTGAAGTTCTCCCTCCGGTCCTTGAGCACCAAACTGATGCTTCCCTTTACTACAAAGATTTTATCACATTACGTATAATGCAGGCTGACTATAGTCCTCGGCCATAAGCGGGATTTTTATGTGTTTTCTGCGCTAGTGAGGTAATTTCATGTGTGGTTATGACTCACTCGCAGGATTATGGCCACTTCCCGACATGAGTTAGGTGCCCAGGTTGCCTTGTATTGATAGGCCCTGGAAGATGATAGTCATTTAGGGGGGCACCCAATGGGGAACTCGGAGGGGCAGTCTTAGAATCATTATATGTATAAGAATATAACCTTTCTAACTCAAGTGGGACTTGAGATATGTAAATTGCCATAAGAAAATATGATGGTAATTATATTCCTGTTAAGTAATGGAAAATGAAAAGATATGAGGAACAATGAGATTTAACTTTATCCTCTCGTCTATGTATTAATAACTGTAGAATCATTTAAATTGCCTTATCATGCATTGAAATTTAGGTTGTTAGATTCTCATCCACAATATTCATGATTAACTGTCCATATCTATCATACTTCTTATTCATCTGGGAATCATATGTAAATCGGGCCCTAACCCGTTCATTTTCCATGTTGTGTATGTTATTTTATTCGTTCAGGTGCTCCTCCGCAAGGGCGCCCGATGTGATATTCCTATTTCAATACTTTTGAGGAGCTGTAAGACTTTGCGGATTATTACAGGATGCTTTGTTAAACGCCTTCATTTTTGAATTCTAGATATGATCGGGTCTTTCACTCGGGTGTGTAGCCCAAACTTTTGTAATTGTTAATGGATGTATTATGTAAAATATTGAAATGTGGCAATACGTTGAATGTAAATGTGGACCAACAGTTTATCCGATCCTCTTATTGTATGGCTATTTTCTTATTAATATAAGTTTCTTTGGAATTCCACGTTCTGATTAGATTGGGTTGTTTAAATTCTTTTCTTAACTTGTAATCAAACTAAAATTTTTGGCAACCTGTTTTCTGTTATATTGGGTGGTCTTCCCGTATACCTATTTTATTGTTATGATGCTGAGAATGATTTCCATCCATGATTCCGTTATGTTGAGGTATCGGGCAGGCCGCCCCTTATTTCGGATCGTGGTTTGTCACACTCACATCAAAACAAGAATACATACCATAGATTCCATACCAGAGAATCCATAAATTGAAGGTTTTGCGATTTTGGAGTCTTGGATTTTGGTTTGCAACGAAGATATTGGTGCAATTTTGGGAACGAGGGGTGGGAAAAGTTTGGGAACGAGGAAGGAAATTTTTTAAGGAGGGAAATAATGAGGGTGGTAAATTCTCTCTTTACGCTTTTTGGGAGGCTTTTTAATGCTTTTAGGTTTTGGCACTAATGAAATGACAAATTTTGCAAGGGTTTTGAACACTTACAATGTTTGTAAGTGCCGAAAACCGTTGTAATTTTTGTAAGTCTTACAAATTAAATAATCTATTACTTATAAAATAGCCATTATGGTGTAGTGATGGAGCGAGTAAGATTATTAGAGTAGTTGGGAAAGCACTCGGGAAGAATATGTAGATTAATTTAGTGGAGAATTTAAATTGAGTAGGATATCCGAGAATTACAGATACTACGAACGAGATATATGTTATAGGCTGAGAGAATACCTATCTTTATGATATATTATAAATATTTGTACATAGGATGTGTGAATGCCTATTGTGTGACTTATTATGTGTATGACATACCTATACTGCTTGCTATCACGGGAAGTTTCTTCGTCGGGGCAGTCATATCCTGATGAGCCTTTGGAGAGATATTTGACTTGTACCTCAGAATATAGAGCCTAGGAAAGGCCTATTTGTCATAATGATAAGTTGGCATTCATATGGGTGCGTAGGTATGTGCGTAGCCCATAGTCTTAGAGCTATATTCACCTCCAATATATGTGATTTGTATTTATGTTTCGAGAGAGATACCAAACTAGTAGTCTTTTACACAGTGCGTGATGTACTAGGACATGATAGCAGAGTATGCATGCTCCATAAGTCTCAACCTAGGGGTGTTATAGTATATATATATATATATATATATATATATATGCCCGTGCCTGAAGGCACGATGAAAACTTTCAAAAAATACGTAATCGCAAAATGTCAAAACCTTTCATAGTGCGTAATTACGAAGCGAAAACAATTTCGTTCCCCCAACAAAACAAAGTGTTAAGTCGTATTTAATTGCGAAGTGAAAACAATTTCATTTCCACAATAATGCATCAAAATAATTTCACCTACTCCTACTTACTTTAAGTATTGTTCCCATTCTTGTAGTTTTATACTGAGAGAGATGACCATGAAAAAAATGATAAAATAACACATTCAAAACACTGAAGCATCCAAAGAAAATAATATAAGCCATTCAACAAATATAAGTGTGCACTTACAATAAAAGTAATAATTCATTCATTAATGGGTGTGACCTTTGTACATACAACTTTTGTTTAGTTCCGCAATCTTACTAAATCTACAAAAATTAATATAAAAACACACTTAATAAATCATTAAAACAAAACACTGGTTGATAAGTGAAGTGGAGACTGAATCATAGTTTGGACTGAAATTAAAACCACAAATGGGGTGACTACTTTGTAAACCGTTGGTGGTTTCTTTGTTTTCCTCTAATTTCTTTGTTGGTAAACACTACTGCAACAATTGGAATGAGGTTTCCTTGATGTCCTATGTGGTTTACGACGTGTCCCTGTACTTGGGATACTATGCTCTGTTTGAGCTTAATTAGGTCTCTCCTGAGATTGGTGGTAGTGTACCCGTTATCCGGTTGTTTGCTCAATGTCCAAAAAACACAAAGAAACCAGATGGGTGTGTACCTTTTATCTGTATAAAAAAGATCACTAAAATAATATAGGGAGTGATATACAAAGAATGTGTCTGGCGAAAAATACTAAAATCCTTAAAATCCAAAACACTAAAAGACCTTAAATTAAAAAACAAAATCATTATAATTTAGTTGAGGTTTAGAAGCTAATACATGGATGGTTTAGAAGCTAACAACATATTTAAATTGTATATGAAGTTTCAATGCAAGTACCTTTCTACATATTTTTGTTTTAAAGGTTTCCTTCGAGCCTAAATATGTATTTCAACAGCTCCCATAATTTAAGCATCTTGCTCCCAATCAATTCCAGCACGGGGCAGATTCTGATGAAAACCAAAGGATTACCATTCATGACTCTTTTCTCAAAGCCATGATAAGGAACGTCAATTATGGTCCTTGGGATGGGGCGATCACCAAAGTTCACAGGGAAAAATTCGAAATCAGTGCCAAAGTAAATCTGCTTGGGGAAAATAGACGTAGAAGCCAATAACATCAGCTTCCCTATAAGCTTGATGAACGTATTTGTCCATGAGATCCTTGTGTATCTTAGACCCATAAATGTCTCTTAAAACAAAGCTATTGGCATCGTAGCTGTAATACCCCGTATTTTTATGCTATATTAATTTGGGGATTTATAAAATTTAACGTGAATGTTTTATTTAATAAAAATCCGAAAATTAATTATGTTATAATTATTAACGTGACGAGAGTTAGTAATTATGGGAAATTTGTTGAATATTACTAATGAGCAAAGTAATATACTATATTGGTTATATTAAATGTCATGAGTGAATTAAATGACAATTTCAAAAAAATTAAGTCGGGACGTGCCCGTGTCACGTCGGGACTAATTTTGTTAAATAAAAAGTGAATATTTTATAAGTTGTTCGTATGGTCGTTTTGAGTGCGCCAACCCGTTCGGAAGGGTCGAGATAGTCATAAATGTGTACCCGAGGTTTAGTTTGGGTCTCGGGGTGTTTTTAGGCCTAATTGGTACCCCGGGAGGGCAATTTAGTCATTTCACCTTTTTGGGTAATTAAACCCACGAATTTCGGCAACATATATCAGCCATTTAGGTTAGTTTTTAGGGTTAGAATATTCAGAACACAAGTGACGGCCATTGGAGAAGAGCGGAGCGAGCTCCAAGGCAATCCAAGACCAAAAAGTCACCGGTTTGCACCGCCGCCGCCACCAACGCGTAGATCGCGAGAAGGGGAACACAACCACACCGGATTCATCTGCAAACCAGACTTCTGAAAATCCCAGGAAAGTATTTAACTTGCGTATTTTTGTTAGTGCAATCTCATATTCATTTAGGATTGATTAGAGATGAAAACTATGGAAGAAAACCCAATTTGTGTTAGGAAAATACATGTAGTATTGATTATATGGAAATTCTGGAACCCTTACCATGCAGAGGATGATGATATATGAGAAGGAATTTCGGTAAAAACAGATTAGAACCTTGATTAAGAAAACTCTAGGGTTCTTGATGATTAGATGGGATTTTGGGTTAATTATCCATGTTGAATGTTAGATATACACATGCTTTATGTTGAAAACATCTGGTATATTGTTATAATGATAGTAGTAGGATTTTTGGGACGTTTAGAATGGAAAAACATGGTTTTGGATGAAGAAATTTGGTAGAACCCGTAACTGCATTTCTGCAGAATTTTCGCAGACCTGCTTGATCGACCGATCGAGCCTAGAGCTTCGATCGATTGAAGGTTCGATCGATCGAGCCCCAGACCTCGATCGATCGACCCCTCCTGGTAGACTCTTATTTCCCTTATTTACTTAGTTAAATTAAATTATCGTGAAATAATTCTTGGGTATCCTTAATGAAATGTTTTGGGAGATAGGAAAGACCAGTAGGACATATGAATAAGTGTTGAGAACTTTATTATAAGACGAGAATCTTATTTTTGGGATAATTATATAATGAACAATGAAACTACGTATTTCAAGTGAGAGAATGAGACGAATAGCTACGATAGTAAATAGAGGTATACCTACTGAATTTTTCCTACTTGGAAGGATAAAGTCAACGAACGTCACGTATTAAGTGAGAAAACCCTTCGAGTTAAGGTTAGAGATGAAACCTTATACGTAATTCTATAAATGTGATATTAAGGATAAATGGTATAATTATGGGTGACGAGAAGAACCTATATTAATATGATAAAGTGGTATATTTATATGATTGTGTGTACATATATTATATACTTGTGAAAGTCATGCCCACGCCACTTGCTATCCCTGAGGTTACCGCGCTGGGACAAGTCTTATCTCTATGGGACCTTTATGGGGGATATTGACTTATACCCTAGAAGATAGATATGCTTGGAACAGGCTATCGATGTGATAGTTCAGACGGTCCTAAGAGACGCAGGCATGTGCCATCCTCTTAGAGACTTGGAATATATTCTTCGCCTCAATATTGTTTGTGTATTTATGTTAATACAATTCGAGAGTGATTCCGAATGTATTCCCCTTAATATGAGTGATATGGGGCTTTGGATAGTAGAGTATGCACGCACCATAGTTTTATATGGGGTGCTGTTATTTATATATATTATACGAGTAGTTAATATATATATGAGATTTGGAAATTTGAAAACTGCCTACTGTGATTTGATAAGTAGGACATGGTTGATGACTCAAATAGTGAATACTTGTTTTGTGAAACTATAATATGTTACTGAGAAATTTTATAAATTAATAAAAGCTAAAATGAGAGTTGTGTTGCTAATCTGGAAGTATTCTTCTTAAATAAAAATATTGTTCGGTTTTGAAATCTTGAGTAAGTTAAGATAAGCTAAGTTATTGGAAAGGTTAGTATGATAAAATTTGTTAAGAATAACCCTTGGGAAGGTTAGTGCGATAGGTGTGCACATTAGAAGAGAGGTGAGTATTTCTCAAGAGAGTGACGCATTAATATGTTGTTGCATTGGCCTGTATCAATTTAAATAATTGCTAAACGTATTTTAAAATCAAACACACTTTCGGGCTCTGACCCGTTTCTTTTTCTCTCTCTCTTGTATATATATGTGTATATTTCAGGTGCCCAGCCACAGGGGCGTCTTGCTTAGGATCCCCTGAGAGGAACGTGTTGCAGCTTAGGTGGGAGTTGCAGGTCACTTGCGTAGACGGCTTCCTTTATTGACTCCACTTCTAGCATTCTCATTTATTGGGCATGTGTCGCCCTTTCCGTTATTTCATTGTTTTTGGGACATTTGTATTTCCAGTTATTTCTCGTATTGTCGTTATGGGATTTATTCAGTTTGAATTGTGTTACTTTATATTTCGCATGTTGACATTCGATTGACGAATGTATTCTATTAATTGGTTTATGTTGTAGAATTTAATGTGGTGTGATTCTTACTTAGTTAATGTTGTTAATAATTAAATAAATCTTTTTCTTCAAATAAAATTTGGAAAGTTATTTATGAAAATGGTTTTGACACTTAGCTTAATTATTTAGGGTGTTAAATTGGAAAAATTATTTTTATCGACAAAATGATGCTGAGAATGAACCAACTGTATACCTTGATTTAATTTAATAAAGGAGTGATCGCCCGGTATTTAATTAGGCGGGGTGTCACAGGTGGTATCAGAGCATCAGGTTCTAGTGTCCATAGGATCTATACGGCTTATTTCGCTTTTAGCTTGACGTTATTGCTATAGAGCCCTATTTTTAGGATTGTTGTATTCTTGCTTTTACGTTTAAGTCTTCAGCTATTTGAGATTTGATAATAACTGTAGACTAATAAACTTGTTCACGTTTCATATGCCTCCGAGACGTGCTCCGAAAGATAGGCGTGCCCAAGTCGAGCAGCCCGCAGCTCCGGCACCAGGCACAATGAATGAAAATGAAGTAGCCGCCATTGTTGCTCAGGCGGTGAATGCCGCGATAGCAGTAATTCACAAGGCTCCACCCCAGGTTCAGGCAGTGGCGCCAGTACTAGCACAACTTCCATCTGCATGGGAGAGGGTTCGGGATGCTTTTTAGAAAGCGCATCCCCCTGAGTTTTCTGGTAGCTCCGATATTGTTTTAGTTAGCCAATGGAAGAAGGACATCCAGCGGCATATCCGTATGTATGAGTGCACTGACGTGCAAAAGAAGTAATTGGCTTCCTTTAAGCTGGTGGGAGCCACCTTTCAGTGGTGGGAGTCCATTACTACTTTGGAGGAGAGGGACACGATCCCTATTCAGTTATTCTGGGAGCGGTTTGATCGCAAGTATTTTCCACCCGCAGTGCAGACTGAGATGAGGCGGAGATTACGGAATCTAAAGCAGGAGAGTCTTACCGTAGCAGAGTATGAGGAGGAGTTCACGAGACTTCTCACCATTGTGCCAGATGAGGCACCTACTGAGAGCAATAAGATTTTGTTGTTTGTCGACGGGTTAGCTTGGAGGATCCGTTAGCACCTTATTGGGAATCTATCCCTGAGTACGTTCACTGATGTACTCAATGCCTTATTGCTACATTGCCAGGATCACCGCTTCCATCTTCAGGGAAGTAAGAGAGAAGGAGAGTCCAGCCAGCAGGTCAGGGTCGGGGGTAATAGTGCTGGTGGGGCACCATCTCAAGGACAGACTCGTCAGAACGAGCAGAGTTCCCATCAGGGGGACCCTACTAAGTGATTCCGTTCAGGTGATTCTAGGCAGGGATTCGGGGGTTTCAGGCAGGGCCATCAGGGCCAGCCTAATCAGCAGGGCCAGCAGGGCCAACACCGACCGCAGGGACAACAACAGGGCCAGCAGGGCCAACAGCGTGCACATCAGGGCCAACAGGGCCAGTGGCGTGGAGGTAACGGGCAACAGGGCCATGGACAGCAGGGTCAGAGGGGAGGTAACTTCAAAGGCCGATGCTTTGGGTGCGGTAAACATGGCCATAGGTGCCAGGATTGCCCAGAGGGCGATAGGGCCCCACAGCAGCAGGGAACCCATAATGAGCCGCAGAGACCACTTTTTCCACCTGCCCTCCCAGCTCTAGCTCAGGTGCCAGCCCTACCAGCCATTCCAGTAGCTCCAGTGTAGCAGGGGCAATTACAGTATGTACGTGTCTATAACGTCCACCAGGCAGCAGCTCCACAGGCACCACTCGCGATTGAGGGTATGTTTCCTATCCATTGTACTATGGGTCGGGTTTTGTTTGATACGGGGGCAACACATTATTTTATAGCTAAGCATTTTGTGAAGGCCTTAGGGTTGTAAGCCACAACATAGAGCACAGTGACGTGTGTGGACTCACCACTGGGGAGTGGGTCACTTATTTTCTTTATATGCCGGGGAGTGGGGGTAGAGATTGGTAGCTTGGTATTACCTGCAGACATGTTAGTCTTAGACATGCACGAGCATGATGTGATTATTGGTATGGATTGGCTCGCAGCTTATAGAGCCATGATTGATTGCTTCGGTGGGAGCATTGTCTTTGCCATTCCGGGGCAAGAGATGTTTGTAGTGGCGATGCCTCGCCCAGAGGGAGGTTCGACCGCTCATTTGTATTACATAGAGGAGGATACCTCTAAGGAGGTTGTGATTCCCTTAGATTCAATCCCTGTTGTCAGGGAGTATTCCGATGTGTTTCAGGAGATACCAGGCCTACCACCCAGTCGAGAGATAGACTTTGTTATAGATTTATTGCCAGATACGAGACCTATAGCACACGCACCGTACCGTATGGCTCCGGCAGAGATGCGAGAGCTACGAGATCAGATAGAGCAGCTGTTACGTCAGGGCTTCATTCTTAGGAGTACCTCACCTTGGGGCGCTCCAGTCTTGTTTGTGAAGAAGAGAGATGGTTCACTGAGATTGTGTGTGGACTACCGGGAGTTGAACAAGGTCACGATACGGAATAAGTACCCGTTGCCTCGAATCGATGATCTGTTCGACCAGTTAAGGGGAGAAACTTTCTTTTCGAAGATAGACCTAAGGTCGGGGTACCATCAGTTACGTATTAGAGAGCAGTATGTTTCAAAGACTGCCTTCTTGTCGAGATATGGGTCCTATGAGTTCAGGGTGATGCCGTTCGGACTCACAAATGCTCCACCCATTTTCATGGACTTGATGAACCGAGTATTCAGAGAGTTCTTAGATCAGTTTGTCATCGTCTTCATTGATGACATCTTGATATATTCACACTCCGAGGAGGAGCATGCAGAGCACTTGAGGCAGGTTCTTCAGACTCTACGAGAGCAGCATCAGTTGTATGCTAAGTACGAGAAGTGTGGATTCTGGTTGCGAGAAGTACAGTTCTTGGGCCATGTTGTTTCTGAGCAGGGGATAACAGTTGACCCGAGCAAAGTGTCAGCGGTGAGGGAGTGGGGATAGCCCACGACACCGACGGAAGTGCATAGTTTCTTGGGGTTAGCTGGTTACTACAGGAGATTCATTCGGGGATTCTCCAAAATAGCGGGTCCATTGACCAATCTGACTCGCAAGGGGATACCATATGTTTGGGATGATGCTTGTCAGTTGGCTTTCGATGAGCTGAAAGACAAGCTTACTTCAGCGCCAGTCCTTGCATCACCGAAGCCGGGTGTAGAGTACCTGGTTTACACCGATGCATCCTTACGGGGACTTGGGGGAGTACTTCAGCAGGAAGAGAAGGCTATAGCTTTTGCCTCCCGCAAGCTTAAGCCGCATGAGAAGAATTACCCCACCCACGACCTGGAGTTAGCAGCAGTCGTCTTTGCATTGAGGATATGGAGGAACTATTTATTGGGTGAGAAATTCCGTTTGTTCAGAGACCACAAGTCATTGCAGTACCTGTTCACTCAGCGAGAGCTGAATATGCGTCAGTGCAAATGGCTAGAGTTTGTGAAGGACTACCAGTTCGATATACAGTATCATCCGGGAAAGGCCAACGTAGTTGCTGATGCGTTGAGTCGTAGACCGGTAGATGAGGTAGCGGATGTCTGGAAAGCAAAGTGGAAGGAGTTGGGTCACCAGGACGCAGTAGCACGTTCTTTCATATCCGTGATGTCAGTCACACCCGATATTGTTACGAGGGTGATACAGGCATAGACCACAGACCCGTTTTGCCAGGAACAGATTGTACGACTTTTAGCCGAGGGTGCTGAGTCTTATTCTGTTAGTTCTGATGGGGGTTTGAGGTTTAATGGGAGATTGGTGGTTCCAGAAGGAGCATAATTACGTCATGCAGTGATGACTCATTCTCACGGGTCTCGATTTGCAGTACATCCTGGCGGAGATAAGATGTACCAGGATATGAGGCAACAATACTGGTGGAGTGGGATGAAGAAGGACATCGCCGAGTTCGTGTCCAAGTGTTCTACCTGCCAACTGGTAAAGGTGGACCACCAGAAACCATCAGGATTACTTCAGCCATTGGAAGTACCCGCGTGGAAGTGGGAGAGTATTTCCATGGATTTTATTACAGGGTTGCCTACATCACAGCGGGGCCACGATTCTATCTGGGTGATTGTAGATCGTTTGACCAAGGTGGCTCATTTTCTGCCAGTGCGGACAGATTATACTACGGGTCAGTATGCTCAGTTGTTCATTACTGGGATTGTCAGATTACATGGGGTGCCCCTGAATATTGTGTCAGATAGGGACAAGATTTTCGTGTCACATTTTTGGGAAATCTTTCAGGAGGCTATGGGTACTGAGTTGAGGTTGAGTTCAGCTGACCACCTATAGACATATGGACAGACAGAGCGTAGTAATCAGATGTTAGAGGATATGCTACACATGTGTGTTCTCAATTTTGGAGGAGGTTGGGAGCCACACCTTCCACTGGTAGAGTTTGCTTATAATAACTCGTATCAGTTCACGATTGGCATGGCTCCATTTGAGGCTTTGTATGGAAGGCCTTATCGTTCTCCAACTTGTTGGCTCGAGGTGGGGGATAACAAGTTGCTAGGACCAGAGGTGATTCAGGAGACCTCCGCGAGGATTGAGATGATCAGGAGTCGCATTCGGGTAGCCCAGGACAGGCAAAAGAGGTACGCCGATGCGAAATGATTCTTCCGGGAGTTTAGTGTGGGGGACCAAGTGTTATTGCACGTATCCCCTATGAAGGGAGTGATGAGGTTCGGGAAGAAGGGGAAGTTGGCTCCAAGGTATGTGGGACCATTTCCCATCATCGAGAGGATTGGGCTGGTTGCATACAGGTTGGAACTGCCAGAACATTTACATCGCATCCACGATGTATTCCACATCTCGTCGTTGAGACGATATCTTCGGGATGATATGGCCCATACTCACATTGTGATAGTGAGATCGACTTACAGCCTGATAGCTCTTACGAGGAGAGACCAGTGGCTATTCTAGACTATAGTGAGAGGAGATTGAGGTCGAAGATAGTTCCACTTATGCGAGTCCAGTGGGAGCATCATAATGTGGAGGAATCCACTTGGGAGCGTGAGGCAGATATGCGCGAGAGATATCCAGAGTTGTTCTTACCAGGTATGCCTTATTTTATGAATTTCAGGACAAAATTCCTCTATTAGAGGGAAGTATGTAATACCCCGTATTTTTATGCTATATTAATTTGGGGATTTATAAAATTTAACGTGAATGTTTTATTTAATAAAAATCCGGAAATTAATTATGTTATAATTATTAACGTGACGAGAGTTAGTAATTATGGGAAATTTGTTGAATATTACTAATGAGCAAAGTAATATACTATATTGGTTATATTAAATGTCATGAGTGAATTAAATGACAATTTCGGAAAAATTAAGTCGGGACGTGCCCGTGTCACGTCGGGACTAATTTTGTTAAATAAAAAGTGAATATTTTATAAGTTGTTCGTATGGTCGTTTTGAGTGCGCCAACGTGTCCGGAAGGGTCGAGATAGTAAAAAATGTGTACCCGGGGATTTAGTTTGGGTCTCGGGGTGTTTTTAGGCCTAATTGGTATCCCGGGAGGGCAATTTAGTCATTTCACCTTTTTGGGTAATTAAACCCACGAATTTCAGCAACCTATATCAGCCATTTAGGTTACTTTTTAGGGTTAGAATATTCAGAACACAAGTGACGGCCATTGGAGAAGAGAGGAGAGAGCTCCAAGGCAATCCAAGGCCAAAAAGTCACCGGTTTGCACCGCCGCCGCCACCAACGCGTAGATTGCGAGAAGGGGAACGCAACCACACCGGATTCATCTGCAAACCAGACTTTCGAAAATCCCAAGCAAGTATTTAACTTGCGTATTTTCGTTAGTGCAATCTCATATTAATTTAGGATTGATTAGAGATGAAAACTATGGAAGAAAACCCAATTTGTGTTAGGAAAATACATGTAGTATTGATTATATGGAAATTCTCGAACCCTTGCCATGTAGAGGAATATAACACATGAAATTTTGATGATATATGAGAAGGAATTTCTGGTAAAAATAGATTAGAACCTTGATTAAGAAAAACTCTAGGGTTCTTGATGATTAGATGGGATTTTGGGTTAATTATCCATGTTGAATGTTAGATATACACATGTTTTACGTTGAAAACATCTGGTATATTGTTATAATGATAGTAGTAGGATTTTTGGGACGTTTAGAATGGAAAAACATGGTTTTGGATGAAGAAATTTGGTAGAACCCGTAACTGCATTTCTGCAGAATTTTCGCAGACCTGCTTGATCGATCGATCGAGCCTAGAGCTTCGATCGATCGAAGGTTCGATCGATCGAGCCCCAGACCTCGATCGATCGGCCCCTCCTGGCAGACTCTTATTTCCCTTATTTACTTAGTTAAATTAAATTATCATGAAATAATTCTTGGGTATCCTTAATGAAATGTTTTGGGAGATAGGAAAGACCAGTAGGACATATGAATAAGTGTTGAGAACTTTATTATAAGACGAGAATCTTGTTTTTGGGATAATTATATAATGAACAATGAAACTACGTATTTCAAGTGAGAGAATGCGGCGAATAGCTACGATAGTAAATAGAGGTATACCTACTGAATTTTTCCTACATGGAAGGATAGAGTCAACGAATGTCACGTATTAAGTGAGAAAACCCTTCGAGTTAAGGTTAGAGATGAAACCTTATACGTAATTCTATAAATGTGAAATTAAGGATAAATGGTATAATTATGGGTGACGAGAAGAACCTATATTAATATGATAAAGTGGTATATTTATATGATTGTGTGTACATATATTATATACTTGTGAAAACCATGCCCACGCTACTTGCTATCCCTGAGGTTACTGCGCTGGGACAAGTCTTATCTCGATGGGACCTTTATTGGGGATATTGACTTGTACCCTAGAAGATAGATATCCTTGGTACAGGCTATCGATGTGATAGTTCAGACGGTCCTAAGAGACGCAGGCATGTGCCATCCTCTTAGAGACTTGGAATCTATTCTTGGCCTCAATATTGTTTGTGTATTTATGTTAATACAATTCGAGAGTGATTCCGAATGTATTCCCCTCAATATGAGTGATATGGGGCTTTGGATAGTAGAGTATGCACGCACCATAGTTTTATGTGGGGTGCTGTTATTTTATATATATTATACGAGTAGTTAATATATATATGAGATTTGGAAATTTGAAAACTGCCTACTGTGATTTGATAAGTAGGACATGGTTGATGACTCAAATAGTGAATACTTGTTTTGTGAAAGTATAATATGTTACTGAGAAATTTTATAAATTAATAAAAGCTAAAACGAGAGTTGTGTTGCTAATCTGGAAGTATTCTTCTTAAATAAAAATATTGTTCGGTTTTGAAATCTTGAGTAAGTTAAGATAAGCTAAGTTATTGGAAAGGTTAGTATGATAAAATTTGTTAAGAATAACCCTTGGGAAGGTTAGTGCGATAGGTGTGCACATTAGAAGAGAGGTGAGTATTTCTCAAGAGAGTGACGCATTAATATGTTGTTGCATTGGCCTGTATCAATTTAAATACTTGCTAAACGTATTTTAAAATCAAACACACTTTTGGGCTCTGACCCGTTTCTTTTTCTCTCTCTCTCTCTTGTATATATATGTATATATTTCAGGTGCCCAGCCACAGGTACGTCTTGCTTAGGATCCCTTGAGAGGAACGTGCTGCAGCTTAGGTGGGAGTTGTAGGTCACTTGCGTAGACGACTTTCTTTATTGACTCCACTTCTAGAATTCTCATTTATTGGGCATGTGTCGCCCTTTCCATTATTTCATTGTTATTGGGACATTTGTATTTCCAGTTATTTCTCATATTGTCGTTATGGTATTTATTCAGTTTGAATTGTGTTACTTTATATTTCGCATGTTGACATTCGATTGACGAATGTATTCTATTTATTGGTTTATGTTGCAGAATTTAATGTGGTGTGATTCTTACTTAGTTAATGTTGTTAATAATTAAATAAATCTTTTTCTTAAAATAAAATTTGGAAAGTTATGTATGAAAATGGTTTTGACACTTAGCTTAATTATTTAGGGTGTTAAATTGGAAAAATTATTTTTATCGACAGTGATGCTGAGAATGAACCAACTGTATACCTTGATTTAATTTAATAAAGGAGTGATCGCCCGGTATTTAATTAGGCGGGGTGTCACAGTAGCCATTAGGCGCATATAAGTCAACCGAGCCTGGTGTGATTAATAAACAGTTAAAAAGTGGGCTCTTAATTAGTAAGAACCATAAACCCCATAATTAGTACCTGCATTATAAACACCATAATTAGCAAGCACCAAAAATTAACAGAAGCCCTTGTTCCTGTAAAGTTAAATAAGTCTTGATTGAAAGTATAAATAGAAATCAAAATAAACCCCATGTTCATCTAACCATGAAGAATAAAGAATAAAGAATTATAAAAAAACACTTGAACTTGAGTAACAAAATGGATTTGTTAAAAATAATACCCTACCATTAGTATCATACCAAAACCATAGCATATTGAAACTGTATGTCTCTCAGTTTAACAAAAAAATGTACAGAAATCAATCTAAACCCCCATGGAACAAAGCCCAATTTATACTTGCATAAAAATCAAGTATTGGTACAAAAATCAACTATTTGAACCAAGAAAAGAATTCACTATTTGTATAATGCGAGTATTACTTATGATGCGCCACCCACTTGAATTTTGTCTACGGATATCGATTGCTTACATCACTGTGAATGGAATAAGTTGGACTCGATCTCAAACATCAGTGGCTAAAAAATAACAAAAATTGAACTTAGTTGTAAGAGATGTACCTGAAAAATAAAGATCTAACTTAAACCAAATGATAAATTAATAACAATTAAAAGATCTAACATAAGTCACCTGATGATTTAATAGCTTAGTTGGAGGAAATGTAAAACCTGCAAAATAAAACAAACAAAACTCATGACCCCATCCAATTTCTGAAATGAAGCATTAAATTCCATCTCCAGTTCAAACACACCTACAAAATAGCAAATGTGAAGACAAAAGTCATTCGGAACTGTAGATAAAAAAGAATAGGATTCAAAATAGAAGATCTTGAGTAGATACAGGAAACAAATAACAGAGAAAAGTGTATTTTCAAACCCTGATTAAACACAACTAAAATAAACAACTATAAATTATAACCAAATAAATATTGAATAAATTATAATACCCATCAAACATTGACCCAGGTCAGTCTTAGTCCTACAATCGATCTGTTGTGTCGGAGTATCGTAATAATTGGTCGGTGATTGCAATGATAAAAAAAACTTGAGATCAGAACCACCATAGGAGGAGATCACCTGGAATCTATCTTTCTTTTGCAATCTTAGACCCAACAATAATTCTGAATAGAATATTTGAAATGAAGAAGACTGCATTTGCAGTTGTGTTTCTTCCTGTATAAAAGGACCTCTATATCGACATCTTTTGATATGGCGGGGGATTGCATATGGACATCATGGACGACGGCTCGAAGGAGCTTCCAACAATGTTAGAAATGTTCAAAGTTTGTATTTCTAACAAATGTTATATCCTACTAAAGATAGAGTCGATAATATTTTGGGTAGCTAAGGTCATTAATAGAGTGATTTTATGCAAGATGACACAAAAAAGCTCTCTAACTCAACTTGCTTACAAAAAAGTGAACAAATCATAATTATACTTTGAATGACTCTCAAGGCAAAGTCATTGTGTGAATAACAACAACAAAATTTCTCTCTCACAATTTAAATTACTCAAGATTATAAAAAGAAACAACCAAAATTCATTGTTGTCATTAAAATTTCCAAGCCATACCTACGTCATTCCAAAAAATAAATAATCACTGATAAAATGTTGAATATTTAAATATATAAATTAAAATAACAAAATAACTAAGACAACATAAGAGTAGACCTACAAATTAACTAAGAAAATAGAAGAGAGCAGACCTATAAATATGAAAACAGAAGGGCAGACCTGTGCTCATAATTAAAGAAACATATTTTAGTAATACATTACATTCTCTATAATTAGGTCCTCAAAATAAATTAGGAACTCACAATAACAGAATAGAAATACATTACATTACAGAATATATATTACATTATCTTCATGGTTTTCACGAATAACCTATTAGAGAAGCTGGAATCGAGAAGATCAAATCAAGAGGCAAAAATGAATCATTAAATTGAGTTGTAAACAAGGAAGGTTTGTAGGGACAGTAGGCCTTAGGCAGTAGGTTGTGTTAGGAAGTGAAATTTTGTTTAGGTTTCTTGATTGCATATGTTATCATATGAGACATTTAATTATTAAACTAAATTTACTTATGCATGAATTGGTAATTAGAAAACATTGATTAAATCATAATCAACCATTACTTAAATCAACCACTCATTATTCTTTAATTAATCAAGTCAAGAAAATAAAAAACTCTATAAGTCATTTACCTCAGAAAGAGGACTGTAAACAACACCTCATGTTTGGTTGTTTTTCAAATTGTGTGAAAGCAACGGGTTTAGTCAGTGAGGCGTTGAGTTGTGGCAATGTATCACCCTCCCATTGATTCATAAACTTGTAGTTTGTACACACCAAATAATGAATTCAATAACCAAGCTGGACTAAAAAACAGTATAGAATTTTATACATTAATAGTTAAACATAGATGTGCACATACCTGTTAAGAACACATCAACTTAGCTACCACATCATCTTCACTTGTCATAGGCAATGTATAACCGTCCTAGATAACAGTCCTGACTTATAATAACCGTCTTTACTTTCGAATAATTTTCCAATTATTCATTGTCCATAATCCGATTTATTCAGTTGTAATATTTAGTATATTATTGTCACACATCAACTTAGCTACCACATCATCTTCAAAAAAAGATGGACAGTCTAAGCATCTTCTCCCACACAACTCGACATCAATACCCATATCTGGGTAGACTAAGCAACTGACGGTCTAAGCAACAGTACCTCAACACGGATGAAACTCTGAAATGAAACAATTCATAGCACCCATTGAGATGGGTTCCGGATAAAATATTGGCCAAATGAAAATTTCAACTTGCTTCATATGTATTCACATATGTATCTCACTTCAGTTTAATATTTAACTACCTTCGATTTTTTTCAAAAGTAAAAGGAAAATTTTACAAAAATATATATTTAAAAATGCAGAAAATATTGAAAATATTAATAAATAAACCTTACTAACACATGATTTTGCCATAGCCCCCACCGTCTCAACATTCAATGACATTCCTTAATCCAACACAAACCTGTGCGTGACTAAGTTCTCCACTTGCTGCCATTTTCTTACACGACATCAATTCCACCGGGTGAAAATACCTGAAAACCCAAAAATATACCTGAAACTCACAAAATACATCATAAATTATAAAGTATGAGAGAGAGAGAGAGAGAGAGAGAGAGAGAGAGAGAGAGAGAGTATACCTTGATTTTTTAGTCTATTCAATTTCAATTTTTAAGTTATGTTTTGATATTTTCGCTCTCATCAATCAATGCCAATGGTTCCATTTACTTGTGATTTCTTAGTCATAACTAAAACATAACTACTAACATATAAATTCGGACTAACATATAAATTTTAATGTTTTAGTAGACATTATTGAATGACACAATGAGATAAGAACAATGTTTAGAATTTATATGTTAGTAGGCATTGTTGTGATAGGGATTACGGACCATGCTTAGGATCACTTAGGAGATGTACTGAATGTTGAATTACCAATAGTTGGGGTTGTTGTATCTTAGTGCAGCAGTTTTGGTGAGTTGTTACACACATAGGAATAATACCAATTGATCGAACACTGAAATTGAAATGAATTCGACATAAATTAGAATTGAAATCTAAACGAAAGTTAATTGTTCATCGGAATATGTGGAACTCGAAGAACCAAATATATGATTCAGTTTTAAGAAAGTCTGATAAATTGTGAGGTTTTTTACAACTCTTGAATCATCTCTAACTGTAGTACCTGGTATCTCCTTCAGCAGTACCGGAGATCTCCTTCAACAGTACCTGATATGTCCTTCAGCAGTACTGCCTAAGGTCTCCTTCAGTAGTAACTAACATAAGGCACAACTTTCGTGTATAAAAAATGCCACTTCAATATTTAAATCGTAAATCACTCTATTGAGACAACGTGCAATTGGTTACAAATACAGAAAACAAACATAAAGAATGGATGAGGCTAACAGATGGGGCAGGTTCCAGTAGCACACAACACAATATAAGCACTTTTTCAATTAGTCAAAATTCGAACGTTGGAGTTTTGCCAAGAAGCTAGCATGCAGGTAAAAAAAATGCCTTATTACCATATTCACTTGTTTTTTAAGTTGATTTTCAATGAAATAAAATATCTAAATCCATAAGAATTTAAAAAATAAAGTACTCCCAAACATCATTTATAACTTAAATAAAAGATTTTTAAATAACTACCGTAAAACTATCAGGACAACTAACACAGTAGAAGTTGATTTCATGAGGGGAGTATATCTATACATAGCCTTCCATTGTCGCCTAAATAGGCCTAAGAAATTATCCTTTCACCTAATGTGCATGTAGTACCCTGCAATTATGTGCCATTAAGAGGTGTATTACCTAGAATGGCTTGTCCGTGCTTAGTGGAGGTGTCCAAACTGTTGACACTCACATTTACAAAATGATGATACAAATTTCTTATCAAAATTAATTGACGACACAACAAAATTTAAATTAAATCATAAAGTGAAAAAATAAATAAATGTGCCAATATAGTAGTTCCCATAAGATATCACTAATCAATTATATGTGTCTTCACTTACTATAGGCGTGTCTATGTACAAAAGACCTGTTTGGCAAAGAAAATGCCAAGAAAATGCTTCGTTGATAGACATTAACAGAAACATTTAAGTAATAAGTTCAGTATGAAAGACCTCAAATCTAACACTTTAAGTAATAAGTTCGATTTATAATTCTTTTGAATGGAAATTTTCAGCAGAATTCAACCTATTTGGCGATGGAATACAACCTGTTTGGCAAATATATTCTACCCAAGCAACAATTTTTTCTGCATTGCTATTTTTCTGAGCTGAAGCTGCAGCCCTTTTTTCTTCCAATCTTTGTCTTGCCATCTCGATCTTCTTCACTATATTTGCTTGATCACGTGCTCTCATTTTTCTACTTGAGCCTGAAATGCATTATACAATTATTATATATATTAACACAAACAAACAGAGACATACACGATCATAGTCAATGAACCTTTAAAATCAATATAATATGTTAGCATACATCGAAAATGTTGAAGTAAGGAATTGTGTCCCTTATAATCACTTGGATTATTTCTAGTACCTTAACATCTAAAACAAATTAAATTAGAAAACAAAGACTAAAAGGTATAAAAACAAATAGATTTCAATTCAATTAGATAGTAACTAGTGTGATTATCAAAGTCTACAAAAACAGAACACAAAGACATACCTAAAGTTGATCATCCTTGTTGGTTGAAGTCAGTTTCAACGTCAGTTCCTAAGCTTTATTAACAACAACATTCACATCATGTAGCACCATCTTCTTCACCTCAAATATCTCGTCCTTAGATCTATCGGGTTATGGAAGCAATCGAAACTCCTCTGTCAACCGAACGCACTCTTGAAGACTATCGAGGGATACAAAGTCAAGGCTTTAATGCAAGACTGTCTATTTCTTACTTGATGGGGACATCCTGTAGGAATGAACAAAATCTCACCAAAGCATGAAACACTATCTATAACATGAAGGGACTTAAATCTCACATATTCAACAAAGTAAAAACTGAAATGTGGAAAAAAAAAACATATTAGTCGGGAATGCACCAGATGCTGCGGACTGGAAATAAAAGGTATGTAAATTAACTGCGGACTTTTAACACATTTGCAATACATTACCGATTAGTCGGGAATGCACTGGATGCTGCATTATTTAATTTCCAATTTCCAAAGAATCACATGTCTACACAATCAAAATAATTTCCAATTGCAGGAAGTATGTGTTTCTATTTTGCCAAGTATGTTCCCCTTGTACATCCATTAACCACTTGAAATGAGTTTCAGTTTAAACATTTGTATCACAAAAATGAGTTTGAGTATAAATAATGAAACACATAAAAAACCAAAAAGATCAAAGAGTAAATTTAAAAGAAAATTATGCAAATGTATAGCAAAGCTTTTACAGTATCTGATGTGAAATTGTATGCTTAGGCAGTGTTGAGTAAATGGTTCACTATTGTTTCAATAACTAAATTACACATTGGTTTGACTAAAAACCATTGTCAAATTCATATATAATGTTTTTTGAAAAAAATTAGAGAGTGAGAAATTTCTGTACACATAATTCTTGAATGGCATGTCATAATTCTTGTACTCACAATTCATAGTTTTAATCGGATCAAGCGGTACCTCCCTTACAATGGCATGTCCTTCACTATATTGTAGGTGTACCTGTACCAATAACCAACAAATCATTTCTTAATTTCATATCCACGCACAAAGAAACGTTCATACCCAAAATCAATAAAGCTCGGTACAACCAAAATCAATAAAGATGAAATTATATTATGAAAGTCACTCCCCAAGTGCCGTCGAGATTCAAGGAATTTGTAAAAGGAAATATATAATTATAAACACTGGGTATTCACACTACAAAAAAATTATACTATCTCTGAATCAATACAAACTTAATGCATATTCATTATAATCAATATGCTCACCTCAATAGATATGCTCACGATAATCAATATGCTTGGCAGTGTTCTATATGAGATAAAAAATTAATAAAATATCCATAACAATTTTTTAAAAAACAATATCCATCATATATAATGAATATAAAAAAACATTTATTCTTAGTTCTTAGTTAAAATGCAATAAAAATGAAAGTAGAAAATAAAATTGTACAAAACTGTTCAAAAAATGAATCTTGAAGTAGAATCCATGTTCAATATGTGAAATTACCTGCAAAAGAAGTAGAAACCATGAATGAGAAAGGATCAGTCAACAAAATTTGATACCCAAAAGGTTAAAAAGGAAAATCCTCAAAAATTAGGGTTTGCAAAAGGTAAACTGAACCTGAATATAAAAGAGAAGAAATAAAATATTACCAGTTATTCAATTATTTCAGGATCCTTAATCCTGAATACAAAAGAGAAGAAACAAAATATTAGTTACAACACAAAAATCAAACCCACAAATACCATAATTCAAAGTTGTCAAATATAAAAAATAAAAAATGCACAAATCGTAATCCCAAAAACCATTTGAAACATAAAATTGAAACCAATCAATAACATTTGAAACCTACCTAACAGGAGACAAAGAGAAAGGGAAAAACCTAGCTTGTAGCTGAGACCGATAGTGGGGAGAAAAGAAAAGGTAGGTTGTATGGCCAGTAGGAGGGGGCAAAAGGGAGGAGTAGGGTCAGGGGCGATGGCCGAGAGATTTCTCCGGAAGTGTGAGTGAGAGAGAGAGAGAGAGAGAGACGAAGCTTCTTTAGAGTTTTCCTGGTATGGTTTAATCAATCTACACCGTTCGGAGGTTAACACGTGGAGAAACATAGATCCTAAAAAGAGTGAAGTATGTAATTTACTATTTTCTCCGTGTTTTTGAATTTTGGGTAATAGGGGGAAAGGAAATGAAGTGTAAAAAAAGAGGGGGAAATGAAATAATAAAGGGAAAAAAGAGGAACAAAAAAAAATTTAATCTCAACCATTGGATCGTTGCCTTGTTGGCTTCGATCTAAACCGTGAAGTGTCTCCCAAACTTATGAATAGTAAAAACACCATTGTAACTTATTTTGTGTATATATATATATATAATTAGAGTGACAAGTGTATATATACTTGTGATTTAATTCTATTTTTTGTGCTTAGTAGATGAGAAAGGTAGTGATATTTAAATGCATACAAGTGTGCGAGAAATTAACATTATATGAGAAATTTATAAAAGTCTAATCGACATAGAATACAAATGGTTGTATGGGTAACACAGGTGAGCACAAAAAGTTAGTAAACGAAATAAAATATTTGATTCAAACTAGTTAGGCGGGGTAGCATAACTAGGATGGGTTAGGAGTATATGTTAGGCGTGCGCACTAGTTGAGGGGTGAGGACCTCAAGAGAATTCCGTGAACCTAACATGCATATAATATTTGCTAATTATGCATTTTAAATACTTGCTGGATTTTTTAAAATGTTTTTACTCGAGATCTGACCCTTTTTTCCCTAATCTATTTTTTTGTAAAAACCATTTTAGGGGCCTAGCCACAGGGAGGCCGAGTTTAGGAGTTCATTGTCATTTGTCATTGCTGCAGTTGTTATGGTTGATTGCAGGACTTAATTTGTAGACGCCTCCATTCCTTTCAGATTAATTGCATCCTTTATTTTATCTCAGTCAGGCATGTCGCCCCTCTTCTATTAGCAGTTATTCCAGATACATTGTAGTTTCTTTATTATTTAGTTGTGGATTTAGTTTTTGGTATGGATTATTGTATTACAGTTTTAGACTGGGGTGTTTATTCCCATCATATTTTATTCGATTCAACATTCCATTAATTGTGGTGTTTATTTATTTAGTATGGTGAATGTGATACTTAATTGTTTAATTGTTTTAAATCTTTTCATTTTAATAAAAAGATAAAATTTTGACACCAGCTTTTCAAATACTAGGTGGTTAGTAAATATTAAAAAAAAATCGAGAGTGATGCTAAGAATGAACCAATTTGGATATTTTGTTTTAATTTAATAAATGCCTGATCACCCGGTATTTAATTAAGCGGGGTGCCAAAGATGATATCAGAGCATCAGGTTCTAGAGTCTTTAGGATTTTTATGTCTTAATATGTTTCTAGGGTAGCATTTTTTGATGTAGAGCCCTATTTTTAGGACTGTTATATTCTTATTTGGGCATTTACTTCTTCGGCTATTTTAAGTCATATTGGATTGTGGAATTGATAGAAAATTCTTTCTCCTTTTAGATTTCTCCTCGACGAGGCACACGAGCCACCCTAGAATCATATCCAAAGCCTTAACCATCCCCAGCTCAGGGTTCTTTAAACACCACAGAGGTCGCATCCACAGTCGCTCAAGCGGTTAATGCGGGATTGGCCACAGTTGCACAAAAGGACCCAACCTAGGCATAAGTGGAGACACCAGTACAGATGCAGGATGCCTTACAGAAGCCATATCCCCCAAAGTTCTCAGGGAGTTCAGACGTAGTGGTGGCGAACTAATGGAAGAAGGACATCCAGAGGCACCTGAGGATGTATGAGTGTACCGATGTTAAGAGGCAATCGTAGCTACTTCTAAGCTAGTCGGGGCGGCATTGCAATGGTGGGAGTCCACTACCAGAGTGGAGGAGAGAGATAACATCGTGATACAGGAGTTGTGGGTGCAGTTTGACTGAAAATACTTCCCAGCTGCCGTTTAGACTGAAATAAGGCAGAAATTGTTGGATATCACCCAGGAGGGGAGGACAGTTGCCGAGTATGAGGAGGAATTTACGAGGTTGGAAAATCTTGTGCTATGGGAGGTACCTACTGAAGAGAAAAAGATTCAGATGTTTATGGATGGCTTGACTTAGAGGATCCGACAACACCTATTGGGCAATCTTTCTTTGAGGACGTACACTGAGGTGTAAAATGCTACCTTGTTACATTGTCAAGACAACCACTTCCATCTTAAGGGGAGGAAATGAGGAGGAGAGTCCAGTCATCAGGGTAGGACAGGGGGTGGCAGTGGTAGCGGCAGCGGGGCACCATCATCTCAGAGTCAGCCTAGACAAAGTGAGCAAAGTTCCCACCAAGGGGACCTGCTAAGTGATTCAAATTCAGTGATTCCAGGCAGGGACAGGGAGGTTTTTGGCATGGCCAATAGAGTTAGTCAGGCCAACAGGGCTAGCAGCGAGGACAACAGGGCCAATGGAGGGGTGGTAATGGCCAGAAGGGCCGAGGACAACAGGGTCACAGGGGATAAAACTTTGTGGGTAAGTGCTTTAATTGTGGCAATATTGGCCATAAATGTCAGGATTGCCTTGAGAGGGGTTGGGCCCCATAGTAGCAGTAGGGTGCTCGCCAAGAGCCCCATAGGCCTATCATCCTAGTTTCCCTTTCGGCACCAGTACAGATGCTAGCATTACCCGCCATTCCAGCCATTCCAGCAGTCCCACTTCAGCAGGGACAGTTACAGTATGGGCGCGTGTATCACATCCACCAGGCTGGAGAACCACAGGCTCCACCCACTGTTGAGGGTATGTTTCTCATCCATGGCATTTTTAGGAGACTTTTATTTGACACCGGTACTTCACATTTATTCATAGCCACTAGATTTTCACGGGTCGTAGGGTTGTTAGACACGGTCGAAAGTACAGTTACTTGTGTAGACTCATCCTTGGGTAATGGGATGTTGATTTTCTTTATTTATCGAGGTCTGAGTATTGATATTGGGAGCCTTATTCTACCTGTTAAAATGCTTATGTTAGATATTATAGAGGGGGCTTGAAGGTAATCTTGATATTAGAGGTAATTCTGCATTAGCAACAATGTTTTGGGGATTAAGGAACCGTGGCAGCTCAATGTGGCAGCTCAACGTGACAGCTTAGCGTGAAAACTTGTATTTTTGCTTGTCGTATTAGTCATACTGTATCTTTGTTTATATTAACTATAAGATATAACAGTTGTAATGATGTAACGAGAATAATAAATAGTTTTTGTGTGAGATCAAATGGTACTCGCGAGAGACCAGGCTTGGCAGGGCCTGGGAAAGCTTTCATGCTCTATCGAATGGCCTTACTGCGGGAACTTTAGAGGGACTTGGTTTGGAGGATTGATAAGTGAGGCACCGTTGGGGCTTTTCCCAACCATCTTAGATACACCTAGTAAAACACCGAAGAACCCTGACCATGGAACCTCGGGCGAAGCATCTTAGAGTTCCATCGGGCATTGAGTTGTGAACTAAACATCCCTCTATTTAATGTCACATCTACTGTTGGTGATGTCACTAGCCAACTAAACATTGTCAGACCTACACTTGAGTAAACAACAGTTGTATTTGGGGCTATCACCTAGTTTTTGAGCCACCTCTGAGACAACAGCCCCTTTGACACACAATGGTTAGGCAAAAGGCATGTCTTGGCATTTAATGTTTATGACGTGGAGATAACTAGTGCATCCGGCATTTAATGCTATGACATAAAGTATGAGGGATGTCTTTCATAGTCTTTAGTGACTGGGTTGCCTCGGGGATGGTGTGGGGGGATATTTAAGGATCCCAACCACCCTTGAGGATGGATCGATCTTTTGAGAGTTTAAGAAGTTATTACTAGAGGGAATACAAAACCGAGAGAGTTATTACAAACCAGAGGTCATATTCATCCACCATTGTCAGTTATTAAGAAGCTTTTAATACCCGATAGATATTCTTGAGAGTTTTTGATGTGTTTTTCTTCCTACCAAGGTGTATATAGGGTGCTTACGTCTCTCTCCCTCTAGCTAAGTTACTTCTAAGTTCATTACTACCTTCTGAGTTATACACGAGAGATTTGTGAGTTTAAACTGAGTCTTATCTTTATTAGGTTTGTGTTTGCATGTTCTATCACTAATATAAGGTTTTGTCTTATTAACTTATCAATACTATACTTCAAAGGAGTTACGCCTCCATCTTATCTAAAGTACCCTCTTATATTTGGCGACTCTGCTGGGGAGGCATTCTTCTAAATAGGAAGTATGGCGCAAGATAATGATAATCGAAGACTCAACTTTGATGACATCCAACACAACGAAGAACAAGTTGCGAGAGAACTGTAGGCTCTAAGGGATGGAGCTCCTCGGATAGAGGTACCTCCAGTTTAGGCGACGACAGGCATTCCGGGGGTAACACAAGCGTTCATGAGTGCGGGGTTGGGACTCACTCAGGTGGCTCTCCTCATGGGTAAGTTTTATGAGTTTTTGCAAACTCCAGTAGCTTTGATAATGCTGGGAGGATTGGAATCCAATGCTTTCGTAACACCAAGGGCAGCCCCAATGGCCCCACCATGTGCGAGTGTAGCAGGAACGGTCCCAGCAAGCATACCCTCTGTTATGAATCCATCAGTGGGAACCTCAGGAGTATCAACGGCACTAGTTGTGACGACTGTTCCAGCTACAACGGGTACTCAACCCATGGTCCCATTGGCTGTTGACCTAATAACATCACCCATGTAGGAAATGAGAATGGAGATGCAGAAGGTGATGTTGAAGTTCATGCAAGCTTCCTCGCAATTTGCTGGCGAGATAACTTCGATTTATGATGACTTTTGAACACCTTGTCCTCAGGAATACAACTATGACCCCTATCCAAAGGACTATATTCCTCCTATTTTTGAAAAATACACAGGGAAAGGTGGGAACTCGAAGGAGTATATTAAGCACTTTGTTGAACACTTAGGAGCGCATTGCAACAATAAGAAGCTTAGGTTGAGGGATTTTTCCAAATCCTTAACCGATAAAGCATATACTTGGTATTCTCATTTTGCTCCTAATAGCATTTCTACATTGGAGGAGATGCACGTATTGTTTGTCCAAAAGTTCTTTCTGGCAGAAGATGAATTTACTTTGACCTAACTGGGTAGCGAGAAGCAAGGACCTAGGGAAGAAGTGGTGGCCTATGTTCGAAGGTTTAGGGAACGATCCCTCGACGTCAGGGAGGAGGCCAAAGAATCCAAGTTATTGCAGATTTGCGCTGAGGGGCTACTCCCTGAGTACATCTACCATCTTATCAATGAGACATGCGAGAGGATTTTTGCGGTGTTCTTAAAAGCGGTAAGAAATATCTCTTTGGTAGTGCGGCCCATTCCGGTGGTAGTGCCTATGATCTTTAGGCAACCGATGTAACCCACGGGGGGGGGGGGGGGAGATCTCAGCCCCCACGGGTAGGATACACCGAGGGGGGAGATAGGGGAAAGTCACTAAAGAAGGACAATAAGAGGAAGTTCGGAAGAGGCAGGGAGGACCCACCACCATTGCCTTATATAATGGAAGAAGCTGGTAGCTATTACAATGTGATGGTCCAAGGGGGAACGATCTATGAGCCAAAGGAAATTCCTGCTGGGGAGCCCGATGCAGCAACGAAGCGGATCCTAAGTATTATCAGGTTCATCGGAGGATCCAGCATCCAACCAAGAGCTACTTTACACTGAGAAGAATCATCGACAAGTACGTGAAGGCAGGGATGTTGCAAATCCCTTCGCAGAACGTCAACAACAACCCCTTTCCAGCACATTGGGCCAATCTCGTGGTGGCCTACGATGAAGAGGTTGAGAGATTAGAAAGAGAGTCAACAACAAAGCAAGAAGAGTACGAAGAGGCTCTGGAAGATTATATGAGGGGAATGGCTAATGTGGTGTTGGCTTACGACGAAGCAAGCGCCAAGGATGTGGAGGAGGTATACAGCATTGAAGGTGAAGAAGTAGACCCAGTTCTAGACTACTATGCAGTTTCGAAATCCCCAAAGTTCACCTGGTTCTTCGACCAGGTGGGTGTTTCGAAGGAGTGTAGGTTGGAGATAACCCAGGAAATACTTGATATTGCGAGGAAGAATGCAGTCCCTTCACTGATATGGAAGGAAACCATGGCTAGGTTGGTGAGAAGGTTTCTGTCAGAGGTAACCTTCAATAATGTAGATAGGGCTGTAAGGTTCCCTTACAATAGGCCATTGTATGTGACCTCCAGTGTCAACGGAGTTAGCTTCGCAAGGACTCTTATGGATAGGGGAGCTTCCATCAATATCATGGCAATCAACTCTTTTCTCGTAGCCAATATTCTAGAAGAAAGGTTGGTCCCCATGCCTTTGGTAATTTCGGGGTATGATAATCAATCTTTTAAATCCATTGAGTATGTTAATGTTGGGATTGTAATGGGAAATATGAGTTCCCATACCAAGTTCCACGTAATAGAGAGTGAAACTTCCTATCATCTGCTAATAGGAAGGGTGTGAATGCATAACCAAGGGCTAGTTCCTTCTATGTACCACTAATGTGCCAAAGCGAATGTCAAGGGAACAGAGGTGACCATTAGCGCTACAAAGAGGCCCTTTGCTGTTGAGGAGGATCACTTGGTGGATGCAACATTTTACATAAATTTAGAGGAAGATGTTCAGGTCCAACGAGAATAATGGAGGGCGCATAGGTTCCCTCGATCAGAGAAAGGATGGAGACCTTAAATGAGCAGAAGTAGGAGGTTGCAATAAGCACAAGGGAAATGGCCGAAGAAGCTCACCAGGTGGTCCCTCTACCCCAAGGCATCTCAAAGCAGCTTAAAGAAAGAATGAGGCCTAGAGTGGACCCGATGGACCATGAGGTCCAACGACAAAGCGTGCTCAGCCGATTTTTAGGAAAATGAGTGGCCGAGGCTTCTAGAGAGAAGAAGAGGAAGGCAATCACCACTACCAGTAAATAATACAAGAAGGTCGTTATCGCGAAAGGAAAGGTGGTGTATCAATTATAACGGTATGAGAGGGCGACCGAGGAAACTGATGATGATTTTGACCCGATATATGAATGCTTTCTGGTGGATCAACAGGGAGAATGCATGGTGATAGAAAACTCCAATATACAGGAGTTCGTAGAGGATGTCTCCAAAGAACCAGAATACATGGTAGATCATCCAAAGCCACAAGCACAAGAGTTGGAGCAGTTGAACCTGGCCAAAGAAGGGGGAGATCCAAGGCCCATCTTCATCTCGAAGGATCTCAGTAAGGAAAAATGGCAGGCCTTGGTTGAGTTGATTCGGGAGTTTATAGATGTCTTCGCATGGAAATACACAGAGATGGAGGGGCTAGATGAGGAAGTAAGCTGCCACAAGTTGAACGTAATTCCTTCAGCCAATCTGGTGAAACAAGCGACGAGGACATACAAGCCCGAGCTAGACTTGAAGATCAAGGAAGAGGTTCAATGCTTACTAATGGTAGGGTCATCAAACCAATATAGCACCCACTTTGGTTATCCAGTATTGTCCTGGTGGGGAAAAAGACAAAAAACAAATAAGGATCTGCGTGGACTTCATAGATTTGAATAGAGCTTGCCCCAAAGATGAGTTCCCTCTGCCCTCCATCGATAGTTTGATAGATACAACGGTAGGTCATGAGATGTAAAACTTCATGGATGGGTATGTAGGGTATAACTAGATCAAGATGGACCCCATGGATGCATAGAAAACATCGTTCAGAATCCCGTTGGGCAACTTCATGTACAAGGTGATGCCGTTTGGACTCAAGAACGCTGAGGCGACTTACCTAAGAACAATGATAGCCATTTTTTAGGATTTCTTTCACAAATTTGTGTAATTTTATGTGGATGACTTGGTCATCAAATCGAGGAAGGTGGAGTCCCATCTGGGCAATTTGAGGAAAGTGTTTTCCTGTTCCAAGAAGTATAAATCGAAGATAAACCCATTAAAGTGTGTTTTTGGAGTGAGAAGTGGGAAATTCCTAAGCTTTGTGGTTGATCGATAAGGGGTGTAGATGGACCAGGACAAACATCGGGAGATTTTGGAAATGCCATGCCCAAGAACCGCAAAGGAGATGAAGAGTTTCCTCGATAAAGTCTCCTACCTTAGGAGATTTATGCCCGGATTAGCCGAAATAATGCATCCATTGATGCAGCTGTTGCGAAAGAACATGAAGTTTAGGTGGGAGGAGGTTCACCAGGAGTCTCTCAATGGGCTGAAGAAACTGGTCGTTTCACCACAGACCATGGTTCCCCCAATGTCAGGAATACTGTTGCAGCTGTACCTCACATCCACCACGAGGTCCATGGGATCTTTGCTGGCACAAGAGATTGACGGGCAAGAGCTTCCAGTCTACTACCTCAGCAGGATCATCTACGGACCAGAAGTTAGATACAATAGCTTAGAAAGGCATTGTTTAGCCTTAGTATTTGTAGCTCAAAAACTTAGGCATTATATGATATCTTTTACAATTCATATTGTAACTAGATGTGATCCTATTAAGTATTTTCTAGCAAAAATGATTTTGATTGGTAGGGAAGCTAGGTGGTTCCTCATCCTATCCGAATATGACTTGAAGTGCGTGGTTCCTCGCGCAATCAAAATCCAAGCATAAATTGATCTGCTGGCTATTTTCCCCTCAGGAATGTTTGAGCCACCCAAAGAAAATATTCCAGGAGACGATTTGAAGGCCAACAACCTAGACGCAATGGATGAGGAATGGACAATGCAGTTCGATGGATCCTCAACAGAAAATAAAGGAGGATCAGGGGTGATTCTGTCAAAAGGAATGGAAGAGATTTGCCTTTCCTACAAATTAGATTTTCCTTATTCCAACAACGAGGAAGAATATAAAGCATTGGTGTTAGGATTACTGGAGGCTCTCTGAAGAGGGATTCATTCACTTTGCATCAAGGGGGATTCAAACTTGGTGGTTCAGCATGTGAATGGAAAATACGCGTTGAAATATATCAGCCTGGTACCATACAGAACAATCATTCAGAGGCTCCTTGGCTAGTTCCACCGGACCAAGATCAAGAGACAACCCAGAATGATGAACCCCCACACAGACGCATATGCCACCATTGCCCAGAAGATGGTCATGAGGAGCGATAAAACTATCATCATGATCCAATCGAGAATAGCTCATTCGATGGTACATTCAATTCTACCAATGGAAGAGGATGGGGACTGGAGGGGAGAGATTAAGAGGAAACTAGAGGCTAGCAAAGGAACGATAGGGCTCAGAGAATTGGCCCCGTAAATTATGAACTAGGGAATCCTCCACTATAGAAATGCAGGAGGATGACTGTCGAGGTGCATCAATCCGAAATAGGAACAACAAAGATTGAAGAAAACACACGAAGATCACTGCAAAACAACTGAGATACCCAACGAGAGGGGTATTTTTGGCCTAAGATGAAACAGGACGCGATGGAGCTACTACGGAAGTGTGACAAATGCCAGTTGTTCTTCGAGGTAGCGAAATGTCATTTTGTGGAGGCTCAGCCTGACTGGAGATAGACCTACATCAACTTCATTAAGGATGGAGTTGTCCCAATGAATAAAATTGATGTGATGGGACTCCGGTGAAGGTCCCCGAGATTCTACGTTTAGGAGGGGCAGCTTTATCGAAGGGGATACTTCAACAGGCCTTTGTGTTGTATTATAAGAGAAGAGGCAGTGGAGGTCCTCAAGCAGGTGAATGATCCATCTCCCATAGGAGGGTCCAAGTTATATGACCAGTTGATGACTTTGGGATACTATTGGCCAATGATGGAGAAAGATTCAGCTGAGTTCGTTCGAAGATTCAAGGCTTGCCAACTTCATGGAAATATGATCCATGACCCGTCAGTGAACTTAAACTCCCTGGCAACGCCTTATCCTTTTCACACCTAGGCGTTCGACCTGGTAGGGGAAATACACCCTTCCTCAAGGGGGAAGATATGGATACTCATAGCAATGGAGTGCTTCACAAAGTGGGCTGAGGCGATACCACTGAGAAGGGCAATAGCCGGAGTGGTGAGAAACTTCATTAAAGAATATATCATTTGTCGTTTTGGGATCCTAAAGGTTATCCTTTCGAAAAATGGAACCCCTTTCGTTAATTCAGATGTAACGATGCTTACAGACAAATACTCCATTGTCCATCACACTTTGACGGTGGAATACCCAAAGGGAAACGGTTAAGCCGAAGCGACTAATAAAACTTTGGTCAATATCTTGGCTAAAACGATGGAGGACTTCCCAGGATCATGGGATGACAATATACCAGCCGTTTTATGGGCCTATCGAATGACTAAGAGGAAGCCCAGAGGGTATACACCGTTCTCTCTTATTTATGGGGCCAAGGAGATTCTCCCAGTAGAGTTAGAAGTCCCCTTTGCTCGATATACCTTGCGAAGTAGCATGCTTCCCCAGAATAGACATGTGCAGTTGGAAGCGTTGGATGAACACAGAGATAATGCGATGCAGCACTTTCAAATGTATACTAATCAACTCTCCAGGGCGTATGATAACTTAGGGAGACCAAGGAAGTTCGTGGAGGGAGACCTCGTATTGAAAGCGACAGTGAAACACATTAGGGGCTTTCCTCTTCCCAAGTTTGCAACAAACTGGGAAGGACCTTTTATTTTGAAGGAAGCTCATGACTCAGGCTATTGCTTGATTTCTAAGATGGAAGAAGACATGCCATTTAAGATTAACAATAAATAGTTAAAAGTCTATCACGTGTAGACAGTTATGTTTGACCATTGATGTAGTTGGCTGTTATGAATACACAAGTTCTTTATTTTTATTATGATGAGTGTAGAAGTTCTTTTTATTATGGCTCAAGAAGAGATCAAAGAATTATAGAACTTCACATTTCACAATCTAAGCAAACAGTTGTAACACAAAGAGATGGCATAAGAAAATAAGTATCTTTTTCCATTCATTAACTTTGGGGAATTACAAAAGTGGGAGATATTGTCCAAGAATTACATGAGAAGAAAATAAAAATATATATACAAGTTCATTCTCCAAGAAGGACCCACAGATCTGGAGAAGAGAAAAAATCTCCAGGGAGGCCCGAAGAAGCTGCTTGGCAAGACCGTTGAGCGTTGATAGAGACCTCCAACCTTGTCTGTGCCTATGTGCACTCAATCGGGAGTTTCTATCATTTCGACTTCGCCACACATAGAGATTCTTTGAGATCCCCCACCTCTTTGTCAATGGTTTCAAGAAGAGGTTCTAGCTCGGCCAACTTTCCTTCCTCGACCCACTGATCCTCTTGATGTTTTTGCAAGAGCTCCCTCTAGCTGTCCAATTGCTGGCTCTTTAATGTATTCAAATGGGCGATGAGCCAGTCAAAACCGAACCCATCACGACCTAACTCCCTCAGATAACCCAGGAATTGATTGAGGAGTGGTCTGGTAACATTTATAGCGGGAGTATTGGCAATTTCAACAATGACGGTGGCCATGCCTTGAAGCCTGTAGCTCATAACTGAGATGTTTGAACGTAGGCAATCCATCATAAAGGTTTCAGGATGATAGCTCACAAGTTGCCCAATTGGCAAATGGTGGTTGGCGGGCATTTAAGGAGAACGGTGGAGTAGCATCAGGCAGAAGGCGTGAGGAGCTAGGTCGGGAAGGGGAAGCTCGCACCTAGATACGTTTTCGGTAGGGGCACCGATCGTGGAACCTTGGTTATCGTGGCTGGAATCTTATGAAACGACAGGTTCCCGGTGTGGTGACGCAATGGGAGGAGCTGGTGGAGAGTCCTCTCAAGAAGCCTGAGAACAATTAGAGGAAACATGGAGTTATGAAAAAATATCTTAACAAGTGTTTTCATTGTTAAGTCACCGATATAGGTGGAGTTTTTGGAAAAATATTAACAAGTGTTTTTGTTGTTAAGTCACCGATATAGGTGGAGTTCTTGAAGAAAAATATAAGCAAGAATTTTCGTTGTTAAGTCGTCGATATAGGTGGAGTTTATGAAAATCTTAACAAGCGTTTTCATTGTTAAGTCACCGATATAGGTGTTGTTTTTGGAAAAATCTTAACAAGTATTTTTGTTGTTAAGTCACCGATATAGGTGGAGTTTTCGAAGAAAATCTTAACAAGTGTTTTCGTTGTGAAGTCACCAATATTGGTGGAGTTTATGAAAATCTTAACAAGCATTTTGTCATCGATATAGGTGGAGTTTATGAAAATCTTAACAAGCGTTGTCGTTGTTAAGTCACCGATATAGGTGGAATTTTTTTTGGGAAAACCTTAACCAGTGTTTTCATAGTTAAGTCACCTACATAGGCGAAGTTTGAGAAATTGAAAAAAATACAGAGAAATCAATAAAGTACCTCAGCAGCAGTAGGAGTGAGAATGGGAGTCACCATAGGGGCCATGATGGTAGAAACCGTTGGAGGTGGGCTTCTTGTCTCGGCAGCTTCAGTGGGGCCCTCGGCTGAAGAAACTTCAATGCTATGCAAAATTCCCTTGCCATCATAAGGTACTGAAGCCAGCACGGGCGCATCATAGGAGGGAGACACCGAACCCTCAAGGGATGTCCCAACGGGAGCCGCAACACTAACCTGGGCCTGGGAAAGAAAAAGGCCCCTCAGGGCAAAGTGTGGAGAGATACTTGGATAAAGCTGTAAATGTAAAACCAAGTGTTAGACGCAAGGTCTGAACACAAAAGAATAAAAGGTAGGAATGCATCTAACTTACCCCCATTATGGAACCAAAAAGAGGAACCGCAGTAAGGGGTCTGGTCAATACAGGCGGAAGGAGAATGTTAGCTATCAGTGATGCCACTTCCACCTAAAATGGCCCAACATGTTAGAGATGATAAACAAAACAAGGGAACAAATAAAAGATGTAAGGCTTGGCAAGAAATTTACCTGTCGGCCACTCTTCTCGACCACAACAAGGGGAAGAGGCACCTCTTGCTCCAATGGAAACTCAGAGGAGGCAGCAGTAGTTCCCTCTAGTTTACCAGGCATTTCAGCAGACTCAACAGTAGCAGCCTCCGTCGCAACTTCTTTGGACCGTTACAAGGATGAACGATAAGAGTAAGTAAGACTTATCAAGGGGGAATGGGGAAGAGTAGTGTCTGATGGAGAGACACCGCAACCCCCCCCCCCCATGAAGCGACTTATAGGGGGACTGGGGGGACAAGGCCTTTCTTCTTAAACTCCCTACACCAAAACACTTTTTTATTAAGGAATGGGCAGATGCAACACACCTTAAGAGAAAGGGAATAAAAAATAAAGAATGCACACATACCTCAGATCCGTAAGGAGAACGAGAGGGTATAATTATTGGTGAAGGTGGCGAGGAGGCAGCAGCAGAAGGAACTGGTGATGGAGGTTTCTCAAGTGTTTATTTCTTCTGGGTCTTGGTACCCAGCATTTTCTTCCTGGAGCTCGTTGAACCACCAGTTTTAGGTACCCTAGTCCTTCTTCTCCTTTTTACCATTGGCTCCTTAGGATCAACAACGATCGTGGAAAAAGTAGCCGAAGGAGAAACGACGAAGGTGCGTCGTTGAAACTTCGCATTTATGCTTGCGACTTCAGCTTCAACCTACCTCTTCAGCTCTTCAGCTAGCTCTAGAGACATAGGAGGGGGAACAGAGGCAATAGGAAATGCATCCAAAGGAGTTTGTGTTTGAGCCCGAGGTTTAGACTTTAAGGATTTGGAATTCTTAGCTTTATTGGAAGGTGGCTGAGAAGGTCCTTCACTCGTGCAGCTTTGGTTAAGGGGGCAACCTGCTTTGGGGCTGCAGCGGCCTTGGACTTTGGGGTGGCAGTGGAAATCATTGGACAATGAGTGGGTAGATATTCAGGAGACTCTTTAATCATGGTACTCAAAGGAAATGCAACCCCAAGAACGGAGTTCCCCTTGAGACCCAACTCATAAGAAGAAAAAGAAAGGACCGAGGGATATTAAGGAGGGGATTGAATGAACTCACGAATCATTTCCAGTTGCCCCAAATGGGACTTGGTGGCGAAGGAGGTAGATACATCTCCTTTCCTAGTGGCACTAGGAAGGGTGACACGACCGTTGATGGTGGACATCACACCAAGCACTATCACTGTAGTATAGAGAGTGCAGGCTTCAGTAATAGTGGCCTTTGAATGGTTGTGTTGACACATGAGACGAGGGGCCCCCTGATCAAACCCAAATTGTCTGCTATATCTATCTGGGTTATAGGGTTCCGTTGTGTATCCCCATTCAGTGTAGGAAGGAAGAGACCCCAAGGTAAATAGAAGCACCAATGCTTGTGAGGGATCTTCTACAACTGGGATGAACTTGACCATTGTGGCTGCAGAAGGAAAGAAATCCCAACTATGGGCAAATGTAGACTCATTGTATGGCCTCATCATAAAGGAGTCCAGAAGGTCAAAAACTTCAATTACATCCTTTCGAGTTTGCTTTTTGTGAAAACATAGGAGGCTTGGGGGCTTGATACCTTGGCTCACAGGCAGAGAAATGTACTTAGCAGCAATAGCAGGAAAGCGGGTGTAGAGGAAGCCCATCAAGATAATGGTGTTGGAAAAATTTGCCAAGTTATAACGACCCAGTGATCGTACCATGTCTATGTGGGTTTGATCCAACCAGATGTAGAGGGAGCCTAAGGCGATGGAGTCCAGATGAAGGTTGAACTCTCTGTCCAAACAAATGGAAATATTTATCAGGTCCCTCCTAGGCTGATCGTTGGGTTTCCCAGTAAGGAAGAAGCGTGAAATCAATACAAGTATATAGGCTGGTAGTTCTAGAGATGTACCTCTACCTCGTCCCGTTATATCACTGACATCCTTCGGCGTTAGAGCTTCGAAAAAATAGTTGATAATCGGGGTAAATGTGGCTTTGTTTTGAGGAACCGGTGCAACTGCGACAGATATGATCTAGCTCAACTCGATCAGCGACCTCTTCGGCAACCACAAGCTCATTGTGGTAGGTAAACTCACCCATGGGCTCAAACCCAAGGAGTTCACAGACGTCCTCCATTGTAATGGTGAACTCCCCCCACGCAGCAAAGAAGGTGTGAGTCGTGGTGTTCCATTGAGAAACTAGCACTTGTAACGCCGCGTTGTGCTTTGAGAGAGTGAACTCCCCAAACCAGTATGCACGATGAAGCCCAACCTTAGTAAGGGCAGCGGAGTGGGAGCTCTATGACAGGCAGTGAAATGGGCTGGTGACACCCCAGGTGCTTCGAAGTCGATCTGGGAATAGGGAAAGTCACCACAGTCCAGGTAAAAATGCAGAGTTCCCTCTGGTGGAAGATAGCCCCACTTCGATGAATCCATTTCCTCATCACCCAACAGTAAGGGGTCGAACTTGGATGAGAAATGGCAAGTCTTGCATGCCTCAAAAAATTTATCACCTTCACCAAAGATGGGGGCCCGGCGATAGAAGCGAATTTGCTCTTGACGAGCAGCGGTGCTGGAGACGACGGTGGTGCCAGAGATGGCAGGTGGCGAACTGGTGGCAGGTATGGAAGTGTGGCTGGAGGAGTCCATTGTAGACAATAACGAGGTAAGGAAAAAATCTTGGTAAAAGAAGGTTTGGGAATGAAGGTGGAGTGGCATAACCACAGGCGGTGGCGCAAAGGATGAGAGGAGGAAGAAGCTAAAAAAGAATCATACAACAATGGAGTTTGCACAAAGTTTCTCTCTCTAAGAAATACGGGAGCTTAAAGAAGATGTAGGAAAGAGAAGGGTTTTGAAATATAAAGAGACGTTTGAAGCTTTTAAAACCTATCTTTTGAGTTTCCCACCATCGCACGTGCATAGCTACCTATAATCATTTAAAATAACACGTGGCACTTCGGGAAGTGTTCGGACAGTTAAAAAAATAGCGCCACCTCACTTACGAAGCGACGCCTGGGGAACAGAAGGGATTGCCTTCTTCACCAAGTTTGAGTTTTGGCACCAAATTTTTTATCAAACATATCCAATAACTCCCAACGGAAAAGATGTCCCAATGGTTTAAAAAAGCTATGATGTCCCCTCACCACAGGTCCAAACGTTGTTCAAAATGGTGACTCGGCTGCATCGGGGAGAATTTATGCTTTTTCAAACATAGCAAAGAATTACAAGGGAGAATTTTACTTACCAAGAATCAGAACGAGTATTTGAGAAGGTTAGCAAGCCTTTCGGGAGAAGTTCAAATAATAAAGCTAGAACGATTGAAGCGTAGTATAAGGGAAAAGTGGCAATGTCCCTTCGTCAAAGCCCCAACGAGTCGTAGTACTTCGCCTTAGGTACATCGGGGAGAATTTTACTTTTTCCTAGAAATTATAACACTGTGGTTCTCACAAAGGAAAGGAGGTCAAAAAATTTTCATGCAGAGAAGGTTCATCGGTTTGAGAAGTTTCGTGCAGACATTTCTTGATCCTGCAAATCTCTCCATGAAGGGGAAAATATAGAGGGGTCTTGAAGGTAATCTTGATATTAGAGATAATTCTGCATTAACAATAGTGTTTTGGGGATTAAGGCACCGTGGAAGCTCAATATGGCAGCTCAAGTGAGGCAACTTAGCGTGACAACTTGTATTTTAGCTTGTCGTATCAGTCATACTGTATCTTTGTTTATATTGACTGTAAGCTATAGCAGTTGTAATGATGTAACGAGAATAATAAAGAGTTTTAGTGTGAGGTCAAACAGTATTCGCGAGAGACCAAGCTTGGCAGGGCCTGAGAGAGCTTTCATGCTCTATCGAATGGCCTCACAGTGGGAACTTTAGAGGGATTTGGTTTGTAGGATTGAGAAGTGAGGCACCGTTGGGGATCGTCCCAACCATCTTAGATAGACCTGGTAAAATACCGAAGAACCCTGACTGTGGAACCTCGGGCGTAGTAGTTCAGAGTTCCATCGGGCATTGAGCTGTGAACCAAACAACCTTCAATTTAATGTCACATCTACTGTAGGTGATGTCAATAGCCAGCTAAACAATGTCTGACCTACACTTGAGTAAACCATCGTGGCTTTTGGGGCTGTCAGACAGTTGGTGAGCCACCTCTATGACAACAGCCCCCCTGACACACAGTGGCTAGGTAAAAGGCATATCTTGGCATTTAATGTTTATGACGTGGAGACAACTAGTGCATCGGGCATTTAATGTTGTGACATAAAGTATGAGGGATGTATTTCATAGTCTTTAGTGACTGGGTTGCCTCGGGGATGGTGTGGGGGGATATTTAAGGACCCCAACCACCCTTGAGGAGGGATCGATCTTTTGAGAGTTTAAGAAGTTATTACTAGAGAGAATACACATCACAGAGAGTTATTACAAGCCAAAGGTCGTATTCATCCACCGTTGTCAGTTATTAAGAAGCTTTAAATACCTGATAGAGATTCTTGAGAGTGTTTGGTGTGTTTGTCTACCTACCAAGGTGTATATAGGGTGCTTACGTTGCTCTCCCTCTAGCTAAGTTACTTCTAAGTTTATTACTACCTTCTGAGTTATACATGAGAGATTTGTGAGTTTGAACTGAGTCTTATCTTTATTAGGTTTGTGTTTTCATGTTCTATCACTAATCCAAGGTTTTGGTTAATTAACTTATCATTACTATACTTCAAAGGGGTTACGCCTCCATCTTATCTAAAATACCCTCTTACAGATATGTTAGAGTATGAGGCCATTATAGGAATGGATTGGCTAGTCACTTATAGGGTTGTTATTGACTATTATAGTAGGAGTATTTAGTTTGCTATACCGGGTCAGGAGATGATTTTAACGGTGATGCCTCGCCCAGAGGGAGGATCGTCCACCTGTTTATACTATATCGGGGAGGAGACCTCTCAGAAGGTAGTGATTTCATTGAATTCAATCTCTGTTGTTCGTGAGTTTGATGATGTGTTCCAGGAGATACCGAGATTGCCACCCAGTAGGGAGATAGAGTTTATGATACACTTAGCTTTAGGCACTCGGCCAATAGCACACGCACCATACCGTATGGCTCCTACGGAGATGAGGGAGCTACGGGATCAGATAGAGAAGATGCTGGGATAGGGATTCATACGGCATAGTACATTGTCATGGGGTTCCCATGTATTATTTGTAAGGAAGAGAGATGGATCGTTATGACTGTGTGTTGATTATAGAGAACTGAATAAAGTCACGATATGGAATAAGTATTTGTAGCCCCGAATTGATGACTTATTTGTTAGTTGAGAGGAGCTGCCTACTTCTTGAAGATAGACTTAAGATCCGGTTATCATCAGTTACGTATCAGGGAGCAGGATGTGTCTAAGACTTCCTTCTTGATGAGATATGGGTCCTATGAGTTTAGGGTTATGCCATTTGGGCTAAGCAACGCACCGGACGTATTCATGGACTTAATGAACAGGGTGTTTAGAGAGTTCTTAGATCAGTTTGTAATCATCTTCATTGATGACATTTTGATTTATTCCCGGACCAAGGAGGAGAATGTCGAGCATTTACATCGGGTACTACAGACACTACATGAGCATCAACTGTATGCAAAGTTTGAAAAATGTGGGTTTTGGTTACGCGAGGTGTAGTTGTTGGGGCATATTGTTTCGAAAAGGGGTATATTAGTAGACCCGAGAAAAGTGTCAGCAGTGAGGGAGTGGGGATAACCCATGACACTAACGAAGGTACGCAGTTTCTTAGGATTGGCGGGATATTATAGGCAGTTTATTAAAGGGTTTTTGAAGATTGTGGGTCCTTTGACTAATTTGACTTGTAAAGGAGTGTCGTTCATTTGGGATGATGCTTGCCAGTCAACTTTAGATGAGCTGAAGGACAAGTTAACTTCAACACCAGTTCTCGCTCTACCCAAGCCAGGAGTGGAGAACTTAGTTTATACTGATGCGTCCCTACAAGGACTCGGGAGAGTACTTTATCTGGAAGATCAGGTTATAGCTTTTGCTTCCCGTAAGCTTAAGACTCACGAGAGGAAGTACCACACACACAACTTAGAGTTAGCAGCAGTCGTGTTTGCCCTTCAAATTTGGACACATTACTTATTGGGTAAGAAATTTTTCCTATTCACCGATTGATGATACCAAAAATGGTACACCAGGTCACACAAATAAGAAGCTCAAATAGGTACACAACAATGGAAGCATGGAAGTAATTTAATAGTAGAGAAAGAGATAAGTTAAAGAGGATGAACACCTGAATTTAAGTGGTTCAATCGGAGCCTACTTCCACTCTGTGTGTGAGTGAAATCCACTAACAGATATGGATTTAATGGCCTGGGTTATAACACTCATGATTTCTCTCTTATAGTGAGTTTAACAGAGTTTTAGCTATGGTTGCTAATAATAGATCCCTTACACTACAGAAGATGAGATGTATTTATAGTGCCTTCGGGGTCTATTGCACCCCCAAGCATGCAATAAGCATCTACAGAATGTTCCTAGCCAATCGGGAGAAGCCAATTGTCTTCGTCACATGCAGTTCATGTGCTCAAATATCCCCTCACGTGAGAGAATGATCTGGGTATAAAAATTTTTGCTCATGCGTGTTAGACATCCACATGCGCATCCCCACGCATCTCCTAATGCATGTAATTTCTAGTAATGTGACCTCGGTCGACCACATTACCCGAGGTTAGATTCGTAGACCTGTGAACTGCTGAGGAGTTGACACTTGTGATTTCTTCTTCTCGTCCTTAGACTCAGGTAGCTCCCTATATCTAATGTAACGGACTATAGGATCCATCTAGGACACTTCCATATTTACATTGAAACAAAATTCCATGTTATTCTTTTCTCCTTCGATCATCGGCTGATGAAAAACATCTACCGCGACTATTCGTTTGATCTCAGTTCTGGTAGCCGAAGCTAACCTTATCAGGGAATCGACTTGGACATTATCCAGCCAGGGTATCCTCTTCAACTTCACTTCAGTAAATTGCATTAATCTTGTTTTAACCTTTCCCACGTACTTTGCCATGATGTCATATTTTGCCTCGTACACCCCCAAAATTTGGTTGACAACCAACCTGGAATCACTGTGGACAAGGAGTTGGTTAAATTCAACGCACGATCTAGGGAAAGGCATGCTAGAAGAGCCTTGTACTCAGATTGATTATTTGAAGATTTGAATTTTAATCTCAACGCATACTCACTATCGGTCCCATCTAGTGTCGACACTATCAATCCTGCCCCACTTCCATTCTCACATGAAGACCCATCAACAAAGAGGCTCCACACAGTACCATTTGGTGAGAAATTTCCCTCTTACAGGTCTCCATTCTTGAAAATATAGTGTTCCTCCTCATTCTCGGGCACTTTATTCCTTACTGAATTGGTCTCAGCTTCAGCCGGGAGAGGACATACTCTGATTTCTTGCCCATAAGCTGTAGCTTCAACATCTTTAGTGTCGAACTCATCCCAAGTGAACTAGTCCAAAAAGTTAGCTAAGTCTTGCCCCTTTATAGCCGTTCTCAACTATTAGATGATGTCAAACTCTCCTAATTCGATTGCCAAAGACATTAGTCTTCCTGGTTTTTCAGTCTTGTGAATTACTTATTTGAGGGGTGAGTCTGTGAGGACCACCATGGTATGTACCTGAAAGTAGGGATTCATCTTCCTCGAGGCATGGATCAGTGCATAGGCTAACTTCTCCATCTTGGGGTACCTATGCTTGGCCCCTTGGAATGCCTTACTATTGAAATACATTGGTTTTCGTATTCCATACTCTTTTCTTACAATGGGAGCACTGATGGTCGACTCAAATACTGCCATATAAAGATATAATTTATCCCCTTGAACTGCTCTTGATAGTACGAGTGGAGAGCCGAGGTAGGACTACAAGTCCTTAAAGGCTCTATCACACTCTGTTTAATGTTGCCACTATTTCGGTGAGTCTCTACACATCCTTTATTGTCGTAGGAGTCTTCATCTACAATAAGTCCTTGATCTTCTCGAGATTGGCTTTGATCCCTCTCTGATTCACATTGAATCTAAAAAAAATTCCTGCTCCCACTCCGAAGACACACTTAGAGGGGTTGAGATTCATATGGTACTTGTCCATCGTGTCAAAAGTGTGCTCAAGGTCGGCCACATGCATGTCGACCTTGAGCCTCTTCGTTAATATATCATCAACGTACACTTCCATCATCTTCCCAATTTGGTGCTCAAATATTTTATTGGCTAGCCTATGATATGTTTCCCCAACATTCTTCAACCTAAAGGGGATGATCTTTTAGTAATAGGCCCCCTTATCAGTAATAAAGGTTATCTTCTCTTCGTTGGTTAGGTCCATTAATATCTGGTTGTAGCCTGAGTAGGCATCCATGAAGCTCATTAATTCATAGTCGGTTGTAGTGTCTACCATTAGATCAATCTTGGGTAGGGGAAGCTATCTTTCGGGCATGCTTTGTTTAGATCCATGAGGTCAACACACATACTCCATTTTCCATTATCCTTAGGGAAGATAACATCATTTTCGAACCAGTCGGGGTGGATGACTTCCCGGATGAAGTTGGACTTTTCCAATTTCTTGACTTCCTCTATAATAGCGTCATACTTCTCTCTTGAGTAGACTCTTCTTCTTTATCGGATCGACTTTGCAACGTCAGCCATATTGAGCTTATGGCACATAACCGCTGGATCAATACTGGGCATCTCTTCGTGGCTCCAGGAGAAGATGATCTCCCTTTTCCTCAAGAGCTTAATCATCTCTTCCTTTACCTCCTTCTTTAGCGCTTTGCCAATTTGTATGGTTTTTTCCAGCTCACCCTCATTGAGGACGATGGATTCTGCCTCCTTACTAGCCTCACCCTTTTTGAGTTTCTTCTCATCTCTTGGATCTAGAGTATTAATATTATAGGTTGTAGTGGTCCTCTTGTATGCTTCTCTCTCCTCGATTGAGTTGAAGTAGCATTCACGTGCCTCGACCTGATCCCCTTAAACTTCCCCTACCCCATATGAGGTCGGTAATTTAATCATCTGGTGGACGTTTGAGGTCACAGCTTCAAATTCCTTGAGTGCTACCCTTCCAAGAATGATGTTATAAGTCGAGTAGATGTTCTCATCCATCACAAAGAAACTGATTTTTCTCGTAAGGCATTTTGGCCAAGTGTTCCCCATTCTCACCTCTATCCCATACACTACCAATGGTTGCACTTTCTTTCCACTGAAGCCGATGAGCGGTTGGTGGTATGGGATCAACCTCTTCTTACTAGGATCTAAACCTTTATAGCAATCCTAGAACATGACATCAACCGAGCTGCCTCCATCAACGAGAATTCTTGGAACCTCATAGCCATGAATAAGAGGGTGATGAGCAAAGGGTCGTTATATGGGTATAGAATTCCTTTGAATTCTAACCTCGAGAAACTGATTATTAATGAATCCATATAAACCTTTTTCCTCTTTTCTTTGATGGGCTGGACTTCAATCGAATTAAAGGTCTTAGGCTTTGGTGGGAGAGCTTTTGCCTCGGCCACAGGCGCCTTCCTATCTGCAACCTCCTTCATCCACCAGTGAGTCCCCCATAGATTATCTTGACTTGGTGTGAGATCATATTGAGATGACCCTTTAGATCAACAAACTTCGGGGGGAGGTCAGGTCCGTCTTCATCACATTCGTCCGACTCATCATCGCCTCGTCTATCTGGACCATCAAGCTTACACTTTTCATCTCTCCTCTTCCTCTGGGTGTCATCTTGACCACCCTTTGATCCACCCCTATCTACATACTTATTCATATTTCGAGCCTTTAGTATATTCTCTATTTGATCTTTCAGAGTGAAACACTTGTCGATCAGGTGCCCATGGTCTTGGTGAAATTCACACCACAAATTTGTGTTCCTCTTGTGAGGAGGAGCATTCAGATTTTTGGTCTACTTTAGGGATCGATCATTCTTGATTTGATTAAAAATATGCTCATAGCTGACCCTGAGGGGGGTGTAGTCGTTAAACTTATCATATACTTATCTCTTATTTCCATCTTTACTCTTCTTTTGGAACTTGTGTCACTGCTCGTCCTTGTACTTCGCTGCCATAGCTTCCTCAGCATTCATGACCTTACTGGCCATCGCCAATACCTCATCCATAGACTTCGAAGGGTCCTCAATAAGCTTTCAAAGATATTTCCCCTTATGAAGACCTCCTATTAATGCTGTCATCGCAATACTTTCTTTATAATCCTTCACTTCTAGCTTTTCCTTATTAAACCTCGCAGTGTAGTGCCTGAGACTCTCATTCTTCCCCTGCTTAACGTACAACAAGTGAGTAGTCTTATTTTGAGGTCTCATCCCAAAATAGAAGTTGTCTATGAAGCTTTCTGTGAGTTGCTTAAAATTTTCAATGGACTTGTTCAAGAGTGAAGTGAACCATACATGGGCATCCCTAGTCAAAGTGCTTGAAAAGGCATGACATCTCATCTCATCTAATCTGAGATGGAGTAAATGTCTTCAGTCGACTGGTACATCTCTACATAGGGGACAGGGTTGGTACTCCCATCATACTTTGGAGTAACCACTAGTGGCTTGAACTTGGCAGGGGTTAGAAAATTCACTATATTAGCCACAAAAGGGGAGCCTTTAGAATAGCCCATATGTAAGGGGTCTCGTCTCTTGAGGGTATCTACAATTTTATCTTCCACCCTTTGAATTGAGTCATTCCAATTCCTCTCGGTTGCTGCCATAATGTCGGCCTGGATGATGTTATCCCCTTATACCTTAACTGGTCGAACATAAGGTTCTCTAGCGACTGACCATCGTCACTTGGTTACTTCTAGTTGGCCCTCATCTCGGTCACATGGGGGTCGACAGTCTGCCCCTCCTCTTCTAGAACAAGCATTACTTCTTGACTTGGATAACCTTTCTCTCAGATCACCGATTGGGATGAGTCTCTCAAAGGACAAGCCTCTACTTAGCCGATCAAAGGTTAAGCACCTTGGTTGCGAATTAAGACTCGGTCTCCTACTGTGGCCTTAGCTTCCTAGAATGTGACGTATGCTGTTTCCAGATATTTCAAATGGCTCCCAATAATCAACCTGAGTATCTTCATCCTCATAATCATCATAACGATCCTCTAGGAAGGGTTGGCCTTACCTATACAGGCATAAACGCCTAGGGTCAACAACGTCCATCTGCCATTAAAGAGGTGGTAGCTCCTTACGCGGTGCGTGGGGTGGTCCCTGGCATCCTAATGATGCTCCATGGCTATTGGAATAATTATTTGCGGTAGTACCCTAGCGGGTCTAATTACAACATTTTGGCTGAAGGCAGCCAACTATTCTTACATTGCCTGTTGGCTGGCCATCAAGGACTTCAACGTCGTCGCCACCTCAGCCATCTCTGATTGAGGAGGTGCATAACTAGAGATAGGATCACCAGTTGGTGGTGGAGGTGGTGGAAATTTTGATGCCATGAATCAAACCAGATGGATGAGTTATAACTAAAGAGTACAAACTTAGTAGCTCAATAGGAACTCTTTCAATGGTGAAACAACTCCACAATAGGGGAGGACTGGTTCACCACCAGAGACTCTGGTGAGGACAAGCTAGAGAAGGGAAGATATGATAATTCTCGTTCCCACAGACGGCGCCAGACTGATGATACCAAAAAAGGTACCACCAAGTCATAGAGAAGAGAAGCTCAAATAAGTACACAATAATGGCATAAAGCAAGTAATTTAACATTAGAGAAAGAGATAAGGCAAAGAAGATGAACACCTAAATTTAAGTGGTTTGACCGGAGCCTACGTCCACTATTTATGTGTGAGTAAAATCCACTAACAAATATGGCTCGAATGGCCAGGGTTACAACACTCAAGCTTTATCTATCTTATAGTGAGTTTAATTGAGTTTTAGCTAGGGTTTCTAATAATCGATCCCTTATAATGAAGAAGATGAGATGTATTTATAGTGGCTTTGGGGTGTATTGCACCGCCAAGCATGAAATAAGCATGTACAAAATGTTCCTAATCGATCGGGGGAAGCCAGCTATCCTCGTTACATGTAGGTCATGATGATAAAATATCCCCTCACGTTAGATAATGATTTGGGTATAACGATTTTGGCTCACGTGTATCACACAACCACGTGCACATCCCCACGCGTCTCCCAGTGCACGTGCTCTGTCAATAATGTGACCTCGGCTGACCATATTAGCCGAGGTTTGATTCGTAGACCTGTGAACCGCTGAGGAGTTGACAACTGTGATGTTGATTAGTCTTGTCCGATCCTACTCGGCCTAGGTAAGGTCGAGGATGAGGGTACTCAATTCCTAGGAACAATGCAGGTAATTCACACTGGACAGTTACTAAAGGCCAGGTCGAGGCCTTCGAGTCAGTATTGGCCGAGTTTTATCAAGCCGAGTTGCAACGTCCCACTTCTGGATGGTTATTAAAGGTTGACTATGGCCAAGGATGTATGACCATATATTAGGTGACACTTGTCATATCACCGATCACAAGTCACTACAGTATTTGTTCACTTAGAGGGAGCTGAATACGCATTAGCACTGGTGGCTTGAATTTCTGAAAGACTATCAGTTTGAGATCCAGTATCACTCGGGGAAGGCTAATGTAGTAGCTGATGTGCTGGTTCGTAGTCCAGTAGGTGAGGTGGCCGTGGTGTGGAAATAATAATAGAAGGAGTTGGGTCATCAGGATGCAGTTGCCAGATCATTCATGTCAGTTATAACCGTTACACCCTAAATTTTCATGAGGGTGGTATACGCATAGGCTACAAATCCATTTTTTCAGGAGCGGATTAGGCACCATTGGTTAGGGGAGATGAGTCGTACTCCATTAGTTCAGAGGCAGGTTTGTGATTCAACGGTAGGTTGATAGTTCATGAGGGGGAGGATTTACGACATGCTGTGATGGCAGAGGTGCACGGGTCCCGATTTATAGTACATCTTAGAGGGGATAAGATGTACCCATACATGAGACAGAAGTACTGGTGGAGTGGAATGAACAGAGACAAATTTGAGTTCGTCTCGAGATGTACCACCTGTCAGCTAGTAAAGGTGGACCACCAGAGATTGGCAAGACTTCTACAACCATAGGAGATTACTATGAGGAAATAGGAGAGCATTTCCATGGACTTTATTACCAAGTTACCTACTTCATAGAGGGGTCACGATTCCATATGGGTGATCATGGATCTTTTGACTAAGGTAGCTCACTTCCTTCCAGTTTATACAGATTACACTATGGGAGAGTATGCCTAGATTTTTATTGCTGATATAGTGAGATTGCATGGGGTGCCATTAGACATTGTGTTTGGTAGGGATAATTTTGAGAGACTTTCTAGGAGGCTATAGGTACCAAGTTGAGATTGAGTACATCTTATCACCCTTAGACGAATGGACAGACAGAGAGGACAAATCAGATGTTGGAAGGTATGTTAAGAAAGTGAATCCTCGACTTCGATGGAGGTTGGGAACAGTACCTTCAACTAGTGGGTTCTCCTATAATAACTCCTACCAGTTTACTATTGGCATGGCCCCATTCAATGCAGTGTATGGTAGACCATGTCATCTTCCATCTTATTGGTTGGAGGTGGGAGACAACAAGCTACTCGGGTCATAGTTGATTCAGAATAGAGATGATTCAAAGTCGTATACGGATAGCTCAGGACAGACAGAAGAGTTATGATGATGCTAAGAGGTCCTTTCTAGAGTTTGATGTGTGGGATCAGGTGTTACTGCTTGTGTCTCTTATAAAGGGGATAATGATATTTGTGAAGGAAGGGATATTGGCACTAAGGTACGTTGGGCCATTTCATATTATCGAGCGGATTGGACCAGTGGCATATAGACTCGGGTTTCCAGAGCACTTGCAGTGTATTCATGATGTGTTTCATATTTCTTCGTTATGGAGATACCTATGGGATGAGTTGACTTACACCCACATTGCACTGGAGGAGAGAGATTTATGGCCTAAAATTTCGTATGAGGAGCAACCAGTTGCTATCTTAGACCATAGTGAGAGGAGATTTTGGCCGAAGGTACTACCGCTTATATGTGTTCAGTGGGGGCATCATAATGCCGATAAGTCTACTTGGGAGCACGAGGATGAGATGCGCGAGAGATACCTAGAGTTGTTCGTACAAGGTTTTTTTCATTTTTTGAGTTTTGGGGTGAAATTCCATTATAAGGGGGGAAGAATATAACACCCCATATTTTTAATGATTTTTATAATTGGATTAATTGTAAATTAAATTGGGATTAATTAAATTATATTGGAATAATTAATCCGGGATAATAATATATTAATTAGTGAAATAAGGGTTAATATTTATTTATATTGAATCTTACTTAGTAAACGAGTAATAATAGTGATATAAAAATATTATAATTGTCGTGAGTGAAAAATACGGCAGTTACGATAAATATAGTCGAGATGCGTGTGTTTAAAATAGGTCAAATTAGTCAGAAAAGTGTACTCGGGGGTTTAGTTTGGCTCCCGGGACAATTTTAGGCCAAAAGGGTACCCTAGAGGGGTATTTTAGTCTCTTGAATTTCTGAAGAAAATAATCCCACGAATTTTATATGTATAAATCAGATTAGGAGTCTGAGGAATTAGGGTTACGTGAACAAAAACATGCAGAGGCCATTAGAGGAGAAAGGAGAGGTGCGCCATAAGGCTAAAACCACCCGTATGACACTTTTTGCACCACCGACACCACCATCGTGTAGATCGAAAGGAGATGAACACCACCATACCTATCATCTACAACAGAGCAGACCTACTGTTAAAGGCAAGTGTTTAAACTTACAAAGTTATGGGCATATATTATATACATGTTAGAGTAGGTTGAATTTATTTATGGAATTTATGTGTTTTGGGGAATTTGGAAGACATATATCATAATTTTGGGTTGAAATTGATATAGGATAGGTTCTCTCATGCATGTAGTGTGAAATCCACAAATTTACATTTAATCTTGGTCAAGAAATCTAGAATCTTTAATGAGATTTTGAATAAATACGAAATTCTAGGGCTTTCAAGATTGTATTGAATTAATTTGGTTTGGATGAGTTTTTTGAAGATTTAATGATTAGTTTATGTTATAAATCATGTACGTATGTTAATATGATGTTTAGAATGTTTGGTTGGGAGTTTGGGTTTTAATCATGGAGTTTTGAGGGTTAATAGTGGTTGAGAAATCGTTATAGCGAAGAAGATGAACCCATGTACAGTGAACCAGTTAGCATGTACCCCCGAACCGGTTCGACTGCACTTTTAAACCGGTTCACATGTCCCCTAAAACCGGTTCGGGGGACCTGGCATTTATGAAATATGTTTTGGTCGAATTTGGATAAGTTTGAGTTGAGGATTTCCTCCCAAATGAAAAGGGTTTGGGCTAGCAATGTAAGTAAAGTATTTCAAATTGGATTTCACCAGCTGGAATGGATATAAGTAAACCACAGGACCTAGTTAATATTTCTATGCTTGTTAGTAAATTAGAATGGGTCACGAAAAGCGTAAGTGAAGATATGATCGGTCTAACGATGAATGAGTATGTAGTTACTAAAATAACCCCATGGAGTGAGGAAGATTATTCGCATAGTAGGGAAAGCACTCAAGAAGAATATGGAGATTAATTTAATGGAGAAATTAAATTGAGTAGGATATCCGAGAATTACAAATACTACCTACGAGATATATGTTATAGGTTTAAAGAATACCTATGTTGATAATATATTATAAATATTTGTATATATGATGGGTGACTTATTATGCTTATGATGTACCTACGTTGCTTCCTATCACGTGAGGTTTCCTCATCTGGACGGTCATATCTTGATGAGACTTTGGGGGGATATTTGACTAGTACCTCATAATAGAGAACCTAGGAAAGGCCTATCTGTGAGAATTATAAGCTGGCGGTCATATGGGTGCGTAGCCCATAGGCTTTGAACTATATTCACCTCCAATATATGTGATTTGTATTTATGGTTAGAGAGAGATACCTAACCAATAGTCCTTTATATAGTGTGTGATGTATCAAGACATAATAGCAGAGTATGCATGCAGCGCATATCTCAACTTAGTGGTGTTATATTAGTGTGTGTGTGTGTATATATATATATATATATATATAATTAGAGTGACATGTATATATATACTTGTGATTTAATTCTAATGTTTCTGCTTAGTAGATGAGAAAGATAGTGATATCTAAATGTATATCAGTGTGCGAGAAATTAACATTATATGAGAAAGTTATAAATGTCCAATCGACATAGAATATAAATGGCTGTATGGGTAACACAGATGAGCATAAAAAGTTAGTAAACGAAGTAAAAGATTTAATTAAAACTAGTTAGGCGGGGAAGCATAACTAGGACAAGTTAGGAGTATACGTTAGGCGTGCGCACTGGTTGAGGGGTGAGGACCTCAAGAGAATGCCGTGAACCTAATATTCATATAGTATTTGCTAATTATGCATTTTAAATACTTGTTGGATTTTTTAAAATGTTTTTACTCAAACTCTCATCCTTTTTTCTCAAATCTAATTTTTTATAAAAAAAACATTTTAGGGGCCTAGCCACAGGGAGGCCCACCTTAGGAGTTCATTGTCATTTTTCATTGGTGTAGTTGTTGTGATCGATTGCATGTCTTACTTAGTATATGCCTCCATTCCTTTCAGATCAATTGCATCCTTTATTTTATCTCAGTCGGGCATGTCACCCCTCTTCTATTAGCAGTTATTCCAGAGGCATGGTATTTTCTTTACTATTCAGTTGTGGATTTAGTTTTTGGTGTGGATTATTGTATTAGACTTTCAGACTCAGGTGTTTACACCTATCATATTTTATTGGATTCAGCATTCCATTATTTGTGGTGTTGATTTATTTAGTATGGTTAATGTGATACTTAATTGTTTAATTGTTTTAAATCTTTGCATGTTAATAAAAAGATAAAATTTTGACACCAGCTTTTCAAATACTAGGTGGTTAGTAAATATTAAAAAGTTTTTCGACAGTGACGCTAAGAATGAACCATTATGGATATTCTATTTTAATTTAATAAAGGCTTGATCACCCAGTATTTAATTAAGCGGGGTGTCACAACTTTTCCATATATCTTGTAGTAGGGTAAGCCATTGAAGACAACTAGTAACCCGATCTTCCATAGTACACTCCTCTAGTGATCAATCACATATTTAATTCAAGATTATGTTATTTATAATCATGTTAGTTACTTATTATATTATCTGCCATGGATATCTGCCTCTTCCGCATACAAATTCTGTTTTGTAGCCATGGTTTTGGACTTCCAATCCAAAGTGCTTTAACTACACCTATTGCTATTTGTCTATAACATAGACATGCTTCTTAGTTTCAACAGATATAGATTTTTGCATCGTATTCATTAGTTAATTTTCTCTTTGTCAAATATATCGATTAAAAATAATTATATATCAATGCTTGTAACATGGTCACTAAACCCTTTTCCTATGATAACACCGATTTTCTTGACTGAATTAGTCAATTAGCCTTTTCATTCCTAGTGTAGTGTAAGTATTACATTTCTCATAATCTAAGATGGAAATTTCACATTCAAGGTACCATAAGTCATGTCAAAATAACATCTCACTATATTTCCTAAAACTAAACCTCTATTTATGATGGTTATTTACACCATATCAAATAGTAATTTGTTACAAACTATTGAATGTTGTCTGATCTCCAAGTCAATGCAGATGTCTACAATATTAATATTGTATTAGGTATGACATATGATCGTTCAAACAACCAAAAAGTTCGCAGGGGCATATACATGTTTCACTAAGATTTAATCTAATCCTAATGGATCTGTGAGCAAGCTCACTACTAATATTCAACTTGTAGTATACAAGTTTCAAGAAAATTCTATTGGTCATAAAATGCTAGTAAATCTAATGTTTTATCAAGCTAAGGAAATCAGGTTTCTTAGGAGAAAAAAATTTATTAGTATTTTTAAGATATCCATTGTTGTCATTATTATTTTAATGTCATTTGAAGTTAGTACACTTAAACAACATTTACTATTTTTTTTCTTGAGAGACTTTATATTTTATTATATCTCAAAACTACTTATGAGTTTATTTTTATTAGGCAAACTCTTTTTAAACTTCTATCAAACTTTAGGAGTCTCACATCCTAGGAAGTAAGAAATCCATCAGTATTTTCTCACTTGTTATCATTGGAAGTTGATACATGTGATGCGAAGAGTTCGTAGAGAGAGGCTAGTTCTTGTAAAAATGTTATGGAGGTTGTGCGTTATTGAGTCTAGTAGAGGGTAAAGTTTGTAATTAATTTCTCAATTTATGTAAACATTTACCATTTAGTGGAAGGTGTCAATTTGGCCCAAGATTTTTTCAGAAGGGGATTTCGCTCGTATAAATTCTCATCTCAAGGGAATGATTTAGTTTTTTTTCCATTTTTATTCCCTTAATATGATTCATGAATATATATTGATAAGTTGAATTAGATTGAAATCACGTCTTGTCACTTAAACATTAGGACTATATTTTTCCCGAATTTGAATCAAAAGAAAAACATTACCCTAACATTGTAATAATATTTAATTTGGATAGTTTCTCTTACCCTCTATTTTCTATGGCTATTTGATCTTTCCATATGTCTACACATATGTTATCTCAATTTCTATTGTTGATTTAATCACATAAAATTCTATCTCATGGTTAACAGAGCCGACTTTGACTAATAGTTTGATTTTACCTAATTAGGTCTCTACATCTCCATGAAGTCGATCAGTGGCCCACATTGGTGTCCAGATCCTCGATGATATAATCGATATTGAGAAAAAAGTGGAGATACATGATATCTAAAGATATTTTGGTCAATTAGTATCTTCTTTACGTTAAAATTTATCACTCGGAGGGTAAGAACCAAAGCATCTTTGTGAGGTAGATTAACACCGACCGAACAAATCATCATTGGTGGACATTATCACCCTATTAAAGGAAATATATCTTCGCTCTAATTTGGCGAGAATGGGTTTAGAAACTTCAACCTTGAGTGCCTCATGTATGCAAGTTGTCATCTTCACTTTATCCCTGAGCTTCTTGTCTATGCACTATGACGGGTCATTATAATTGTGAATGGATGTAATCATCTCTAGTTGTGAAATATCATTGTCCTCACTTACCTTATGTGCTATATTCATTGGGGTTGTATTTTTAAAACCATGCGTGATGACTCTTTTAATTAAAGGTGTGTTAATCATTTTTAAATAAGAATCATGGTTACGAGACTTCTTTATATTTAACTAAATATATTGAATGATACTAATGTTAATCAATAGAGCTTAGTAGGTATTCAAGTGATGCGATTTTGGGCTAATCACGACGAGATTGGAATTTTGTCTCTAGCACTATTTAAAATTTTACAATCTATGTAGGATATTGACATACTATTAAAGAAGTTACAATACAATCCTTGTAGTTTATCTCAAACTATGGGAAGTCGGTGTGATGGTTAAGGAACTCATGTGATAGTTCAGTAGAGGATTATGATCGGTGCATCCCAAGAATGTATTAAATGGAACAAACCATGAGATTTTATTTTAAGGGTTATCTAGATTAGACTTGGTAAATATCACACTATTTTCAAAGAGTGCATATATTCTTAATCCTGAGAATTGTGAGGATTGAGATATTATGTAGTTGTTGCTTTGATTACGATGGGTGCGATTCAGTTTTTGATTGAATAAAATTTTCTCCTCATACTGGGTGATAGTTATACGAGTAGCTCTCATATCATAATTCAAAGGAATTCGCATCCAGGGGATATGTGGATTATGACAGACTTTTGATAGATTTATATTTTTTGTTTTCACTAAGTAAAACCCAACCGGTGGATTATTTATAATCATGGGGTAGTAGAAAAATAATTTAAGTTTGAGAATCAAGAAAATTGATTAGATATTAGTTAAAATATATTAATAATAAAATTGATTTAACTGAGAGAGTATCAGACCCTTGTAAGGAAAATTTTCCAATTGAGTTAATTTGTATGTGTTGGCTTAATTTCGAACAAAACTATTTGAGTCGTAAAGATAGAAGTGTGTAACCTTCAAGCCGATGACATTTGAGTTGAAGATGTAGCGGCTAATTCTAAAAGAATATTGTATCATTGATATGTTTCATGACATGTTTTGCATCATCAACTTTCCAAGGTCTCTCAGGTATGAATGCATATGCTATATTGAGAGTTGGAATCTCTTATTGGGTGTTAGTATCTTTGTTAAAAAAATTGAATTTATGCTATCGAAAGATTTTGTTCTCGGACATCTTTCCGTAGAAAAATCATGACTAACTCAAAAAAATAAAAAATAAAATTGCATTAAAATTTTCTAGATACATGGTCTAAAATGTCGTTCAATAGGTCGTTCGAATGAATTTGCCATCTTGTTTAAACGAGATTGAAATTTCATTTGAATGACCCTTCAAACAAGATGATTTTTTTCTTCTAAATGCTCGTTCAAAGTTTTTACACCCAAATGTTTCGTTATCAAAGTTTCTTTATATCATATGTTTTGAGATCATCATTTTGGCTCTGGGGTTTTCATTCTCTACTCCAAAAGGAGATATATTCCTACAGAGGATTCCGTTTTGTTTATTCGTGTACAGACAGAGGCAGACTTCATGTGTTGATGGTTGTTGTGCCCCATTGGTGGACTCTGAGACGAAGGTAGATTCCTGAGTTGTCGACTATGCGGAGGTGGATGAATGAATAAGGGTCAAGGCTTGCGAGGGAATCAGGTTGTTGAGTAAGTCTTTCTGTCGTGTCTTTTGTAAAGCCATACCTAGTGGACTTATAGTTGAGCAATCAGAGGTTTTTACTATTATGGATTTTTCTCGTACATCGCGAAATTGTGATTGTATGTTTAATTTTATCTTGCAAAAATTACGTAGATGCATCCTAGGTTTAAAAAGATAAATTTAATCTCAATAATTTTTTAATTTGGTGCCAATTTAATTTGGGTAATGTTTAGTATAATTTAATTCAAGTTGGACTTAATTAATTCTACAAAATTCTTGTTTGTTTTGTTTGGCCTAAAATCTAGCTTGAATTAATTTTGTTTTAAAAGAAAATTTTAAATGTTTGTTTAATTTCATTTTAATTTTGAAAGAAATTTAAAATTAGGAATATTTGGGGAACCATCTCATTTTTTAAAGTAAAAGTTGAATTTTTCGAGATCCTCCATCCCAAAAATACTTAACGTGGGGAATCACATTATGTACCATAATCAAATTTACAAATAAGACCACATTATATATGAGTGATTTCTGAGATAAATAAATTAGATTAAAGTCATAATTATTTAGTGGAATCAACTATGATGAAACAAAGATAGAAAATAAATAAGGTAATTGTAATTGGGCTTTCTAAGTATCTATTTCAAGCCAATTTAATTAATTATCATAGGTCCTTAGTGTAGTCCATATACCTAAGTAGTTAGGCCTAGAGTCTTAAGAAACCCAGTTTGGGCAAAACCCACCTTTTGAACTTGTACATAAATATGTGACAAGGGTTTTAATCATTATTGTTGGTTATTATGGTTTGATAAGAGTGAGAGAAAACAATATTCACATTTTTGTGAAGATCCCTTAAAGAGAGACCATCATATCTCACTCATAAGGAAGGGTTTTATAAAAAGGTTGCCACACCTACCTAGCTTTAAGGAGGATCATACACTAGAATATCCAAGATTTACGGAATGTTGAGAAAGCTTTTTCAAAAACTTAGATGGGCAACAATATTACCTTCATCATCAAACTATTTCCCCTCGTACGAATCACAACAAGATTTGTTATGGTATAAATTCTTGAAACCTTGGGTTTAATCATTAAGCCTAGTTCTTATTTTCTTTTCAATGCCTCGTTAATCAAAGATCTTTAGGGATGAATTAGTTTTACATTTGAATTGTCAATCCCAAGTTGTTTTCCCAAAAATTAGTATATGAGACCCGTTTGAGATTAATTATGTCTTAAAAAGGTGTATGTTGTCCACCAGAAGCCTTAGTTTTTGGCATGTTGTATGGAATCGTACTAACATAATTTTGTAGAGATTCTAAGTTTATAATCCTCCCATCTTGGTCACACATATTTATTTTGTGTGATTCGATCCTACGGTGATTTATCTGTAGTTAATTTTTGCTCCTAGATACAATGTGTTTGCAATAATTTTTTAATATCGTTGTATTTGGAGGACTTGGAAAAGGGTTTTGTAGAATCTATTTACAGTCAGCATTATGTATTTACATATTTTGGGTGTTGGAATTTTTTTTATGAAGTTTGATGGAGTTTTGACCCAGTTATGGAGGTTTTTTATAGAAATATAAGAGGAAGAAGAAGGTTTTCCATGCATAGTCGATTGATTAATCATTGAGAAGATTCAGTAATTAGAGGTTCTTGATGTTTATTTGATGATTCTTGCTTCATTTATTTATTATGATCATTCTTGAAAGAAAAAAATGAGTTTTTACAGAAGTAAATATCAATAAGAACTCATGGTTGTGATGAAGCTTACTTCAAGCTGGACTCTTTGGCAAAGGCAAGTCTTCTACAAAAACATTCCTAGGCTTGAAAATATCTACTTCAAGAATGGGTCTAGGACAATGATGGAAAGGGGAATCTTTCAAATATCGCATACTTTAATGGGCTCCACACCGCCGACGATGCCACCATATGCTCTGACCAGTGATTTTGGGTCTTTCACCTCAGGCCTCTGACCCTTTTTAATTTTCTCGACATCATCTGAGTCTAACTTTTTATGTGTTTTAAAAATTTATCCAATGTCCACATTGTCATCTCCTTTTTACCATTCTTGTGATACCATAATTTGCAGCATTTTTCACATTCTCAACGTGCCAAAACTTACTTTAACTGTTTTCACCCCAAAATAGACCGATAGGGTCTCGAGTGAGAACCTAACCTTTAGGATTCTCAAGTTTGTCAAAATCCCCTTTTGTCATCATTTTGAGAAAAATATTATTTTTTAATTTAGTTTGGCACAAAGAGTAAATGGTTTCTTCCAACATTATTTTCATTATTTAGTGTTCAAACAATAATTATTCATTTTATATATGTTTCCTCACATAAAATGTTGTTCATCATTTAAGGCCATTTAATTAAAAATAATAGTCTTTCCCTTATAATCACATGTAAAACCCCACATTAGTTTATCTTCTTCATCATAGCAACACTTGGCATATTTTTGGGGTTGTTTTTCCATACATGTTAATCTTATTACAAAATCCATTTTAACATGTTTATTCGACTCCACAATATTACCCTTTAATATATTATATGTTCCTACATGTTCAAGAGAGGATTTCAACCTAGAAATACCTCAAATATGCATCCAAGTCAAGACCAATCATGGGTTTTATGAAGTTTACATGCTTTATTACAAATAACAAGCTAAAAGGCCATTTTTTTAAAAAGACCCACTTAGGGTTTGTCTTGAAGAAACTTCCATTTTTGCTAGACCAACTATTTTGTAAATGTAACCACATTTTTAGGCATGAAAATCCATCTAGCAACATACTACATAACTTCATAGCTAGAAGAACCTTGAAAACATGGAAGAAAAACCATACCTTAGTTTTTGAAGAGAAGAAACAACAAAAGGTGACTTGAAAGCTCCTAAACTCCTAAGCTCCAAGACTTATAGCTCCAAAAACTCCTTACTTCTTCAAAAGCTTGAACAAAACCTCTCTATAATGTTGCTCCACTACACTCTTCTTGGAAAAGATCTTGAAAGATGATAGAAATATGTAAAAATGGAATATTTTATGGTGTAGGAATGATTAGTATCACTCAAGATGGAGGAATAATGGCTTAAGGAGGGAGATGGGTGTATGAACTCTTGAGACAGAAGAATAAATCTAAAAATAGTGGTGGGATTTTCTCTCCCACTTCTCTCTCTTATAACCCGTGCAAATACCCTTAAAAATAATTAAAAAATCCTCTAAAATCCATCAGATTCGTCAATCTCCACAAAGTTGACACGTTATCTAGATCTATGGCTGAAATGGTGATAGTACAACTGTCATAATCTGATCCTGATAGAGTCGTTCAAATGAGCTCGATCTCGTTTGAATGAGATTGGGTTCTCATTCGATCTTTCCCTTAGAGAGACCTTCAAATGAGGGTTCAGTGAAAGACAGAGAGGGGTCGTTTGATTCTCATTTGATGGTCTCATTCGAACGAGACAACGATCTCATTCGAACGAGACCACGGGTTCGTTTAAACCACCCAAATTTCAAATTTTAAGATTTTAGCCCAGTAACTTCATTAAGTTACAAGAGAGGCGCCAAACTATACTGGATGAAAGGATAAAATCTCATTAAATAATAATCCTCTTTCATTAACTTAACATTACTATGAACTACACATAATGGGATACAACATTTGGGTTGGGGTATATTACAATCTCCCCTCCTTAGGGGATTTCATCCCCGAAATGAGGATATGCTGCTAAGGGAAGAGTTTTAGGTGATTGTCCCGCATCTCTTACTCACATTCCCAAGTAGCACCTTCGACACCTTGACATTCCCAAATGACTTCCACCAAGGAAATAACCTTATTATATAGGACTATCTCTTTATGATCCATGGCGGATATTGATTGTGTGGGAAATATGATGTCTTCTTCCAACTCGATCAGATTCAAATTAATGACATGATAGGGGGCGTGTAGATATTTTTCCAGAATGGAACACGTTATGCACCTGGGACAACTATGGAGGCAGTGTCATGCGATATGACACATCCTCGATTCATTATAGGATCTCAAAGGGATTGATGTACCATGGGGTCAGCTTTACCATCTACCTAAACCATTGGCTATCAGTCCTTGCTCTCACTTACATAATCACGTGACCACCTACCCAAAATTCTAAGTGTGTTTGGAAATTATCGGCGTATTTCTTTTATCAGCTCTGCACCGTCATGATTCTCTAGCAAATTACTTGTACCTTATCAGTTTTTTTCTGGATCAACTCCAAATTAGTGAGGTACTTTACCCTCATCTCCGACTAACAAATTGGCAAATGACAAAGCCTCCTATAAAGGGCCTTAAAATGGGCCATCTCAATACTTTCCTGGTAACTGTTGTTGTATGAAAACTCTTCCAGATGTAGGTCCTCCGCCTAGCTTCCCTGGAAGCCAAGTGCATAAGCCCTCAGCGTATCCTCCAGGATTTTAATAGTCCACTCCTACTGCCCATTGATCTTACGATGATACAAAGTGCTCATATTCAGTTTAGTTCCCAATTCATATTGGAACTTCATCCAAAATCGATAAATAAATCGAGAATCCCTATCTGGTACAATTTAGAAAGGGACACCATGAGCCTGACTATCTCCCTAACATAAAACCTTGCCAATTTAGCCATGTTGTCCATGACCTTAATTAGCAAGAAATGTGCAAACTTGGTAAGACAATACACTATCACCTATATAGTTTCATGACCATGCTCAAATCATGGTCAGGCCGTGATGAAATCAATTGCAATGTGCTCCCACTTCCTCTCAGCCACGAGTAATGATTGCAACATTCATGCTATCCTTTTGTTTTTAGCTTTTACCTGCTGGCAGGTATTGCACTTTGTTACGTATGTCGCTACATCTATTTTCATGTTGGACCACCAGAAATCCTTACGAAGGTCCTTATACATCTTGGTGGCTTCTGCCATTACCTTTTCTTGAACCTCCTCAATGATCGGAACGATCAATACCCCACCATCTTTATCTATGGTGAGGGTGTCCAACACTTCCCCATTCAATATATGATCGCTATACTGAATGAACTCGGGGTCACATACTGAGCATTTAAAACTTCCTACTGGATGAGGGTCCTAGACACCACACCCAAAAGGTATGCCCTATCGTAGCCTCACTACACGTGAAAATCCAACTTCTACAGTTCCCCAAACATCTTTACGTGGTGGCATTGCGTTAAGTGTGAGACTAGATTTCCTACTAAGAGCATCGGCCACTACATTCGCCATTTCAGGATGGTACTACAATGAGAAGTCATAGTCTTCCATTAATTCCATGCACCTCCTCTACCTGAGGTTAAGGTCTCGCTGTGTGAATATGTATTGGAGACTCTGGTGATTGGAAAACACCTCAAATCGTTCCCGGTATAAATAGTACCTCCATCTTTTCAGTGCAAATACTATGGCAGCTAACTCCAAATCGTGAGTGGGGTAATCCTGAAAGGAGGAGAGTGGGTGCGAAGGTCAACCTAAACTTCAAATACTGAAAGTCTAGCTCGCAGTCCTCGGACCATTAGAAATTCACATACTTCCTTGTTAATCTGGTTAGGGGCATTGCCACCCTTGAGAAGTCCTATACAAATATATGGTAGTACCCGGAAAAAACAAAAAAACTGCGCACCTCGATGACTATCCTCGACTAATTCCAACTCAATACTGCTTCCACCTTGGATGGTTTGACGGAGATGCCCTCACCAAAAACATCGCCAAGGAAAGTCACCCCATCCATCCAAAATTCGCATTTATTGTACTTTGCGTACAATTGATTTTCCCGAAGTAGCTGTAATAACTCCCAGAGATGCTCCTCGTAATATATGTCTAACATCGAGTACCCCAGGATTCCGTCCATAAAAAACAAAATGATCTGATCGAAATAGGATGATAGATGCGGTTCATCAGGTCCATGAATGTCGTCGGGTCATTTATCAACCCAAAGGGAATTACCAGGAACTCGTAGAGTCTGAACTATTTTCAGAATGCAGTCTTAGGAATATCCTCATCTATGACACGCAACTGATGATATCCCGACTAAAGGTAAATTTTTGAGAAACTTCCTTCTAGACGCAATGGTTAAAAAATCATCAATACAGGTCATAGGATACTTGTTCTTTATAGGCACCCAATTTAATTGTCATTAATCGATGCAAATCCATAGACAATTATCATTTTTTTTCCGAATAGGATTTAGGCTCCCCACGGGGACATGCTGGGGCGGATGAAGCCCTTCCTTGTTAATTCTTCTAACTGAACTAACAATTCCTGTAATTCTACCAAGGTCATCCTATAAGATGGGATAAATGTGGGCAATACACCCTGATGCACCTCTATTGTAAATTCCACCTCTCATCGTGGTAAAAACCTGGGGATGTCATCCAGAAACCCATTGGGAAACTCCTGTACCACAGGATAATCTAAAATCATAGTATCTAAGTCGTCTTGAGCCACCACAATGCTCAACCAACTGAAATACTTTTTCTTTTCACGGAGAATTCATAAGGATAATCGACACCCTACTCATTGCTGAAATGATGGCAAGACCCATCTGGAAGAGACGCTGGGACACTGTACCGATGGCATTCGATTGTTGTGTTAAAACTCTATATCCAATCCATACCCAAGATAAGGTCGCACCCATCCAGGTCCATTAAGATCAAGTCATACTCTAAGAAAAAATCTCCATCCATGATCACGCATTTACGGCAAACCCTGTCAAGGACAACGCTGCCATCTACTAGAATCACAATGAAGATAGGTGGGTGAAATTTATCTACTAGTAAACCTAGACTAATGGCTAAGGAACTAGATATAAAGGAATGTGATGAGCCAGAATAAAATAATGCCTTTACCCAAGTTTTATATGGGAGAATCATACCTTCCATCACTAAGGGAACATTATAAGGTACAGTGTGCTTGGAATTAGCATAAGCTCGCCCAGGATGAAACTTGTTGGTCTCATTGTTGGGCACCTGACCCTGTCCCTAGCTTGGAGATTAACCGTATAAGATATGCCTTGTCGGTTATTTATACCCTGAAGGAAACTACTACTGTTACTAGGTGGGGCTGGTATAATTGGAACTTCGACCCGTTGCGAAGTTAACGATATGGGGGCACTCCCTCTCCAAGTAACCTGGGGGCGCGCAGCTAAAACATGTCCTCTCTATGGGGGCGATGGGGCTCTGATCACTAGTGCACTTCGGGACTTCTAATGCCATCCCTTCTGAGACCCACTGGGATCCATCTTCTTATCCCTTATAGTCTTGCTATCCTTTGTGTCAAGCTCTAATCGTATGGCCTTATTCACTAAAGTTCTAAAATAGGGAAGATCCAAACCTACTAAGATCCACTGGATAACCAAATTAAGGCCCTTGACAAATAGCCTTGTTTTCTTAGCCTCGTCCCTTTGTACGACATCACCATACATACACAAACTCTTAAAATTGACCATATACCCATTTATCGAAGTCCTTCCCTTAATCAACACGACAAACTTATCTTTTTTATCATCCTTGAACACATGCGGAATGTATTTGCCGAGGAAGACCAACCAAAAGTTGCTCCAGTCAAACGCTATAGTGGTGCTAGTAGAATAGGCGCTCTATTAGCGTAGATCTTATTTTCTCAGCTGGAACATAGAAATCTCAACCTTTTGCTTTGTCAGCACATCTAAGATCTCCATTATTCTGGTGACTTCATCGAGCCACTCCTCAGCTGCTTCAAGGTTGGCTACCCTATTGAAGGGGGTGGATGCAGCCTCTTACTTTACTTGAGTATCGATGCAGAGGTGGCACTTTCAATGGTCCCACTACAGTTTTCTTATTGCTGCTCAGAGAGAGAGAGACAACAGGCTATCACACGGCCTGCTCCATGCACTGGAGCTCACTAGAGACAGACCCTCTGGCTACATCGCGACGTGGAGGCATCGACACAAGAATGGAGAGTTTAATACAAAATTATCCATATGGAAATGATAGTGGAATTCATCTACTAAATAGTACTAAGCATTATCTATGCGGAGATGTTTGAGAAATGTGCTACAAAAACGTAGACACTCTATCACACCTGAGGATCCTATTGTTATGATATCACTTATTATGCCCCGACCCGGGATTAGGTCACCGTTGGGTCAACCCACACTGAACTGATGAGTTAAGAGGGGAGGGGGGAAGTTAATCCATTTTATATAAGAAAATCATTAAATTTCCTCATAACTTAATAATTAAAATTTCTATTCTAGTTTGACAAAAAGGGTGACCACTTTGTGTAATTAGTCAATTAGCAAAATTTGTTTATGAAAAAATTGAATTAATCCATAATACTAATTAACTGAAAGATAACTCACAACTATCCTGTATTATTACAAATTATGACCAAATGCCTAAAAAAAAGTCCAAATACCAAAAGTGCAAATACCAAATATCCATTCTTTGACAACAAGTACAAAGCATGTTAATGGGGCTTTACTCGGGTATTGTCCAACATTCCTACTCGAAGTACCTGGGGTGGACGTGGGGGTTTTAACATAAAAAATTAGGGGTGAGTGAAGGTTCTATCGGGTGGATAATACTAATCTATAAGCTTTCTACAAAATACTATTCGTATAATGTTTATTTTAATTAATAAAGAACATTAATAATTTAGCTAGTATTAATGCAACTTTATGCAATGCACCCGAGCGATGAGCTCATACTCACATTTAACCAATTTTACCACCCTTTACCAGATCTAGAGACTAATTATTCACATTTGATCCATTAGCCTCATTTATCGTCTTTCCGTTAGGTTGATTTCTTAAATTACAAGTACAACCAATTTAATTCCCTTTTCATTATCTTTCTCGAAATCTTCCAAATGTTGCATACTTTAACAGACTCCATACCATCGGCGCCACCGCCATATGCACTGGCCAGTGATTTATGGTCTTTCACCCAAGGGCTCCGGGACCTCCTTAATTTTTTCGATATAATCCGAATATAACTTTTTATGCATTTTGACATTTAATGAAATGTCCACATCGTCATCCCATTTTTACCATTTTTGTCATACCATGGTTTTGAAGCATTTTTCACATTCTCAACGTGTCAAAACTTAGTTTAACCATTTTCACCCAAAAATAGACCGATAGGGTCTCGAGAGGGATCCTAACCTTTGGGGTCCTCAAGTTTGTCAAAATCCGCTTTTTGTCATCATTTTGAGAAAAAACATTATTTTTTAATTTAGTTTGGCACAAAGAGTAAATCATTTCTTCCAACATTATTTTCATTATTTCGTGTTCAAAGTATACTTATTTATTTTATGTTTCCTCACATAAAATGTGGTTCATCATTTAAGCCCATTTAATCAAAATCCATAGTTTTTCCCTTATGATCACATGTAAAACCCCATATTAGTTTATCTTCTTCATCATAGGAGCATTTAACATATTTTTGGGGCTATTTTTCCATACTTGTTCATCTTACTACAAAACCCATTTTAAAATGTTTATTTAACTCTACTATACTACCCTTTAACATACTACATGTTCCCACATGTTCATGAGATGATTTTAACCTAGAATTACCTCAATTATGCATTCAAGTTAAGTTTAATCAGGGGTTTTATGAAGTTTACATGCTTTCTTCCAAATATCAAGGTAAAATGACATTTTTATTAGAAGAACAACTTAGGGTTTGTCTTGAAGAAAATTCTATTTTTTCAAGACCAATTATTTGTAAATGTAACCACATTTTTAGGCATTAAACTCCATCTAGCAACATCCTACATAACTTCATAGCTAGAAGAACCTTCAAAACATGGAAGGAAAACCCAACCTTAGTTTTTGAAGAGGAGAAACAATAATGGATGACATGAAATTCCCAAACTCATAAGATCCAAGACTTCGCTTCTTCAAAAGCTTCCATAAAACGTATCTACAATGCTGCTCCACCACTCTCTTCTTGGAAGAGAGTTTGAAAGGTTGTAGGAATTGTAAAAATGGGTTATTTTATAGGGTAGGAATGATTGGGTTCACTCAAGATGGAGGAATAATGGTGTATGGAGGGAGATGGGTGTATGAACTCTTGAGAGAGAAGAAGAAATCTAGAAATGGCGGTGAGATTTTCTATCCCACTTCTCTCTATAATAACCCATGCAAATTCCCCTAAAAAAATTTAAAAAATCCTCTAAAAGCCACCAGATTCGTCAAGCGCCACGAAGTTGACACTTTATCAAGATTTATAACTAAAATGGTGACAACACAACTTTTATAATCTAATCCCAACATAGTCGTTTGAACGACGTCGATATCATTAGAACGAGAGCGACTTCTCGTTTGATCATTCCCTTCGAACGACCTTGGAACAAAGGTTCAGTGTAATGTAGAATGGGTTCGTTCGATGCTTATTTGATGGTCTCATTCGAACAATAGAGAGATTTCGTTCGAGAGACTACAGGTTGGTTTGAACCACCCAAATTTCAAATCTTTAGATTTTGGCCCAACAACTTCATTAAATTACAAGAGAGGCACCAAATTACACTGGATGAAAGTATAAAAGATCATTTAATAATAATCCTGTTTCATTACCTTCACATTACTAGGAATTACACGAAATGGGATAAAATAATTGGGCCGGGGTATTATAGACAGAGGGCCTTGTACGGTTCGAATAGAATAATGAAAGGTTAAATTTTATCTGGTTCAAGGTGGGGTTATTTAATCTCCCCATGAGAAATCTCACCTCATAAGGAAACTAGGATTTTTGACAGATTATGTTTAAAAATCTATGGTTGAGGGATGCCACTCTAAATTTTAAGGAATAATCATCATGTGTTTAAGTCAAAATTAATTTTTTTAATATCGTGATTTTAAGTTGTCAAAAATGAAATCTTTTTTCTCACTCATATTAGTCTTAAATGTTTTTAATAGAATAAACTTCAAGGATTGAAAATGCAAGTGGACATTGTTCTAACTTAAGGGGATAGTAAATTATTTTAACCTATAATTCTCATCAATATTTTAAAATTGTGATGTGATTTACTCCTCGCGTCAGTTAAGCTGGATCCCCATGGATGCTTTTAATCGTAACATCATGATATTTTAAAATATGTGTTGATTTCTATTAAATTAAGTGTTAAATATGTTCCATGCCCCACGGGAAAGTTCTACCTGTACATGTATAATTCAAATAATTGAATGATGATAACTTGGTAACACCTTTGTTGGTTGATGACTTCAAGTCATGTTCTTGAAATGATTTTCATCATTAATTGAACTAAGAATTCTTTGAATTAGACATGGTGGGAAAACTCGGTACCATTTCATAATCCAGAGGTGAGGTCCATCATTATTCAAAGATTGGTGTTAGTTGTTTGAAAAGAGCTGATAAGCACCTAAAACTGTACATTTTATACCCCGAATAGACGTACTTTAGTTGCTAGTTCTCGGCAATTTGGGTCTTATGCGCTTAATTGTTCAATATGCAGACTTAATTGCAGTTGCAGTGTCAAAAGCTATATTTTCAGGCAATTTGCAGTTAAAATGGGGCTAAATACCCATCCCTAACCCTAACCTAGCCCATCCCTAACCCTAATCTTTAGGTGTTAGTTGTTTGAATTTGTCCCTTTTTATTATTTTTTAGATTTTTAATTTGAGTCATTTTTATTTTTAGGATTTATTTTTGTTTTATTTAGAATTTCCAGGATTTATTTTATATTTATTTTTCTATTTCTTTTTATTTAGTATTTTGATTTTTATTCTATTAGTTTTTAGTTTTAGTTTTATTTTATTAGGATTTGAATTTTTAGGATTTCATGTATTTTTAGTTTTATTAGATTTTGCATTTTCTTTTTAGGATTTTAATTTTAAGTTTTATTAGATTTTATTTTTATTTTTATTTCTTTTTAGTTTCAATTTTTATTTGAGTCTTTGTTTTATTTTAGAATAGGATTTTTTTTGGGTCAATTATTTAATAGTCCCTACTATAAATATATATTTTTTTAAAAAGGACACATATTTTTAGTTTAACCCATTTAGTCCCTCAAGCACTCAATATTCTCTTATTTTTAGAGGTCCGCGCCAGCGGCACTCCCTTTCCAAAATATGTGGCAAAGGACTTTTTGAGGCAAAATAAAAAGGCTTGGACTAAATGAGTATTAAAAAATGTTTGAGGGACTATTTGGTATATGTCCCTTTTTTTTTTTAGGTTTTTATTTTATTTTATAATTTTATTTTTATCAGTTAGTTTTAGTTTTGTTTTTAAGGGTTCAAACTAACACACACACACACACAAATCCTATACACTAACCTTCAACTAACTAAACCCTCACCCTCACCTAAACTTCCTATACACCCAACCACATCGTATCCCTCCTATTCATCTTCTTCCTCAACACACCCATACTCTCTCTCCTCAAACCTCCATAGCCATAAATACAAAACCTTTAACCCAACTCTCTATCCAGTGAAACCCGTCAGTGCCTGCTACCACCTCTCTTCTGTCTGACCCGAATCCCCAGACCACCAGCAACCCACCTAACTCAGCCCTCCCTCACCGGCATCCTGAACCAGCCGCCATGACCACGGCCGAGACTAAACCTGGTGATGCCCCAAGCTCTGGAGACCCATCAACACCCCTCAAACCGACCCTTACTTGTCGGACCACTACCCACCTGCCTCACCCCCTCCCTCCAGTCCGTGAACCCCCAGGCGCCCAGCGTCGGTGCCCACAACCTGAGCTGCTACCCCCACAACGCACTCCCCACTCTCTTCGCCTGCTACCGCCCCCCGACTTATCTTTGTCATTCCCTCACCCCCCCCCCCCCCCCGACGTCGGCGGACAGACCCACCTCCAACCTACCGCGATCCCAGATCTGATTTGAACCCGGACCCCTTCACAATCCGACTCCACCCAGACCCCTCCTCGACCTGACCTACCCTCACGTTTAAATCTCTAACCAATATCCATTAACCTGTACCAAACCAATTTCCCATATCACCCATTACCCATTTCAAAAATGCAAGCCACGATTTCATCTCAGCAAACCAATACAAAATAACCCAAGACTAAGCCACTTAAACCCCATGTGCCTAATTAAACCTTTTACCCCTGTTGATACCAAATTTAATCTGCTGACATGGATCAATCATGTAAAGACACGTGTCCATTCACATGGTAAATACAAAGACTTTTCACGAATAAGGTCCGAGGAACTCCACAGGTCCGAGGAACTTAAAGAGATCCAAGAAACTAAATTAGACTGAGCAAATTAAAGCTGTCCGAGCAACTCAAGGCGGTCCGAGCAGTTCAAGTTGGTCCGAGCAACTCAAATACTTGTTGCGTGCACGTCAAGTATGCCAGAAGACAACTACGCATTAAATGTGCATTTAATGCTATATAGATATATTCGGCTGCCAAAATATAGCGCATTATTCTTTCACATGTACAGCCTCAAGGCTATAAATACATTGTAACATCCTCATGAAAAGGGGACTCGAAATCTCTTGGTAAAATATATTATCGAGAATTCCAAACAAACAGTCGGCAATAACAAAAACAGTGGACGTCGGCCATTCTTTCAAGGCTGAACCACTTTAAAAATCTTTTGTCTTCTTTATTTTATCTGTGATTGATTAATTAGGGATAATCTAATTTTTTACATCAACAGATTGACGTCGTTTGTGGGAACGAATGTAATTATTGTTTTTCACCTAAACCATTCATCATCAATGGCTGATCATCCAAAATCCAATAATCGAAATGCTGGGATTCCTCCAAATCCAACCACTCCCCCAAATGTCCAAGATCTGGCTGGAATAATGGCTAATTTGGCCCAGGGCGAGACAGCCATGCAAGAGACTATGCGATAACTCATGCAAACTATCCAAGGTGGAATGCCGACCCAGTAAGGACAATGAAGCATTTAGATAAATACCCGGTTACCTTCTAGACGAACGTCATTCCAAGAGGAATCTCGATCCAGACACACCGATTCATATCATATTGAAAGATCTAATGAGCCCTCTTATCGACCTGGTCGGACCTCCTCGGTACGAGCTATAGACACTCAACAAAACATCACTCTATCTCCAGAAAGGACAATGGCTTTTGAAAGGTTGATTAGAGTCTCTCCTTTTGATCGTTTGGGTCCTAGGAGGAATAGAAGTCCCCCTAGGATTGTGCCGAGGAACTCTCAACAACCATCTGATTTAAAGGAAGGCTCTGCCCAATCACGACCAGCTACTCGTCATGAAAGATCCCAAGAGGAAAATTCAAAACGAACAGTTGCCCGAACTAATAGGATCGAGGAAGGAAATTATACGTGGAAAGGATCAATTCAGAGGTTGGAGGATAGATTAGGGGAGATGGCCAAAACCAAGAATCCTCTACAAAGGACTTTTGTCCGAGGAACACCATTCGTACAAGAGATTGTGGATTTTCCTACACCATCAAAATTCAAAGCTCTTGTGGTGACACCTAAATATGATGGGAAAATTGACCCTATCCTTCATATAGAACAATACCAAGCTGCTGCTGATATCTATGCAGTTCCAGATGAGATGAGGTGCAGGGCATTTTCAGGAACTCTTACCGGATCTGCTCAAATATGGTATAACAATCTTCCTCGGGGGAAGATTGTGACTTTTTTTCAACTGGCCGAACTCTTTATTGGAAATTTCTGTTTTGGATTAAAACCTGTTAAACAAGTAGCACACTTGTTGAGTGTTAGACAAAAGGCAGGTGAAAGCACCAGGGATTAAATTACTCGTTTCAATAACGAGAAACTGGAAGTAATTGATTATGAGGAAAAAACTGCGATTACTTCTTTGATGAGTGGACTGTTGCCTAATAAATTGTACTACACTTTGGCCAAAGATCCCTCCAGGACCATGGCAGAACTGATGGCAAAAGCAGCCAAAATCATGAATGCGGAGGAAGCTATGGCTGCGAAGAAGAACATCGACACTAAGGAAACCAAAGTTGAGGCCGATAAGGTTGAGAAGAAGGAGCAGAAGAATAATGGTGGCAACAAGCAATCAAAAGCAAAGCAAGCATTGGAACAATTGAAGAAATTTGGAAATTATACCCCTTTGAAGGTAGATATAAACCACATTCTGGAAGAGATCAAGAACAGCGAGGAGCTAAACTGGACTAAAAAAATGAAGACAGATCCTGACAAGAGAAATAAGTCCAAATATTATGAATTCCATAAGGATCATGGTCACACGACCAAAAATTGCATAGCTCTCCAGAATGGAATTGAAGCACTCATTAGACGAGGAAAGTTGACCAAGTATGTTGATCGTCAAAATGGTGGTCGAACCAGGGAACGAGGAAGGCAGAGGTATAAATATCCTCTTCAAGAAAAAGAAGACAAGAAAAGAGACCATGAAGATGATCCTGAAGATTACCCCGATCTCCCCAAAAGACCAAGACAGCCAGAACATCAGGTATTTTTAATTCGTTTTGGATCTTTTGATTGCAATGTTATTACAGGTGGAGATGCAGGAGGTGGAGACCTTACTGTAGAAAGGAAAGCTTACCTAAATGAGGCTCAAGCTTGTTTATACATTCAATGAATAAATCTAGTTGAGGATGATCGCCCGCGGAAGGTGAACAAAGATAAACTGGTCATCGATTTCTCTAAGAACGACCTTGTAGGTGTACTATATCCTCATGATGATCCATTGGTGATCAAAATGAGAATGAAGGAAGTAATGATGTCAAGAGTATTGGTGGATAATGGTAGCTCGGCAGATATTATGTTCTACCCATGTTTTGATAGTTTGAACCTAAAGCTATCCCAGTTGGAGACATATCATCGGCCCCTCCTCGGTTTTATCGGCGAGAAAGTTTTTCCACTTGGGACGATCAAGTTGGATATATTCATCGATACATGGCCTGCTTGTCGAACAAAAAGAGTGTGCTTTTTCGTGATGGATAAGAATGTCCAATCAGCTTACAATATCATCATGGGAAGGGTAGGTTTGAAGAAGTTTGAAGCGGTACCATCTACTATGCATCAATGCCTAAAATTTCCAACTAATTTTGGAGTAGGAATTGTGAAAGGTGACCAAAAAGTATCTCGGGAATGTACTATTCATCTGCCGATCAAGAAGAGAGTGAAGAATCCAGGAAGAAGACTACTACTTATCAGGTAGATGAGATAGAAGATGCGGAGATCGAGACTTTAAACCCAAGAGATGAGTCTCAGCTCGTAAAAGGCCAGGTGGTGGAAGCAACTGAAAATGTCATTCTAGACGATGAACACCCGAAACGAATAAGTCAAATCGGTTCGTCGTTGGATGCCTCGCTAAAACAGGAATTGATAGCCTTCCTAAAAAGTAGAAAACAAACTTTTACGTGGAGCTACGAGGACATGCCAGGGATAAACCCAAATTTCTTATGTCACGAGCTTAATGTGAACAAGGAGATCAAGCCAGTAAAGCAAAGAAGAAGAGTGTCCAGCCCTGAAAAGAACCAAGCTATACAAGAGGAGGTCGAGAACCTTCAGAAAGATTGCTTTATTGAAGATGTCAAATATCCTTATTGGTTAGCTTATGTGGTGATGGTGAAGAAGAAGAATAACAAGTGGAGGATGTGTGTTAATTTCACTGACCTCAACAAGGCATGCCCAAAGGATCATTTTCCTTTGCCCCGAATTGATCAATTAGTGGATGTTACCTCAGGACACGAGTTATTGAGCATCATGGATGCCTATTCTGGTTACAACTAGATTAAAATGAAACCTGAAGATAGGGAGAGTACCTCTTTTATCACCCTTGGGGGAACTTATTGTTATAATGTTATGACTTTTGGATTAAAAAATGCAGGTGCAACATATCAGCGGCTGATGAACAAGGTGTTTGCAGAGCAAATCAGTTATAATATGGAAGTTTATGTTGACGATATGCTGACGAAGAGCAAGAAAGCTGTTGATCATCTAATTAACTTACGCCAGACCTTTGATCAACTAAATAAATAACAAATGAAGTTGAACCCTATCAAATGCATATTCGGAGTATGAGAAGGCATGCTTCTCGGGTATATTGTCAACCAATGAGGTATTGAAGCAAACCCTGAAAAGATCAAAGCTCTATTGGAGCTACGATCTCCAACGACGAAGAAGGAGGTGCAAAGTCTCACAGGGCGAGTTATAGCACTTAATAGATTTGTGTCATGAGAAACTGATAGATGTCTCCCATTATTCAAAACACTCCGAAAAATGTTTGAATGGAATGATGAATGTGAGAAGGCTTTTCAAGAGTTGAAGAAATACCTGGGATCACCTCCATTGTTGTCCAGACTAGTGATGGGAGAAAGACTATACTTGTATCTAGTAGTTTCAGAAAACACAGTGAGCTCGGCATTAATAAGAATGGAGCATGGAGTGAAAAAACCAATCTATTACACTAGCAAGGCCTTACGAGGAGCAAAGATCAGATATCCCAGACTGGAAAAGTTAGCGCTAGCACTGATCGAAGCAAGTAGAAGAATGATGCCATACTTCCAAGATCATACCATAGTCGTGTATACTGATATGCCATTAAGGCAAGCTCTTCATAAACCAGAAAAATTAGGAAGATTGATATAATGGGAAGTAGAACTTGGTGAATATGACATAGTTTATGAGCCTAGATCGTCACTTAAAGGGCAGGCAGTAGCATATTTTATCACAGAGTTCACTTATCCTGACACCTCCGAGGAGTAAAAGTTGAATACCGACCAGCCTGTAGATGTTACAGGATCATCAAATTTAAACCCCGACCAACTTAAGTCGGTTGACTAGCAAGAGAAGATGGACGACGAGCAGCAAGAAGTACTAGAGGAGGATATAGGGAAATAACAAATATTCTGGCGAGGAACTTTATCCGATCAAAAATTTGAGTATGAAGTACCTATATGGAATCTATATGTGGATGGCTCATCTTGCACTACAGGCTGTGGGGCAGGGATTGTTTTAAGCAGCCCGGATGAGATCGATGTGGAGTATGCTCTGCGCTTTAAATTCAAGGCTTCTAATAATGAGGCTGAATATGAAGCTATGATTGTAGGTCTTAGTTTAGCAATAACCATGGGGTCAGAGCAGGTCATTGTATTCAGTGACTCACAGTTGATCGTAAATCAAATGAATGGGGTATACACGATGAAAGGAGAATTAATAATCAAGTATCATACGAAAGAAATGGAGATTGTTTCGAGCTTTAACGCGGTGCAGTTAATTAGAATACCAAGATTGGAGAATGCAAGAGAAGATGCCTTAGCTCGATTAGCCTCAGCCACACGCCCCGAGCTATGAAGAACGATCCCAATAGAAATCTTGGCTAGCAGGAGCATTGACAAAGATATGATGATGAACTTCATTTCCCTTGATTTCGGACCATCTTGGATGGATCCCATCAGGGCCTATATTGAGGAGGGGGCATTACCAACTGATAAACTCGCTGCCAAGAAACTATAGTTTAAAGATGCTCGTTATGTATTGACTAATGGAATTTTATATAGACGAGGAATTAGAGCAGGTTTGCAAAGATGTGTCCACCCCTCCGAGGTGAAAAATTTGATTGAAGAGGTTCATGAAGGGTCTTGTGGTAGAAGGTCGAACACTCTTGCAAAGAATGACAACGCTAGGGTATTATTGGCCGACGATGAGAGATAATTGTGTTGCTTATGCTAAGAAATGTGATAAATGTCAACGTTTTTCTTCCATCCAAAGAACTCCCCAAGCATTATTAACGCCCATCATGTATCCTTGGCTATTCTCTATATGGGGAATAGACTTAGTCGGGCCGCTTCCAATGACCCAATGAAGATTTAAATACCTCGTGGTTGCTGTGGATTATTTTAATAAATGGGTGGAAGCTGAACCTCTTATTGATATGACGTATGACAAGGTGTACAATTTATTTGGAAGAATATCATTTGTAGATATGATCTTCCCCATGCATTCATCACAGACCATGGAACTCAGTTCGACAATGAGGAATTCGTTGCATATTATCATCAGTCAAACATATTGAAGACCCACTCTGCACCAGGCCATCCCCAGAGCAATGGGCAAACTGAGGTGACGAACTGAACACTACTGAACGGTCTAAAAAATGAGTGGATGAGGTGAAGGAAAATTGGATTAACGAGCTACATTCTGTACTGTGGGCTTATTGTACTACACCACGAGCCACAGTAGGAGAATCTCCATACATGTTGGCATTTGAAAGTGAAGCTGTTATACCTGCTGATCTGGGCCTGCCCACACACAGGGTGCTGAATTTCAATTCTCCTATCAACGACTTGATGAGATGATTAGATCTAGATATGCTCGAGGAAGTTTGAGAAGAAGCAGCAATCAGGAATGCTGCATACCAACAACGAACAACTCTGTTTTACAACAAGAGAGTAAAGAAGTGTGATTTGAAGGAAGGAGACTATGTGCTAAAGAAAGTAATTCAAAAGCACAATAAACTGGAAGCTAACTAGCATGGACCCTACAGAATAGCAGAAGTTATTTGACCAGGGACATACAAAATTGAAACCTTGGAGGGAGAAGAATTTAAGAACGCATGGAAGGGAGAGCATCTATGCAAGTATTATCAGTAGTTGGGATTCCCATGTAAATGAAGTTTTCTTCGGTATGAATAAAGTGTTGAATGTTTTGCCCAGTTCTCTCTTTGTTGAAATTTTTTCGGAGTATTAGTGCTACACACTATGCATCAAGTTCAGAATTAATATCCACCAACTCCATTTGGTTGGAAAACAAATCTCCTCCAACTTCGGTTGGTCGGGAATAAATATCCACCAACTCCGGTTGGTCGGAAAATTAATCTCCTCAAACTCCGGTTGGTCGAGAACAAATATCCACCAACTCCGGTTGGTCGGCAAACAAACCTCCTCCAACTCCGGTTGGTCAGGAAAAAATATCCACCAACTTCGGTTGGTCGGGAACAAATATCCACCAACTCCGATTGGTCGGCAAACAAACCTTCTCCAACTCCGGTTGGTCAGGAACAAATATCCACCAACTCCGGTTGGTCGGCAAACAAACCTCCTCCAACTTCGGTTGGTCGGGAACAAATATCCACCAACTCCGATTGGTCGGAAAATTAATCTCCTCCAACAACTCCGGTTGGTCGGGAACAAAAAAAAATATATCCACCAACTCCGATTGGTCGGTAAATCAATTGCAATCAACTCCGATTGGTTAAACTAAATAGGATCATGGGATGTAAGTCGTTTCATGTCTTAGAATCAAAAAGTGATAAGTCACTATAATCAAAAAATAAAACATAATTTCTTTATTTGTGGCATATCAAATTACCCCGCATCTCCACCACAAAGTTGGTCGAGAAACAAAATATCACCAACTCCGGTTGGTCGTCAAATAATTATCACCAACTCAGGATGGTCAACGATAAATTTTCACCAACTCCAGTTGGTCGGCAATTTAAAATAACACAGGACATTTTTATCTTTTTATAGATATACATACACATTCATCGGTGAATAAAAGAGATGTTTTATAAAGTAATGACAATCAAGATTGCAGGGAAAACTAAAAGTTTCTTCATTAAAACCAGAACAAATTACATAGAGTACAAATTACATAAGATATCAATTGAGCAAACCCTACTCTATTGGCTTTTTCCCTTCTGCCTTTGAAACATGTTCTACTCCAGCAGGAGGATCGTCTAAGGCATAAGGAGAGTTTATGAAGTTTATATCTTGAAGCATTCGAACATTTATCACTAAAGGCCGATCAAGCAAATGCTCTGGGCGAGAGATGTCAAAATTTGAATGGAGGTTGTAATCGCCGAGATACTTTGATATCAAACACTGAGGAATTGCCCGAGCAGGAATCCAACTCATATTGAGCTTAAAAGGAGGCACTGGTAATTCAAGCAACCCAGGGTCATAATAATCCCATAGGTTATGACCCTTCTCCAATTTCAGCACACCCACTGCATTCAACCATCCTTACTTGTACCCCTCGTTATTGGACTGCTGAATCCGATCATCAATATGGTAGAGGGCTTCATTGTAACCAGCCATCCAAAACACTCTAGGCTGTTTATGGAATTGGTAAGTTAGCCTCTCCAACTGCTCGTGAAGATTCCTCACCAGATTTTCTTTATTTTCCAAGGCTGAGCTTTGTGAAGAAAGTTACTCGTTGAGGTTCAGAATCTTCTTGGACATCTCTGCTAAGGCCTGATTCTTCACCATCAATTGGAATGCCTGATTCTCCAATGCTGATTGAGTTCTTTATTCTTCAATTCAAATCTGATCATCTCTTGCTCGTCTTCGAGAAGAAGATCTTGCTCGTCCCCGAGTAGACGAGGAGGGTCCATCCCTTTTTAAGTCTCCAACTCATCTCGCAAGTTAGCATTCTCTACCTCCAAGAAAGAGAAACCTTCGTCATTGATAGGGACCAAGGCTCCCGAAGAAGATGCTGTAGATTGTAGTTGGGATATCTCTTCTTGCAAAACATTATTTTCCTGCTCCAACAGTTTAGCTATTTGCCTATGCTCCTCAATCTCAAGTTTCAGAGTGCTCTCTTTCTTCTCATAAGCATCGATAAACTTATCATGTCCTTTGTCAGCATTTAGTTGTTGATATTTTTTCTCATACCCCTGATGCAAAAGGGTGCAAGACTCCTTATATTTTTATTGAAGTTCCTCGATGGTAACCTGGAGATCTTCAATCATCTCATAATATACCAAATTATTGGCAACTGCACGGTCGAGCAAGCACTTCAGATATTGGTAGGCTTCGACTGCTTGTTCAGAAGTGTCTGGACCAAGTATGTCGATGATTTGAGCTTCATTCAGATCTGCATGACCATCTTTGAAGTAGTCATTGTATTTTTTCAACAATTCTGTATCATGAGCTGATAATAGCTCCATCCTAGCCATAAACTAGCAAAGAGAAGCCATAAACAGGATCAATAATGATAAAGACAGAGCAAGAAGAAGAAAGTGGATCAATAATAAGGGCGGAGGAAGAAGAAGAGAGTTAATATGAACAACCAAAACTTTAAATTTTATTACATCACAAAAAGAAGTACATAGCCCAAAATTACATTTAACAAAAAAGCAAAGAGAAAGGTCTGAAGAACTCTACACCTTCTCTTTGCTTCCTAAGACTTCCTCGGGAGGCTTGGACGAAGAGGTAGGTTGCTCGGAGGGCAGAGAAAGCTGCTCAGTAGACATGTTGGCTGGCTAGGGCTGCTCGGAGCAAAGCTCAACAGTAGAGGCCTGATCCCGAATTATCATTGAAGATTCTTCTGAGGTAGCTTCGTCCTCTTCTTCTTCTCCAGGGGAGGGAAGAGGACTATGAATATGATGCTGAAACAGTTCAGAATTCTCAAAGACCTTCAGCTCTTGCAGAGCTGCAACCCATCCATCCCTGAAGTATTTAAGGCTAGCAAATTCCATCTGAGAGGGCATGGCAACTAGGCCTTTGTTCCAACCTTTGTCCCAGCCAGCGCTAAAGGAATTTTTAACCGCAATTTTTCTCTTTGTCTTTTCCGAGGAAATCCTCTCAGTAAGAAGTTCCTCGACAACTTTCATTTTCCCTTCTATCTCCTGCTTCTGACGATCAACGTCGTAAAGTCTAACAACTTCCTCTTCAGTCTTCTTAAGCTTGTTCTCAAGCTCTCCAGCATACTTAAGCTTTTCCTCATACTCATTATTTTTCTTCTGAAATTCTATCAATTTTTTCTCCAATTTCTTGGAGGCATCTACAGCTCTATCTCTCTCTTGCTCAACAAATTTAATTTGCTTCTCCCAAGCGACTTTATTCTCCTCGTACTTCTGATGATAATCTCTTAAAGACTGGGTTAATCCAGTAAAATCCTTTTCTAATCCATCCGAGGAACTGGAAGCTCGGATGGCTTCATCTCTCTTCACGTTGCTGTTGAAACAAGTCACCAACTGAAAAGAGAAATAATTCTAAGTCAATGTATGAACATAGTATTAAAGATAGAAGGTTCGAATCAATAATACTTATATAGGCAATGTGTTGAGCATCCAAAGCAGTAACTCTCTCATGAGTAAGAGTGTTTTCAATGTCTTGGACCTCTGGGCTAGTCCAAGATTATAACAAGCCCACAGCGGAGCTCGGAGTAATGAAGGATGGAACACTACCTTTAACATTTGAAGGTTGAATAATAGTTTCAGTACGTTTCTCTGACAAACCCTTTTTTTAATCTCCTCAATGGATCCAGAGCATCTTCAACCAGTGATGTTGTTTTTGTTGGAGAGATGACAACAACATCACTTGCAGGCAGGACAGTGACAGTCTTGCTCGTACCCACAAGGGGCTTTTCAGCAATCTTGCTCGGACCCACTGGGGGCTTATCACTAAATTTCCTAGCAATATCAGAAGGAGGTATCTCTACAGTTTTCGCCCCCTCTTCTGGGATATCTTTCTTTCTTTTCTTTGCCTCCACAGTAGGAAAGGCAGACCTGTCAAAATAAGCAGGAGCTTTTCTCCTCTTCATTATATCACCAATTGGAATATTTGACTCTGAAGAAGAACCCTCCACACTAGTATCAGCAGCTGGTATTAGGTCAAGATCGACTACCACTGGACGAGTAATGAAAGACGAGCTCGAAGTTTTATACTGCAGCAAATAAGATGCCGACCTAATATGCTCCCCAACTACAGATTGATGCAAACTCCAGATAAGTTTTAAACTTTTTATATTAACATCAATCTCTTTTGGAGGCTTCCTTTTACTGTCAACTGTAATAAATAAAATTGAATGTCAGTGAAACATTTTATCAAACACAAAAAGAACATAATTTCAGAAATAAAGTAAAAATAAAAACAACCTATCCCATTGCCATAAGGAGGACACTTGGGACCTTGGTACACATCGTTTTGATCAAGATGAGGATGTTGCCAATTTTTCATCACTACTCCGTGATCAAAATAGTCCTTGTTGGTATCAGGGAGATTGATGACTAAAGCTCTATTTAAAAATCTAGTTTTTAAATAAAAAGTGCTATCACTAGTAACCCATTTATAACAATACATGATTTCTGGGATTCCTAAGCGAGTCCCATGGATTTGGTTCAATCTATATATGCCATTAACTACCCTCCGTGTATTTGGAGCTATTTTTGCAGGTACAATATCGAAATATTGGCAAACCTCCAAACCCAATGGATTAGGCGGGAAAGAAAAGCCACATTCGGCTACAAAAATACTGGGGAACCAGTGTCCCTTAGCTAAAGAAAACAAATCAGAAGGACCAGAGAGTTCTTCCAAAATAACCCATGGAGGGATTGAAAACTCGGTTCGAAACTGGTCTAGTGATTCAATAGGGTAAACCATGACGAATAAAGAAATTAAAGAAGAAGGAAGAAAATCTTACAGAAGAAACAGAGATGAGTTGTCAACAAATGATGGAAGAAACGAAGGCACAAGACAGAGAGAAGGTGAAGAGTCCAAAGATACAAAATTGAAAAGTAAAGGACGATAGAGTTTTCTGTAGCGCTTATATACTTTTCCTCGGGAATGAAGACAAGTAATGATTATAGAGAAAGACGTTTGCGCTACCGGCGACTAGAAAGAGAAAAAGGGGCTCGAAAACCAAAGTAGGTGGAAAAATTCAAAATATTCATGAAGTCTGATTCTATGAACTCAAAGAAGAATTATAATTATTAATCACCCGCTAGGATCGATCGATTAAAATTTATGCAAATCTTAGAAAATAAATTTAGAGTTTAAATTCAAGTTATAATACCCCACTTAAGAAACCCCTATCTCTAGTTCGAATCTAAAATGGGTATTATAATTATAATTTCGATTTTCTCTCGAAAATCATTTACCCTCTCTCGAGGCGTAAATTTAAGGGTGATGGATCAAAATTAACATTCAAAGGGATTTTTCAATTAATTAAACTAATTAAAATAAAATAACTAAAATTTGTGGTGTAATCCCATTCCTTGATTGTTCTCATAATTATTTACCTCACTTTATCTCTTATTTTAGTGTTAGACTTTATTTTTCATTTTAGTCACTTTCTAGTTAGTTGTTTATATCTCACAATAATTTAGTTTAGTTTAAATCATCACATCACCCTATTGTTTTAATATTGAAAATGCTAAAAAAATTAGAAAAGTGAAAAAGCACAAAAAGAAAATAAAAAATAAATTACAATTGAATTTGTCTCTAGCATACTCCCTAAGAAGTGGATTGATAACCTTACTTACCTCTATACTTTAGTTTAATATTATTTTGTAGGTAATTCAAGGTTTTTGATTAGAAGGAGCTTGGACAACAACGACAAATATATGCAAAAGTTCTTTCTATCAAATGGCGTCGTTGCCGGGGAGATGAAAAGTTAACGTTATCAAATGGCGTCATTGCCATTCTTGGGATTGTGAAGCTCGGAGCGGATTTCAACTTGTAGTTCATTTGTTTTTTTGCACTTTATTATTTTTTGTACCATTTTTATATTTTTAGAAGGCTTGTATTTAGGATTATTTTATTCTTGGCTTGTATTGCGGTGCATAGGGACACCATTTATTTTTCATTTAAATTTGTAATAAATCTAAGCCAAGCGTGATAGGGAAACCGGACAAGGTAGAGAGAGGGCGTCCAATGGCGAGGTTTTAGAAGCCTCTCTACCTTGGGTAGGTAGGACTCCCGAGGACGACTGAGATAGGTGTGATCTCCCCCCGGTCGACTCAAATTTTTTTGGCACCCCACGGCTTAAAAATTGTGGGAGTTACATTTCTAAACACCCGCGCCTCTCCTGTTAGCGAGTTAATTCTTTTGTGTGCTCTTATTCTCGCATTTATTTTTTGAATAGTGTGATGAATTAAATTACTAAGACCTACACCCGGTCACTGACGAGAAGGGATTTCATCACCCGACTCACTCGCTTACCTTTGTGTGTTACCCTAGCCATCACTAAATTTAAAATCAATCAACTAGGTAGCCCACTAAGAGAATAAATTTTGTAAAGGTGATCACTCATATAAATTCTGTGCTTTTTTATCGTTCGCGGACTTAATTAAAATTTGACTACCCTTTCACTAAATTTAAAGATAAAAATTGGCTATGTGCTAGTTAGGAAATTTTCTTGACTTGTGTGTGTGTTCAATTCATTTTTCGGTAGTCGGATTTTAGTGAGTTCGTCCATTCAAAGAGTCCATATTTTTCCCCACCTTTTCTTCCAAAAAATACAAAAATATTTTCTTCCTTTATTGTTCACAAAACCCCAAAAATATTTTCTTCCCTCATTTTTTTAGAAAAATCCAAAAATATTTTCTTTCCTGTTGAAAAAAAAACCCAAAAATATCTTTTCCCCACCTTTTCTTCCAAAAAATCCAAAAATATTTTCTTTCATTTTTGTAAAAAAATCAAAAATCCAAAAATATCTTCTTTCTTTCGTTTTAGAAAATTCCAAAATATATCTTCTTTCTTTCGTTTTAGAAAATTCCAAAAATATTTTCTTTCTTTCCTTTTTAGAAAAATCCAAAAATATTTTATTTCATTTTCAACAAATTTAAAAAATTCAAAAAAAATATCTTTTCCTCATGGCCGAAGAACGTCCTTTACGGGACTACTTTGGTAATTTTCCATTGTCACGGGACACGTGTGCGAGTGATCGCGAGCCGTCTCTTTATGATATCCTTAGTGGTTTCACCTCTCTCACGAGTACCGTTGGTACTCTTGACCTATCTATGCACTCACCTCCTATTCCATCACCCTCAGTGTCAAGTGTCGACGTGTCTCGTCATTTGTTGTGCACCCACTGTTATTATGCCGATCACATGTCCCATGAGTGTCTGTACATTACATATCCATTCGAACCCACCACGGACCATGTGTATCCATATGACACTCTTGCAGAACCCACCTCGGCTTACTACCCCGCTATACCTAATCCCGAGTTGTATGAGCACCCGAGCTATTCGTGGAGGCCTGATCACCCTTCCACGCAATACGAATCACAACCCGATGTTGTGGATCCTCACACGTTCCAACAGTTGTCATGAAAACCTTGTGCACCCAATCACGATCAGTCCCCTCACTACGCACCCACTGAATTTCAACCATTTGTCCATCACGAAATTGGTCCTTTCGTGTATGATGTACTTGGCCCCATCCCACACACTTCCTTTGAGTATTCTCCATACACTCATGATAGTAGTGTGTTGTGTCCACATCAACCACCACCACCACCCATCATTACACCAACACCTTCATCCACATCCTCTCTCGAAACCCTCTTGCAAAAGTTCATACTTGAGCACGAGCAACCAATTAAAACTCAAGCTCTCCCAAGGCTTGAACAAAGGATAAATGAATTGGAGTGTGCGCGAGAGCTGGATATTCCCATGGTCCCACCCATCATTTCCACCGAGTGTGACGATGATGTGTCCTCTTGTGACACGGATTCTGAGTGTGACCAATCCTACCACCCCGAGAATCTCGAAGTTGAGACCATTCCATGGTCCGGGTCCCAAGTCGACAATTGTGTTGACTTACCTTTCATTAGTGAGCCTGATCCAATGTCACCATATCCACCTGAACCCCACTTTGAGGTTCATATTCCCACTCACTTTCCCATCGAATCCAAAATAATACCCGAGTCTACACCTATCGAGCTTCACCCTTGTGTTCCCGAGGAACCAATTTATCCTAGGTTAGCTCCGGCTACGAGTGCTCACCATTTTTTCGAGATAGAATCCGTGATAGTTCCTAACTATCCGGATATGGATGATGTTCCACCAGGCATCTCTCCCTTTGAGCCTGATATTTCTAGTGATTCCTCTATCTCTGAGATTGGTGCCTCGTCTTACCCACCCACCATATTCCCCGATACTACTCTTATGGAGAAGTTGACAACTCCATCTTTAGAAACCACACTCCCTTATGAGTATTGCTTTACTCCTCCCGATGAGTGTGTGTATCCCACGCTTGAGTTGGATCATCTTCCTCCACCATTTATCCCACCCAACCCACCCATTATCCCTTTCACCCCACCACCTGGTTTGGATCTTGATTTTCACATTTCAAGTTTCCATCTACATTTTTAGATCCTCACCTAAAACCATCCTCCACCATCTATGAGAGTATTTGTGGTGATACTCTCCACTTCCGTGACACCGAACTTGCTACTCTATGTCCGCCACTCTGTTGTGGTGTTTATTTTTTTCATCAATAGCTCCCTGGAGTGTCACGGCATGACCATTAATATCGCCCATTTATAGAATGGTCGTGTGATTTTTTTAAGTCCCATTCGATTCCACTTAGCAAACCATTTTGCCTCCCTCACCAACTTGAGCACGATGCTTATAGGGCTCTAGTTGCCCTCACTTTTAAGATCAACAAGGCCCGTGGCCGATACCTCTTCACCCTTACCCTTTCCTTTCTCACTTTTACCCTAATACCCGCCCTCCTTTGGTCCACCAATGCTTTTCATCGTGTGATGCACTTTTCCATACAGGTGCATTGACCCGTTTTAGCCATTATCCAACAAGACTGGCGCTTCAGTCTTGTTTGGGGCTGATTCTCATCACCCAATTTTTTTGCCACCTCGCGCCATCATAGATCTTATCTTTAGGGTGATAATGGTTCGGTCTCGCTGAAGACATTAAGCTTAGCGCTACTGGGAGGCAGCCCGCATTTCTTGTACTAGTCTCATCCTGCTCGGGGTGCTATTTCACATCACCCTATGCTTTGCTCTCAATTTTAAAAATCATTTTACTTAAACATCGAGGACGATGTTCCTTTTTGTTTGGGGGTGGGGAATTTTATCAAAATCATACCTCTTTTGAAAAATTTTGAGTTTTAAACCTGATTTTGTGCAGTTTCTTTCATCTCACTCAATGATGTGAATTTTCAATCGCCCATCTTTCAAAGTCTAAGAATCAAGCTAGAGAATATTTTTTTTAAATAACTTATGTAATACGTAACAAGGCATGTTGCACTATGAATTTCTAGACTCAACAAAATTTGCGCACTTATCACGTCACTACGGTTTAGAGTTGAGGAGTACTACAATTCTAAGGAGAACCTTAAGGATCACTAGTAGAGACTTTAGCTTGTGAGATTCCTGCCTTTCAACCTTTCAGAGCATTTTACACAATCTCCGAGTCACAAGTTGATTCAACTTCGTTTGTGCCCGCACTTAAATTGTTGCATGATCTTACTATTCTTTAATTTTTGGCTTGATCACTGAGAACGACATCTCTTTCGAGTTGTAAGAAATGCGTGTCTTGAAATTTGTCCCGATTACTAGATTTTCATCCATACATCTTCCACTTTTCTATATATCCCATTACATTCCTATATTCTTCCATATTCCCATTTATCCCCCTCATCATCCATACACATTCCCCACCACATTCACACATCATCCATCATATTGAGAAAAAGAGTGTGATTTAAAATGTAAATGTCTTCATTGTTAGTTTGAAAAGAGAGAGAAAAAATAAAAAATAAAAAAAATAAAAAATAAAAAATAAATAGAAAAATATAGCAAAAAGAGAAAAAGAAATAAAAAAGAGAAAAATAAAGAGAGAAAAGAAAAGAAAGAGAGTTTGTAGTTAGTAGTTAGTTGTTAGTTGTTAGTTGTAAAATAAAGACATTTTGAGCCTAAAGTGTATACACTCTTCTATCGCATATCCATCCATTTCCCATCGCATTACACATCCATCACTCATTACTCATCCATACATCACCATTATACCTCATATCATCATATCCTTTCCATCTCATTTTCCCCTCACTCATTATCATCCATATTTTCTCTAGGTGTTCGGGCAAATGAAAGTCAACGTGGTGAATAACTCAACGTTCTCACAATAGTGATTAGAATTCTTTCATGAGATCATTTTTTTTCTAATTGTTATTTCTTTCTTATATGTGTGTGAGACGTTTGAACTTGCTTACATTTACTCACCTCCTCACACACAAGAGCGATACACTAACCCTATTCTCGAGAGTTCATTTGAGAGAGATATATCCAGTGAGATTTTGAAGTTGAAGCGTTGATTCCGAAAAGGCAATCTAGGAATTACTCTACCCGTTTTGACTGATTCACACTACACACGTTGAGTTCTAGGAAGGATGTGCCTTGAGTATTTACTTAGCTAAATATTTTTACACATTCTAGCTTGAATTTCTGAAAATATTTCTCATGTGATGGATTGTGCGACTATTCTATGTCTAATAAGAGACTGACTGCCTTTTTGCAAATAAAGAATTTTGTGGGTATATTCCCTGCAAACCCTCACGAGACACAACTCGTCCTATAGGGCAACCTATAGGTTTAAAGTCTTATTGCACATGCTAAGTGCAATCGCAAGTGCCCGCGAAAGTGGTACACTTTTGGTTACTTATCTTTCTCTTTCTCTCTATCTTATAGCTCGAGGACTAGCAACGCTCTCTTTGGGGGTTGTGTGATAAGCACCCAAAACTGTACATTTTATACCCCGAATAGACGTACTTTAGTTGCTAATTCTCGACAATTTGGGTCTTATGCACTTAATTGTTCAATATGCAGACTTAATTGCAGTTGTGGTGTCAAAAGCTATATTTTCAGGCAATTTGCAGTTAAAATGGAGCTAAATACCCAATCCCCTATCCCTAACCTAGCCCATCCTAGACTTAGCCTTCCCCGACCCGTGTGTGTGTTGAATTTGTCCCTTTTTATTATTTTTTAGATTTTTAATTTGAGTCATTTTTATTTTTAGGATTTATTTTTGTTTTATTTAGAATTTCTAGGATTTATTTTCTATTTATTTTTCTATTTCTTTTTATTTAGTATTTTGATTTTTATTCTATTAGTTTTTAGTTTTAGTTTTATTTTATTAGGATTAGAATTTTTAGGATTTCATGTATTTTTAGTTTTATTAGATTTTGCATTTTGTTTTTAGGATTTTAATTTTAAGTTTTATTCTATTTTATTTTTATTTTTATTTTTAATTTTATTTCTTTTTAGTTTCAATTTTTATTTGAGTCTTTGTTTTATTTTAGGATAGGATTTTTTTTTTTAGGTTTTTATTTTATTTTATAATTTTATTTTTATTAGTTAGTTTTAGTTTTATTTTTAAGGGTTCAAACTAACACACACAAATCCTATACACTAACCTACACCTAACTAAACCCTCACCCTCACCTAAACTTCCTATACACCCCACCACACCTTATCCCTCCTATTCATCTTCTTCCTCAACACACCCATACTCTCTCTTCTCAAACCTCCATAGCCACAAATACAAAACCTTTAACCCAACTCCCTATCCGTTGAAACCCGTCGGCGCCTGCTACCACCTCTCTTCTCTCTGACTCGAATCGCCAGACCACCAGCAACCCACCTAACTCAGCCCTCCCTCGTCGGCGTCCTGAACCAGCCGCCATGGCCACGGCCAAGACTAAACCTGGCGACGCCCTAAGCTCTGGCGACCCATCAACACCCCTCAAACCGACCCTTACTCGTTGGACCACTACCCACCTGCCTCACCCCCTCCCTCCGGTCCGTGAACCCCCAGGCGCCCAGCGCGGGTGCCCACAACCCGAGCTGCTACCCCCGCAACGCACTCCCCACTCTCTTCGCCTGCTATCGCCCCACCGACTTCTCTCCGGCGTTCCCTCACCCCCTCCGATGCTGGCGGACAGACCCACCTCCAACCCGCCGCGATCCCAGATCCGGCTAGAATCCGGACCCCTTCACAATCCGACTCCACCCAGACCCCTCCTCGACCCGACCTACCCCCACGTTTCAATCTCTAACCAATCTCCATTAACCTGTACCAAACCCATTTCCCATATCACCCATTACCCATTTCAAAAATGCAAGCCACGATTTCATCTCAGCAAACCAATACAAAATAACCTGAGACTAAACCACTTAAACCCCATGTGCCTAATTAAACATTTTACCCCTTATACCAATTTTACCACCCAACCACCTACTTTAAGCCACTTCCAAAAATAACCCCTAACCAAATCAGATTATATCCTCACACCTCACCTTTCCACATGACCTCACCATAACCACATGCTCCCATCTAATTCCTAAATTACCCCCGCCTATATTCCAAAACCTCTCCCCATTTTATCCTACACCATGAACCTTCCAAAAATACCCCTTACCTCCATGTTTGCCATGCTTCTACTATAAAGGAGACTTATCATCAAATAGAGAGAGAAAATTCTAGAGAAAAGTAGAGAGTTAGGTTAGAATAAATTAGGTAGAAATATTTGTAAATAGTTTTATTTTATTCTTTTTATCTTTGTTAGATATTTGTGAGATTAAATATTGTAAGAGAGTTAATTGAGTGAGTATTTAATTTCAAATCATTTGGATGCTCAATTGGAGGGATTGTATGCTTCAATTTGAAAGAGTAGAGTTCAACTTTCTCAAAGAGATTTGGTTTGCTTGTTCTATTCTCTTCTCCTTTATTTTAGTAGCCTTGATTATTAATTTTTCATATTTCATATCATGTTATGCTAAATCCCCTTTCAAGGGGTGGGGTCAAACCCTTATTTGATGTTATTTTATTTTAATTAGTTTAATTACTTGAAAAATCCCTTTGAATGTTAATTTTGATCCCTCACCCTTAAATTTACACCTCGAGAGAGGGTAAATTATTTTCGAGAGAAAATAGAAATTCTAATTACAATACAAATTTTAGATTCGAACTAGAGATATGGGTTTCTTAAGTGACGTATTATAACTTGAATTTCAACTCTAAATTTATTTTCTAAGATTTGCATAAATTTTAATTGATCGATCCTAGCGGGTGATTAATTAAAAGGAGTGTAGATCTATTTTTCTAGAGTTGTGGGGTGTTAAACTTAATATTCTAAAATTTTATTATTAAAATTACATTTGCAATGAGAGTTGATTTGTAGTTTTGATATTAATTTGGGAGAATTCAAATAATTAAATTAATTAATTAGAACAACTAAAATTTGTAGTGTAATCCCATTCCTTGATTGTTCTCACAATTATTTATCTCACTTTATCTCTTATTTTAGTGTTAGACTTTATTTTTCATTTTAGTCACTTTCTAGTTAGATGTTTATATCTCACATTTAATTTAGTTTAGTTTAAATCATCACCTCACCCTATTGTTTTAATATTGAAAAAGCTAAAAAAATTAGAAAAGTGAAAAAGCACAAAAAGAAAATAAAAAATGAATTACAATTGAATTTGTCTCTAGCTTACTCCCTAGGAAGTGGATTGATACCCTTACTTACCTCTACACTTTAGTTTAATATTATTTTGTAGGTAAATCAAGTTTTTTGACTAACTTGGCTTTCAACAATGACATACGCAAAAGTCACGTTATCAGGAGCTTTAATTATTTCTCGAAAGGAAGGTAGGAGGTTAAGGCTAAGTATCAGGTATAGGGGTTTGGGTTAAGGAAGGTAAATATTCCTCAGTAATAGTAACATAGGCAAAAATCAAGTATTATGATCGCAAGTAGTAAGAACTTTTATAGCATCAGTGTTCGATTTTTTCCTTAGATTTTTAAAAGTAATACCTAACGGATGGAGATCAGATACTTTTAACATATTTTAAAGACTTATTATGAGAAGGTATATACATATATATAATCATAAATGTGATTAGTTAGTCATACATGTGCTATTATAATGATTTCGTCGCTTATTTTTATATTATAGGTAATGTAAAACGTCGATGGAGATAACTTACCAAATGATGATGAGACACCTCCTGGATTCTCATCTTCTTCACCGCAACATCGATTCTCATCACCACTGGGTGAACAATTCTCTTCTCAATCAATGGTTCACTCTACCACTCCATTCACATGTAGGAAACAAATTTCTGTTAATCCAACACCACCACTCCCCTCTACCGATATCTCCAAAGAAAATGAGAAGAAACCTATAAGGTTGTCCTTTCTCGGGAATAATCCTACTGGAACTAAAATGACCTCTAGATTCTTACGTTCCAGTGTTTTTTTTCTTGGAAAAATGAATGTGGGAGTAAAGGTAGAAAATAACTGGAATACAGTTGATCAGGCCATCAACGATGATATTTTTGAACAACTTTATAAGAGTTTTTCATTCCCCGAAAATTCGAAGCAGAAAGTTCTTTCCTAGGTTGCTAAACAAATGAGAACATATTGGAGGAACCTTAGATAAAGACATTTACCAAAGGGGTAATCAAGCTCTGAAATTTTGTCAATGAATGACAGAGTCCCTCCGAATGTTGAAATGTCAATCGATCAGTGGAATAACTTTTTAAAAAATAAGGTATAGAAAAAATTGGTTCATGGGCAGAAAATAACAAGAGAGAGAAGAAAGTTGTTGTCCACAGGATGGGGTCCAAATCATATGAATATTTGAGGAGTGAATGGTCAGAAAGGACAACGGACAGTTCGGATGCCAGTAAAAAACCTAATCGAGGCAACTTATATGTGCATGCCCGACAGGGCACCAAATGTATTTCCGACTCTGATGAGTATGACCATCTATTTATTTATATATGTACATGTTATATAAAATAATGTTAAAATCATAAGACTAAATATAATTTAACACAACAAGAATCGATCGAAGCCATTAGAAATCAGTCTACTTTGACACGTTCATCTTAAAGACTCTGAATAGCTATTTTGATAATTTATGAAGGATAGTAAGCTACCAAACAAATGACATGAAACAGTACAAGGCTCATGACTGGCACATCATCATTCAATTCATCCTTTTTTGTTTAAGCATTGCTTCTCCAAGCATAAATATATCCATCACGCAATTATGCAACTAAGTTTGAACTTTACCCTACTTTGTGCAAAAGTGATAAACATAAATAACATTAAAACTATGAAATCGACTTTAGCTGAGGCAATTTGTTTATTAAGGAAATATTTTACTTCGTCATTCTTTAATATTAGCATCCATTTGTTTGTGCATTTATGCAATGAGGCTTTGTTTTTTTGTCCCATTAGGTATCAAGCATTTGATGAAAACCTTCAAACATTACTTTAAGAATACAATGCAAATTGAAGGGTTAATTGTTGAAGAATACATAACTATCAACCCCTATCGTTGACTACATAGGATATGAGCTACTTGACCAATGGGTGTCATCTATCTTTATTAACATTCCAAAAGACTCTACGTCATCAAGGACTAAACATAGACACCTTAAACTAACAACCACTGTGTCACAACTATTGGCTTGCAAGGGCACCTGTAAATTACTAAAATCTAATCATAAGCGCAAAAGCGATTAACAATTATCAATTCGATCGTGTCCCACCTCACACTAACTTACTTTTCGTACTGACCTCTTTGACTTTACCGTCGAGGACATGAACTAAACCATCACCAAAATTAGAATGATTGACCCAAACCAACACTAATGTCAAAAGATCCACTACCGAACTCACCACATCACTCTGGAAAAGAACCTTGAAACTAGATCCCTGATGCCATTTATAACGCCTCAACTTGGATTTATGGCTTACCTGTAGTCAACCCAGTCTCATTCGAGCATTAGGTGCGAAGTACAGTGAAACACCCTATATAATGTTGTTATTATAGTTTTATTTTAATCAACATTTCACTTGTTTAGCATGCGATTCCAACTTCAAGTTCAAACTACGTGAAAGACCCGTGGGAAGTATCCTCGGAGTCCAAGCAAATAGAGATACTGACATAAAATTAAATAGAATACTTACCTGTAAAACTCTCTCTAAATACGAATCCGACACCCGACCTATCGTAACAAAGATGAGGGTATGAGCCAATGTCCTGTTGGAATATACAAAATGCAGTATAGAAACGGTGAGCGCCATATTTCTTTACACATTTGGGGAATTATGTAACACTTCTAGATTTTCTTAGTAATAAAATCACAGATTTAGCAATGGTTTTGAACACTTGTAACTTTTGTAAGTGTCCAAAACCGTTATAAATTTTTTAAGTATTAAAACACTTACCAATATAATAAAATATTAGTTTTCAAATAGCCATTATGGTTTAGTGTGGCTTTTGCACAGTAATGTAATACAATATACACTATCTGTATGATTATATATGTTGTTTTCGGCCGAACCACGTAAATTTAATTATATTTCTCTTTTTTGCATATGTTTATTATTTACTCTAGTTTATATTTCATTAGTTTAAAATCTTATCTATTATTTTCTTATAATTGCTACATTTAAACAAAATTGAATTCATACATAAGAGAAGAAAATTCAATCTGGGGTTTGCATCTCTAATATGCTAATTCGCCAAGGGCAATAATTTTGTAAATACATTTTTCAGTGTATTATTTTTGTAAATATGGAGCAATATTGCTATATTTTGACGAAAAACTCTATTTTGTGATTCACTAGTAATCCTATCAAACAAGACCACAAATATAATAATTTGGGATAGAATATTCTAACATTATTATATTTATAATCAATAGAGGTTGTTGTCACAATACAATTATAATTATCATGTATCATTCGAACCAAGCCTTTAATATGTGCAAACTTTAGTATTGTCAATATTGTTATTATGTTCTTGGTGAAATAAATTTCATCGCGTTATAATAAATATCTCCTAAGTAGACGGTGTCATTTTCATCTACATCATTATGTATCACAATCATAAACTATGACAATAAAAGAAAATGTCACGGCCTAGAATTGTGAAGACTACAAAGGGACCTTTTTTTTGTCAACGCATAACCCGTAATCGTGACAAACATATATTTGAACAGATGTCTTTAAAAAAGTATTTTGGTTCGTGGCCATGATGAAGCCTATTTGTCATGGTATTGGATCATGAATATTAAATAAGAAAACACGGTTCTTGATTTTGCTTCGAAGTATTTTTTTTAACGTATGGCATAAAAATAAGGTTTGGCCGCCACCGTTCTTCTTCACAAAATCAATAAACGTAGTAACCCCAATAATGTATTTTGTACTTCCTTCTTCACATTCTGTTATCCACTCTTTAATAACTCCCGATGACATTCCGTATGTTGAGATACATTAGTAGACGATTAATATATCTTTATTACACCTCTAATAGAATAGTATTAGAGGTTAATGACATCTAATAAATACTCCATTCCTCCATTAATTTCTAGGGGTTAGTTTGTCAATATATAAAAGTTTCAAAAATGCAGCACCAATTGTAGTTAAAGCTTATCAAACCATTGAAACCTCAAAAATCAGCACTCTTCAAATTCTTTAATCGTCCATCTTCTCTAGCCATGCATACATTTTATTTAAACATGTAATTTTTTTTTTGCAAACTCTATATATGGAATATTTGAAGAACACTTATATGCATTCATGTCGAGGTAAACCTATACCTCATCCTACTATGTTAGAATTCTTTTTTAACTACTGTCATAATTTTTTTCGATTTATGCAATACTAAATGTATGAATGCATTCATATAGTGATTTTGTTTGGACTTTTACAGCACTTTGAATCATCTTTGAGAACATACTTGACATCAATGGAAAAATATTTCTCCAAGTGTTAGAGATAAGGGAAGTTGAGAACGAAACGGCAGACGAAAACATGGGAGAGCAGAGTGAGGAGAAACTGGAAAAAGTAGTAAAGAGTAAAATAAAGTGCTTAAAGAAAAAGAAAAAGAATGGGGATGATGATGATGTTAATAGAGTTATAGTAATCATCGTTAATATAATATGTAAGATTGAAATTTGACTATGGAGGAGATACCAAAATCTTTATGGGGATCTGGCACCCAGTTGTGTAGATCAATTTATTTTTTAGAAGAGATGACCATACAAGTGAATAAGCATATATTACTATGGATGTGTATAAATTTTAGTACAATTAGTCATATGAATTACTGTTGTGTCTACTGTTTAATAAATACAAAAGTACAGAATTACGAATTATAATCTAATTATAGAAATAAAACGAAATTATAGAAAATAAAAACTTACTTAAATTTGCAGAAACAATAATAGAAATAGAAAGATAATCCGAGCCCGGTGAATTTCACAGTGTCCTTAAGACAATTTATTCCGTCCAATGTGCTCCGAGGTTGATGAATATTATCTCCCAAGATAGAACGAATTTTCCAATTAATTATGTAGCACAACAATAGTTAATTCCGACGAACTCAAATTCTGTGGCTTTTACTCAACAACAATGCAACAGATGTTATGCAGAAAAAAGAATTTTCTAGAACAGATACGACAGCACTTTTGGTATGGAAGGAATTGGAGGAGGTAAATTTTCATTGTTTAAAAATGGAGGGAGGCATCTGTATTTATAGCAAAGTAACAATAACTGACAAAAACAGTTAAACGAAATTAACTGTTGACTGTTGGCAATAACTTTCAACAGTTTATTAATTAATTAATTAATTTCGTAAGCCCGAGCTCGAACCGAACCGAGCCGAGCCGGCCGGACGGACTCGTGCACGCGCGCATGTGGACCTTTTACCGAAATTCATCCCGTGCATAGCTTAGGTCATCTCCCCTTCATAGAGTTGGGATACCCCAAGGCATCCAAGCGTTAGTCCATCATTTGGGTTTTATTAACTAATCATTTGTCCACTACTCTTCCAATGTGGGACAAGAGTTAAAACATACCCAATACATTAACTTTCATTGCTTTGTGAGTCACTTTGGGGACATATTTATCATTCATAACTTAATGAAATTGGACATGTGAATATGCTACGTTAATCTCCTTGCGAAGGAGAATGCGTTCGTATATTTTCCCATAATTATCGTAGTGTGGGTCTAACCTAAATTTGAGCTCAAAGTTGCTCAAAATTCTGTCCAGAAAAATTTGGACAGCTTTATAAGTCCAATTTTCCAACAATCCCCCACATGAATGATATATCTCTATAAATAAAAGAGAACAGATGCTAATGCAGATACAGACACATGTTGAGTAAAACTAAAGATTTATTGCATCGGGAGAAGTAGCCTAGTGACCTTGAACTTTCCTTAGTGATATACTATCGGATTTACTTGGTTAATTAGTAGACTTCATGTCCTTGAACTGTCAACCGTTTTTATAAACCTAGACAATAGTATTCACACAACAATTCTTCAACACAGTTGGTTCTCACGTTTGTGTTCATTTTGGCTATGAACACCACTTGGTTCCGTGAGTATTTTAGAGAATATGCCTTCATTATTCTCATAGAAGTGGCCCCTTCATACTCACTTATGTGACTTCCATAAAGAGTATCCTGCAATGCCCCACTTAGACGTACTAAGATATAAATGTCATTGAAATCACAACTTATCCTAATTTCGCGGTAGATGTGAACTGTTTCATCTTTGGAATGGATAGGATTAAATATCCTCCAGTGCTTACTGAATACAACGTAGTTCGATTTGCCCATTGAACCTAGATCTTGGGATCTCCAGTCAGCTAGGTTGGGTTTCCACTATATTGATTCATGTTTATTTATAGGCTTTAGACCCATTCCTCTCGATGATCTTTCAACTTGCTCTCGATTTAAACCTTTTGTTAGTGGATCCGATATATAATCTTTTGACTTTACATAGTCAATTAAGATAATTCCATTTGAGAGAAGTTGTATAACGGTATTGTGTCGACGACAAATATGTCGTGACTTTCCGTTATATATGTGATTTTGTGCCCTTCCAATCGCTGATTGGCTATCGTAATGTATACATATTGCGGGCACAGGTTTAGACCAATTTGGAATATCCTCTAAGAAATTTTGAAGCCATTCAGCTTCTTCTCCAGCTTTGTCTAGTGCAATGAATTCAGATTCCATTGTCGATCTAGCAATTCACGTTTGTTTTGAGGATTTCCAAGATACGACTGCACCTCCGAGGGTAAACACATACCCACTCGTAGACTTAAAATCTTTTGTATCGGATATCCAATTTGCATCGCAATGTCTTTTAAGAATAGCTGGATGTTTTGACTAGTGTAGTCCATAGTTTTGAATATATTTTAAATGACCCAAAACTCTTAATATTTCTTTCCAGTGATCTCTTCCTGGATTACTCGTAAATCGACTTAGCTTACTTATTGAGTATGCTATGTCCGATCGTGTACAGTTCATGATATACATTAAACTTTCGATAATACGAGAATATTCTAGTTGAGATATGCTTTCACCATTATTTCTTGCTAGATGTAAATTTACATCTACAGGTGTCTTGGTAGGGCTAATATCGTACTTCTTGAATTTTTCAAGTACTTTCTCTATGTAATGAGATTGAGATAATATAAGTCCATCCGACGTTCTAGAAATTTTAATTCCTAATATAACATCGGCGATTCCCAAATCTTTCATGTCAAATCTACTACTCAACATTTGTTTTGTAGTTTTGACAATTTCCAAGTTACTACCCATGATAATCATATCATCAACATAGACGCATACAATGACATATCCATTTTGAATGTATTTAAAGTAAACACATTTATCGCATTCATTAATTTTGAAACCATTTGATAACATTGCATTATCAAATTTTTCATGCCATTGTTTGGGTGCTTGTTTTAATCCATAAAGTGATTTAACAAGCTTACATACTTTTACTTCTTGTCCGGGAGCCTTGAACCCTTCAGGTTGCTCCATATAAATTTCCTCGTCTAATTCACCGTTTAAGAATGCAGTTTTTACATCCATTTGATGTATTTCAAGTCCATTAATAGCAGCTATTGCTATTAATATCCGAATGGATGTTATTCTTGTTACCGATGAATATGTGTCGATGTAATCCAACCCTTCCTTTTGCCTATAGCCTTTAGCTACAAGTCTAGCTTTATATTTATCAATTAATCCATCGGCCTTCAACTTCTTTTTAAAGATCGATTTATAACCTAACGGTTTTGAACCTGGTGGAAGATCCACTAGTTCCCATGTATGATTTTGTAATATGGATTCAATTTCACTAATAATTGCTTCTTTCCAATTGGAAGCATCGAGTAAGGATATGGCTTCTTTATACGATTGAGGTTTATTTTCTAGCAAATATGTTAAAAAATCCAGACCGAAAGAAGTCGAGGTTTTTTCTCTTTTACTATATCTTGGTTCATCCTCTATTGGTTCAATAGGTTAATGAGTGCCACTTGTAGTAGCTTGATTTGTCCTTTTAGAAGGACCAAATTCTCGGGTCATATTATACGGGAATTCATTTTCAAAAATTGAAGCGTCCCTCGATTCAATAACCGTATTTACATGAATATTTGAAATCTCAGATTTACAAACTAGAAATCGATATGCACTGCTATTAGTAGCATGACCGATGAATACACAATCCACGGTTTTTGGCCATATTCTTACCTTTTTAGGTTTAGGTACCATCACTTTGGCTAAGCACCCCCACACTCGTAAATATTTATCTGAAGGTCTTCGACCTTTCCATAATTCATAAGGTGTCTTGTGAGTCTTCTTGTGAGGTACTTTATTGAGAATGTAATTTGCAGAAAGTAAGGCTTCCCCCCCATAAATTTTGTAGAGATCCTGAACTTAATAACATTGAGTTCATCATCTCTTTCAAAGTACGATTTTTGCGTTCAGAACACCATTCGATTGAGGAGAATAAGGAGTGGTTGTTTGCTGAATAATCCCATTTTTAGAACAAAATTCCTCATATTCACCTCCTCTATCACTCCTAATATCCTTTATAGTTTTGCTTAATTGATTCTCAACTTCATTCTTATATTGTTTAAATGCATTAATAGCCTCATTTTTACTATGTAACAAATATACATAGCAATAATTTGTGCAATCGTCAATAAAAGTAATAAAATACTTTTTCCCACCTCTAGTTGCCACAAGCGAAAGGATTAATGAATAAAGTATTTTTTGAATAAAGTTCAAGATGGTGGCAACTTTTCAACAATTGCAGCAACTTGGAAATTTTCACTAAGTGACATTCCTTCAGCATGAATGTCGTGGAGGATCACTTGGAGTTCTTGCACTTGCGAGATCACAGATTTAGAATCAACCATTTTGAAGTCCAGAAAACGTCCGACGATAAATTTCTTCATCTCAGCATCTTCAGTTTTGTACTTCTTTTCCAAAGAATTCCATAATTCCTTGGATGTTTTGATCGTGCAATAGACATGATACAATGTCTTGTCCAAGTAGACCAGAATATAATTCCGGCAGAGGTAGCCCGAATGCTTCCAAGCATCAACAACAACAACCTTTTCAGAGTCATCTCCCTCTTGAATAGAGGGCCAATCTTCATATACAAACCTACCCAGTTGGAAGGTAGTGAGATAGAAGTACATTTGTCCTTGCCAACGTTTGAAGTCAGCCCTAATAAACTTTTTCGATTTCTCCCCGTGTGGCATAGATACGGGTGCAGTCACATTTGTGTTGGTGACAGTCACTTTAGTAGGAGTAGTGTTCGTACTTTACGATTCCATTTCTGTTACAAAAATAGAATTTTTATCAAAGATAAAATTCATATATAATGAATTAATCAAAACAGAATAAAAAATTCTGTGCACCAATTTCCTCCAAACATAATTCACAATAAATGAATTCCAAAAGAATTCCAAATAAAATTTAGAATTAAACTATAATATAAACAGAAGTTTATACACAATAAAATCTGTGTCACACTAATTTTTAATAATAAAAGGAATTCCGTACAAAACAGAATTATAATTTTAAGATTAAATTTTTTTACATAAATAGATTTTAACAAGAATACACAAATAAAATTTTATTTTCTAAAACAGAATATAAAAACAGTATAGAAATTAATTTCTGTACCAAAACTGTTTTACTAATTTCTGCAATAAAGCAATAATTTAATTCATTTTTTTCTGTCAAAACAGATTTATTTCCAACAAATAAATTTCTGTAATAAAAATTTTTGTACACTATAAAATAGTAGAATAAATAAATAGTCTTAAGATTGTTATGTCTACTGTTTAATAAATACAAAAGTACAGAATTACGAATAATAATCTAATTACAGAAATAAAACAAAATTACAGAAAATAAAAACTTACTTGAATTTGTAGAAACAATAATAGAAATAGAAAGATAATCTGAGCCCTATGAATTTCACAGTGTCCTTAAGACAATTTATTCCCTCCAATGTGCTCTGAGGTTGATGAATATTGTCTCCCAGGATAGAACGGATTTTTCAATTAATTATGTAGCACAACAATAATTAATTACGACGAACTCAAATTCTGTGGCTTTTACTCAACAACAATGCAACAGATGTTATGCAGAAAAAAGAATTTTCTAGAACTGATATGACAACACCTTTGGTATGGAAGGAATTGGAGGAGGTAAATTTTCATTGTTTAAAAATAGAGGAAGGCATCTGTATTTATAGCAAAGTAACAATAACTGAGAAAAACAGTTAAACGAAATTAACTGTTGACAATAACTACCAACAGTTTATTAATTAATTAATTAATTTCCTAATTAATTAATAATTAAAGCCCAGAAAGTTAAATTAATTCGGCCAAAAAATGTAGGAGATTTTTATATGCCCGAGCCCGAACCGAGTCGGTCGGACACGCGTGGACCTTTAACCGAAAGTCAACCTGTGCATAGCTTATGTTATCTCCCCTTCAAAGAGTTGGGATACCCCAAGGCATTCAAGCCTTAGTCCATCATTTGAGTCTTATTAACTCGTCATTTTCCCACTACTCTTCCAATGTGGGACAAAAGTTAAAACATACCCAATCCATTAACTTTCATTGCTTTGTGAGTCACTTTAGGGACATTTTTATCATTCATAACTTAATGAAATTGGACATGTGAATATACTACGTTAATCTCCTTGCGGAGGAGAATGCGTTCGTATATTTTTCCACAATTATCGTAGTGTGGGTCCCACCTAAATTTGCCCTCAAAGTTGCTCAAAATTCTGTTCAGAAAAATCTGGACAGCTTTATAAGTCCAATTTTCCAACAATTACAACAAATGTGGCTTTCCTCTTTTGACGACGCCGGTTTGGTCACTATGACCAAAGTTTAGAAGTTGAGATAGGGTTTTAAGTGAGTTATTTTTATTGGTTGTGATGAGGTTTCATACTGGTTTATTGCTATTGGTTGTCATGAGGTTTGTGAGTGATGAACACAACTTTAGTAAATAAACTTCTAATCTATTTGGTATGTTGTTTAACCTAAAGATATGGGATTTAATTTGTGCTAAATGTTTTTGAGACACAATTCTGAGCTTTCTTAAACAACGTTTGTATTGAGATTATATATACCCTTGACACTGTTAAATGATTTTTTTCGAATTGAAGATAGTTATGGGTTAAGTTATTTTAATTTTGGATTTATATTTGTTCATCAACTTTTATGGTTGTGATGAGATTGTTAATATTGTCATGGTTTTCAATTGTCACTATAATAATTGTTTTTGTTGATAACTATTGTCGAGTATTTTTATTTGTGAGAATGTAATGAGAATTAATGTTTAAAAACGTATTTGACACTTAAAATAGTCAAGTAATAAACAAGATTTAAGAATGTTTATACCATCCTCTCTCTTACACCTATAACGCCACCTCCACCATCATAGGGTTTAGAAATTATACTATTTGGAAACTATGTTTTGAAATTCCTAAATTATGTTAAAATCAAACCTGGGCACTTAAATTGTGTTGAAACATAAAATTTGCAGTGTGCATATATGCTGCCCTTGCAGGCCTTGGTTCATTTGGACAATAAAGAATTGAGAAAGTGCCATCTATAAATCCACTTTTTATTTTCCAACTTGGTGATACTTTTTGTTGCTACCAGTTTGTGAAATATCAATTGATTTCCTTTATTCCATCGGTAACTAGGATCCTAAATAAATGATCTGGAATCCAATCCGAAATCCTTATTAGACAATGGTCCAGGGATATTGGGAACATCTTGGAAAGCCGATACACAAGGTGTGAGTCTCGAAGTAAATTACTTTTTTTTTGTTGAGCTACTAAGTTGATTAATATTATCTTCATTTTCACTAAGAACTCTATTGTAACTGACTTTGTGAAATAATTTTTTTAATGGGTCATTTGCATTTCGAGGAATGTTTATTCTTATTTAATCGTAAAATTCATGATAAAAAAAATTATACTCTGGAAATAAAAAGAAACCAAATGTTTGGAATATAAAAAAACATAATGTTTAGAATAACGAAACTATTTTATTATTGTTGTTTTAGAAAATATTTTTTTAACTTCTTATTTTAAAAATTGTTGTAAATAGCGTCAATTATAAAGTATTACATTAAAAGGAATGTTATGAAAAAATTTCTTACGTCTAGCTATTATGTTTATTTTCAAAATATTAAGTTTAAAAAAATTATAAAATAAAAATTGTTTAATATAGATGTTTTTAAAAATCGAAAAATAACATCCATTATTTTAAACGGACCTTTTGGTTCTTAAATTTCGATTAATATTACGTTTTCTTTCTAGCTATTTTTTTTTTAAAGTTGTTTTCCTTCCTGCTATTCTTTAAAAAAATTTGAGCCATTCAAAAAAAGATATCCTTTTTTTTATGAACATCCAACTATTTTTTTCAAAGTAATATTTCGAAAAAAAAAAATTAAAGGTATAAAACACTGTTTTGTAAAATATATATATATATATATATATATATATATATATATATATATGACGTTTAAATTATTAAAAAAACTCTTCAATTTCGATATTAAAATAAATAGATGGACAAAATTTTCAGGACACCAAAAAAATGCACAATTTAAAACAAAAATTTATTATTTGTGTAAGGACACAAATTTCCAATTGTGTCTTAATGTACTGTTGGCTCAATTCTGGACAAAAACAGTTCTGTCATAGGATAGTATTGAGTGACTATCCTCCAAGCCTATGACATATAAGAGTTGAAGATGTAGCGTCCAAGACTTATAAAGCTTCATCATTTGTCGAGTTTCAAGTGCCATGTTTCTACGTCATCAACATCATATTCCATAGTCTCCAAAAGGTATGAATGGATTTCTATATATATATAGGGAGACTTAGAATAATTTTATAAATGGTGTAATTTTTTTTAAAATGAATTTTATTTTCAGAAAGTTATTTTAGAACTTTTAAATAAAAAGTTTCTGGGCTTAAAATTGAAAAATGACATTCTCACAGTTCATTCAATATTGTCGTTCGAACGAGTTTGTAGTTCGAACGAGAATTTCGTTCGAACGAGGTTTGCCAACGACTTGCCACTGGAACTTCGTTAGCAAGTTCGTTCGAACGAAAATATCGTTCGAACAAGATTTCGGCGGGAACAGTTTTTGGCAGTTTTTTGGCACTTTCCCACTGCTTTGTCCCACTATTCTTTCACATAATTTAATGACTTTGGGACTAGAATTTTTAAAAGAACTTTTTCCATCTCCTAGAGAGTGTTTGAGAGCTTAATCCTTTCATAAAAAGTTCCCTTGGTGTTTGTTAATCCAATTGATTTATTCCAAGAACAAAACCAAGTTTACACCCAATTGTTTGTTTTAATTCAAGTTTCTCTCTCTCTCTCTCTCTCTCTCTCTATATATATATATATATATATATATATATATATATATATATCTTGCTTGGAGAGTTTTTTTCGCACCGGATTAATCTCTACCGTAAAAGAGAGTTTGGGTTTGCTTCTACATCCCATAAAAGAGGAAGCTTATTTGCAATGACATACCCACTTGGAGAAAGGCTCCTTGTTCGGGTGACGGTGACCATAAAAAGTTCGATCGGTGGATTTCGAGACCACGGTGGACCTTCATGGTTACTCTTTAGGAAGAGGTGTGTACAAGAAGAGGCGTCGGGGCTTGGATGGAGTCAAGTCGAGTGTTGTAAGTTTTTTGTGTCTTGTACTTGTAAAATCGTACTTAGTGGATTTGAGGCTAGGGTCGTCCGAAGTTTTTTCCCGTTGTGAGTTTTTCCTCGTACATCGCGGCGTAGTGGTTATTTATTTATTTTATCTTTTGCATTTTCACATTAGATGCATGCTTAGGTAAAAAGATAAAATTGGTTTAAATCACTACTAATGTTTAATTTGATACTAATTTAATTTGGGTAAAAGTTAATTTAATTCAAGTCATTAATTTTATTGGATAAAATTTGGTTTGGCCTAATTTGCAAAATTGAATATTTATTGCTAGGCAAATTTCTAGGACTTGGGTTGAGTTAATATGTTAAAGTGAAAAATGTATTTGTTGAATAATTTAATTTCACTTTGAGTTATGTTTAATTTTAATTTGAAAGAAATTAAAATTTGGTTTATGTAAAATTTGTTGAGCCATCTTTATTCCGCATCTTTAAAAAGGAAATTGAAATTACCTTTTGGTAAAATTCGAAATTTGGGGGTCCTATCGTTTTCAAGTGGTATCAAAGCGGGAGCACTAAGTTATTGCGTTTAGGTCCTTTTTGGGCATTTTTGTTTAAAATGGAATATATGCCTATTTCAATATTTCCTACGTTGATGGTTCTCTCATGCTTGCACATGATTCTTCTCTTGCCATATCTTACGAGTAATTCCTTGCATGTCTTACATACTCTAGCTTTTGTGCTTAATGATATATCTTTTGCTAGTTGTATGTTTTTTTTATCATCTTTCTAGTCTATGATTTATAATTAATCGCATGCTAGAATTATGATTTTTGTTTATCTTTTGTATTTAATTCTTTCATTTTTATTTGCATTAAATGAAAAATATAAATTGATTTTTGTTTATCGTTTGAGTTAATTTTTGTGGTTGGTGAAAAACTTTGAAAAACTCAAAATGATTTTATTTTTTGTGTATTTTGATTTTACACACATTTTGTGGTATATGTTTGTGTTTGAATCCTCATTTCGCTTCCATGTGACTAGAACTTTTGGTAAAAATTTTAATCCTTAAAATGTTCTTTATCATGCTCACATGGAGTAGTTTAAGTTTGACTTGCTTAATGGATTCTCTTTTATATGCCTTTACACACATGCACGAGCTTTTTGAACCTTAACTTCACATGTTATATTTGAGCTTTGTGAGGTTTTCTCCTACCAATCTAATCATCTACATAATATGATCTAGGAGGACTAGTGCATGTCAAAATTTGTTGCACGTGAGATTTGTGTGAGATATAAAAATGATGTATATAAATGTGGACGGGGAAGGGCTCCGAAATGAATAATCACCCTTTGCGAGTAATCCACCGTTTGCTTGGACCTAAAATAAATATGTGGTCCAAAGGCCTATAAGAATAATGGCATTAAAAGAAAATATTTTCCAAGGCCTATTGTCTTTAGTTCATTTATTCATTCAAAAGATTATAATAATATGCTTAAATTGAGGGAGTTTGGATGGTATATCAGCGGTTTGCACAATATCCGTTTATCCTAGTTATGCTTTCATTGTCATGACTCTATTGGTATGTAGAATCATCAAAAGTCTAGTCTTGTATGCATTGTGTGTGTTTGTTCACGAGTTCACTTTATCTAGTCACATAAGGCTATATTTCAAGTTGATAAAGTTTTGCAATCAAATGCAAACTCCGTGAACATGTTTAAGTGACTGGGTTTTAAATTCATTAATATCTAGTCCACACCCCTTCACTTTCGCTTCCATATGACACATTTATGCTATAAGAGTGAGGAAAAACTTATGTTATTTAGTTTTTTTTATCATTTTTGGTGTTTATATCTATATGTGTGTACTTATGCTTAGTTTGAATCTATTGTGTATACATATATATATGCTATTTTGTTTGTTTTTGAGTCTTTTCCATGATTAGCTAGTTCATTTATACTTTTAATTCATTTTTGGTATCTATCTTGTTGCGAATTTTGTTTCGATATCACATGCTTAGATTACTACAATCAATTGATATCTTTTGTTATCGCATCATAGTTGATATTCATATCTTTATGTGGATTAGTTGAATTTTAGTTTCCCATATGATTTATTATTCTCATCACTTTATGCACTATTGCATGTTTAGCTTGTTATCACATTCTATTTATCTCTTGTTTAGTTTAGGGGGTGTATATGCTTTAATTGGGGGAGATAAGTTAATTTTTTATTCTTTAGCCTTTGTCCATTCCTGAACAAAAAGGGGGAGAATGATAGGGGAGAAATGGTATCTAATCCTGTTATAATCTTATCTAAGATCAGGAGATTTAACTTAGGGGGAGTCGCGACCTTCTTAGGTAGATCATTTGATACAGGGGGATAATTAATTAAGGGGGAGCCTTTATTTAAATTGCATTTAATATTTTCATATTCCCTATGTGTTTAATGTGTTGCTTAAGTGTGCATGTATTGTAAAGCGACATCTATTTAAAGTGGAAAAGCGTTTAATTATAAAGTGGTATTAGAGTCAACCATTGTACTCTTTATTTTGGGTGGGATGTTTTTGAGTCTAGTGAGCTTGACGGCCCTTTAGGATTTTAATTTTGTCCCGGAATAGCCAAAGGGGGAGATTTGTAAGGACACAAATTTCCAATTGAGTCTTAATGTAGTGTTGGCTCAATTCCGGACAAAAACAGTTGTTCCATAGGATAGTATTGAGTGAGTGTCCTCCAAGCCTATGACATGCAAGAGTTACAGACGTAGCGGCCAAGACTTATAAAGCTTCATCATTTGTCGAGTTTCAAGTGCCGTGTTTCTATGTAATCAACATCATATTCCATAGTATCCAAAAGGTATGAATGCATTTCTATATAAATATAGGGAGACTTGGAATAATTTTATAAAGGGTGTAGTTTTATTTAAACTGAATTTTATTTTCAAAAAGTTATTTTAGAACTTTTAGATAAAACGTTTTTGGGCTTAAAATTGAAAAATAACATTTTGACAGTTCGTTCGATATTATCGTTCGAACAAGTTTGTAGTTCGAATGAGAATGTCGTTCGAACGAGGTTTTCCAATGACTTGCCACTGGAACTTCGTTAGAAAGTTTGTTCGAACGAAATGTCGTTTAAACGAGATTTCGACGGGAACAGTTTTTGGTAGTTTTTTGGCACTTTCCCAGTGCTTTGTCCCACTATTATTTCATAGAATTTAATGACTTCGGGACTAGAATTTTTATAAGAAATTTTTCCATCTCCTAGAGAGTGTTTGAGAGCTTAATCCTTTCATAAAAAGTTCCCTTGGAGTTTGTTAGTTAAATTGATTTATTCCAAGAACAAAACCAATTCTTTGGCACCGAATTTATCTCTACCGTAAAAGAGAGTTTGGGTTTGCTTTTACATCCAATAAAAGAAGAAGCTTTTTTGTTGTAACATACCCACTTGGAGAAAGGTTCCTTGTTCGGGTGACGGTGACTAGAAAAAGTTCGATCGGTGGATTCCGAGATCGCGGTGGACCTCCGTGGTTATTCGCTAGGAAGAGGTGTGTACAAGAAGAAGCATCGGGCTTGGATGGAGTCAAGTCGAGTATCGTAAGTCTTTTGTGTCTTGTACTTGTAAAACCGTACTTAGTGGATTTGAGGCTAGGGCCGTCCGAGGTTTTTTCCCGTTGTGGGTTTTTTTCTCGTACATCACGGCGTAGTGGTTATTTGTTTATTTTATCTTTCGCATTTTCACGTTAGATGCATGCTTAGGTGAAAAGATAAAATTGGTTTAAATCACTACTCATGTTTAATTTGGTGCTAATTTAATTTGAGTAAAAGTTAATTTAATTCAAGTCATTAATTTTATTGGATAAAATTTGGTTTGGTCTAATTTACAAAATTGAATATTTATTGTTAGGCAAATTTCTAGGACTTTGGTTGGGTTAATATGTTAAAGTGAAAAATGTATTTGTTGATTAATTTAATTTCACTTTGAGATATGTTTAATTTTAATTTGAAAGAAATTAAAATTTGGTTTATGTAAAATTTGTTAAGCTATCTTTATTCCGCGTCTTTAAAAAGGAAATTGAAATTACCTTTTTGTAAAATCCAAAATTTGGGGGTCCTATCGTTTTCAATTTGGAATATATATACGGTACATTTTCAAAATTTATTTTAACATAATGTTTTGCTAAAAAAATTATTTCATTTATAACGTAATACCCCATATTTTTGGAAGAAAATAAAATTTAATAAGGATTAAATTAATTCAGAGAAATTAATTAATCTCGGATGTGAGTAATTAGACTCCTTATTATTTTAAGTTTTGGAGTTGGATTTTAATGATTTGGAACTAATCAAAAGGGATTTTATTTTGAGTAAAAAGTATTTGCGTCTGTCACGTCATAATTAAAATATATTTTTTGGGGTAAAAATATTCAGGACACACTTTGAGAGGCATTACGGGCTCGTTTGAACATTTTAGACCCATAAGAATGGTCTCAGGATGTATATATATATATATATATATATATATATATATATATATATATATATATATATATATATATATATAAGAGTTGGGTAGCTATTGGGGTAATTAGATTACGTATTTGGTCTCATTTGGGGGTCCATAGTTGGGACTTAAAGCCCAACTCGAGAATTGAAGACTAATCTTATTTAATTTGAGTTAAACCACCCATTAGGAGTTACATCCAAGAACCCTAGCCACAGCCACCCAGGAGGAAGAGGAAGAGGAAGGACCACCCTAAGATGAGGAAGAGAGGCTCCCCTACAAATTTCAGGTAAGGATTCTCTTGCCATTCTTATTCAAATTTTACTAATCTTATATTGATGTTGATTCCAAGCTCAGAATAAGGTTTAATCAAGTGTTGGGACTGCATATTTAGAGACCTTTTGGATTGTGTAGAAATTGCTGATAATTTTGTAATCCGTGTTTAGATCAGTAACCCCTTGTATCAACTATGTATTCATGTGGTTTAAATGGAAGATTAAGTGTAGAAGATATGTTGTAGAATCCTTAAACTAATCTAGAACACCATTGGTGTATGGTAAGATGAAATTTAGGATTTGCATGTTCATAGGTTCTTGAAAGATCTTGATGATTTGATATAAATCATGGAAGGGATTTAATGTTTAAACATACTTAGAATGACCCTGTGATGTTTTAGAGACATTATCCATATCATGTTTTAAGTTGTTGATTTATTATGAGGATCTTTGGTTTGAGAAGTATTGGGTAGAAAAATACCATCATAAGAAAATAGCAGACTTGGGAAAAAATGGGATGTCGAATTGGTTCGGCCCCGATTTCGAACCGATTCGGGGAACCCGCTTCTAGATTTTTTTTCATTACGATCGCGTGGGCACTCACTGCGTATTTTTCCGATTTTTTAAATTAGTGATGATTTTTCTATGAAAGGGTGTGCGAGACCATTTTCTACATGTGATGGATAAAGAATTATTCCAAGATATTAATGATAATGTTATGAACTTATATGCATCGTTAAACCGAGATGAGTTGATGTTATGGTGGTTCATGCGTGATGACTTAAAATACAAGTAAATATACAAAGCAAACGATTTATGTTGAACTCATGAATAACGTAATACATAATAAATACATTAAAAGGCTAGGATATGCCCAGATGATTTGGGAATTTTGATAGGAGAACATAGAGGATAAGACCCTAAAAGATACGATGGTGTTAGTATGATTGATTCGGGGTTATTTGAATAAAGAGGAATACTTATTGGAGATACAAAGATACTTCCCTTAGATACGATTGTGATAGATCCGGGGTGATTTTAAATAAAATATAGGATGGGCTTCTTATTTGATCTTTCCCTTAGAATGACCTTCAAACGAGGGTTCAGTGTAAGGAAGATAGGGGTCGCTCGATGCTCATTTGATGGTCTCGTTCGAACGAGTCAATGGTCTCATTCGAACGACCACAGATTCGTTTGAAACACCCAAATTTCAAATCTTTAGATTTTAGCCCAGCGACTTCATTAAATTACAAGAGAGGTACCAAACTCTACTTGATGAAAGGATAAAACCTCATTAAATAATAATCATCTTTCATTAACTTTGCATTACTATGAATTACATGGAATGGGAAAAAAATATTTGGGTTGGGGTATATTATAATCTGCCCTCCTTAAAGGATTTCATCCCCGAAATTAGGATAAGATGCTAAGGGAAAAGTTCTCGGTGATTCTCCCACATCTCTTACTCATGTTCCTAAGTAGAACCTTCGACACCTTGAAATTACAAAATAACTTCCACCAACGGAAAAACCTTAATACGTGGGACTATCTCTTCGTGATCAAGGATGGATATTTATCATGTGAGAAACGTGACGTCCTCCTCTAACCTGATCAGATTCCAATTAATGCAATGATGGGGCTCGTGTAGAGATTTTTTCAACATGAATATGTGGAACACGTTGTACACATGGGACAACTATGGAGACTGTCAAGAGATATGACACATCCCTAATTCATACAAGAATCACAAAGGGACTGATGTACCATGGGGTCAGCTTTTTGTTCTACCTAAACTGTTGGCTACAGATCATCGACGTAGTTCTTTTGTCAACTCTGCACCGTTATGAATCTCTAGAAATTTACACGTACTTTGTCAGCCATTTCCTGGATCAACTCTGAATTAGTGAGGTGCTTCACCCCCATCTGAGCCCAACAAACTAGAGAACGATAAAGCCTCCCATAATGGGCCTTAAAGGGGGACATCTCAATACTTTCATGGTAACTATTGTTGTAGATAAACTCTACCAGATGCAGGTTCTCTGACCAGTTGCCCCGGAAGTCAAGCGCCTTAACCCTCAGCATATCCTTCAGGATTTGGATAGTCCTCTCCTACTGCCCATCAATCTCAGGATGATATGGAGTTCTCATATTCAGTTCAGTTCCTAATTCATGTTAGAACTTCATCCAAAATCAAAAAAAAAATTGAGAATCCCCGTCTGATACAATTGAGAGAGGGACACCATGAGCCTGACTATCTCCCTAACATATAACCTTGCCAATTTATCCATGTTGTTAATGACCTTAATTAGCAAGAAATGTGAAAACTTGGTAAGTTAACACACTATCACCCATACAACATCATGAATAGGCTCAGATAATGATAAGTCCATGACTAAATCAATCGTTAAGTGATCCCACTTCAACTCAACCACGGGTAATGGCCGCAACAGTCTTGTTGGCTTTTTGTTTTTAGCTTTTACCTGCTGGTAGGTATCGCACTTTGTTACATATGTCGCTACATCTAATTTCATATCAAACCACCAGAAATCCCTACGAAGGTACTTGTACATCTTGGTGGCGCTAGGGTGTATACTGAAATGCAAGTGATGGGCTTCTGCCATTACCCTGTCCTAAATCTCCTCAATGATTGGAACGATCGACCGACCCTTGTGTCGTACCCAACCATCTTTATCTACGGTGAGGGTATCGAACACTTCCCCATTCAAAATATTTAGAATGACCTTGTGATCTCTTACAGACATTATCCATATCACGTTTTAAGTTATTGATTTATTATGAGGATCTTTGGTTGGAGAAGTTTTGGGTAGAAAAATCCCATCATAAGAAAACAGCATACTTGGGCAAAATTGGGATGTCGAACTGGTTTGGTCACAATTTCGAACCAGTTCGAAACCCGCTTTTAGATTTTTTCGTTATAATCGCATTGGAGTCGACCGCGTATTTTTCTATTTTTTTCAAAAATTTTCTACAAATGGGTGTGCGAGACCATTTTGTCCAAGTGAGGGATAGAAACTTATTCCATGATATTAATGATAATGTTATGAACTTATATACATCATTAAAGAGGGATGAGTTGATGTTATGGTGGTACATGCGTGATGACTTAAAATACAAATATCTATATAAAGGAAACAATTTATGAAAAACTCTTAAATTACGTAATACAGAATAAATATATTAAAAGATAATGATATGCCTATATGATATGGGAATTTTGGTAGGGGCACATAGAGGATAAGGCCCTAAAAGATATGATGACATTATTAAAATTGATCTGGGGTGATTTTAAATAAATAAATTACATATCGGAGATAATAGATACTTCCCTTAGATACGATTGTAAATTATTCGGGGTGATTTTAAATAAAAGATACGACTGGCATCTCGTTCGATCTTTCCCTTACAATGACCTTCAAACGAGGGTTCGGTTTAAGTAAGAGAGGGGTCATTTGATGCTCATTTTATGGTCTAGTTCGAACGAGACAGAGATCTCATTCGAACGACCACAGGTTCGTTTGAACCATCCAAATTTCAAATCTTTAGATTTTAGCCCAACAATTTCATTAAATTACAAGAAAGGCACCAAACTATTTTCGATGAAAGGATAAAATCTCGTTAAATAATAATTCTCTTTCATTAACTTCACAATACTACGAATTACACGGAATGGGATAAAACATTTGGGTTGGGGTATATTACAATCTCCCCTCTGTAGGGGATTTCATCCCCGAAACCAGAATAAGCTGCTAAGGGAAGAGTTCTAGGTGATTCTCCCGCATCTCTTACTCGCGTTCCCAAGTTGCGCATTCGAGACCTTGAAATTACCAAATGACTTCCACCAATGGAACAACCTTATTAAGTAGGACTATCTCTTCATGGTCTAGGATGGATATTAGTCGTGTGTGAAACATGAAGTCTTCCTCCAACTCGATCATACTCTAATTAATGACATGATGGGGCTCATGTAGATATTTTTTCAACATGAATATGTAGAACACATTATTCACCTAGGACAACTGTGGTGCCAGTGTCAATCGATATGACACATCCCTAATTTATTCTAGGATAAAGGGACCGATGTATCGTGGGGTCATTTCTCCCTTCTTCCTAACCATTGGATACCGATTTTTGCTCACTTAAATCATCACATGATAACCTACCCATAATTCCAAGTGCGTTCAGCAATTATCGGCGTAATTATTTTGTCAGCTCTTCACCGTCATGATTCTCTGGCTAATTACCCGTACCTTATCAGTCATTTCCTGGATCAACTCCGAATTAGTAAGGTAATTCCCCCCATCTCATCCCAATAAGCTCGAGAACGATAAAGCCTCCCATAAAGGGCCTTAAAGGGGGCCATATCAATAATTTCCTGGTAACTATTGTTGTATGCATACTCTGGTATATGTTGGTTCTCTGTGTAGCTGAGCTAGAAGTCAAGCGCATAAGACCTCAGAATATCCTCCAAGATTTGGATAGTCTGCTCCTACAGCCCATCGATCTCAGGATGATATAGAGTGCTCATATTCCGTTCAGTTACTAATTCCTATTGGAACTTCATCCAAAATCAAAAAACAAATCGACAATCCCTGTCTGATACAATTAAGAGAGGGACACCATGAGCCAGACTATCTCCCAAACATGCCAATTTATCCACGTTGTCCATGACCTATTAGAAATAAATGTAGAAACCTGGTAAGTTAATCCACTCTCACCCATACAGCGTCACGACCATGTTCAGATCATGGTAAGAACATGATGTAATCAATCGTTATAAGCTCGTCCCACTTGCACTCAACCACGGGTAATGGTTTCCACAGTCCTGCTATCTTTTTATGTTCAGCTTTTACCTGCTGGAAGGCATCGATCTTTGTTACGTATGTCACTAAATCTAATTTAATGTCAGGCCACAAGAAATCCTTATGAAGGTCCTTCTACATCTTGGTGGCCTCGCGGTGTATACTAAAATACGAGTGATGGGCTTTTTCCATTACCTTATCCAGAAGCTTCTCAATGATCGGAACGACCAACCGACCCGTGTGTCATACCCCACTGTCTTTATCTACGGTGAGGGTGTCGAACACTTCCCCACTCAAAATATTTACAATGACCCAGTGATGTTTAAGAGAGATTATCCATATCACGTTTTAAGTTATTGATTTTTTATGAGGATCTTTGGTGTGAGAAGTTTTAGGTAGAAAAATCCCATCATAAGAAAATAGCAGACTTGGGAAAAACTGGGGTGTCAAATTGATTCGGCCCAAATTTCGAACCGGTTTGGGGAACCCGCTTTTAGATTTTTTCGTTACGATCGAGTAGGCGCCGACCACGTATTTTTCATTTTTTTTAATTAGTTATGATTTTTCTATGAAAGGGTGTGCGAGACCATTTTGTCCAAGTGAGGGATATAGACTTATTCCATGATATTAATGATAATGTTATTGTGGGTACACAAAATTAAGACCATGGTCCTGGATGAGTAGCCCAATTCTGGTGGCCCAAAGTCCAGGTCCCCCACCTCTTATTCTGAATATGATTCGGTCTCTTCCCACGTTCCCATTAAGGGAGGTTATAGGGAGAGATGGAAGACGTGGGGGAATCCATCACCCCCACTTACCTAAATGTACATGTATATATATAAAACCCTAGGTCCGGGGCAAAGGAACAAGTTGTATTCTCTATAACCACTCTCTGGAGTATATAGAAATAATACCGACTGCACCACCGTGGACGTAGGCACATTTTTGCTGAACCACGTACATCCTTTGTTGTGTGATTGTCATTTTACATTCCTTGTTCTTATTTGGTGCTTGCCTTTCTCTTATTTATTTTTGTTTCACAATAATTGTCACCATAATTGGCGCCGTCTGTGGGAAGCGTTTATCTTCCCCGAGAAAATCCCACACCAAAAGAGGAGTTTAAAATTTTCGGTCACAGTAGCAATGCCCCCCAGGCGGGGGATAGTCAAAAACCACATGCTCCTCGCAGGATTAGGTCTGAAGTTCAACGTTCAGATAAGAGGGCTCACTTGGAAAAGCCATCCTCTGAAGAAAGCCAAGGACCAGCGAGGTCCACACAGATATCCAGATTGATTGATGCATACGAGGCAAGCCTCCACGAGCAGAGGGAGTCTTCTCGCAGGTACGAGGCTGAGAATGCTCGCCTGAAAAGAAGACTGGAAAGACTGGAGAGGGAGCTTCATCCTAATAATAGGAGAAGTCCATACCGCACTCCTATCCCTTAGGCGAGCAAGTCTCGCAGCCAAGGAAGGAGCCCTAGGCGGGGATCTCAAAAGGTCAAAGTAGGCGAATCAGACGATGACCTCCGCGAGCATACGCGAAGAGCTCGCCGTTACCAGAGCCCTTCTCGCAGCGACGAGAACATACAAAATCTGGTCCGGAGGGAGATAGACTAACATCCTGCCCACCACGGCACCAGATCGACCCGATAACTCCCTAGGAGAGCTCTCAAAACCCAGATGAAATCACCTTTCATGAGGGAAATTGAGGAAGAAGAGGCCCCTAAGAAATTTTTAATTCCAAGATTCAAGATTTATGACGGTATGACTGATCCCATTGATCACGTCAGGCAATACCGACAGGCCATGGCCCTCTAGAACCACCGGGACGCGCTAATGTGCCAAATTTTTCCTTCGAGCCTACATGACGTAGCGCAGAAGTGGTTCGAAAGGCTCCCCCACCGATCAATCAGGAGTTTCAAATCCTTGGCCAAACTTTTTACGGCCCGATTCATTACCAGTAGCTCCCATCCCAAAAGGATGGATGCTTTGCTGACAATGAAGAAAACGCCTCAAGAGACCCTCCGAGACTACGCAAAGAGGTACTGGGAGTTATTCAATGAGATCGATGATTGCGCAGAGGAAGTGGCAGTGGCCTCTTTCAAAATTGGACTCCCTAGTTCTTCCCTTCTATACCAATCCCTGACGAAGAAGGAGGCTATGACTATTGACGACCTAATGGCTCGCATCAAGAAGTACGCTAGGTAGAAGATGTCACCCGCCTCAGTTTAGGAGAAAATGGTCGAGCTAAACTCACTACCAAGGGAAGTGACAAAGCTGAGAACCAGAAGAAAGGAGGAAAGAACGGGGTCAAAAATGGCTCCAAGAATGGAGGAAACAATGACGCATCGAAAGCATTTCAGGCGGTCAAAACCGTCTTCAAAGAACCAATTTACAAAATTCTCATGAAGATCAAAGATGAAACATTCATCAAGTGGCCCAGGAAGATGGGAGGAGATCCCTCGAAGAGGAATAATGCGCTCAGATGCGCTTTTCACAAAGAAGGAGGACATAAGACTAAGCACTGCAAAGCTCTTAAGTCTCACCTCGAGGAACTAGCCGAGTCTGGGAATTTGAACGAGTTTGTGGAGAAAAGGGAAGAGAAAGTGGATGCCAATAGAGAAGCGAGGCCTGACAACGTGCTCGAAGATGACGCTGGACATGAGTTCGCGGTAATTTACGGGGCATCTGATGCCAAGCAGATACAGGGAAATTCAGCTCGAATGGAGATGGAGAAACTTACAGCTGTAAAGCAGGCTTTTCAGATCGATCCAGTAAAATCACAGTCAGGAAAGCGCCGATGAGCAGATGATGTGAACTATAACAAGCATATTGTTTTCACAGATAAAGATCTGGTGGGAGTAAGGACCCCGCATCACGATGCTCTGATCATTACCCTCAGGATAGCTAACTTTGATGTCGACAAGTTGCTCGCCGACCAAGGGAGCTCGTCCGAAGTAATGTATCTTGACCTATTTAGAAAATTAAAGTTAAGCGTCCCCGACCTAAAGGAGGCTACTGTACCTTTATTTGGCTTCGCTAGAAAAATAACTATGCCTTTGGGAAAGATCGTTCTACCGGTGCGGGCTGGACTTGCCATACCAGGCCATCCTCGGCAGGGCATGGCTTCATGCGATGAAGGCAGTCTCCTCGACCTACCATCAGAAACTCAAATATGTAACCGAGCGAGGAGTAATGGAGATCCACGGTGATCAGGCAATGGAGAGAAGGTGCTTCATAGCAGCCATTCGACCACATCCAGAGAAGAGGGCTGAGCAGCCTAGCGAGAAGGTCTGACACCTTCTAAATAGCAATTAAAGTACGAAAGACCTAGAGTAGAGGAGACCAGGATCCTCCCCTCCGAACGGATCGTCGAAGACCTGGTAGATGTTACGGCCGAAGAAGGCGACAGTAACAGAGTCTTCTTGATTGGAGCATATCTCACCGACCAAGAATAGAAGGAATTGACAACCTTGCTGAGGCACAACGTAGATGTTTTCGCATGGGAACCATACGAGCTGCCTGGAATCGATCCTAGTATGATTTGTCATTAGCTGCACGTCGACCCCACCTTCAAGCCAATCACGCAGAAGGCACGGCGAACTGCACCCGAGAAGGCTAAAGCGGTTGAAAAAGAAGTGAAAAAACTGCTGGATGCAGGATCCATACGGGAGGTACAATTCACGAAGTGGTTATCCAACCCAGTAGTAGTTCCGAAGAGCAATGGGAAGTGGAGAGTTTGCATCGACTTCACTGACCTCAACAAAGCATGCCCTAAAGATAGTTTCCCCCTCCCAAAAATAGACCAACTAGTAGACGCCACCGCAGCTCACGAGCGAATGAGTTTCCTGGACGCATACTCAGGGTATCACCAGATCCCCTTATATGCCCCAAACCAGGACAAAACGGCGTTCATCATGACAGTTGGGTTATTCTGCTACAAGGTCATGCCCTTCGGGCTCAAGAATGCAGGGGAAACCTATCAGCGGCTGGTTACCAAAATGTTCAAGGGTCATATGGGAGACACCATAGAGGTCTACATCGATGACATGCTTGTTAAAAGTAAGAAGAAGGAAAATCACCTCTTCGACCTGTCAAACACCTTCGAAATCCTCAAGAAATACCGAATGAAACTTAATGCGAGCAAGTGTTCCTTCGATGTCCAGTCAGGAAAATTTCTTAGGTACTTGGTCAGTAAGAGAGGCATAGAGGCTAACCCAGACCAGATCGATGCAATCCACAGGTTGAACCCCCTCTCACAATTCGGGACGTACAGAAGCTCACTGGTATGCTCACTTCCCTAAATCGCTTCATCTCTAAATCCTCCGAGAAGTACCAGCCTTTTTTCCAGCTTCTGAACGGAAGAAAAATGATAGAATGGAGCCCAGATTGCTCGCAAGCATTGATCGAACTCAAGTCTTACTTAAGCTCTTCCCCACTGCTCGTCATACCACAGCTAACAGATTCTTTGTACCTGTACCTCTCCGTTTCCAACCACACTATCAGCTCTGCGTTAATATGCAAAGTTGTAGGAATCCAGCACTCCATTTATTATGCAAGTAAGACCTTATTGGACGTCGAGTAAAGGTACGTACCATTGGATAAGCTCGCCTTTGCACTAGTAGTAGCCTCGAGGAAGCTGAAGCATTATTTCAAATCTCACACTATCATCGTCATTACATCACATCCCCTTAAGGAAATCCTAAGGAAAGCAAATTTATTGGGCAGACTGTCTAAGTGGTCAGTTGAGCTCGGTCGATTTGACATCCAATTTCAACCAAGGACAGCTATCAAGGGTCAAATCCTTGCTGATTTTATAGCCGAATTCACGGGCAGAGAACCCTCCAACCAGCCTCAACCAGCAAGGGAAAAGGAGAAACAAGCCACAGAGGAATCCTGGAAACTGTTTGTTGATGGAGCCTCCAACTCAAAGGAGGCAGGTGTAGGCATTGTCCTCATTACTCCAGAAAATGCAATCCTTGAATAAGGAATCAGGCCTGGATTTGCAGCCTCCAACAACGAAGCGGAGTATGAAGCCTTAATAGCCGGCCTCCAAAAGGCACACACTTTGGGAGCAAAACATTTACAGGTGTTCGGAGATTCCCAACTAGTTTCCAATCAGATAAGTGGAGATTACAATGCAAAAGATAAAAGGATGGCAACTTACCTCGCCTTAGTGAGAAAACTAATGTCGAGCTTTGAAGAGATCAACGTCCAGTAGTTTCCCAAGGGGAAAAACAGTCATGTTGACGCCCTGGCAGCCCTGAGTTCGACAGTTGACTCTGACCTAAAAAGAACCACCCCCATCGATTTCCTCACTCGTCCGAGCATTAACCGCAACAGCAATCCACCAAACATGGAACAGGTACTCTAGGTGGGATCAACCCCCACCTGGAAGGACCCCTTAAGGGACTATTTAAAGGATGGAACGCTCCCGGATGATAAGAAGACTGCCCACCAAGTAAGAGTCAAAGCATCTCTCTTTCACTTATCCCCAGAAGGCAACTTGTATAAGAAATCCTTCTTCGGTCCCTACCTCTAATACATCCACCCAGGAGATGTCGGGCAAGTGCTACACGAGCTTCACGAAGGAGTCTGTGGGAGCCACATTAGGGGAAGGTCTCTAGCCTTTCGAGTAATGAAGGAAGGATATTGGTGACCATATACGCAAAGGGACTCTGCGGTGTATGTCCGTAAATGCATAAAATGCCAACTTCACGCTCCTATGGTCCACCAACCCTCCAGTGATCTAAAATCCCTGTCCAGCCCATGGCCATTCGCCCAATGGGGAATGGACATCGTGGGACCACTACCTACCACCACCGGCAATCGTAAATATCTGTTGGTTGCAACTGACTACTTCACCAAATGGATCGAGGCGGAACCCCTAGCGAACATTCGAGACGCTGATATGATAAGGTTCATATGGAGGAATATAATCACTCATTTTGGCCTCCCCAAGACCATCATCACCGATAATGGATTACAGTTCGAAAGCGTCTCCTTTCAGAATTTCTATAACGAACATGACATCAGACACCACTTCAGTTCTGTGGCCTACCCTCAGAGCAATGGCCAGGCTGAGGCTTCCAACAAAACTGTGATCGATGGATTGAAGAAGCGGTTGGAGCGAGACAAAGGCACATGGGTAAATGAACTACCCCATATCATATGGTCATACCGAACCACTCCTCAGCGAGCAACAAGAGAAACCCCATTTTCGCTGACATATGGCATGGAAGCAGTCATCCCCCAGAAGAAGGTTTGCCAATAATGAGGTCCAACCTTGTCGACCAGGGCCATAATGATGCAGCATTGCTCGTTGAGCTCGACCTAGCCGATGAGCACCGGGAGCTAGCCCTAATGAAACTAGCGAGCTATCGGCAACAGCTCGCGAGGCATTACAACAAGAGAGTTAACGCGGGGACATTTCGAGTTGGAGACTACGTTCTAAGGAAACTCCTGGGCAGCGCAGCGAAACCATCAGACGGCAAACTAGGCCCAAACTGGCAAGGACCCTTTAAGATAACCAAAGACGATCTGTAAGGCGCCTATCACTTAGAAACGATGGAAGGCAGGGAAATACCACGAGCATGGAACGCAGCCAATCTCAAGAGATTCTATTTTTAGATTTTTCTTTTATTCTTTTGTTATGAGACTAGAAGATCATTTCCCTTATCATTAATGAAAATTATTTAATTGGTTACATTCTGATAAGTAACAACTGCATTTATTGCACAGATTTTCCAAATAATAGGCACATTGATCACCACACTATAGCATGGGAATATCCCTCCTCAGGTCATCGTTATGAAACACGAAGGACCTCTTAGCATTGCCCTTGGCAATATATGAAGCCCTACAGTGGATCCTTAGGCAATATGACCAAATTTTATTCTGGTCATCAAACCTTCTTTGGTTGAATAAAATCCTGATCGGATAAAGCATCCAACACCAGGTGTGTCCTCGCCAATTGCCCCACTTAGGACTAAGGGAGTGTGACGACACAACCTAAAAGGTAGAGCGGTGCACAATGGTATCTCGGTATTATAATGGACTGGGAGGACACTCGCATAACAACACAAACTTAGAAGATCATAAAGCAGAATGAATATGAAGAGTATGGTGCACTTGTTTAGTCCGTAAAATTGCCCAAAACATAAACTTTTCATTAATTTATCATATTTACAACAATGGTGATACATGTTTAGTCGGCGATCTCTCCCAAAGCATTTACATTACCAAAAATACAAAAAACAACAACTGGCAAAATCTCAATGGGGGTGAGGCCTCTGAGTGAGATAATCAACCACTCGAGCTCTTCGTCCGTCATCAGGAGCAAGAGCTAACTCTTCCTCAACCTCATTCACATCCGACTCCAATAATTATCGAGGGATATCATTGATGGGGATCCATCGATCATCCCTTCTGAAGGGGTTAGGCATCAGGTTAGAGGGAGAAATCTTATGGCGATACCAAAGGATCGAGTTCCTTGGGACTTGCAGCTCCTTCAAAGCACTTAGCAATCCCCTGATGAAGGAAAGCTCTTCGAACTCTGTCAACCTTGTTGGAGCATTTGACCAGCCCTGGTCGTAGCCATCAGACCACACTTGCCGAGGACCTTTTTTGAATAAGTGCCACAACCAAGTGACATCCCTGTGAATCCCATCAGCGATCACATATGCTCGATGGACGTCGCCACGAAGCTCATCCATCTCCCTCTCGTGAAGCTCTTCCATTTCCCTATCTCGGCTCCTGGTGCTCCTGCTAGCTCGCGTCGATGAAGAACCTCGCAGCCCAAGATGAACAAAGCTCGAGCCAACCCTAGCTCTCATTGATGAAGAGCTTCACAACACTAAAGAGGCGGTGCTTGGCGCATGTTCCCTAAGTCGAGAGACCTCCTTCCTTAAAACTTCATTTTCTTGCTGAAGCATCTCACCAACCTGGTTGATCTCGGAAGCATCGAGCAGTTTTGCCCTCAAGGTATTCACTTCTTCTTGCACTGAAGCACCAAACTCTTCCATCTCCTGGAGCCTATCCCTCAACTTGGACACAAGTTCAGATTGCTCCTTATACTTCTGATTCCTAGACCTAAGGGATTTGCAAAGCTTAACGAAGTCCTGACGAACCTCAAGACTCGCATTAGGACCAAGGGTCCTGCCCAGTTGAGAAGTAGCAGGAATGTAATCATCTACATAAATTAACTACAAGAAATCAAAAGATGAGGAAAAGAAAGAAATAAATTAGTGCACTGAGAAATAGAAGCCTTTTCATTATTGAAGATTGAAATTTCATCGAGCAGTAAAACGAAAAGTACACAGACAGAAAAAATAGAAAATACAAAGCAATCCTAGCAGGTGACTAGTTGGAAACCTCAGGTTGCCCAGAGGTCGATGGATCCTTCCCTTTGTCGGCATCAAGATTAATCTCTGTCACCACAATAAGGGGAGCATCAACAGGGGTCATCTGGGGGACAGGGTCAGCACCTCCAACAACTGGGGCAGGGACTTCATCCATGGTTGGCTTTGGACCCGGGTCATGCTCGTCAAACAGGGGAGAGTCGATATCGACGCCAGCAGGCAAAAGGGCCTTGTTCCAGCCCTTCTTGAAGTTCAGACGACTAATATAGCCTATCTGAACTTCAGCATCTTCCTATGCTGCAGCCCAACCAGAATTGTATGAGTCCTCCTTGGTAGTGATAGCCTTAGACTCCTTCTTTAGCTCTTCAGAAAGCACCCTGTTCTCATCTACAACGGTCAGCTTGCTCGAGAAAACCAAGTCGTAGGCTTATTGCAGCTCCCTCAGATCTTTAACTACTGCGTCCCTCTCCCAGTTAGCTGTAGCAAGAGCCAAGTCAAATAAAATCCGAGCAACATCAACGGCTTTAAAACTAGCCTCGAGCTCAGTGCCCTTCAGCTTCAAGCCAGGGTTTTCCTTCTCCAGCTCACTGTTTTTCTTCACCAGCTCATCGCGTAAACGATACAACACGGCAAAGTTAGTAACAAACTACAGAAAAAAGAAGACATTAGAAGAGGGAAATGAGGAAATTCATAAAAACATGAGAGAGGAGGGAAAAACCTTACCAAAGCAAGCCTTTGACTAGCCTGAAGGGCCAATTTCTCGGACACTACCGCCCTTTGGCGATCATCCGGGAGGACACCTCTCTCAAGCATAGCATGGGCCAACTGGGGGGAAATTACAACAGAAGCCCCCTCGGGCAGTGCGGACATCGGGACCAAGGCCTGCCCGACCTTCGTCCTAGCTTCTGCCCTCCTCTTCTCCTCCTCCCTCTCATTCTCCTTCTTCCTTCTCTCCTCTACCCTCCTCTTCTCTTCCATCTTCTTTTTCTCTTCTTCCTTTTTTCTCTCTCTCACCCTTACCTGCTCCTCTTACCTCCTCTTTCTCTCCTGCTCCTGAGTAGAGGACCGGGAACCAGAGCTAGATTTTTATTTCTTTGACCTCTGAGCGAGAAGCATATGGTCTTCATCATCATCATCCCGAATTAGGTTCTTCCGGGGAGGAGCCATCTCCTCGCTCGAACTACTGGACGTGCTTGACGACTCTCGAGCTTCAGAGACTTCCCCACGATCAGTGGAGCTGCTACTATCAGAGCTACCTCCACCCAAATTACTTACTGCTCCTGCGAGGTCACTTTCAAAGCTTCTCTCCTCCTCGTCCAACTAAATAGGATCCACAGCATTCTCTTTGGGAAAATCAAACTCTGGGATACTGTCCACAGGTCTTGCTATGAAGCTGGAGCCAACATTCTTGTACTCGAGCAGAAAGGCAGCAGACCTGGGATGCTCGCCATCACCCAAAGGCTCCCTGATATTCCAAGCCTTAATCAATTCCGAGAGACGAACCTCGCTGAGAGCAGGCTCCAAGTTCTTTAACCTCGTTGTGGAAGAAAAAGCAAAGAAGAGTTAGAAAGATCATAAATCAACAAAAGTCGAAACAACAGTGCAATGTATACCTATGTATTCTTCCCCATAAAAGGGAACGGAGAACCTCTCAGACCTCAACCCTTAAAATTGGGGAAAAAACATCCAATTTCTAACAAGGAAACCTTCTTGCTAGTAGTCCTTATGGGAATCGGGTAGATTTACTACCAATGCCCTGTCAGGCCTTCTAGATTTGAGGTAGAGGACACCATAGCTAGTTCGAGAAAAGGAGTGCAAAAATAGACCTCGGCGAGCCCTAACCTAGTACCATACAACTGATTTATCCTATGTACACCATTAACTATTTTCCACACATTGGGCGAGCATTGCGCAGGAAAAATATTAAAATAGCCAAAGAAATGCAAAAATAAGTCATTGGGAGGAAAAGTGAGTCCCCCTGGGAAAGCAACAAGACGTGGATCCAGTGGGCATCATCTATATCTCTAACGTTTCTAGGAGGGGAGGCATAGCACTCAATATCTACCCACTCAGGGATGTTGTAAAACTTCCTAAACTCAGAGACCGACCTATTCCCAATCTTCTCCATTGGAAAACCCTAGAAAACTACAAACTCAAAGAGAATGTACAGAGAAAAGGTACAGGAAACTTACAAGGTAGAAGATCGACTCGAACGATGAAGAAGCACAGGCCCAAACGACAAGGAAGCAACGAGAATGGAGATTGAGAGAAGAAGGTACGAAGTGCTAGAACTCACAAAAATGGAAAAATACTGAAAAGATTGAAGCGACGGTAGAAAAGTAACTATCCCAAGAAACCTTCAAATTTTGCTAATCATAGTGCACAAGGTACGAAGCGAGTGCCGCCAAAATCAACTTCACAGCTTTCGAAGAATTGCAAAAGAGCCATTATGGCGAATCATTTAAATTTATTGAGCCCATAAACATGGCCCAACAAACTTAGGGGCAATTGTGGGTACCCAAAATTAAGACCATGGGCCTGGACAAGTAGCCCAATTCTGGCGGCCCAAAGTCCAGGTCCCCCACCTCTTATTCTGAATATGATCCGGTCTCTTCCCACGTTCCCACTAAGGGAGGTTATAGAAATAATACCGACTACACCACCGTGGACGTAGGCACATCTTTACTGAACCACGTACATCCTTTATTGTGTGATTGTCATTTTACATTCCTTGTTCTTATTTGGTGCTTTCCTTTCTCTTATTTATTTGTGTTGCACAATAATTATCACCACAGTTATGAACTTAGATACATCGTTAAACCGGTATGAGTTGATGTTATGGTAGTGCAAGCGTGATGACGTAAAATACAAGAAACTATTTAAAGGAAACATTTTATGTACAACTCTTGAATAATGTAATTTAGAATAAATTTATTAAAAGGTAAAGATATGCCTAGATGATTTGGGAATTTCGGTAAGGGCACATAGAGTATAAGACCCTAAAAGATATGATAGCATTATTATGAGTGATCCGATGTGATTTTAAATAAAGAGGAATACTTATTGGAGATACAAAGATACTTCCCTTAGATACGATTGTGATTATTTCGAGTTGATTTTGAATAAAAGATACAATTGGCTTCTCGTTCGATCTTTTCCTTAGAATGCCCTTGAAAGGGGGGTTCAGTGTAAGGCAGAGAGGGGTCATTGGATGCTCATTTGATGGTCTCATTCGAATAAGACAAAGATCTCATTCAAATGACCATAGGTTCGTCTCAATCACCCAAATTTCAAATCTTTAGATTTTAGCCCAGCAACTTCATTTAATTACAAGAGAGGCACCAAACTATACTTAATGAAAGAATAAAGGCTCATTACATAATAATCCTCTTTCATTAACTACTACGAATTACACGGAATGGAATAAAACATTTGGGTTAGCGTATATTACAATCTCCCCTCCTTAGGGGATTTCATCCCCGAAATCAGAATAAACTGCTAAGGGAAGAGTTCTGGGTGATTCTCCCACATTCCCAAGTAGCACATTTGACACCTTAAAATTACCCAATCACTTTCACCAACAGAATAACCTTATTACATCAGACTATCTCTTCGTGGTCTAGGATGGATATTAGTCGTGTGGGAAACATGACGTATTCCTCTAACTCTATCAGATTCTAATTAGGGAGGTGTTTCACCCCCATCTGATCCCGACAAACTGGCGAACAATAAAGCCTACCATAAAGGGACTTAAAGGGGGACATCTCAATAATTTCCTGGTAACTATTGTTGTATGCAAACTCTTCCAGATGCAGGTTCCCTGACTAGTTACCCTGGAAGTCAAGCGCATAAGCCCTCTGTATATCCTCTAGGATTTGAATAGTCCACTCTTACTGCCCATCGATCTCAGGATGATACAGAGTGCTCATATTCAGTTTAATTCCAAATTCCTGTTGGAAATTCATCTAAAATTGAAAAAAAATTGAGAATCCCTGTCCGATACAATTGCGAGATGGACACCATGAGCCTGACTATCTCCCTAACATATAACCTTGCCAATTTGGCCACGTTGTCCATGACCTTAATTAGCAAGATATGTGCAAACTTGGTAAGTTAATCAAAAATTAACCATACAATGTCATGACCATGCTCAGATCATGGTAAGGTCATGAAAAAATCAATCGTTATGTTCTCCCACTTCCCCTCAACCCCGGGTAATGGTTTCAATAGTCCTACTGGCTTTTTGTGTTCATCTTTTACCTGTTGGTAGGTATCGTACTTTGTTACGTATATCGCTACATCTATTTTTTTGTCATACCACCAGAAATCCCTACGAAGGTCATTGTACATCTTGGTGGCCTCGGGGTGTATATTGAAATACAACTGATGGGCTTCTTCCATTACCTTGTCATGAAGCTCCTCAATGATCGGAATGATCAATCGACCCTTGTGTCACACCCCACCATATTTATCTACGGTGACGGTATCGAACATTTCCCGATTCAAAATATTTAGAATGACCCTATGATCTTTTAGAGACACTATCCTCGTCATGTTTTAAGTTGTTGATTTATTATGGGGATTTTTAGTTAGAGAAGTTTTGGGTAGAAATATCCCGTCATAAGAAAACATCATACTTGAGCAAAACTGGGATGTCGAACCGGTTTGGTAATAATTTCAAACCGGTTAGGGGAACCCTCTTCTAGATTTTTTCGTTACGATCGCATGGGTGTCGACCGCGTATTTTTCTAAATTAGTTATGATTTTTCTACGAAAGGGTGTGGGAGACCATTTTGTCCAAATGAGGTATAAATACTTATTCCAAGATATTAATGATAATGTTATGAACCTATATACATCATTAAACCGGGATGTGTTGATGTTATGGTGGTGCATGCGTGATGACCTAAAATACAAGTAACTATATAAAGGACATGATTTATGTAGAACTCTTGAATAACGTAATAAAAACTAAATATATTAAAAGGCAAGGATATGCCTAGTTAATTTGGGAATTTTGGTTGGGGCACATAGAGGATAAGATACTAAAATATACGATGGCATTATTATGATTGAACCCTAAAAGATACGGTGTGATTTTAAATAAAGAGGAATTCTTATTGGGGATAAGTCGAACCCTTGAGAATATAATTAGTGGGTAACTCCCTCAAATATTTATCGTGTAGGAATACTAAATGTTAATGTATCCTAAGCCTATTAGGTTAAGACTGAATGGCTAACAATGGTTGTGATAGTAGGTTGGGTGAGACTACAAATTTATATTAGAGAATTTCTTATATATGTACATATAACCCTTATTCATGATAGTTGACTCCTTATATATGTACATATAAACCTTACTAAAAAGGTAGCAAGAAGCGGAAAATTATTAATAATTTGGAATGATTTAAGTCTTAGTCAAGAAGACAACATACTAAGATCATTAAATGTTTTAGTAAGAGTAGTTTGGGAATAACTACACCTATAATGTTTTGGAAGGGTTAGTTGGGAATAACTGTACCTATATACATTTAAAGAGGAACAAACGATGAAGTAAATGTGATCTAAGTCCAAAAGGAAGTGCATGAGACTTCATATTTAATCCGAAAAGTAGTCGTAGGATAACGACTTAAAATGAGTATGGAATAATTCACTAAAATGTTATAGTTCAGGCAAGAAGGCTATATTACATATGGATTGAGATTTTACTAGGATTAAAGTAGTTATTGAGTCACTTCTTATACATATTGGATGATAATATGTAACATATTATTTTGTGTGCACATACCACTGTTCATGAACTGTCTTATCTTCTTGGGAGTTCGTGCGTTCGGACTGGGTATCACACATCGGCACAAGTGGGCTTGGAGAATGTGTAGGTTATATAGGTACTACATGGAGGTGCCTTCTACGCGGAGGTAGGTGTTGATTCTAACCTAACCTGTGAAACTACTGGGTATGGGCCATGAATAGTTATCCTGCACAGGGACCATCCACAACTTATATGTGTTTTATAATGTCCGCTTAGGATAAGGGATTCCTCCGAACTTGCCGATAGATCATGAACGAGACACCAATGGTAGATACCTTTGTGTGTCGTATATATACATGGACATATATATTTATCTATTTACACATTGTTGTGTATTTACACATTGTGATCTAAGTCCAAAAAGAAGTGCATGAGACTTAATATTTAATCCGGAAAGTAGTCGTAGGATAAAGACTTAGAATGAGTTGTGGAAGAATTGACAAAAAATTTATAGTTAAGCCAGGAAGGCCATATTCCATATGGATTGAGATTTTACTGGGATTAAGGTAGTTATAGAGTCACTGCTTATACATATTGGATTATAATATGTATCATATTATTTTGTGTGGACATACCAATGTCCGTGAACGGTCTTATCGACTTGGGAGTTTGTGCATTCGGATTGGGTACCACACGCCAGCATATGTGGGCTTGGATATTGTGTGGGTCATATAGGTACTACATGAAAACTCCATCTACGAGGAGGTAGGTGTTGATGCTGACCCAGCTCGTGTCACTGCTGGGTATGGGCCATAAATAGTTATCCTGCGTAGGGACCACGCCCAACTTATTTGTGTTTTTTGATGTCCTCTTAAGATAAAGGATTCCTCCGAACTTGCCGATAGATCACGAATAAGACACCAATGGTAGATGCCTTTGTGTATCTCATATATACACAAACATATATATATTTATCTATTTACACATTATGGTGTACTTTATATGGGAATGTGCCCTCTTAGTCTAAAGATGTAGACAATGCTTAATGATAATAAATTCTGGTTAATAAAATTATGTGAATAATTAAGGATGAAGATGAGTCCTAATGATTAATGTGGTAGACAATTATTAATGATTATAAAAATTGGGCAGTCTAAGACAGTAGACAAAAATTAAAGAGAATGAGTAATATAATAGCCAATTATTAATGAGAATAATAATTTGGTAATCTAAGAGAATGAAACTTTTATCTAATGGGGTAGACGACTAAGAGTATGAATTAAATCATTAAATGGTCTGAAGAGATAGACGATGATTATGGAATATTATGACGTAAGAATATGAACTGAGTTTTTGTAAATTGTGCAGTTAACATTTTTAATTCCATTCGGGGATTGGGGTGTTTGACATAAGTACCCACTTTTAGTTAATGCATAGATATATGGATTATTATTTATATGTACATGTCAAATTATTTAATTGAAGTTACAATTGGCATTTTGATTCGAGGATACGAGTAGAATTACTTCTAGATGAGAGGTGAGGTACTCGTTACATGTGAGCGTCGATGGAGACACGTGAACTATGAGTTAGTAACAATTTTCATATTTACTGGTGAAGAATACTTGCAACTCTAGGTCTATGACCCAAATTGTAAATGTTTCCCCCGGGTATTCTAAATATCAGGGATAACATGACCGACGATGGATCAGACTTGTTGTTGCATTAGACGTAGTGGATTTCGCTCCATTGATTCTAGTGTAGAATGTACTTCAGCATTTTGTCATTTTATTTCACGCTGGGATTTGTACAGGCATAAGCCTAAGGGTTTATTTATATCAGTTGTACTTTGCTTTACATTATGGACATTATATGATGAATCAGGTTTTAATTATTCATGTGTTAAATCAATTTTATTCGGATGTTTTTATTCATTGTGGATTTTGATATAAAATAAAGAGAACTTATATTCCTTCGGTGCTGAGAATGTTATAAATTATTGATAAGCCCCCATCTTCGACGTATCGTGCTTGGCCAGCCTTTAAGTGAGAAAATGAGGGTTGTTACAATAACATTAATAAATTGTTTGAAACATTAAAAACATTAAAAAAAAGTAATAAATAATAGTTAAAATAAGTTAAAAACAGTAAAAAAAAGTGAATAGTTTTTTTAAAATAACTTTAAAAATTACAAACTATAAGAAACAACAATGCATAACTTTATTTTTTATTTATAAAAAATAACAATACAAGTTTTAAAAAATCCAGAATATGAGTTTTTCATATTTTTACAGAATAATTAATTTTTATTTATGTTTTTTATTTTTTTGACATATTATGACTTTTTATGTTCCAAATATTAAATTTTGTTTTTTTCCCAAATATTAAGTTTTTATTCATTCCAGAATATTATTTTTCTTATTTTCTAGAAAATTACTTTTTATTTTTATTTTTGAGTATACTATGTTTTTTTATTTTTCATAATTTTATTTCATCTAATTGAAGATGAATATATATATATATATATATATATATATATATATATATATATATATATATATATATCACTTGATTCAATGAAAGAACATATGATTTAAATAAACTGTTTGCATTTCAATTAAGCCTATGACATTCAATTGTTATAACTCTCAAATATTTTTCCTACATAACACACCTATAATATTCAAATGTTATCACTATCGAATATTTTTCGTACATAACGTAATGTAGGAAGTTAAAATTTCAAATCTTGATAACGACGATGCTAGAAACAACAAGGTTAGAGAGGAATCGCCACATATATATCCTTCACAATAATCGAGTTCCCAACATTTAGATATGAATATGACCGAGGAGACAAATAACATAAGGGCGTCAAACAGACTCAAATCGACAAGGAAACATTCAATAAATAATATTACATACACAAATAAAAATTATAACATGGGCTTACTTTCTAAATTATATATATATATATATATATATATATATATATATATATATATATATATATATATATATATATATATATATATATATATATATATATATATATATTGCAGGAGCAAAGGAATACAGATCAAGGATTGAGGGAGCAAACTGACGTTTCAAATGTTGAAGACATTGTATCCTTTGAATATATATTATGTTTTGCCTTTTCTTTACAACAATACATTGAATATAATAAACTTCAGTATCTTTTTCTAATAGAAATAATGTGTGGCTACATAGATCATTTCAATATAATTAAAAGCTTTCTTAATATACAAAATTTGATAATTATTTTCATATAAGATCATATTACACATTGACGCCCGCGAATCGCGTGGTGCACATGCTAGTAGTATTTAATAACTATATGCCCAAACTATTGAATATCTACTTATGAAGATACCCAAACTATTGAATGTATATGGTGTGTTACCTTTTGTATGAAGTGATTATTTAGAAATAATGAAGTCATAACTATGCTTAGATGTTTTTACATTAATAATAATTTTGAAACCATCTTAATGTAATCAATATCCAAACAAACTAGTTCAGTATTGGGAAATACAATTAGCAAAAATGTTAAGACTCAGTGTGAAATCCTGGGAATGATAAAAAAAGGTGGAGCAAATTAAAAACACACGACCTTTTAGAAAATTCAAAGTGTCGTTTTGTATCATATCGTGGACATATACATGATGGCCAAAAGCTTTCACCTTTCTCGAATGTGTAAATAAATAGTCTAAAAGGCGATAGGACATTGTGTCAATATTTTACACCTCCTTATACACATATCGGAGAAACATAATATATGTTTGAAAGTGTTGTATCACATGATTGTGACACCCCGCCTAATTAAATACCGGATGATCAGTCCTTTATCAAATTATCTCAAAGTGTCCGGTTGGTTCATTCTTAGCATCACTGTCGAAAACTATTTTTCTTTATTAATCACCTAATAAATAATTAAGCCAAGTGCCAAAACATTTAATCTTATAAATTAAGTCCGATTGTTATTATAAATTACGAAACCATTTTCACGAATACAATTAATAGTATTAAAACCAACCCATCCAAAAGAAAGAACATGCTAGATAAATTAATCCAAATAAAATATCCCAAATCGCAGGACAAAGTGATAATCACAAGTAATCCCAGCTACAACAGAATACTGAAATAAATCAAAAGTGCAAATCTATCTGAACTAGATAAAACTGGAAATGGGCGACACATGCCCTATCTAAGGAGAACTAAATGAATGACTGAGAAACCAAGGATGAAGTCGTCTACTACAAAGACGTGCAACTCCCACACTAGTTGTAGCACGCCGACAATCCAAAGATCTAAGCCTGACGTATCTGTGGTTGGGCACCTGTAATACATGCATATATATACAAGAGGGAAAAATGACAAGAAACGGGTCAGAGCCCGAGTGTAAAACAGTTTGAAAATAGTTTAGCAAGTATTCAAAATGCTTACCGGCTAATGCAACAACCATGTTAGTATGCGACACTCTCTTGAGAATTCTCACCTCTCATATAGTGTGCACACCTAACGTACTAATAAATCTCATAAGTCTCTCTAACTTATTCTCCGTAAGGTTTTACCACTTGAAAAGTAAGGTTATGATATTTAGATTAGAAAATCAATCTCTTCAAGATTTCCTACGCTATTTAGGACAAATCAGTACCGTTATAAAGTTCCCGAATACTTATAATAAAGTTGAAGCATTTATTCATTTCTTAACTACTTATACACACAGTAGAAAGTTCCCATATAGATATACGTATATATTAGTCACACATATCATATATATACTAACGGCACCCCACATAAAATCTATGGTGCTGGGATACTCTGCTATCAAGTCCCCGTCTCTCCCGTACTAGGGGAAATACTAGTTCGGAATAACTCTCGAACTGTATTAATGCAATACATAAAAAATGGAGGCGAAGAAAAGTTCCAAGTCACTAAGAGGTCAGCACATACCCTCACGTCTCTTAGGAACGTCTGACTATCATTCTCGGATAGCCTGTACCAAGGATCCTATGTTCTAGGGTATGAGTCAATATCCCCCATAAAGGTCATATTAGAATAAGACTGTCCCGGCACGGAAACCTCCATGATAGCAAGTAGAGTGGGTATCACTAACACAAATAAAGTATTTAATATATGTACACAGTCACACGGTCATATATAGGTACACATTTTCCACTAGGGTTCCCTCACGACCCATAATTATTATTAATCGTACTTAGTACAATTTTTCCCAATTATCTCGTATAATGGATCTATCTCTTTTATTCTCAATTATACACATTTCACATTTTACTTCTCATCTCTCGAAGAACTCTCTATTATTAAATATGATTTTAGTAGGTACAGACTTTCTAACCTTCTGGTCTGAGTCTTTCATGAGTCTCTCAACTCATTAACGAAATTACGCACAATCTTTAATGCATAACGAAACTCCCCGTTAACCCACAATTTCATCCCATATTAAATTTCATTCAACGGAGTCTATTTAGACCTTACTGGACCTCCTCACGTCCCATTATACTCTATGAATAATACTCAGGGGTTCTTACATATTTAAACCGGATTAAACAAAAAGGGGAAAATATGAAGTTTTCCAGGAGGGGTCAATCGATCGAGGAAAGGGGGTCGATTGATCGATCGATCGATCAAGAAGTTCTTGCCCAGAAACTGCAATTTCAACCTCCGGGTTTCATCTTCCAAATTACTCCAAAATGCCATTAACGATTCTCAAACTCCCAAACAACATTACTACTAGTTACATATACCTATATACATGATTTCCTACGTGAAACATGTCCAAATTCATCAAAGGTATTGAATTAATGTCCAAATTCATATTTAACAAAAACCCTAATTTTCATAAAACTTTCATTCTTTTAATTCTGTTCCAGATTTCTTGCTTATAAACACATATAAATTCATGGGTTATCCTCTACATATGATTGGGATGTCCAGAATATATCTATTTCTACAAAGACATGTGATTAAATCCTCAAATTTCCCAAATTCGTTTATGAAACATGTGTATAAAAATCCCAATCTAACATGGATGAAACAATAACTAAAAGAAAAGCAAGATAGATACTTGCCTCGAGAATATGAGTCTAAATTTCTGAGATTTGATGATGTGGTTGTGTTCTCCTTCCTCCGATCTACACTTTGACGGTATTTGTGGTGAAAATGGTCCAACTATGGTGGCTCTAGCCTTGGGAAATTCCTCACCTTCCTCCTCTAATGGCCTCTGTGAAATATGTAGGTTTTAACCCTAGAAGACAACCTCTAACACTTGATATACTTCTCTAATTTTCATAGGAAATTAAATCCCAAAAATAAAAATTACCAAAATGCCCTCCCGGGTTACCAGTTAGGCCTAAAGACGTCCTGAGACCCCAACCCCCCCCCCCCCCCCCCCCGCCCCCCGGATAAACTTTTCTGACTATCTCGAACCTTCAGGACACATTGGCGCACTCGAAATGACCATACGGGTGACTTATAGTTTATTCACTTTTTATCATAATAATTTAGTCCCGACACGACATAGGCGCATCTCGACTTAATTTTCATAATTATCATATTATTCACTCGTGATAATTTTAATAAATTCAATTCTACATATTACTTTACTCAATAAGTAATATGCAACAAATCAACAAATTTCCAATATTTACTAACTCTCGTCACGCTAGTAAATATTTAACACAATTTATGGATTAATATTAAATTAATTTATCTCAATTAAATTTAATAAATCCCCAAATTTAAAAGCCATAAAAATACGGGGTATTACATACTTCCCCCCTAATAACGAAATTTCGTCCTGAAATTCGGAAAATAAGGCCTACCTGGTAAGACAATTCAAAATACCTTATCAGTATGCAAACTATCTTCATTTAAGACTCACAATCACTATAGCCCCCCGTCTCACAGCAAGCTTGTTTAACACTCTCATTAATGACACTTTACATTGTGCCCCTAACCGACAACATTCTCATAAGACGAGCCTATACATCACTAACTCCCATTATCAATATCATTAAGAGGCTTCACCTCACTACGTATCAACTACTCGTATTTTTCAAAATACAAAACTCCCATTCTGAGAGAATCTATACGAATATCTGGACGCTCTTGACAGTTCTTTGAATCTTAATTTTTGGCTACGAAACTCTAAGCCGCCTAAAACAGTTTGTGATAATTCCACCTTAGTCATCGGATTATTCTCGACCAATCCAAAATTCTGATTTCCCGCTCACCTCTAAACATCCAGAGGGAGAATAGTTAAGGTTTTTCCACGCTAAAACCTCAATAAGTACCTCGTTCATAACAAACAGGTACGAGTTCTCCCATGGAACTCTAGCATACTATACTTCACTTGCTAGCCACATCCGTTGTGGAAACGAAATGATCACCAATATTCTAAAATTACTTTCACACGGCTCCACTAATGGTTAATCACTTTTCGCCTACTCCCCTAGCTATGGGTGCTACATCCTATTCAAAACAAAACGATATCCCCGTTGCTTCCTAAAATCCCATATTGAAGGTGGGATTTAAAAATCTCATCCTAATTCAGAAGGATACCATGTAGGACCACGTACTGGCGCGATCCTTCCTTTCAAAGGGAGACTGGGGCATACTAGCTAATATTGTAAATCACCCCAAAGGAATGCCAATAACTTCCTTCTTGGGAAACTTGTTCCACACGTTCGAAGGAACCCTTATTCATAGCTTGAGGTTGGCAACCCATTAAATAAACTTTACCGACTTTACTGGTCTCTTCCATTATAGGAGTCTTCGGCTTGCCACAAAATTCTCTGGTTGATTCTCATGTTCCGATCGATTTTTATCTATGAGTGATTCCAGCGGAGACTACTCGCTACGTCCCGCTAAACATTGACTTCTACTTATAATGTCTCAGATAAGTGACACTTAATACACCCCTTCTTTCCTCGGCGTATACCGAATGTTCCAACCCGTGCACTTTTATCCATGATGTGCACTTCTGGACCTTTTTATACCTTACTAAATCATCACTCTTTGTACGTGCAAGCCTCTCTCAACATTTTCCTAAATACAACTCCGCTCCGAGTGTTCTCTATAATAGTTAAATTCTACCCTTCTTAAGGAATACCCCTTTTTAAATGGCTTCCCACAACCTTCCAACCAAATTTGGGTGTGCTACTCTGATCGCACATGTACATATGGATTATCGTTCTTCACATGATGCTCAATTCACTCTACCACTTTCACCTCGTTATGTTAGTCCCATAAACATATATTCCACACGTCTATTCCGACGTCCCTTCAACCTGGACTATTCTAACATCAGTTAACTGGGATGCCCACACCCTATAAGTCGTACATACTAGTGTAAGCATCATATACTCTTCACACATAACACCTAATTCTTTATTTCCCTTGTGCTCACAACATGGTTACAACATTTGGGTATTCTTAATCACCCTAAAAATCAAAATCTCAAATCCTCCTTATCATCGTTCCACCCTTCAACTCGTGGTGATAAAACAAAACTTCCAATGCTTTCTTATCACACAACCGGCTCCACTGGCCTTAAATCATAATTTAACTTCCAAATTACAGTTATAATTACCTGCTCCTATAACAACCGAGGTACCACACTCATGGACTAATGACCAAACATCTCCCTACTTCCAACCTTACGCTAAATTTCATGCGTGGGATGTCTCGCAAAGTGAAATCCAAATAGGGAACCCCCCCCCCCCCCCGATACGCTACTACCTGACATTGTCGGTTATCAAAATCCATTAGGCCCTACGTCCATAACATGGACCCCTATATTTCCATTTCTAGACATAAAAGCTACATCTCCTCTCGCAATTACACTTAAACAAAGAACATTTCTCCAATTGCACTATCGTTCAGTATTGGTGGTAATCACATTCCACAAACCTCGTACACATACAATCGGGACTCTCAAAATCCTGTCCCCAAACATATGAGTATAACTCTTAACTCCCACATCTCTAAAGGATAGATATAACAATGAGCTCTTCCTATCACCAAGTCCCGAGTGCTAAATATAATAACGAGTCAAATCTTTCCGCTCAATGGTAAACCCAATACATATTGAATCATGACAATAAGGTCCCTAAACACCCCGGGATTAAACATTTCGATACCACTATACCCTTCGAAGTCTCTATAATATATAATATAAATGAGAGCCCGACCCTCTCACATGTGAGGCTTCGTCAGAACAAAACATCTTGCACTACAGAAGTAACCTCGATAGCCTTGCAATGACTGTCCACTATCGTTTTGACCATTAGTTACTTAAAACCATAATCAGGATAATATTATACTCGTATAACGCATCACTAAGACGAGTAATCTCAATAAATATATAACACTATTAATACACCTATTCATCCTCCGCATATAACACTAAAGATAATCCTGCTACACTAGGAAAAATATTCACATAATAATAGCATTATAGATATACGCACTAAACTCGTCTCACATGCTAATCTAACAATAAACAAAATATAGTGACTCACTCGTGTCACATAAAACACGCCTTATCCTCCGAGGATAAAACTCATACTTCTACCTTGCCAATCACATTGACTGCACAAATGGTATCCGAACGTTACACGCCTGTCCAAACCAAACCAAAAACTACTTTAATTGTTGTGATTTACTAGGCACTATATTCTTGTCCCCTATACTCACTTCGGGAAAAATTAGCACATGTTATTTCACTCTCCACAAAATACTTTTACACAATCCACTTATCACCGGTCATACTAACCATAATAGGATTATTCTTCTCTCGAACTTTGGTTGGCTCAATTCCTGATGGCTACCCCCGTTGTTCCATTAGACTTGTTAGCTCTAAGGAACATGCTACTGGCTTTAATAGTCCTTACTGAATTCACCATCGCTTGGTAAGAATTAAGCTATCCGAATCATTTAAATGGGTCCCCTAATGGGTATCCCCCCTTGTAGTGCTTCACTACCACCGTTTCATCCAGTCTTATTCTCGACTAAATTCTTTGATTCTTTTATCTTCCCACACAAAGAAGCATTACCATCTCCATTGATAAATCACAACATTGGCACCCTCTGAATCGACCGTCCACTAGAATTCCATTCTTAGTGTTATTAACTATTTTTAAGAATCGATCTCCCACTTAGAATCCTCTCCTCCGTTTGTATCTACATCCTCCAATACAAGATTCGCTAGCAGTTTTAGATTCATATTCATAAATGGACTTCTGTATGGCCCTCCTGTGATGAGTTTAGGACAACGTTCACATCTTATCCTGAATATTTGATGAAGGAACTTGTGGTCAAACTGTACTTAAGATCCTTCTATAGACATAGCATTCCACTTCTAAAACTGGTGGTGACTCCCACCATTATAACTTCGTTCCAGAAGCCAAGAAAAATTTTACCCCAAAATTTCACTTTCAGTTAGCCACACTCCGTCATATGTCCAAACCTTTGGATATTTTACCTCCTTTGGCTAACACACACAATCTTCGCATTTCTAGAATTTCCATTGACAGTTCTCTTCACTATTTCCTCTGACTTTTTCCTAGTCATACCACGTTGGGTGAGTGTACATTTCCATCACTTTCGACTATAGAATCATAGCCTACGCCCTAGCCGTCTTTACAGTCCTGGCTTCTCGTTCCATAATAGGGGTGACCTTAACTACGGTCATCATCCTCGAATATACTCTACAACTTCAACTAAGACTTGCCTCCTACTGTCTGTCCAACGGCCCTTGCCTGCCATATTTCATTGCTCGAACATGACCAAACGCAAATAAGATTCACTAATGTACATACGTTATAGCAAGAGAACATAATCTCACCATAAAAATCAATAATCCTAAACATAGGGCTCTATATTAAAACAAATCAACGTTGGAAGCATAATAAGTCGCACAGATCCTAAGGACACTAGAACCTGATGCTCTGATACCACCTATGACACCTCGCCTAATTAAATACCGGGTGATCAGTCCTTTATTAAATTATCTCAAAGTGTCCGGTTGGTTCATTCTTAGCATCCCTGTCGAAAACCATTTTTCTTTGATAATCACCTAATAAATAATTATTCCAAGTGCCAAAACATTTAATCTTATAAATTACGTCTGACTGTTATTATCAATTACGAAACCATTTTCATGAATATAATTAATAGTATTAAAACCAAACCATCCAAAAGAAAGAACATGCTAGATAAATTAATCCAAATAAAATATCCCAAATCGCTTGACAAAGTGATAATCACAAGTAATCCCAACTACAACAGAATACTGAATTAAATCAAAAGTACAAATCTCTTTGAAGTAGATAAAACTAAAAATGGGTGACACATGCCCTATATAAGGAGAACTAAATGAATGACTGAGAAAATAAGGATGAAGTCATCTACTACAAAGACCTGCCACTCCCACACTAGCTATAGCACGCCGACAATCCAAAGATCCAAGCTTGACGCCCCTGTGGCTGGGCACCTGTAATACATACATATATATACAAGAGAGAAAAATGACAGGAAACGAGTCAGGGCCCGAGTGTAAAACAGTTCAAAAATAGTTTAGCGCAAGTATTTAAAATGCTTACCGTCTAATGTAACAACCATGTCAGTATGCGACACTCTTGAGAATTCTCACTTCTCATCTAGTGTTCACGCCTTACGTACTAATAAATCTCATAAGTCTCTCTAACTTATTCTCCATAAGGTTTTACCACGTGAAAAGTAAGGTTATGATATTTAGAGTAGAAAATCAATCTCTTCAAGATTTCCTATGCTATTTAGGACAAATCAGTACCGTTATAAAGTTCTCGAATACTTATAATAAATTTGAAGCATTTATTCATTTCTTAACTACTTATACGCACAGAAGAAAGTTCCTAAGATATCCATATTTTATGGAAAATTCAATTTATTTATTCTTTTGTAAATTGAGTTAAGTTATGGTAATAAATTTTAAGGCATAACTAAATTTTGATCTATGGACTTTATTTTAATTCAAAAATGATTTTATTTTCGGGAAAAATAAAATAGTGAGATCGGATTGTTGTTGTAAAAATAAATTGGAAATTACCAAGGATTTTAATGCAGACTTTTATAATTGAATGTATAGCTTTTCAAAACGCTGAAAATTTTAAAATACTAAGTGGGAGAGGGGTGTAACAACCCGAGGTCTTGTAGACGATGATTTATTTATTTTTGGAGAAATAAATATTATTTTATTGTAGAATAATTAAATTGGCGATTGAGGTCAAAATTTGAAATCATTAGAAAGTGTTCTGAATGGCGATTCTGAGGGTGTAGTTGTGTCCGGAAGGGTCGAGAAAGTCAAAATGATTGTACTTGGGGTCTATTTAGGTTTCGAAATAATTTTAGGTACGTTTGACTCGAATTAAAGTTACCGAGTCATTTAAAGTGTGTATTATCATTTAAAGATGTGTACATTTAGGAGTTAGGGCTTAAAAGCCTACGGGAGATTTATTTCTCCAAAGAGAGAAAGAGAAATAGAAAGAAAGAATGATAGAAGAAGAAAGAAGGAGAAAAGAGAGAGAGAGGATTTTTCGGCCAATACGCAATCTCGAGGACGAATCAGACCCTACGAATCCAAGGCAAGTGATTAACTTGCTAAATAATTATTTTGTACCATTGATTGCATGATTTGTGGATTAAATCTTTGAGTTTTAGGTTTAGTTTATCAAAACCTAACTTTTTGGGAAAACCTTAGATTTGTGGTGTATAAATGATTTCTAGGGTAGAAATTAGTTTATATGTGTTTATAGATGATTATTGATGATATAGATGTGATTGGGTTGAAGAGAAATAGAGTAAAAATGATTAAAATGAATTTTGGCATTTTTGTCTTACTTAAAAGTAGCCATTTTCGAGCCTCCAGGTAGGCCTAATCGATTCGGCCCCCTAGCCGAATCGATTCGGAAATAAGCAGGTGCCCAGGTTTGAGTGACCGAATCAATTCGGACCCCAACCGAATCGATTCATCCTGAGACGGAGTCCTAGGTCTGATGACCCAAATCGATTCGCCTTGGAGGCCGAATTGATTCGTTAGGCCGAATCGATTCGGAATTGGCCCGAATCGATTCGAAAATAGGGCTTTTGGGGGAATGTTATTCTAGGGAGAATTTCATTCATTTTTGTTCGAGGTTATCGATTGGGAACCTCTATAGGAGTTATTTGGAGTATGTTTTGGAGACTTTTAGAGTGTTTCCCTTGTAAGAAATTATTGGAGTCATATTGACTAAATTTGAGGAATACTGATTAGAAATTATAGTGTATTCTAAGTGGGGAATCCCACCTTGATTGGAGATTATATTTGGAGATGATAATTAAATAAATATGAAAGAATGAGAATAATGTTAGAGATACCGGATCTTAGGATCCAATCCCAAATGGGATAACTTTAAAGGTTCATAAAATGAATTGAACCCTAATGTGGATGGAAAATTATAAATGCTACTTGATGTGCATACGGATATAAAAATATCCTTAACGATGATTGATTTGGGAGATATCTCACACAAATGAGAAATGCTAATTGAGGTCCATTAGGATAAAAAATATCCTTAACATATATAGATTGAGAGACAACTCATAATTAGAAGCGACATGTGAGCTTCAAGCGAGAAATAGTGTAGTGTATACTAAGTGGGGAAGATGTGTGAGAATTGACGATTAGTATATCAAGTGGGAAATATACTAAGCAATGACATTAATTCTATTGCGCCTAAGAGCGTACAATAAATTTGAAATTGAGGTGACAGGTATACCTTATATGATGGTATATCTTTATATTATGTGGTGATTTATGTGTACCTTATACGATGGTATATATATATATATATATATATATATATATATATATATATATATATATATATATATGGTGAAGCATACCACCTCCTTGCTATCATTGGGAAGTTGCGTGCATTGAGGGTGAGCATCATGGCTCAAAGAGCAGTGTGTGGATATTCCCCAGGTCATAGTTGTCCCTTTGATTATTATATGATATACATTATTTATTTTGGGGATGAGAAGTCATGGGTATGTGTCGTTCTCAGTTGCCAGTTAGAAGTTATGACTGCTTCCCAGGACGTTGTGTGCGTGAGTTGATCACGAGGTGGGTGCCGTTGAACCCCACCAGGTGGCCCCAGTTTGCTACGATGTATGGGCAACTGTAAGATGATAGCATGTGAGCCTGCGTCCTCGAGTTATAGATCGGTTGGATGGTTATTATTGTTGATTGTGATTGTACTTGAGTATTGAGGGCATAATGGACCTCAACGACTAACATTGCCAGGATTAGTGTATCGGGGGGGTTCCTTGTTTGGATTTCGCCTCGGCGAGACATCCCACGCACGAACCGCAGTGTAATGTTGGAAATTGGGGAGAAGTTAGTCCTCAATGCTCATATTTATATATATATCACCTATCCCGACAATCGACAGTGCAAGGAGTAGTGTAACGGGGGGTTCCTTATTTGGATTTCGCTTCGGCGAGACGTCCCACGCATGAAACGCCGTGTACTGTTGAGAATTGGGAATATTAATTAATTAAAATGGACTAATAATAATTTGGGTCACATGCATCATGCATTGAGAGCATAATGAATCTCGAGGATCAATACTGTCAGGAGTAGTGTAACGGGGGGGGTCCTTGTTTGGATTTCGCCTCGGCGAGACGTCCCACGCACGAAATGCAGTGCCGTATTAAGAATCAAGAGAAGTTTAGTCCTTAGCACTTGATGCTAATAACTCATATATAATTAATTATATATATTGTCTATATGCGATATGAGGGAATAACTAGAATATATGAAATTCTAGTGAAAGAGAATGATGATGTTGTTATGAGGATGATTGTGCAACTTTATATGTTCAATAAATAAACAAATATAAAGAGAACTATTACATTAAAGTTAATGTATATGATTTAAAGAATATAGATAAGTTTAGATTGGGAGATAGGTTAGATGGTTTTATTTAAATATATCAATTGGGTTTAAGTTAGATTCTTTTGCCTAATTAGAATTGGGCAAACATTTGGTGATCACGTGCATACGTTTAGTTGCGTGCTTTAGTTGAGAGGTGAGGGAGATTATTATGGAGAGTTCGATTCCACCTTAATCATGTAATAATAGATTTATAATTATTATGCATTTTAATGTCCTTGTTATAAAATGTTTTCAACTCAGGCTCTGGCCCGTTTATATTTTCTCCCTCCATGCGTATATATTGTATTACTTTAGGTGTTCCTCCGCAAGGACGCCATTGATGTTCATCCATCCAGTATATTCGTGGAGTTGTGGCAGTAGCGGACTGTTGCCACACTTTGTTTTAGTCAATTCCTATCTTTTTATTTCTAGTTTAGGATTCAGTTTGTATATCGGGTAAATACTCAAGTGTTGTATATTAACACTTTTATATTTCATTCCTCAGATTATGTATTGTCTGTGACCCGACAGCTTATTCGGGTATTTCATTGTTGAGATTTTGTTGTACTCTTTTATATTATTGGAGTTTTCACATATCACTCATCATAGTTAGATGTAGTATTGTGGTTTGTTTGTTGTATGGTTGGTTTTACTCGGTGTTATATAAAAGTTTTAAATTTTTGACAATCCACTTTTAATGATTTTGGGTAGTTAACCTTATATTAATTAGTATTATCAGTTGATGTTGAGACTGTGCCATCTGAGATACCTGATTTAATGTATTATAGGGCTGGCCACCCGTTATTATTTTGAGCGGGTTGTCACAGATGGTAGCAGAGCATCAGGTTCTAGTGTCTTTAGGATCTACGCGGGTTACTACGATCTTCTGTAAGAGTTCTTGATGTAGAGCCTTATTGTTAGGACGATTGCATTTATACGTTCATATTTCTTCTGCGATATGAAAATATTTGATAGGCGTTCTGATACAATTGTTCTTATTTCAAAGGCCACCGAAGGGAGGCCGTTCAGTCAGGGTGAACAAAGGGGCTAAAAAATTGCAACCCCAAATGCCTCAAAGGAACATAACTACAGATGAAGTTGCCAATATTGTGGCACAAGCAGTAACTTCTGCCATTTCTACGATGGTGCAGCAATCTGCCGTTCGGGCAGCCCAACCCCATTTAGGATTGTCTTTATGGGAGAGAGTGAAGGAAGATTTTAGTAAGGGGCATCCTCCTGAGTTTGCGGGGGGAGTTGATACAATGGCTGCAAGTCAATGGAAGAATAGTATACAGAGGCACCTCCGTATGGTTGAGTGTAGTGAGGTGCAGAAGAAATTTTTAACCACCTTTAAGTTATCGGGTGCAGCTCTCTAATGGTGGGAGTCTGTCACCACATCTGAACAGAAAGATACTTTACCTATAATAGAGTTTTGGGAACTTTTTGATTGAAGGTATTTTCCTTCCCCTACTCGAGATATGGAAATTTTCCAGGGTAATAGAACGGTGGCAGAATATGAGGAAGATTTTTCTAGATGGGCGAAATTAGTACCTGATGAGGTAAATACGTAAGAGAAGCGTATATCAATGTTTCTTCGAGGTTTAGATTGGAAAATACGACAACATTTGTTAGAGAGTCCTATGTTAGTGACTTTCGTCGAGGTAGTGAATGAGGCACTACTAAAGTGTCATGAATATCGTCTTCGTTTGCAAGAGGGTAAGAACTTTAGAAATTCAATCTCATCAAGTAAGTTTGGAGAGGAGAGTGCCAGTAATGCGAGTGGGTATAATTCGGACTATAGAGATTCACAACGACATTTTGTTCCTCAAAGAGGTAAAGGACCACAGTTTGATGAAGTTTTGGAAGTGCAACCCCTACAACTGATTCGAGGTCATTTTAGACCGGGGGACTACGTGTGGGAGCCCATTGATGAGGAAGGACAATCGGACTAGAGATGGGTAATGTAATTTATTTTCCTTTATGAATAGGATAATTACTATATGAAGTTCTGGGAATATCGTATGGGAGATATTTATGAAAGGGTAGTGCTATATCCCTATTATGTATGTAATTACCCTAAGGGGAATTTTGAGCAAGTTAGTCTCTTATGTTATTATCTTTTGCAAGACTAGATAATTTTGTAATGCGCTCAAAGAGAGCTATAAACCATGTGGTGAATGTAAGAAATTGTTGTTGTACGTAAAGTAGTAATGATAAATCTACTTCTTTTATATAGTCATGTTAGACTTACATAATTGTTGTATTCCAGATATGGATGAGCCTTATAAATGGCAATATATTAAAATGATGTAAGATGTTAATTCTGATAAGAGTTTAAAGGTTGTGGATTATTGGGACGCAGGAAAGTTTAGCTCATAATTATGCTAAACTTTATATAATGGTATATATATATATATATATATATATATATATATATATATATATATATATATATATATATATATATATATATATATATATATATATATATATATATATATATATATATATATATATATATATATAGTGAAGCATACCCCCACCTTGCTATCATTGGGAAGTTGCGTGCATTGAGGGTGAGCATCCTGGCTCAAAGAGCAGGGTGTGGATATTCCCCAGGTCATAGTCGTCCATGTGATTATTATATGATATACATTATTTATTTTGGTGGTGAGAATTCGTGGGTCTATGTCGTTCTCACTTGCCGGTTAGGAGCTTTGACCGCTTCCCGGGACGTTGTGTGCGTGAGTTAATCACGAGGTGGCTGTCGTTGAACCCCACCAGGTGGCCCCAGTTTGCTATGATGTACGGGTAACTTAAAGATGATAGCATGTGATCCTGCGTCCTCAATTTATAGCTCGGTTGGATGGTTATTATTGTTGATTGTGCTTGTACTTGGGTATCGAGGGCATAATGGACCTCAACGACTAACATTGCCAGGATAAGTGTATCGGGGGGGGGGGGGGGGGGGGTTCATTGTTTGGATTTCGCCTCGGCGAGACGTCCCACGCACAAACCGTAGTGTAATGTTGGAAATTGGGGAGAATTTAGTCCTTAATGCTCGTATTTATGTATATATCACCTATCACGACAATCGACAGTGCCAGGAGTAGTGTAACGGGGGGGTTCCTTGTTTGGATTTCGCTTCGACGAGACGTCCCACGCATGAAACGCCGTGTACTATTGAGAATTGGGAATATTAATTAATTAAAATGGAGTAATAATAATTTGGGTTACATGCATCATGCATTGAGGGCATAATGAATCTCGAGGATCAATACTATCAAGAGTAGTGTAACGGGGGGGTTCCTTGTTTGGATTTCGCCTCGGCGAGACGTCCCACGCACGAAACGCACTGCTGTATTGAGAATTGGGATAAGTTTAGTCCTTAGCACTTGATGCTAATAACTCATATGTAATTAATTATATATATTGTCTATATGCCATATGAGGGCATAACTAGAATATATGAAATTCTAGTAAAAGAGAATGATGATGTTGTTATGAGGATGATTGTGCAACTTTATATGTTCAATAAATGAACAACTATAAAGAGAACTATAACATTAAAGTTAATGTATATGATTTAAAGAATATAGATAAGAGTAGATTGGGCGATAGGTTAGATGGTTTTAATTAAATATTTCAATTCGGTTTAAGTTAGATTCTTTTGCCTAATTAGAATTGGGCATACATTTGGAGATCACGTGTACACGTTTAGTTGCGCGCTTTAGTTGAGAGGTGAGGGAGATTATTATGGAGAGTTCGATTCCACCTTAATCATGTAATAATGCATTTATAATTATTATGCATTTTAACGCACTTGCTATAAAATGTTTTCAACTCAGGCTCTGACCCGTTTATATTTTCTCCCTCCATACGTATATATTGTATTACTTTAGGTGTTTGTCCGCAAGGACACCATTGATGTTCATCCATCTAGTATATTCGTGGAGCTGTAGCAGTAGCTGACTGTTGCGGCACTTTTCTTTAGTCGATTCCGATCTTTGTATATCTAGTTTAGGATTCAGTTTGTATATCGGGTAAATACTCAAGTGTTGTAGATTAACACTTTTATATTTCATTTCTCAGATTATGTATTGTCTGTGACCCGACAGCTTATTCGGGTATTTCATTGTTGAGATTTTGTTATAATCTTTTATATTATTGGAGTTTTCACATATCACTCACCATAGTTAGATGTAGTATTGTGGTTTGTTTGTTGTATGGTTGGTTTTACTCGGTGTTATATAAAAGTTTTAAATTTTTGACAAGCCACTTTTAATGATTTCGGGTAATTAGCCTTATATTAATTATTATTGTCAGTTGATGTTGAGACTGTGCCATCTAAGATACCTAATTTAATGTAGTATATGGATGGCCACCGGTTATTATTTTGAGTCGGTTTTCACAAGGGGTTTTAAAATAAATACCATGGTCTCCATAAGTGTTTTCATAAATTAAAGATGTGATTGATTCCCCGCGTCCATTAGGCTGACCCCACCATGAATGGAATTAACCAACACATCGAGAATTCATTAAATCTCTTAAGTGATAATTCTCATAATTATAATGTGAGAAAGTTTTATCCCACCGCGAGAAATTCCTTCATTAGAGGGTTCTATTTTGAGAAATGAACCGATAGTATACACTTGGACACAAATTTTTATATCCTCCCCTACTGAGACACTCTTATTGGGAGTGGGATTAAAAGTTGGTTTCTTTTCTTATGCTGGACAGTGTAATGCCCCGATCGGGGTTTGGGTCACCGTTAGGCAACCCACACCGAACCGAGGAGTTAAGAGGGGAGGGGGAAGTTTTTCCATTTTATTTATGAAAATCCTTAACTTGCCACATAATTTAATAGTTATAATTTCTATTTTAGTTTGACAAAAAGGATGACCACTTTATATAATTAGTCAATTAGCTTATGTAAAATCCAAATTAATACACAATAGTGAAAGATAAGTCACAACCATCCTATATTTTTATAAATTATAGTCAAAGGCCCGAATAAATGTCCAAATGCCAAAAGTATGAATACCAAATGTCCATTATTTGGAAAAACAAGTACAAAGCATTGTAATGACGTTGTTCGCCCCTAGGGCTTTACTCAGGTCATGTTCAATGTTCCAATTCGAACTACCTGGGGTGGGTGGGGGTTTTAACATAAAAAGCAGGGGTGAGAGAATTCTCAACATGGTAGGTAATAGTAAGCTATACCCTTTTTACAAAATATTATCCATATAACGTGTATTTAGATAAATGTAGAAAACATTAACAATTTAGCTAGTATTAATACAACTACATGCAATACACCCGAGAGATGACCTCATACTTAACCAATTTTACCACCATTTACCAAGTCTAGAGACTAATTATTGACATTTTATCCTTTAGACTCATTTATAGTTTTTCCAATAGGTTGATTTCTTAAATTACAAGTACAACCAATTTAATTACCTTTTCATTATCTTTTTCAGAATCTTCCTAATGTTGCGTACTTTAATGGGCTCCACACCATCAGTAACGCCACCATATGCTCTGACCAGTGATTTCGAGTCTTTCACCTTAGGGCTCTGACCCTCTTTAAGTTTCCCGATATCATCCAAGTCTTACTTTTTATGTATTTTAACATTTATAAAATGTCTACATTGTCATCCTCTTTTTACCATTCTTGTAATACCATGGTTTTGCAGCATTTTTCACATTCTCAACGTGCCAAAACTTACTTTAACTATTTTTCACCCCAAAATAGATTGATAGGATCTCGAGAGAGAACCTAACCGTTAGGATCCTCAAGTTTGTCAAAATCCCCCTTTGTCATCATTTTGAGAAAAATATTATTTTTTAATTTTGTTCAGCACAAAGAGTAAATCATTTCTTCCAACATTATTTTCATTATTTAGTGTTTGAAACCATAATTATTTATTTTACGTTTCCTCACAAAAAAATGTTGTTCATCACCTAAGGCCATTTAATCAAAATCCATAGTTTCTCCATTATAATCACATGTAAAATCCCACATTAGTTTATCTTCTTCATTATAGAAACATTTAGCAAGTTTTGGGGGTTGTTTTTCCATACTTGTTCATCTTACTACAAAACCCATTTTAACATGTTTATTCAAGTCCACTATACTACCCTTTAACATATTATATGTTCCTACATGTTCAAGAGAGTATTTCAACCTAGAAATACCTCAAATATGCATTCAAGTCGAGACTAATCAGGGGTTTTGTGAAGTTTACATGCTTTATTACAAATATCAAGGGAAAATGACATTTTCATAAAAAGATCAACTTAGGGTTTGTCTTGAAGAAAATTCCATTTTTTCAAGACCAATTATTTTGTAAATGTAACCACATTTTTAGGCATTAAACTCCATCTATCAACATCCTACCTAACTTCATAGCTAGAAGAACCTTGAAAACATGGAAGGAAAGCCCAAACTTAGTTTTTGAAGACGATAAACAACAATGGGTGACTTAAAATATCCTAAACTCCTAAGCTCTAAGACTTCTAGATCCAAAAACTCCTTACTTCTTCAAAATCTTCCACAAAACATCTCTACAATGTTTCTCCACCACTCTCTTCCTGGAAGAGGGATTGAAAGACGATAGAAATATGTAGAAATGGAATATTTTATGGTGTAAGAATGATTAGTCTCACTCAAGATGGAGGAATAATGGCTTAAGGAGGGAGATGGGTGTATAAACTCTTGAGTGAGAAGAAGAAATATGAAAACCGTGGTGGGATTTACTCTCCCACTTCTCTCTATTATAACCAATGCAAAGCCCCTTAAAACATTTAACAATCCTCTAAAACACATCAGATTCGTCAATCTCCATAAAGTTGACACGTTATCTACATATATGGATGAAATGGTGACATCACAACTATCATAATATGATCCCGATATAGTCATTCAAATGTGGTCGGTCTCATTAGAACGAGATTGGATTCTCGTTCGATCATTCCTTTATAATGACCTTCAAATGAGGATTCAGTGAAAGGTGGAGAGGAGTCGTTCAATGATCATTTGATGGTATTGTTAGAACGAGACGGAGATATCATTCGAACATCCATAGGTTCATTTGAACCACCCAAATTTCAAAGCTTTAGATTTTAGCCCACCAACTTCATTAAAATACAAGAGAGGCACCAAACTATACTGGATGAAAGGATAAAAGCTCATTACATAATAATCATCTTTAATTAACGTCACATTACTATGAATTACAAGGAATGGGATAAAACATTTGGGTTGGGGTATATTACAATCTCCCCTCCTTAGGAGATTTCATCCCCGAAATCAGGATAAGATGCTAGGGGAAGAGTTATAGGTGATTCTCCCGCATCTCTTACTCATGTTCCTAAGTAGCACATTCGACACCTTGAAATTTCCAAATGACTTCCACCAACAGAATAACCTTATTAGGTAGGACTATCTCTTTGTGATCCAAGATTAATATTGGTCGTGTGGGAATCACGACGTCTTCTTCCAACTCCATCAGATTCCAATTAATGACATGATGGGGGTCGCGTAGATGTTTTTTCAACATGAATACGTATAACACGTTATGCACCTAGGACAACTTTGGAGGAAGTGTCAAGAGATATGACAAATCCCCAATTCATTCTAGGATCTCAAAGGGGCCGATGTACCGTGGGGTCAACTTTCCCCTCTATCTAAACCATTGGCTATCGATTCTTGCTCGATAATTAAAGGCCTAATTCTTTTATCTCCTATTCACCGTTATGATTATCTGGAAAATTACCCGTACCTTATCAGTCATTTCATGGATCAAACCCTAATTAGGGAGGTGTTTCACCCCCATCTGAGCTCGACAAACTGGCGAACGACAAAGCCTCCCATAAAGGGCCTTAAAGGGGGCCATCTCAATTATTTCCTGGTAACTATTGTTGTATGCAAACTCTGCCAGATGGAGGTTCTCTGCCCAGCTTCCCTGGATGTTAAGCGCATAACCTTGCCAATTCCTATTGGAACTTTTTCCAAAATTAAATAATAAATCGAGAATCCGTGAATAATACAATTGAGAGAGAGATAACCTTGCCAATTTAGCCACGTTGTCCATGACCTTAATTGGGAAGAATTGTGAAAACTTGGTAAGTTAATCCACTATAACCCATACAACATCATGACCATGCTCTGATCATGGTAAGGTCATGATGAAATCAATCGTTATATGCTCCTACTTACACTCAGCCACAAGCAATGGTTGTAACACTCTTGCTGCCTTTTTGTGTTTAGCTTTTACCTTCTGGAAGGTATTGCACTTTGCTACATATGTCGCTACATATATTGTCATACCGGACCACCAGAAATCCCTACGAAGGTCCTTGTACATTATGGTGGCCTCGGGGTGTATATTGAAATGGAAGTGATGGGCTTCTTCCATTATGTTGTACTAATGTTCTTCAATGATCGGAACGATCAACTGAACATTTTTTTTTACCCAACCGTCTTTATCTACGGTGAGGGTGCCAAATATTTCCCCATTCAAAATATTTAGAATGACCCCGTGATCTTTTAGAGACATTATCCATATCACGTTCTAAGTTGTTGATTTTTTATGAGGATATTTGGTTTGAGAAGTTTTGGGTAGAAAAATCCCATCATAAGAAACAGCATACTTGGGCAAGACTAGGATGTCGACCTGGTTCGGTCACAATTTAGAACTACTTCGGTGAACCCGCTTCTATATTTTTTCGTTACGATCACGTGGGCCCCTATCGCATATTTTTCTGATTTTTTTTAATTAGTTATGATTTTTCTACGAAAGGGTTTGTGAGACAATTTGGTCCAAGTGAGGGATAGAGTCATATTCTAAGATATTAATGATAATGTTATGAACTTATATACATCATTAAACTGGGATGAGTTGATGTTATGGTGGTTCATGCGTTATGACTTAAAATACAAGTAACTATATAAAGGAAATGATTTATGTAGAACTCTTGAATACCGTAATATGGAATAAATATATTAAAAGGCAAGGATATGCCTAGATGATTTGGGAATTTTGGTAAGGGAACATAGAGTATAAGACCCTAAAATATACGATGGCATTATTATGATTGATCCGCGGTGATTTTAAATAAAAAGGAATACTTATTGGAGATATAAAGATACTTCCCTTAGATACTATTGTGATTCATCCGGGGTGATTTTAAATAAAATATATGATTATCTTCTTATTCGATCTTTCCCTTAGAATAACCTTCAAACGAGGATTCAGTGTAAGGCATAGAGGGTCCATTCGATGCTCAGTTTATGGTCTAGTTCGAACGAGACAGATATCTCATTTGAACGACCACAGGTTTGTTTGAACCACCCAAATTTCAAATCTTTAGATTTTACCCTAGAAACTTCATTAAATTATAAGAGTGGCACCAAACTATATTGGATGAAAGGATGAAAGGTCATTACATAATAGTCCTCTTTCATTAACTTCACATTACTACGAATTACACGGAACGGAATAAAACATTTGGGTTGGGGTATATTACAAACTCCCCTCCTTAGGGGATTTCATCCCCAAAATCAGGATAAACTGCTAACCATGGTACCACATATAAATCTATTAACCAAGGTATGATTCGTAGAGTCTGATTTGATGAAGTTGTCTCTTAATCCTTCAAGAATTCCCCTTCACTTCTTCATTCCTATAGTCTTTTTGCAAATATTCCTCAAATCATCCCTTAGACTCTTGAAATTCCTTTTCAATTCTCGTCACTTTCACTCTACCTCTTTGTATAACTCTCCTAACCTTTGGTTTTGTGAAAATAACTCTTATCTAAGATCAAACCTTTCATTTTATAAGTGTAATCCCGTTTTTGACTTTTCATATACCATTAAGAAGCCCCAAAGTCACCAAAATAAGTGTTAATTAGTGTAAAAAGCCCCCGAGACCCGAACACAACCCACGGGTACTCAATTTTGATTATTTCGATCTATTTGGAACCAACCGTGCACTCAGAATCATCATTCGAGTTACGTAACTAAAATCTTCAATTTCATCCACAATTTATGACACATGTATTTTAAAAGAAATAACCCGAATTAATTTAAATCTCAATTCTGCAAATCAATTGAATCTTCCAAACTAAATAAATTCTCCAAATAAAATACTTTCTTAAAATCATCAATTTATTTTACATTCTAATTCACCAAATTAAATAAATTATTTATCCTAAAAAATACGAGGTGTTACATACTTCTCCCTTACAAAGGAATTTCGTCCTCAAAATTCAGATGTGTCTAGTACTCCAAGCCTCGAATACTTCCCTACTCACTTGACGTTAAGATCGCTACCTGTATCTCTACCCCTTCAAATTGCGAATTATATGAGAATTAAATTAATTTCCTAGGGTTCCCATACACCCTGTACCCATGCTCATCCGGATGAAAGTCACCCGGCTCTACTAGTGTTAAATTGTAAAATAACTTTAAACTCACAATTATTATCACATATGTATATATTAACCAAGGTACCAAAACTATGTACTAATGACCACACATCTTCCCACTTACAACATTGCGTTATGTTTCATGTGTGGGATGTCTTGCAAAGCGAAATCCAAATAAGGAACCCCCAGTTACACTACTACCTAACATTGTCGATCGTTGAGATATGCTAGGTCCTTAGTCCATATCACGTACTCCCCCCAAATTATTGTCTCCTAACATAAAAGTATACTCGTCCACTCCCATGTTACAAGAGACAACATACAATACTGCGCTCCTACTATCACTAGTTTCTTAGCGTGAATTAATCACGAGTTATATCTCCCCACTCGATAATAAATATATCAACCCTGAATCCCATCAGTAACCATCCCTACTCACCGGTATCAAATATAACAATGCAATCGCTTTGTTATAATTCCATTATGCAACACATAATATATATAGAATAGACCCTCTTTCAGGTGATAACTAGAACAAATAAATCATATCTCGAAACAGTGAATACAAAGTCTCATCATACTATATACTATAGCCCAAAAATCCCGGTATAAATATCATTAATGTGTTGTACGTAACACACTTTTCTCAAGTTCATCTCTGCACTCTCTTGGCGTGGCGATATCATATAAGTATTTTCGATTACACCACACTTTGCAATTTAATTCTTCTTGATACTGCCCCACCCATTAACTTGTGGTGCAAAAGATCTCTTAGTGCTTCCTTTATACACTACCAGACTCTCCTGGATATATATCGTAATAACTCTCAGCTTAAAGTGTTTCCTTTACACGATCAATTATTTAGCATTTAAAACCGATGCATTAGCATGCAACAACGTCTCACTACCCCCAACGTTTATTAAGGTCCATGTGGGTAACATCCCGCAACGATGCCCAAAAGAACTTTCCCCAATACACTATTTCCTAACATTATCGATCATCGAAATACGTGGCTCCAAATCACACGACTAAGATATCATAAATCCTGACTCTTGACACGTATATCAAATCATCTATGTGCATGTATCTCATGGCGTCACACAATACAATGCTCTCATGATCATTAAGTTTTCAGCACGTACACAATAATGAGATATCTCTCTCTGGTCAACTGTAAACCCAATATACTATAAATCACATCAGTTTGAGTCACTGCACACTGGAATTCCATATAACTAGACAACTGTACTCTCTAAAGTCCACTTCCTAAAATATCACCGTGCACCTCTTTCATGTGAGACATCACAAAAATGTACTTCCTGCCCAAGGAACAATGAACACGATAATCTTAATGTAACCATCCATCATCACACAATAGTCCGTACAAGCATAAAACCATAACCATAATATCTCCTTTCAAAACGAGTTAACCTCATAAAATATGTCTTCTTAGTGTCCACACTTGCTCCCTTGCATATGTAATTAAAGAAAGCCCCTCTACCTCAACGGTACATACATACAACTATAATAATATTAATGATACCTCTACTAGACCCATTTCACATGCGAATCTAGCATTAATAATTCACAATGACTCGCTCATAGCACACAAAACAGACCCCGATCATCCCAGAATAAAACTCATACTTCTAATTGACAATAATACTCGTGATTCAAATATTTCCTGGACATAACACTCTTATCCAAATCGAACCAAAAACTTCTTATAAATGTTGCCCCTACTGGGAATCCGGATCCTATCCCCCAATTTACCGCGAATAATATTCACACCTATGTTCCTACTCTTTACACATAAAACACATCACTGTGTCATTCCCCTTCCTCTGGCCCTACTGGCCATGTCGATGTTATCCTTCTCTCGTTCCTAGGATACTTGTCCCTTATTACTACCCCTATTGTCCCTTTGGCTCTGCTAGCCCTATGGGACTCGTTGCTGGCCTTGATAGCTCGGACTGAATCCACTATCACCTGGTAGGAATTATTTTGGTCTCAATCATTAAAAAGGTTCCCCTAATGGGTATACCCTCCCGTGGAGCCTCACTAGCAATGTTAATTTTAGTCTTGCACTTCTGTTAGATTCTCTAACTCTTTTGTCTCCCCTCTCATGAAAATGACAACAACGATATCAGTCGTTCTATTCGAATTTCCCCATCCATGCTGGTATAGTCTACCCATGCGTCCATTATTAACTTAAGTACCTTCTTGATTCTTCGTATCCACCTCTTCTGGTACGAAGTTTGCTAAACATGTCAACTCTCCTTCATGACCGACCATTGTACCGCCCTTTTGAAACAAGTATTGAAACTTCCTTTGCCTCCCTATTTAAACAGTTGATGAGAGGATTTGATGTAAAAAATCACTCAAAATTCCTTGTTATTCATGGTATCCGTCCATGGTTGTGGTGACCAAATCCCACTACTATAACTTCTCTCCTATGAGTTAAAATTTTGCGCTCGAAATTTAATCCTGGGTGCTAGTGCACTCCACCCTACACAATTGTCTTTGTACATTTTCCTTCCATTGCCAAGGGGACTTCTATAGCGGTCACTGTTCCTAGAATATTCCATGGCTTATACTGAGCCTCTCTTCCTGTAATCCTTCTAACAGCTTTGGCTAGTCGTCCCAAAATTGGTGGCTAATAAAGCTCAACCGAACTCGTATATGTATCACATTACTATACTTAGTAGCAGGAGAACATAAGTCATATACGTGAAAGGAATACAACAATCCTATAATAAGGCTCTATATCAAAGAACTCTACGCTGAAACATAATAAGCCTTACAGATCCTAAATACTCTAGAACCTGATGCTCTGATACCATTTGTATACATATATAAATTAAAGACTTTTTAAAAAAAACAATACCATTTAGAATGATAATAAATTTGCGGAAACATAAATACAAAAATAAAATTAATAGAATGTCCCAATCAATTTTATTTCTCCAAAATCAATAATTTATATCATTTTCCAAGTATAAATATTTCCAAATTATAAATCATTTTCCAAAATCCTGTCATATTTATTTGAAAATATTCCAACATATTATGTCCCAACTATAATAGGACTAAAATTGCATATAGAAATTAAAAAGCAAGTTAATTACTTACCTTATGATTCGTAGAGTCTGATTTGATGAATATGTTGCTTAATCCTTCAAGAATTCCCCTTAACTTCTTCAATCCTAGAGTGTTCTTGCAAAAATTCCTCAAATCATCCCTTAGACTCTTGAAATTCCTATTCAATTCTCATCACTTTCTCTCTACCTCTTTGTATAACTCTCCTAACCTTTGGTTTTGTGAAAATAACTCTTCTCTAAGGCCAAACCTTTCATTTTCTAAATGTAGTCCCGTTTTTGACTTTTCATCTACCATTAAGAACCCAAAAGTCACCAAAATAAGTTCTAATTAGTCTAAAAAGCCCCCGAGAGCCGAACACAACCCCCAGGTACTCAATTTTGACTATTTTGATCGATTCGGAACCAATCGTGCACTCAGAATTGTCATCCGAGTTACTTAACTAAAATATCCAATCTCACCCTCAATTTAGGACACATGTATTTTAAAAGAAATAACCCGAATTAATTTAAATCTTAATTCTCCAAATAAATGGAATTTTCCAAATTAAATAAATTCTCCAAATAAAATAATTTCTACAAATTATCAATTTATTTTAAATTCTAATTCACCAAATTAAATAAATAATTTTTCCTAAAAAATATGGGGTGTTATAATAATGTTATAAACTTATATACATCATTAAATCGGGATGAGTTGATGTTATGGTGGTGCATGTGTGATGATTTAAATACAAGTTACTATATAAAGGAGACGATTTATGTAGAAATCTTGAATAACGTAATACAAAATAGGTGTTTTAAAAGGCAAGGATATGCCTAGATAATTTGGGAATTTTTGTAGGGTAACATAGAGGATAAGAACCTAAAACATAAGATGACATTAATATAATTGATCCGGGGTGATTTTAAATAAAGGGGAATATTTATTGGAGATACGAAGATACTTCCTTTAGATATGATGGTGATTGATCTGGGGTGATTTTAAATAAAAGATATGATTGGCTTCTCGTTCGATCTTTGCCTTAGAACGACCTTCAAACGAGCGTTCAGTGTAAAGCAAAGAGGGGTTGTTCGATGTTCATTTAATGGTCTCGTTCGAATGAGACAAAGATCTCATTCGAACGACCACAAGTTTGTTTGAACCAACCAAATTTCAAATCATTAGATTTTATCCCATCAACTTAATTAAATTACAAGAGAGGTACCAAACTATACTGGATGAAAGGATGAAAGCTCATTACATAATAATCCTTTTTCATTAAATTTCCATTACTACGAATTACACGGAATGGTAAAAAACATTTCTGTTGGGGTATATTACAATCTCCCCTACGTAGAGGATTTCATTCCCGAAATCAGGATAAGCTGCTGAGGTAAGAGTTCTAGGTGATTCTCTCGCTGGTCTTACTCACATTCCTATATAGTACATTTGACACCTTGAAATTCCCAAATGACTTCCACCAACGGAATAACCTTATTACATAGGACTATCTCTTCATGATCCATGATGGATATTAGTCGTGTAGGAAACATGACGTCTTCCTCCAACTCGAACATATTCCAATAAATGACATGATGGGGGTCGTGTAGATAATTTTTCGACATGAATACGTGGAACACGTTATGCACCTGGGACAACTGCGGATGCAGTGTCAAGCGATATGACACATCCCAGATTCATTCTAGGATCTCAAAGGGACCGATGTACCGTGGGGTCCACTTTCCCTTTTACCTAAACCATTGGCTACCGCTTCCTGCTCTCAGTTACATCATCTCTTGATCACATAATCATAATTCCAAGTGCGTTATGCGATTATCGCCGTAATTCTTTTTCAACTCTTCACCGCCATGATTCTCTAGATAATTAACCGTACCTTATCAATCATTTCCTAGATCAAGTCCGAATTAGTGAGGTGTTTCACCCCCATCTCGGTCCAACAAACTGGTGAAAGACAAAGTCTCCCATAAAGGGCCTTAAAGGGGGCCATCTCAATACTTTCCTGGTAACTATTATTGCATGCAAACTCTGCTAGATGCAGGCCCTCTAACCAGCTGCCCTATAAGTCAAGAGCAGAAGCTCTCAGCATATCCTCCAAGGTTTGTGTACTCTGCTCTTATTGCCCATCGATCTCAAGATGATACATATTTCTCAGAGTACACAAACCTTGGAGGATATGCTGAGAAATGTGATCTTTTAGAGACATTATCCATATCAAGTTTTAATTTGTTGATTTATTATGAGGATCTTTGGTTTTAGAAGTTTTGGGTAGAAAAATCCCGTTATAAGAAAACAGCATACTTGGGCAGAACTAGGATATCGAACTGGTTCGGTCATCATTTTAAACCGATTCGGGCAACCCTCTTCTACAATTTTTTTGTAACGAGCGCGTGGCCACCGACCACGTATTTTTCTGATTTTTTTAATTAGTTATAATTTTTCTATGAAATGGTGTATGAGACCATTTTGTCCAAGTGAGGGATAGAGACTTATTCTAAGATATTAATGATAATGTTATGAACTTATATACATCGTTAAACCGAGATGAGTTGATTTTCTGTTGGTGCATGCGTAATGACTTAAACTACAAGTAAGTATATAAAGGAAATGATTTATGTAGAACTCTTGAATAACGTAATACAAAATAAATATATTAAAAGCCAAGGATATTCCTAGATGATTTGGGAATTTTTGTTAGGGCACATAGCGGATAAGACCCTAAAAGATACGATTCCATTATTATGATGGAGACAGGGTGATTTTCAATAAGGAGGAATATTTATTGGAGATACTTCCCTTAGATACGATTGTGAATGATTCAGGGTGATTTTAAATAAAAGATACAATTGGTTTCTCGTTCAACCTTTCCCTTAGAACAACCTTAAAACAAGGGTTCAGTTGAAGGCAGAGAGGGGTCGTTCAATGCACATTTGATGGTCTTGTTCGAACACGACAGAGATCTCATTCGAATGACCACATATTTGTTTGAACCACCAAAATTTCAAATCTTTAGATTTTAGCCAAATAACTTCATTAAATTACAAGAGAGGCACCAAACTATATTAGATGAAAGTTCATTACATAATAATCCTCTTTCATTAACTTCACATCACTATTAATTACATGGATTGGTATAAAACATTGGTGTTGGGGTATATTACAATCTCCCCTCCTTAGGAGATTTCATCCCCGAAATCAGTATAACTTGATAAGCGAAGAGTTCTGGGTTATTCTCCCTTATCTCTTACTCATATTCCCAAGTAGTACATTTCACACCTTAAAACTACCAATTGACTTCCACTAACGGAATAACCTTATTATATAGGACTATCTCTTCGTGATCCAGGATGGATATTGTTCATGTGGGAAGTATGACATTTTTCATTTTCAATAGGATGGATATTGGTCGTGATGGATATTGGTGGTGCATGCGTGATGACTTAAAATACAAGTAAGTATATAAAGGAAAAGATTTAGGTAGAACTCTTGAATATCGTAATACAAAATAAATATATATTAAAAGGCAAGGATATGCCTTCATGATTTGGGAGTTTTTGTTGGGGCACATAGAGGATAAGGCCCTAAAAGACACAATGGCATTATTATGATGGATCCAGGGAGATTTTCAACAAAGAGGAATACTTATTTGAGATATTTCCCTTAGATATGATTGTGATTGATCCGGGGTGATTTTAAATAAAATATACGATTGGCTTATCATTCGATCTTTCCCTTAAACGACCTTCAAACGAGGGTTCAGTGTAAGGCAGAGAGGGGGTCGTTCGATTCTCATTCAATGGTCTCGTTCAAACGAGACAAAGATCTCATTCCAATGACCACAGGTTCGTTTGAACCACCCAAATTTCAAATCTGTATATTTTAGCCCAAAAACTTCATTAAATTACAAGAGAGGCACCAAACTATATAAGATGAAAGGATGAAAGCTCATTACATAATAATCCTCTATCATTAACTTTACATTACTATGAATTACACGAAATGGTATAAAACATTAGTGTTGGGGTATATTACATTCTCCCCTCCTTAGGGGGTTCCATCCCCAAAATCTATATAAGCTGCTAAGGGAAGTGTTCTAGGGGATTCTCCCTCATCTCTTACTCACGTTCCCAAGTAGCACATTTGACACCTTGAAATTGCCAAATGACTTCCACCAAAGGAATAACCATATTACTTAGGACTATCTTTTCGTGATCCAGTATGGATATTGGTCGTGTGGGAAACATGACGTCTTCCTCCAACTCAATCAAATTCCAATTAATGACATGATGGGGTCGTGTAGATATTTTTTTAACATGAATATGTGGAACACATTATGCACCTGGGACCACTGTGGAGGCACTGTCAAGCAATATAACATAAACCCAATTCATTCTAGGATCTCAAAGGGGGCGATGTATCGTGGGGTCACCTTTCCATTCTACCTAAAACTTTGGCTACCGGTTCTTTCTCTCACATACATCATCATATGCTCACCTACCCATAATTTCATGTGCGTTCGATGATTATCGGCGTAATTATTTTGTTTGCTCTTCATCGTCATGATTCTCTGGCTAATTACCTGTACCTTATCAGTCATTTCCTGGATCAACTCTGAATTAGTGAGGTGTTTCACCCCCATCTCAACCCAACAAACTAGTGAACAAAAAAGTCTCTCATAAAGGGCCTTAAAGGGGGACATCTCAATACTTTCATGGTAACTATTATTCTATGCAAACTCTGCCAGATGCAGGTTCCTTACCCACTTGCCCTGGAACTCAAGCGCATAAGCCCTCTGCATATCCTCTAGGATTTGGATAATCCGCTCATGTAGGAGGGTAGTGAGAATGGGGTCTATGAATAACTGGAAAGGGTGAGGCGTGACCCACTCCAATGGATGCTACCTTCAAGGTTCTCAAGAACTTCTAGTGTAGCTTCTACTGAAACCTTCTCCTTTTGGTAACAATGGAACTCAAACTAGAACTCACTCTTTGCAAGAAAATGAACATCCATAATAAGAATAGTAACTTTTTCTCATGAGAAGCTCCTGAGAATGATGGCTCTAAGGTGAGGAGTGAAAGAACAAGGCGCTTAGAAGTAGAAAGAGAGCATGCATAGAATACTAGGAAGTTCTGGTGTGATTTTGATAGAGTAACAGTGCAACATGAGTTCTAGATCATTTGACCTTGCCTAGGGGTCGTATTTATACTTGGGCACTAGGGATAAGTTGGCACTTTTGGGCACCAAATTGAGAGGATTGGTGAGGGACAAGGTTTGAAATGTACCATTTATCCCTACCTGTGTGCATAGGTGCCACCTGGTGCAAACCAAATCAAAAATCAAATATGTCTCCCAATGGAGACAATATCTGATTTGGTAAATATCTTATGAAACGGAGGGGAAATAAAACGGAGTCGCCAAGCCAAAACTCCTAAGAGATACAAACTGGCCTACTTGATCCCTGCCTGCTCAACTAGGCTACCTGTACAACAAAGTAAGTGTTAGTACTTTTGTTCTTTTAAGGAATGACTTTTCATGATGATGGGTTTCTCATGGTAGCCACTCCCTCAACCTGGCTTGTTTTTTAGAAGTTGAGGGGGAGCACCTTGAGGGTTCCTCGCCCAAGATTTTTTGGAGGTTGAGGGACCCTAAGGGTTCCTCACGCAAATGTTTTATTGCAGTTGAGGTAGGGGAGCCTTGAGGGTTCCGCGCCCAAATATTTTCTAGAGGTTGAGGGACCCTGGGGGTTCCTCAACCAAATGTTTTTCTGCCATTGAGGGACCCTCGGGGTTCCACGACCCATATATATTTTTTGCTATTGAGGGACCTTAGTGGTTCCGCGAACCATATATATTTTCTGGAGTAGAGGGACCGTGGGGGTTCCGTGACCAATATAAATTTTCTGTCGTTGAGGGACCCTGGGGTTCCGTGATCCATATGTATTTTCTACCGTTAAGGGACTCTGGGGGTTCCGCGACCAATATAAATTTTCTGCCGTTGAGGGACCTTAGGGGTTCCGCAACCCATATATATTTTCTTCCGTTGAGGGACCCTGGGGGTTCCGCGACCAATATAAATTTTCTCCCATTGATGGAACCTAGGGGTTCCTCGGCCAATATAAATTTTTTGTCGTTGAGGGACCCTGGGGGTTCGCCGACCCATATATATTGTCTACCGTTGAGGGACCCTGGGGGTTCTGCTACCAATATTTTCTGGAGGCTAAAAGGGGGGTATTTGAGGGACCCTCACCCCAAAATATAATTGACAAGCTTGATAAACCCTTCTACATTAGACCTTCGTGCAAAGTCTTTTGTGTTGGGGAGACCAAAAGGCTTTGTACGCCATAAATTCAATTTTCAATTTTTGGAGGGACCCTAGGGGCTCCTCAACATTAACCCTAGGTTCATTAAATGCATTGTCCCTTTATTCTAGGTTTTTGGGTTTTTGAGAAGCCATGCGTTAGTGTGGGAATTAACATCTCATCATTTGGGGAAAAAAGATAGCCTTTTGGCCTTCCTGAACGTTTTCCCATTTTCATGTAAAGGTCCTATTTTTTTAATAAAGGCTTTCATCTCCTTCATGCTTTCAAAAACACTCACAGAGAGTTTCTATTTTTATTGAGAGAGAGAAAAAATCCAAATACTCCATAGCCCCCCTTTTTTTAAGTTTTCTTTAAAAAAAACATCATTAATAGCTTCAACACCACCAATTTTTTCTTCCAACATTACCACCACTATTGTTCCTCTTGTATTTGGTTCGTTACCTTTTTATATTTCTGTTACCATGCCAATCATCTCTACTGTGGCCACCGTCCATGACGGTTTCACCGTTTTGACGTCTGTTGATCATTATTCGATTATTAATATTACTACTACTAGGACGATGTTTGAATACGACTCAAGAGGTTCTGTTGATGGATAATTGAACGTTGATGAAGAAACCATTAAGCATTCCTCAACGGTGCTTGCGATTAATGTTGGCGTCTCGTCTGAGGTCAGCGTCGACGAGGGTTCCTCGCATGCTGCTGTTAATGAGGCATTTGGTTTTGAGTTGGGTTACTCACAAGAAACTTTGACTAGTGTTTCCTCAATCGCGAGTTTGGGAGCTAAGGTTTCCTCACCGATAAGATTTACAAACAAGGGTTCCTCGTCAGTTAATTTGGAACCAAGGGGTTCCTCATCGACCATTGCAACCCTGAAGGGTTCCTCGAATATCGAGGGTTCCTCGCACCCTCTATTGGTCTAAGTGGGTTCCTCGCCTTCCATTTAAGTTCTTCATTTTTAGCCTGGCTGACTTCGGTTCCTCATTCGGTGCTCCAGTGACGTTAGGTTCCTTGCGAACACTGTTCGATGAAATGGGTTCCTCATATAATTTTTATGTTGGTGGTTCCTCCTCCAATGCTCAGGTTGAGAGGGGTTCCTCGAATTTTGGTCCCTCATTGGGTATTTCGTCACCTTTGGGCTCCTCAACAATTTTTTCATCTATGAAGGGTTCCTCGCGACTTCTAGAAAGAACTGGCCTGGGTTCCGTGTCGTTGAGTTCCTCGCGGCCATTGGGGATTGGCGAGGGTTCCTTGCCTGGGATGCCGGATATGAGGGGTTTTTTTCCTGATTCCTCTTGAACAGTAGGTTCCTCACTTGAACCCATAGCCACTGGTAGTTATTACACCAATTCATCATCTTCTCAAGTTTGGGAGGATTATATGCGCACTCGCGATGGGAGAGATTTTGGCGTTTATCGTCGCACCCCTTTTTTTGGACCAGGTGACAATTTTATGGCTTCCCTTTATCAATTTGAGGAAAAATTCGTTGCTAATGTGCTTGAGCGACCCCATGTGGGGTTAGGTGAGTCCAACGATTCCCCTATTATTTTTCTGGATTCTATCCTTATGGTCGGGTCGATCGTGGTGATTTCCCTTTCTCTAATATTGAAATTAAAGCAGTGGGGGTGCCCAAGAGGAATGGACCGTTTGGGTTGATTATGTTCCGAGTGTTCCTTCTTACAATGCCACCCTTAGGTAAGTGGGCCTTCTTACTGCTATTGACAGCCTGAGATCTTGTACTGTAGCTAAACACAACTCTTCTCTCAATCTCTAATTATCCCGGTGGAGCAAGGAATCTCATACATTTATAACTGGCTGGGGTGAATTTACTATTACTTTGTAGGATGTCTACGAGTTATATGCCCTTCCTTTCTTCGGGCAACATGTTTTTATTGATGGTTATGAGGATCAAATGGAGTAGGATACGGTAGAGGAGTTACAGGCAACACTTCCAAAGTGATCGAGGTATGTGGCTATAAATTTAACGGGTGTCACCAAACACTCCTTTACCAAATGGCAGAGGTACTGGTTCTGGGATTTCGAGCAACCGCAGAAAGGGGGTACTTCTATCGCAACTCTCAAGAGTTAGGATGGTCCAAAGCTCAACTCATCTTCACATTTATCTGCCTTTCTGGTTACTTTTCTGAGATGATTCTTACTATTAGGCAAACCTGAAGACTCTCCTCATGAGCACTTTTTCAAATTAGATGTGAGATTGTCCCAAGGTAGGTCAGTGCCTGTAGCTGCTTTAGTCTTTTGTTCTCTTTACACGTGGATGGACCGTACCCATGTAGACTTTGGGAGATCTTACGGCCGTTATGATGCCACTAACTTTGAAAATTTCGTCATCCTGATGGACTTCTTATTTAATCATTTCCCCCATCTCGCTTCTGAGGCCCAAGCTTGTGATAGTAATGTTGATCATCTTCTGAGATTGATGACATTGAGGAGTTCTAGTTTCGTCCTTACAGCAACCGTTATGGCGGTGTTTTCAGCTGGCTTTCTTTTCCTGGTGATGGTGGCACCTTCTATTACCCTTCAGACATTGAGTCTGTTTCTACCTGCCCACACATCAATGTAGTGGCATTGTTGCTACCGGGCCTCATTCCTTCTTGGACAGAGTTAAGATGAGGTGTCAAACCTTATCATTTTGAGAGAGAAAGAAGGCACTTTGGCTATGATCAAGGTGTCCACACCCCTCCTCACCCTTCATGCACTGGTCATTCAGAGCTATTTTCATAGGGATGTACTAAATTTTACTCTTCAGGGGATGCTTCACAGAGTACGTGGCTTGGGGGGCTCTACGTGCCTCCTCGAGATTATCTGCCTTCGTTCACTACCTCTTAGTTCTTGCTTTGGTAGCGGTAGATTCTTCTTATCTAGGATTTTCTGACTGGTCCCCCTCATGAGACTAACCCCACCAAATATATGAAGGCCCAATTTTTAATTGGGCGGATGCATAAAGAAGCTTGGTTTCTCAGCACTACTCCCGGGATGCCCCTTGAGTAGACTACCCCCATTTTGGTGAAGCCCCTTCCGATGAGTCTTCTCAGCCCTAATAGATCGAGATGCCACCTGCCAAGTCTAAAGTATTATCCAAGAGTAAAGTCAATGAAAAATCTTTCGCGTCAAGCATGATCACCCTGACACAGATGTGTCTAACTTCATCCCTTTTACTACCACCTCCCCCCTTCTCCTGTGAGGATCATAGTTTCTAAGAAGAAGAAGGAGGTTGATGTTGACACTACTACTGCTTACACTCTAGAACAGGGGTCTGATATTGATGACCTCGAAGTGGAGTAAACCTATAGGACCGTGAAAGAGAGGGTTTATGAGGCATTCGGCCTTTCTTCCTAAGAGACAAAAGTCACATCTATTACCATTGCAGAAGGTACTATATCTGAATGTTCTTTACTTAGTGGAAATGGCTCTTATGGAGTTTCATTTTCTTGTTCCCCCCCCCCCCCCCCTCATTGAAAGAGGAACTATTTGACTATGGAAGCACACCTTAGTATGGTGATCATAGTTCTTCTTCCGGTGATGTGGTTGACTTTGATTTTCGTGGTCAAAGCACTACTGACCCTTATGCTTTGTTATCAGTTTCGAGGGAGTCTTCTAGTGACGATGAGGTACCAAATTCTCCTTCAGGGATTAGCTCCTCCGCCAGGCCCCTTACTTATAATCATAATATGCGTTTCGCTTCTACGAGTCTTTCTTTTCTCGGGACCTTTATGCATATGATCTTCTTGCTCTTTCACCATTGACTTATTTACTAATAAATTTTTTTGTGATATTTCCACGGGTTACTTTTGCAGAGGCGAGTAATCCTCCACTTCCCCAATTACATCGTGCTCCTTTCCAGCGGGAGAGGAACTCTATGTTTTTTTTCTTCTTAGGGTATTTTCATAGAGGTTTGCTACTCCCTACCCCGTTTTGTTTTGAAATTTTGGTGGGACACATATTACATTTTATTAAATGTTATATATTGGTACTTCCATTTAGCTGTCGTCTGTGCATCCTACTAGCACCACGATCACTTCCGTGACTTCACGTTCTCCTCAGATATATATATATATATATATATATATTTTTTTTTATATAACCAATCTCACTGTTCTTTTCTCTTCTTTCTTGCTGTCTTTTTTATCTTTTTTTCTTGTGTTCTCTATCTATTTCTGTTTGCAGAGGATCGTGCCTTCCAGCCCTTCCACTTCATCTTCTCTTGCTTCAGCGATAGGCACTTCTACAGCTGAGCCCCTGGTTATCTCATTTTTAGAGGTGTGTGTTTCTACAACTCCTCTTTCCCCCTTTTTTTATTTCTATGTTCATGCCCTTTGACATTTTTCATTTCTCAGGGCCCGACACCTTTTGGCTTTCCTCCACTGGAGGGACTCTTCCCTTTCCCGAAGTTACTATCCTGGGCTTGTCCTCTTCGGGAAGGATCTTTGTTCCCTGAGTCCGCATATCTATGGATGGTAGGCCTTTGATTCAGCCAATCTCTCATAGCCCAGTATTTATCGTGGCCTCGACTACTAAGCCCACACCACATGTTTCTTGTTCTACTCAAGTGCCGGTAGAATCTTCTCCCAGGGCCACGATAATAACATGTTTTAACATCTACAGCCCATCAGCACAACCCCTGCTGCACAAGTGGTCGTCTTTTGCTCTTCCTCCTTGGATGGGGCCCATGTGTTTTATTATCTTCTTGTTCATCATTTATCTAGTTAGCTTGTAATAACAAGCCCATCTCTTCTTTCCTTTCAGTTTTCCTTTAGTACTGTTTCATCGACGGATCTTGTTTCCATTCCTCCGGTAACTCCTGCTAAATGCAAGCCACCTTGCCCTATTGCCTTTAACGAGAGTCTTGTCATAGTTCCCCTCCAGGTAACCATCTTTATCATGAAGTTTTTTGTTTTCTCCAATATACTTGTCTTTGTGAGGTAAGTGACTTGTTGATTCCTACCTCTTTTTCTTCATTTACAGACTAGCTTTGCGGAGGCTTCCTTGTCCACTGCGACCAGTGATGTTGAGGCAGCCGCTTCAGGAGCAGCTGCAGCTCTTCCCTCGATGGTTGTGGAGGGAATTACTCATGTATCTGTAATACCCCATATTTTTTAAGATTCAAATAATTATGTGATTTAGTATTATTGTGGGATTAATTAAATTAAAATGTGAGAATTAATTATTAATCCAGATTAAAATTAAACATTTACTAGCGTGATGAGAAGTTCGTAATTAGTAATATTACTGTGAGAATATGTAATATGGAATGACGATTTTATATAACTTGTCATGAGAGAGAAATGTGACAGTTTGGTATATTAAGTCGGGACACGCGTGTGAGTCGTGTCAGGACTAATTAAGTGGAATAAAAAGGTAAATTATTTTAAGTAACTCATATGATCATTTCGAATGCGCCGTTGAGTCCGAAGGGGTCGATATAGTCAGAAAACTCTACCCGGGTATTCTATTTAGACTTCGGGATATTTTTAGGCCAAGCCGACACACGGTAGGGGTAGTTTTGTAATTTGGATTTTTGGAGGAATTAAATGGATGAAATTTGAGAAATAATATATCAGCTAATTGGTGACAATTAGGGTTAGGTTACACCAAAATCAAGTGAGAGCAATAGTGGGTGAGGGAGAGAAAATTCCAAAGGAGGAGAAGTTATGTTCACCACCTTGCACAACCACCACCACCATCGTGTAGATCGTAACGCGAGGAACGCATCCATACCAACAACACCAATGGATTAGACCTTCGAAATCGAGGCAAGTGTTTATTTTTTGCTTTCTTTAGCGATAATTATGTTCATGGTAGTCTAGGTTAATAAACCTTTGTTATGAAAGTTAATTTGGGTGAAATTGGAGAACTATATCATAAACTAGGGTTGATTTGCTAAGAATTTGAATACCATATGTAGATAGGATGATGCCTATGAAATTAGAGTGATTTCTATGAACCAATCTAGGCATAAGTTAGAAGTTATGCATACTAATTTAAGAACTAGGGCTCTTGACAATAAAATTGGGGATTTCAAATTTTATGGATGATTGGTGACGATTTAATGATGTTATATTATTGGAAATCTCATACACATGTTATAATAATATTTGGTATTGATTGTTGGAGGTT